>JAUCRC010000003.1:4282500-4882500 GCA_032399595.1 Tetragonula carbonaria
GACACAACAAAAATATTATAAAACATATAGTAAACTTCCATTTATGGACACAATTAAATGTCAAAAAACAGGCGCCTGACTTTTTTAATGCTATTCAAATAATACAATCATAAAATTATAAAATTATATATTACAGACTTTAATCAATATCTATGAAAACAAATTTGAGAACAAATATTTATCAACATAGTTAAAGTTCAATTTTAAATATTAAATGTTTGCAACAAAATTATTATATAATCTGCATGATATAACACTAGATACTAACATATAATATTAAAGATATTCTAATATTAAAATCTTTTTTGTTGTAGATCGACTAATATTGCATTCAATCCTCATACTCTATAAAAACTGTATGATAGTGTTCTACATACATATTTAGTAACTGAAATTATGCATTTTTTGGATGACTTAATAATAGATATAAAAACTACTTAAGAAAGTCGGCTGCAGCCACAATTACTTGTATCACCAATTGATGTTGTTTTTCCATTTATTGAGGTTGTATTTGTTTCATATCTAGGTAATTCCTTACTACGTGCTTGCTATAATAATATATTAATTTAATTATAGATAAATCTTAAAATATATATTATTTGAAAAAGGATTATACTATTTTATTACCTCCATGAGTTCAGCTGCTATTTCCATAAATAATCGTTCTACATTTTCTGCTTCTTTAGCAGAAGTTTCTAGAAAGTACATTCCATGTCTTTGTGCAAAATCTTCTCCTACATGTGTTGGTATTTCTCTATCTTCCCGATCAATTTTATTACCTAAACACAATATTATATATACTTAATTTATAATTATATAATAACACATACTACTTACCTACTAATATCCTAAGAACTTTATTACTTGCATATTCTTCAATTTCTCTTAACCAATCTGGTAAACAGTCAAATGTAGGTTGACAAGAAATATCATAAACTAAAATCAAAGCATGAGCTGACCTATAGTAGCTTTGAGTTATTGAACGAAACCTTTCTTGGCCAGCAGTATCCCAAATTTGAAGCTGAAAGAGAAGCAACATTAAAGTTATTCTAAAAAACTATATATCTGTATATATTGGATGAATCATAATTCATTACATCACATGCATACTTTAACTTTCTCATTTTCTACTTCCACAGTCTTAATCATAAAATCAACACCTATTGTTGCACCCTGACCTGGGGGAAATAATCCCTATAAGACAAACATTACGTATTAATAAATAAGAACCCATATGTAAAATAGTGTTTTCTAAATGAACAATTTATATAAGGTAACATCATACCATAAAAACAGATGGAACAACTTACATAGAAAATATGTAAGTTAATTAAATGTATTTATCAAAAAAAAAAATTGTTTTCATATCTTTTTATTAACAGACATAGTTTAACTGATAATATAAATGTATATGCATATACCTGTGTAAATCTTCGCACAAGACAAGTTTTGCCGACACCCGCATTTCCTACGAGCACAACTTTAAAGAGAAATTTATAATCCTCCATTACATTCGTACCGTATTACGGTCAAGAACTCTATAAAACTAACGATGCATTTGCAAACACGACACGTACAGTTTTCGCAACCGTTCACTTTAACGGCAAACCGAAATTTTATAATGCACTTTTTTTTAATAAGATTTACTTCCTTCCTATCAGCACTGAAAGAAACTGTTCACGACACATTCTCCGTACTCCGTACTTTTTACGATTTACCAAATACACGATGTTCCATTTTTATAAAATAAATACAGAGACAAGTACTTAACAGAAATTGTAACTGACTTTCCAGATTTACTGCCATTCTGTCACAATGACGTTTTCTCCGCCATTAAATTATGACGTTTCATGATTTAGAAATGATAAAATTTCCCGAGTTGTGTACACATATATATATATATATATATATATATATATAACTTAAAAATTCCCTATTATTTCTTATTTCATTTTTTATATACATTTTATTGTATTTTTTAAGTGCTACGATTTCATGAACAATTTACAATTTAAATAAATATTCTACGTATTTGATATACTTATTAACAATCTTATCATTAATAATTTTATTAAATAATACTTATGAATTTAGAAATAGAAACTAGTTTAATTATTACAATTTTGTAATTAGTTTCCAAAAATATTCAAAACATTTATTATAATTTATCAAACAAATTTCAGTAAGTTTTCTAATTTTATGTCATTTTATCATTCTCTTCATATAAATTACTCATAAAAATCGTTCCAATGAAAACGTAGCCATATCCTTCCATCTTGCTCACTAGCGACACATGCGAATAATTGTGAACTTCTAGTGTACTAACTTGAATTTTATAACGAAATATGTGATTGGTCCTTCGCCGAAATTCAACCGACAGAGTAAGAATTTTAACCAATCACGATCTACGTGACATATTTGTAATCCCGTTAGAAGGTACAAAGGAATGGTAGCCATTTTACGTGGGTATCCCATTTGGTGTAGCAGTAGCGCCCGCGTGATTATCGCGAAAAGTCAAAATAATTGTACTTCGGAATATTTCTATTTTTTTCGAAATGCATTAAGAAGGTAAATGTTAACTAGTGTCATTTATAGTGTTCTTAATAAAACTCACCGTAGAACGTGAAGTTATAATACTGAATGTCGTTCAAGTTTGCTTGATTCAGGCATTAAGGAAATCCAGATGCGTGATAGTTATTCGTGTACACTTAGGTATTTGTGCTAATCTTCTAAAATGTGCATGTACATTGAAATAATAGTGCAATGAAAGTTTTTTGGAAGTGCATAATTGTTAAATCAAAGGAAAAAAAAATCTATATGTGTACGACGTCTATCAATCTCTTGTAAAAAGATATCAAACAATATTACATAAATAGAAATAGTTATCGTCCAAGCTTTAAGATCATTAATTGCATTAATTTATTTCGTACGAGTAGAATTTTGAGACATCGTATATACGTCTCCAACACTTGTCCCTGTATATTTCAGTTCAGTAAAAGTGGTGTCTAACTACAAGAAAATCAAGAAATAGTAAAAATTCTGTTGGGCATTATATTCTTATTCATGTAACAAATAATTTTTTTTATACATTAAAATTTTTTTATTTTTATTTTATACTCTTACAAATATGTAATAAACAATTATTCTTTAACGCTTTATTAAATTATAATGTTAACAATTTATTGTTACTTTAAACTTTGTTATTTTGAACTATTGTAACTTTTTTGTTATTTATTTCTAAAATTGTGGAATAGTGTAAATTTTTTAATTGAAATTTTTATAATTTTGTAATTTTTCTTTTTGTATTCAATTCTTTTCACAAATAAATTTTGTATTCAACTCTTTTCAATACCTTCTCAACATTAAGAATACCTTAAAACAGTTATTAAACTTGCATCATAAAATATTAACAAATTTTTGTCAGTCAGTGTATTATTTTAATAAAAGGTCAATAAGAGATATGTGTTTATTTTATTAATAATATCTTTCTGTGTTAAAAAAATACATGAATTTTTAATATTGTTTCTTTGTGTGTTACAGTGTAATAAGTATTGTCAATTTGACGAAGATTTGTTGCAATTATCAACTGGCAACACAACATCATGACATCCACAAAATCTAAGGAAATAGCAGATGAGTACATCTCATCATTGTCCGATTTGACGATCAATAGTAAACCATTGATTAATATGCTTACTATGTTGGCTGAAGACAACATAGAACATGCACCAGCAATTGTACAAGCTGTAGAGAATCATCTGCAAAAGGTTATTTATCCACTGTAGTTAGTTCAAAATTATATAAGCTTTTTTGTACATTATAAAATATATTGTTATGTTTACATTGTTATATACTTATTTAACACTAAAATAACCAAACCCGTCAGTATGACTGATTTCAGATTTTCTTTTTTTATAATTGCTTATAAAAAATTTAGATATTTTTATCAAAATTAATATTGACTTTTGTTTAAACAGAAACACAAGTGTATAAATTATTTATTTTAATTATTATCATTTAAATCACAATGATTTATACGTAAGATATTTTGATGTGTAATAAAGACTGGTTGTTCTAGTGTTAATCTTATTCTTTTATTATTTATAAGAAATAGGAGTTGTACATTTAGAAATAGGAAATCTACATTCTTTTTAAATACTTATAAAATAGATATAATTGGTAAATGAAGCTGTATTTCATACCTTTACTTATTTAAGATATAGTAAAAATAAAGTAGATGAAGTATAATAAGCTATATGATACAATGTAATTATTTCTGTAATCACCTATACTTAAGTTTCTCAATTATTTTGTTCTCTTGCATCTGTATTATGGTATGAAATAATGGCTTCAATTTATTGGTATAACTTATAAATATATATATAATATATATACATATTGTGTTTTAATAGGTGAGAAGTGATATTAAATTACCTGTTCTTTATTTGATTGATTCAATTGTGAAGAATGTTAATGGAGCGTATTTAAATCTGTTCACACAAAATATTGTAAATACTTTTTGCGGAGTATTTGAAAAGGTATGTTTGCTAATTATTATTTGAAAAATGCATTATCTAGATATACATATATTAATAATTTCTATTCCTATTCTATAAAATACGTTTATTCTTATTTTATTTTAATGTAATTTTTTCTATGGTTTCAATTGTGAGACTTTACATTCTGTAAAGCTATAAGATAATCATTTAATCAATATCAGGTCATTGTATTTTATGTCTCTACACTGTCTCTATATACTGTAATCTATAAAACTTCTTAAAAATAGGAGAAACATAAACATGAAGCTCAATAGTATTTGTATAAATGAACAGGTGGATGAGAATACAAGAGCCAGCATGTGGAAATTAAGACAAACATGGAATGATGTATTTCCACCAAAGAAATTATTTTCTTTGGATGTACGAGTGCAAAGCATTGATCCTGCCTGGCCAATCACTGCCTCTCCTACTAGTGTTTCTTCAGGATCTATCCATGTTAATCCTCGTTTTTTTTCAATGGTTGGTTTAACAAAATTATAATAAGTACGATCATATATTTTTATATATAAAATATTTATGTATATAATGTTTTATTTCTAGCCCCAACAATCAGCAACATCTATTGTTTCACAACCAATTGTAGCACCTGTTAAGCTTCCACCAGGTGATCCTGTGACACCAACGGAAGCAGCAATGCGAGAGCAATTATTGAAGAAACAACGAGAACTGATAGAATTACAGAAAAAAAAGATTGAATTAGAATTACTTCAAGCTAAAGCCAATTTAGAACAACAACAACGGCAACTCGATAAACAAGCTGGAAATTTAAAAAATGAACTGGTGAGTCACAAAATAATGTCTCTTTTTAACTGCATTTTCAAATTGTAGCTTTAAATTGTAACTTTATTTATTTTTATTTAAATAGGTTGCAGCTACAGCACATATTACACCAAGCACAGACACTGTTACACAAGGAAAACCTGTTACAAGTGTTGTGCCAAGTCAAGCACCAAAACAAGTAGCAAAACAGGTAATTTAAATTATATATTTTCATTGTATTACAAAACCAAATCAAGTAAAACTATTTTATGTATTATTTTTTAATAACATTCCTGTTTTTGTTTTAAGTTTCCAGCAGCAACTGCTTCGCTTCTGAAAAATGCAGGAACGAACAATGGTCCACGAATTGCACCAGCTAGTAGTATAGCAGTAGCATCAGCTAAACCGGTATCTCGTGACCCAAGAATAAAAACTACTTCGGCTCAAGATGTACCAGTTTCAAGCGTGGATCCTCGACAGCGAATAAGTACACCAACTCAGAAGGATTCGCGGAGCGAAAGCCAAGCGCAGCTAGCGGCAAATACAAATACTGTACTTTCAGATCAATTAAAACAGCAGTTAATTTTGAAACAGGCTGTGACTAGCACTATCAACAAGTCTCCGACAAATCTTGCCGGCTCCGATACTGCGACATTAAACGCTAGTAATAACAATAATGCTAATACGAACTTCAACAATAATAACAATAAAAATTTCAGTGGTAACGCAAATAAAGATGCTGTATCGCATCGAACAAGTCAAAAGAAAGACCCTCGATTGTCTAGTAATAGTAGTGGTAACCTAAACAGTAATAGCTCCAAAGGTTCTCAAAGTCTGTCTGTGGGTAATAATAGTTCTTTATCCACGAGTAATAGAGGAGGTGGGAGTAACGATTCCAAGTCGAAAGATTCGAAGAATTCGAACTCTCGAACTTCTTCATCTTCGATAATCGACAAATCTTCCTCTTCCTCGAAATCCTCACATAGAAAAATAGGTAATAAATCGCGATCTAAACAACCTCAAACATCTCCGAGTAAAATGCCGAAAGTTGACAGAGATGCCAGTCCTGTTAGGTCCAAATCTCGTGAAAAAGATAGTGGAGACAGTTCACCAACCTCGCGAACCTCTCCTCAATCCTTTCAAAATTCCAAAAATCGAAAAAAGAATACGAAATCTAGAAAACGCAGTCCAAGCCCTCCATACAGAATTCCTAGGCGTAATGATGCAAAATCCAATTCAAGTCTAAGCAATTCTAGTGGTGTCACTGAGGAGGAGCAATCTGGTTCATTGATAGTCTCTCCTCCTCATCCACCTACATTTAAAGAAATCAGAGCGAATGCTAGACAAAGAAATTACGTAAGGCGTAACAAGGATGGCAGTCTTAGCCCCGAGCGCTCTCCAGCAAATGCTGGAAACGTTCAAACCACCACGGAACCAACTTTGGAATCATCCAGCAAAGATGAAGACTTGAGAGCAACACTACCTCTTCCAGGTGCAGCCGCTTCGGTATTAGAAAAGAGTGAGTTAATATTTTACATTTTCCATATAAACACAAATTATTTATAAATATGTCTATCAAATATTTTGCATTTAATGGTAAGTTAATTTATATGATATGTGGTAATAATCTCTAAAGTGTCTTTAACTCCAAAGATTTCCGTGTTAAAACAGTTTCACCTGTAATATTACTCTAAATCTTCAGAGATGAAATATATTTTAAAATATATTTTATTCATGAATAATATATTCTTTATTTTTCTGTTTCGAACAAACATTTTTCGTTTTTCAAGATATAAAACTAGCATGCAAAAGAGGATGCAATGATTCTATATGTTGGTAAAATTAAATACGCATATAACATCTGTATAATATATGAGTTATTTCACTTTGCTTCGAAATCTTTTTCAGAAGAGGACTTAGATTTACGTGTATTACCACCACCAGTTAGTACTAACAAAAGACAAACTGCAGAACACATGGAATCTACGTTAGCAAAGAAAACAAAAGCCGAGAAATTTGATGCGTATGTACTATTATTTCTTTTTTGATTGTTCACAAAATGTTGCTCATATTGTACAAAATTTACCTAAATTTTTTAATTTTACAGTTTATTTGGAAATGAAGATGTTGATCTACGAACATTGACTCATCCTAAAGCTGGGCGACCACCTACACCACCCCCACCTGTAATATCTGGTGAAGATGGCAAAGATGGGTGGGCAAAATTGAAGACACCATCAAAGAATGATAGAGAGAAGCAAACTAATAATACTGATGATAAGCGTGATGCCAGAGATCGTAACAGAGATAGATTGGGCAGACTGAGGCTTTATAACAAACTACCAGATGACCCTAAGGAAAGAAGAAGAACATTATCAAACGAAGATCAAGATAACAGATCAGGTCGAAGAGGTAGAGAAAATGATAAGACTGAAAAGAATGAAGACAGAAATATTGAAATAATAATGAAACAAGCTGCAGAACAATTGAATCAAGGTTCTATTACTAAAACTCAATACAATACTCTCATTCAAGAAGTTTTGCATATGAGCGAAGATCGGAAATTGAGAGCCGCTCAACGGAAGGAGAAAGAAGTAGGTTCCATCGTATGGGAAAAGGGTGTAAATTTAGATATGACGGGTCCAGGTGATCGTACTTCTACATTCAGTCCTTCCGGCGACAAAGAAATGATGAGAAATAAGGATCATCCTATTTCAAGAAATCCAAATGGTCCTAGATGGCAAAATCAGCCATGGCAACAACCAGGACCATGGGCTCATCCACCCGGACCTCCTTACGGTGGTCCACAAGGACATTTTAATTCAGAGTTCAGACCTGTTGGCCCATGGCAGAATCCAAGACACTTTGGACCAATGCGACCTGATTATCAATATCACGGTGGGTTTAATCATTCAATTGGCCCAAATCCTCGTTTAGGACCTGGAATGATGGGACCTATGGGACCTAATGGGCCGCTCATGTCAAATTTGATACCTAATGGTCCGATTGGGCCTATGGGCATGCCTAATCCGCCTATATCGTTATCGGGAATGAATGGACCTGGAATGATGATGAATAATGGACCAATGTCAAATCTTATATCAAATGCAAACATGTCATCGTTGAACGCTTCGAGAAATGTATCACCGAGTTCGTCTTCAAAATATGACATCGAAGACAGTGATCAGAATTATAATACAACAGTGATAAAGAATCCAAATCCTCATAGTCGTGAATTACCACCACCAGACCCAAAACTATTAGATGAAATTGCGAGAGATACTATGAAATCTATAGATATAGACATACAACATATACCACGTGAAATTAGGTACTACGGTCAAACCGGAGTAGTTTTTATGAATTGGGATGATCCAAGAGAAATCGGATTCCAAGATGGTATACGACGAATTTTAATAGACGATAAGATCACCATAACCTGCGCATTTAATGATAATTATAAAGAATTTATTTACGAAGGTGAAGTTCATAGGTATGTATTTTTTTAATATCGTGCACTTCAATTTATCTATAGTTATAATTATTATTATAGATATTATTGATCTGTTTGTGTTTGTGTTTGAAGGATTAAATTAGGTGCGCCAACGAGAGAATTATATATTGATGATAGGTGGTATGAATGTTATTTCGGTGGTATGCCAATAACAGTAGATCTTGGTGGTAAAAAAGTTAGTGTGAAATTGGAAGGACCTCCGCCCCTTGTTAAAATTGGTACTGTAAAGAGAACAGACTTAGTAGTTGCCAAAATTAATCTTATTATTAATGCCCGAAATATGGTTCCTGTATTTTTAGACGCAAAACCTCAGATGTAAGTTACGTTCATATTATTATAAACTTCAGCTTAAAACTGTATAAAACAAGATTTAAATATTTACAGATTCGAAATTGAAGGGAAACCTCATACACTTGAATTTATAGACTCGTTACAAACAGTCCTTTTAAATGGACGGCCGTTTAAAGTGGAATTCGGTGGATTGCCTAAACCTATTATTGTTAGAGATAAAAAGCATTTTATAAGATTTTCGGTATTGCCTAGAGGCGTCCGACCAGGATATGTTAAGATCGCAGGTATGAAAGGTGAAGAACCAATTGAAGCACCACCTACCCCACCTCTCTTAACCCAAAAACCAAAAGTGGATGCAACTTCTACGCCAACGCAATTTTCTGCTGTTGAGCATGAATCAACGTCACAAGATGGTTCGGATCTTAGATCTACTCCTAAACCGGGTAAATATTATATTATTCATAGAAACATACGGTGTATAATGTATAAAGTAATATTTTAACGGAAATACAATGTATTCTTCTGTGTAATATAGCATTAGACTTGTAGCGAAAATTTGTTTTGTTTTAGATTTGCAATTAGATGTATTATCTTCTGCCTTGCCATCTGCAATGGCACCATCATCGGGATTATCTTATCAAGCTGAACCAGTAGAAAATCCAGCTACAACTGCTCCGCCATTGTCATTACCATTGAATATGAACGAACTATTTCAGAGATTAGTAGAAACTGGTATTGTATCAAATCTTTCTGAACAAAAGAAGCAAGAAGAAGAAGAGAAGAAAGAACCAGAAATTATTCCGGTTTCATTTGATAAGCCAGAAACGCTTAAAGTGTGAGTATAATTTTTATAAATGCTACTTTTAATTAATAATTCTGTTTTAAATTAATTTTGAATTTAAACATTCTTTATTTTAGTAAACAACCCGCTATCGCGGCAGCATTATACAGTGGCATGCAATGTAGTTCTTGTGGTGCTAGATTTGCACCAGAATTAGCAACTCGGTATAGTCATCATTTAGATTGGCATTTCAGACAAAATAGACGAGAAAGAGATTCTGCGAGAAAGGCTCATTCACGACCTTGGTATTATGATGTCAGTGATTGGATACAATTCGAAGAAATTGAAGATTTAGAAGATAGAGGTAAGAATAATCATCTATAGTAACAATAATCTATAGTTTATAATGAGAAAAAATCCAATACTTTATTTATCCTCCACTTTATATAGTGCAAAGCTGGTTTGAAACTGAAAAACAAACGGCTGATACGGAAGGTATAACAACGGAGGATTCTCCTCAAGAAGCGTCACAGCCTAGTGTTCCCACTGGAACTGATGAGGATTCTAGATGTCAAGTATGTCATGATGCATTTGAACAATTTTATAATGAAGAAAAGGAGGAATGGCATCTAAGACCGGCAATTAACTTTGAAGGAAAGAATTACCATCCATTGTGCCTCGATGATTACAAGGTAAGTTTCATCATTTTACATCTTCTTATATTTTATGTTAACGTTTTATCATACGATAAATCATTGCGATAAATCAAATATCGATGTAAATTTATTAATGAAATTTCCATTTGTTGCATTCTTACAAAAAATAGGAAAAAAGTCTTGTGGTATGTGTTTTTTAATAATCTACATTTATATATTGCACTCGCAGAAAATTTTCGCACTTATAGATATATGGAAATAATTAGACAATAAGAGATGTAATGTAAACTCTAATATATATTTTATTTTGTTTAATTCTTTAATTTTTGAAGTCTTTTTATAGAAATGTATAATGTATATAGTTTCTTATTATCACAAAATTATATTTATTATTTCATAACGTTAAAATTTTTTTTTATTTAATACATATTTTATTTTATGATATAAATAATTTAGATGATTAATTCGAAATTATATTCTGCTTTCATATATATGCTAGAGAGTAAGATAGAAAGAAATTTTAATTTTCGCGAAATTTTGTTGCAGTTTATGGTTTGTTTCATAGTTTTGTTTTGTTTATAGAGAACTATAACTCTATAACTCTAAAACTAGAAAGTTTTTATTGTTGTATATTATTATATTATATTGCATACATTGTACATTAATTTATTAAAACTGATGTACTAATAATTTGTTTTCTTTATATTATTAGAGAGCTTTGGAAAAATCGGCATTGGCACTGGAGGAAACAATAGAAGAAATGGAAGAAGAAAAAAAAGAAGGCCCAGATGAAACGTTTGCAGAAGAAAATAAGACTGACGAATTAAGTATGAAAGCATTAAATACTGAATTTGAAAAAGTAGAGCCATTAAATGAAATAATGGAAAATGAAGTACCAGAAGAATCTTCCGAAACGGAGAATAAAGAGGAAGAAACTATAATTGAAGATAATGTAAATATTGAACACAACGAAAAGCAAGATGAATCAGAATTAAAATATAATAATAACGAAGATGTTGATACGGAAAGTATCGAAAAAGAAGATGCGATCGAAACAGAAATAACAGGTGCAGAAAATGCGGATAAATCTTTTGAAAATATCAAAATTAAAGAAGAACCAATCGACGAACCTGAGGAACAATTAGAAGATTTCGATTTTACTAACGTAGAAATTAAAGAAGAACCTATCGAACCGGAACCAGGTATGTATCATATATTGTGTATTTAATACCATTATTTTAGTATACTTAGTATACCTTTTAAAATATTGCGATATTTTATATATAGATCCTGAAGAAAGCGTTATAGCTGAACCAACGTCGGTTGATACAACATATGCTGCTGTGAAGAGTTCTATAGATGGAAATGTAGAATTGGATTCTACGCCTGCAGCGATTCCAGCGGCGCCATCTCGAATTAAAATTAATATTACAAAACCATTATGTATTAATAAAGAGCCAGAAGATTCAAAGGAAAAAGAGAAACCTATAGTTGAGACACCTGCTGAAGAAATAATAGAACCTTTGGTGCCTGCTTCTATCAAACCCGCTTTACAAGGTAGAAAACTTTCAAATTTACCTCCTGTGGAAAGAGGGCAAGAGTTATCAGGACTCTGCTCAATTATGTAAATAGTATATATATATATATATATAATTCATGTATGTATGTATGAGAGCGTGATTTCAATGAATTTATGTTTAATGCTACTTAAAGTTAAGTATTGGTGCATTGTATATCATATTTGTGCAGCTTATACGACATGATATAATGCGATTATAGAACTTTTTTCTTTCTTTTTTTATTGTACTATTCATTTTTCTGTTTCGTATGCACAATTTTTATCTGAATATTTCTTTAATCTGCTAATGTGATAAAAAGATCACATTCATTTTCAAATATCATGTCGTATAAGTTAAATGATATGTGTTATAATGTGTGATTGTGTAAGTGTATGCGTGTATTTAGTTTTTAAATTTTAATTAAGGCGAAAAGAGAACAAAAACTGTACATATTTAATGTAATCGAAACAGTCTAGAGGCGAGATATGATATAGTAGCATTCCTAATATTATCGAGTGCAATCATGTTTCGTGACAGAGAAGTGTCAGAAATGTAATACTGATATGCACAAGACTAATTGAGAATTTCATACCGTTTGTACTTTGTAAAAACATTTGAAAGGTATTCGATACATTATTTTCTAGAAGCATCACTCCTAATTTGATTTTACAAAGCACGAAAATGAGGTCCCACAGAAATGATGAAAAATTACCCAATTTAGTTAGGTGTACAAATTGTGTGATATAAAATTGTTGATTATAATGTACATAATACCAACATAAAATTAATCTCGACGATATTGGGTAAAGAAGAAAATCAGTTACTACTAGAGAATGATTATTTTGTTGTATAAAAAAAAAATCTTGTTAATCATTCGGGGTCTGATTTCCTTTGGTTGCTTATTTATGATCCTACTAAATTTACCTTTCTAAAATATCCCTTATAATAATCGCTATTGCTGAAGAACTTTAGGAATTTAAATTTTTAACTATAAAAATATTTGAACAAATAAACAGGTATTAGTAAGAAGTTATTCTTTAATTCAGATTTGTCTCGGTATTTAATAAATCTTATTTTTAGAAAAAAAAAATAATTTGATGTTACTGTTTTCTCCGTATCCTTAATATAATAATTTTGTAATATTAAAAAGTATGATAAAATAAACTAACAGATTTCCAAAATATTTGTCTTCTAATTATTATTCCTTATAATAGAAAATTTATTTTTAAGTATTTTAATTGTACATAATAATTATATGTACGTGTTGTGGGATAATCATAATTACAAGTCTTAGGATTTCTATTTATAAGTTGCAATTATGAGGCCATCTAGGGAAAGGGAGCGTATCCTTGATATTTGGTATATTGAAAATAAATTGTAAAAATCTTTCAAACCCCAATCCAAACCCCCCAGTTGGCACGTTACCATATTTTCGAAGATCTAAATACCAAGAAAGATTAGATGTTAAGGGTATGTTTGATTTTAATTTCTCATAATTATCTTCACGTATACTGCCTCCTACTAATTCTCCTACAGTAGGTACTAAAAGATCTATGGCAGAAACCTTTAAAGAGAAGGTTTATATCTTAGGTATATATCTTCACAAAGTAGTGAAACTATAAATTCAAAATTTATTAAATCAACTATACTCACCTTCGACGTATCGTCTTTACATTCTTTCATGTAAAAAGGTTTAATTTCTTTTGGCCAATTTATAAGAAATATTGGAACATTATTGTTACGTTTCACTAGAAACAATTCATGTTCTTTTGACAGGTTTGCCCCACTTTTGACAGGATTTTTTAAGCAACTTGTATTATTTTGCAAAATATTAATTGCATCATCATATGTCATACATGTAAATTTATCGTTCAACCATTGTACTTTACAACCATCTATTGCATCTATATCTGAAGCACCCTTTTCAAATACATCTTCAATTATATATTTTATAAATGATTCAATTTCAATCATTATATTATCAATATTATTAATAAATGCTAATTCAGTTTCCAACATATAAAACTCAGCTAAATGTACTCTTGAATTGCAATTTTCAGCTCTGAATACTGGTCCAAAGGAATATACCTTTGTAAATGCTCTAAAATGTTTCATACGTATTTTAGTTTTATAATGTTCACCCACTCAATTATTACTTATAAAATTTTATACTCTATTCACCTGGCGGCAGCTTCTAAATGTAATTGTCTAGAAACTGTTAAGAAAGCCTTAGTATTAAAAAATGATTCCTCTTCCGTTAAATGGTCTCTTTTCATTGATTTTAAGAGATCTTTAGAATTTGGTTGTACCAAGAATAATTCACCAGCACCTTCGCAGTCATTTGAAGTTAAAATCGGCGCGTGTATGTTAATATAATCTCTGCTTCTCAAGTAATTCTCAATACTCGCAGATGTTATATCGCGTAATCTCAATAAAGATGAAAATTTTTTAGTTCTTGGTCTTAAATGCAGAAATTCTCTAATATAATCTTCGTGATACCGTTTTCTTGGAGCAAACGGATATCCGTCCATAACGTCGCATGTACCAACTACAGTAACATTATCCGTATGTAATTCAATTGTATCGTTGGGACCTAAGGCTAATTTTCCTTCTGCCTCGATGCTACTTCCAAAACTTAATTTATCTGGTTTATTCGCCTTTGGTATAACAAGTTGTAACATTTTAGGAGTTGATCCATCCATAATATCGACGAAAATATTTTCTTTCATCTTTCTGATAGCATGAACCCAACCCTATCTTCAGTAAATTATTAACAATATATATTCATAATGAAAATTATACAAATGAAGTATTATATTTAATATAAAACGCGGAATTGGAGAAATATATATTAAAAAAAAAAAAAAATAAACTATAAGATACTGCTAACCTGTACTTTTACATGTCTTCCCAAATTAGTTTCAAAATTGTCATTACATATTTGCAGCATACTGTGAACGTAACATTTTTGAACCTTAAGGTTAGCAAATAAATTCCGGTTTAATTTAAAAAGCAACATTTCTCTTGTGTTTTTTTTGCGCGGGATTTGCGCGATTATAATAAAATAAGATCACAAGGCTATCTCCACAGTGCTCCGTACTTTATCACACGGTTTGTGAATTCTCATTCAAAACTCTACGTTCTATTTATTCAAAACGCTATATTATCGATTCATCAAAGAATAATGATATCAGCAAACATATTTCCAAATCTTCCTACATGTATTTTGCGGGTAAATAGAACGTAGAAGAGCTGAGGATTTGATTACGAAGATGCGGTTACAACAGTTCACAGATTATCCTCTAAATTAGCTTTCTTTTGACAGTGATGATCTCATCGATTTATAGACAAGAAAATACTAGCGCCGCGTAACAGCGATATGACGGAATTAATCGCTATCTCTATTCTTGTCTCATATTATCACTCTCCTTATCTACCCATAATACGCGTACTGCCATCTATCAAAAACTATCAGAATTAAATTCTATTACCGACTGTGTCTATGACGTGTACTGCCATCTATCGGGTTCTTCCTTCTTATCCTTTTAGTTCCAGTGGAAATCGAGAGGTGCTTAGATGGCAGTACCATTCATAACAAAGAACACACACTGTCAAAAAAGAAAATCCCCCCCCCCCCAATTCACGATTTTTGAAATAGATCAACATCCTTCTTCTAGCTAAAACATTACGTAGCTTAATTATGCAATAATCTTAATCATTACAGACGGTATCTTAATTATTTAACGTTTGTTAAAGTTTATTTACAATCTTAAAATGTAAACATCTTAATGTTTATAATGAAATTTTATCCTAATATAGGACACAACTAACGGCTCTTCCTTCTTTTCCCATCTAATTTACTCTTGATACGTGGTCTAATGTGACATTGGTACGTTTTTATACAAATATCTCACAACTTACAAAATCTTCGCGTTGAAAATGTATAATGTAAATATCATTGTTATAATTGTTATCGCTTTGACTTGGGCGAAAGAGGATTCGCTGCTGTCGCTAGTGTCCGTCGGAGAATGTTGCGACATCGATGCGAGTTGTTGCACGGCTGCGGAAAAGAAAAAAACATGACTTCCACGATTTTGTCCCAGTTTCCCTAAATAAAAACTGACAACAAGACAAAATATCAAGTCGTACCTGGTTCGATCTTATCCTCTTGTATCGCGTTCGTCATGTAATTATCTCTGTCCGCTGAGAAAGAAATTACATATATCCATTTATATGAAAAAAACGGAATCGAGATCGTCTTTTTAAGTTAAGCTAAGGTGTGATTTTAACGCTACTTGTTTGTATTTTCTTTTTTTTTTTTTTTTTCCTTTTTTTTTTTTCACTGTACTCACAAGCGCCTTCCGTGGCGAATCGCATTATTTCCGACGGCTTACTCCAGCCGTAACGATTTTTCGACAAGACAAGCGCCTCGTAATGCGTTGCCTCTTCCAATCCGGTCAATTTGAACGAGTACGTGTGTATGAAACTGTTTCCATCGCTGCCGCTCGGTATGTACAATTTATGCCATTGGCCAGGCACGCCGTTCTAAAAGATCGAGAGATCGACGATGTGACGGTGTGAACAACGGAACAGGATAATCGTAGAGATAAAAAATGAGATACGAATATGAAAATGAGATATATAGTCGTAATTTACAATCACAGTAGCACCGCGTGAGATCTTACCACGTATTTACGGAATCTGAACTCGTACTGTACTATCGGATTGTAACTGTGAACTTCCCAGACGAAGTTGTACGAAGTCTTCGTGAGGCTGTGCGAGGTCTTTTTAAAGACGGCCGGATTCGCGATACCCGACAATTCGACCGCCGCCTCGCTGATTCCCAAGGAGTTAGAAGCTCTGCACAGATAGAAACCGTAATCCGTCGTCCTGACGTTCCTTATCACCAAACTGTGATCGCTGCCTGCGTTGTGCTTCACTATCCTCGATGAATAATTCACGCTCCTGTTGTTGAAATACCACTCCACCTGTACATCAGATCTTATAGACACACAACTAGGAAAGAAAGGGAAAACGGAAAATTTGCATCTTCCTCGGCGGACCGCGCCCCGTTGGAGTGGAATCGTCGAGAGTGTCGTGGTCGATATAATTGAGGAGACCGTTCGTTAGAATGCCAACGAATGCGAAGTTTCTTTAAGAATCGAGAGAGAGAGAGACGTGTCGAAGAAATCGCCGCGTCAGCGACGAATTTAACTCTCTAGTAGTTATTTTCTTTTCTTTTCTTTTCTTTTGTTTTTTTTTTTTTTTTGCAAGAAGAAGAAGAACTCGTAGATGGCGAGTCACGTTTCCCGCCGATCGATTCGTCGCGCGTTACCGCCTACAAGGGATAGAAATTCGGAGAAATTGCATCACAGGCACAGCCAGTTGAGAGCTTACGTACTCGTCGTAATGTTAAACTACTTGGTATATACAGTTGCAATCGTTGCTCTTCGCGTCAGATCTTCTTTTCACGTCACTATTCACAACGCGGGTCGGGTATCGAGAAAAGCGAATCACGAGATAAAACGAAACGAAGAGTATAGTTGCTTTTCTTTTTTTTTTTCTTTATCGACGAAAAATTAAACGCTCGAGACAAGGGCTATCTAAGAGCTATAAGGTTGTTGTTCTGTTGTTGTTATTCGAGTTGTAATTAAATTTCGCGTCCGTAGTCCTGTAAAAAACTGCTCACCGTTGCTTCTGGCCAGGCAGTCACCCCGCAATGCAGCTGCACGCGTATCCCAGCCGGTGCGTGTAACCAAGTTTTCATCATCTCGATCCTAGGCTTGTCTACGTCGTCGTCGTGCCGGTCGTCGATCGGTTAGAAGTCGCGACGTCAGACATCATTCGCGTTGAAACAGACGGACAGACAGACAGACAGACAGACGTTTCGTTATACAAGAATGGAAAATCACGATTGAAAAGCACAAGTTACATTTATTATTTCGTCGCCATTTTCCCTCCTGCACGGTTGTCCTCGAATGCACGTCGAATTATATATATATATATATATATATAATATTATATTACGAATTATATATATCGAATTATATATATCGAATATATATATTATATATGTCGAATTATATATATATATATTATATATTATATATATATATCGTACGAGAAGAATTTATCTTGCACAGTCGAGTGAGTTCGTATTTAACCTCGTTGTCTATTATTCTTACCAGCTCGCTAGTTCTCGGAATACAATACGTCGACCTTCCTCAAAGGGTTCGCCGTTCATCGCAGCTTACATCAGCGGTGCTTTTAATTATCACATCTACGCTTTCAATTGTCAAATCACTTAACGCGGCTCGTGAATCGCTTAATTACAGGTTGAACGCTCGTCAAAGTGAGCGTTCCAACTTTCGACGGCCGAAATCCTGTCGTGTGCAAAACGTGCGAACGTTGTCTCGCGAAAACGTCGTGTGTTTTTTTCAATTAAAATCACTGGATTGTCTCTCGTTGAACGGTCGCTACGTGCAAACGATTCCAACGCGCTTGTGCGTCGCACAAGGGGGTTTCACAATTAGATCGTGCCGTCGTTTGATTAGAATACCAAAGAGAGCGATGCAATTTCCTAATTTAATTACAATCGTTTGACAACGTACGCCAACGTACGATGGCCACTTCCGTCCACACAGGCATCCACGCGAAGTTCGATATTAATTTGCACCACGTAGGCGTACTACGTACGAATTCGCGCTGCGTCAATCAAGTCACTAGTTTCACTCGTGAAACTATCTGCTGATGAAAAATGCGGTCGAAGAAAATTACGCGAGCTTGATCGTACGCCTTGATTATACGTCTGGCAATGAGTTTGATTACCTACTTACATCTAACGTATAGATCTATGGTGGCCGTGGCGGGTTCGCCAACGTCGTTGTTTGCCACGCAAGTGTATCGTCCAGCGTCGGCGGGGCTCTCGACGTGGAATCGCAGACGTGATCTATCATATAAAAATGGTATTTCTCCGTCCTGTCAATGGGATAAATGCTTTCATTGTTCCTGATGTTCAAACATTCGCGAGATATTAGACAGAGAGAGAGAGAGAGAGCACGCGTTTTTTTTTTCGTATTTTCGTGGTGATTTCGTTCGTGGAGATATCGTTTACCTTGTTCCTCCAAGATATAATGGGGACTGGAACACCCTTTGCCACACACGCCATGTCCACTTCCTCTCCCAAGTTCACCTCCAGCTTGCCAGACTCCGGTATCGGATGGACGCTGGGCGGATCTGCAATTAACAATCTCTTCTGACCGATTCGTTTAACACTATTGACAGACGCTATTAAGACGAAGCTATTTCTATCGAAAATAAGAAGTCAAAATGACTGATCTTTAAAAAGGAAAGAATATAAAAATAATAGGATATTTTTATATTCATTGATTTGTTACTTTCTTACAAAAGAAATCACATGTTATCTAGTTAATATCTACAGTTAATACCAAATTGTCAGGCTTACTCGGCAAATCTACGGGTGGAATTTCGAGTTTTTCTGTCAAATAACGCTATCGATGATCAATGTGTCGACTCTGTATTGCGTTCTGACATTATTGAATTAACACTAGAACTACCGATAGTTGAAACGAAGCTATTTCTACCAAAACTTCAAAGTCTTCAAAATGACTGGTCTTTAAAAAGGAAAGAATATAAAAATAATAGGATATTTTTATATTCATTGATTTATTACTTTCTTACAAAAGAAATCCCATGTTATCTAGTTAATATCTACAGTTAATACCAAATTTGTCAGGCTTACTCTACGGGTGGAATTTCGAGTTTTTCTGTCAAGTAACGCTATCGATGATCAATGTGTCGACTCTGTATTGCGTTCTGACATTATTGAATTAACACTAGAACTACCGATAGTTGAAACGAAGCTATTTCTACCAAAACTTCAAAGTCTTCAAAATGACTGGTCTTTAAAAAGGAAAGAATATAAAAATAATAGGATATTTTTATATTCATTGATTTATTACTTTCTTACAAAAGAAATCTCATGTTATCTAGCACAGTTAATACCAAATTTGTTACGTTTATTCGGCAAATATTGAATAAATCTGCATCTGGCTTTAGATGGAAAGAATTGTTCGTCAATTGTAACTAGCTTGCAGCTAGTTTGTAGCTGCTCTGATCATTTTGAATAAACTTATCCCATACAGCCGATATCAAAGCAAATTGATCACTTTGTAAACGTTGACTTCGTCACTTTTTTTTTTATCAAAGCGAATAAATCTCAATATTAATATATTTCGGCTAAATCATTCCATGGTGTTGGAAAAGAAGTTTGGTCCCCATTTTCTGTTCCATGAAATATGAAAGTTCCAAATTTTTCGTTTCGTTGCATACAAAATTCCAAATTTTTTACCCAAAACTCGAGAAGTTTCTTATTCCGTGTAAGATACTATACGTTCAAGCATATGGTCGTCAATTAGTAAAGAAAACGCGCAATTTTCCTGATAATTATCACCATCATATTGCACGATAGCAGTATAAACTCTAAAAAAACGTGTGAGAAGTTGTACGAAACCGATTAATTCAGGTTCGTTAAACAGATTGTAGGACTCTTTTACACTTTGACTAGTATCAGTCATTCTGACTGGTGCGGTAGTTCTAGTGTTAAAGAATCAAAATTGTTTCTTCTGCTTGATCGTCATCCAGGTTCGAGCACCGCTCTCGGGTTTTTACGTTTAATCTCTTGTTTCGCGATGTCCTTTGTGAATGCATGCTTAAGCGAGCGTCGATTATTAATAATTGTCGCGCTACTGCTCCATGATAAAGATGATTTTTATCTCAGTATTTACAGAGACTGTTACTTCGTTCACTGTTAAAAATTTTCGAGCAAAAAAACTTAAAAGAAAACTGTTAAAACTGTTAAAAGTGATCGATGTTGAAAAATCGGTTGCTTAAAAATTGCGTGTCTTTTGAATTGGACGGTTACAGAATTCCAACGCCATTGGCATTTACAACGCATTGATATTATGCGAACGTTCGACGATGTTAATTGTACGCGAGAGTCGCGATCCAATGTGTCCAAATACGTACGAATATACGTATATGTAAATGCGCGTATCGTTGGACGAAGAGAAACGGACGTTGCCGATCTCGTGGGATAGGGGAAAAAAAGAAAAATAAGAAAAAAGAGAAAATTCGATTCCTCCGAGCCGAATTGGTCGAATTGGAAGGGTTCTTCTTATTTTTACGTGCAGAGTTCCGCGAAATGGGACCACGAAATCCTTACCGATTGGGAGGGGAAAACTCCGTGGAGGATTCCGAGGCTGAGAAAACTTTCCTGAATTTGTTTGCAGAACGACGTAGAGAGCTCGAATGTACTCTCGGGTCATCCATAATTTCACGCCAACGACGATACGGCGATAGAATCAATATCTATGTGTTTAACTATCCCCACGAAATACACGCGGCGTCTGTTCTTCTATTGATCGTTTTCCAACTCTTAAATTATCGATTCCAATTAATCGGCGCTGTTTCTTCTATCGATTCTGGCCGACCAATTAACGACAGAGAGAACACTAACGGACATTGTTCGACGTATCGACGTATCGAACATCGATTTTCCAGCGAATTTTGAAGTTGTAGAAACGGTGTGTTCGATGATGATCTGCGAGGTGAAATCTGAGAGAAGTGGAATTCTGCCCGCCGGATGAGAAGTAGAAGAACGTTTTACTTCAATGCCGATTTACTCACACATCACTTCGATTTCGTGTACTTGCGTGGCATGTCCCCAGGGAGCTGGTCGAGACGCTTGGCATACATATTCCCCGGTATCGTTCCGTCTCACGTGCGAAACCTCCAAGCTTCTGTTTGAGTACATTCTAACTCTTTCAGGTGGTTCGTGTCGTGGTTCACCGCTGTCAGCCAAAAGGATGCCGTCTCTCCACCACCTCACCCTCGTCTGCACGTTATCTAGACACACACACACACACGCGCGAGATAGATCGTTTCAATATCTACGTGGAAAATTCTCAACGTGGTAAAACGCCACCTTTGGGCCAACTTTCCGGAATAAATTTATTACTATACTTAGCGTCTCGCTACCTATATAACAAAGTTACTTACAAGTCCGTAACTCGGGTCTCTCTGCTAGACATATCAATACTCAATCGTCTAGAAATAGGGGCAGCGCGCGCTGATGCGCCTACACGCAGTTTAGGCGAAGCAGACGAACCGATAAGTAAACCCAAATATTGCCTTTCCTCTGACCTCGATTCGACGTTAATCCAAGTTCGACTTGGAGAACATCGACGAGACGAGTATGTAGTTTAGGCAACTGAGGGGGATGTCTCCGCGGTTAGGCGAGAAATCCGCGTATAATCTGATCAATGAGACAGATCCTTAACCGGCAGTGATCTTACGAACCGTTTATGATCGTCTTAACGTACGTGCGGCCTCTTCTGTTGCGAGTTGCGACAAAGTGAAGCGACTGGCAATCCGGCTAAGCGAAACCATCGATGACAGCTCGATCGATTGGACGGTAAATTGTTTGCGTTCTATACCTGTGTGTTCACGTGAATGTCGCGCGAGTGGACGCGTTCCTGCTTAGGGGGGACTTAACATCGATCGCGTTGTCCGAAATTGCGGCATCGTTCTCTCTTTACCCTCGATCGAGTTAACAGCAATACTACCTACTATCTATGCGTTGGCTAAAACAAAGGCTCGACCCACTTCCTCCGAAAGGATTTATACTACCTACAATTGCAAACGAAAACTGATAAATGACAGTTTGTGTTAATAAATGAATAATAAAACGGGGGGAATAAATTTCATTGCAACAATCGCGTAGGTACGTTAGATTCTTTCGCCACGGAATGCGATCGAATCGTCGATTAATAAAAGGTTTATGTTTACTGGAAGAATTTCTTTTTCTTTTTCTTTTTCTCTGCGTAGAAAGAGGAAGCAGTTATGGCTTTGATATAAATCTACCTACGGTTACACCGCTGTTGCGGTTTACGAGATGCAACAGGTGATATTTGTTTGTAACAGCAACCTCGTACCTCGTGGAAGAGCCAAGTTCTTCGTAGCCTCGATCGTTATCCGCTTACTCGTTCGATTTTTCCACCTCGTTAATAAAGGAGACAATCGGAGCCGCTGATTGTGCTCCGAGCAGCTTCAACGAAAAGCGCTCGACGATTTGTCAAATTGACTTACCAAGATCTTCGACGTAACACGGCAGTAGAACCGTGTCATTTTCAAAGGTCTTCACCGTCGTCGGATAACTTTTGAAGCCGTTATTTGCTGTCGCTCGACTACCTGCAACGATAAATTTCACAGAGTCGTATTTAATAACTGAACGGCTTGCAGAAGGGAACTCCTTTGAATTTCGCTTATTGTGAGAGAAAGAAAATATGTCTGTTCTCTGAGAACATTAATTTTACTATTTACAGTGGAAATCATACAACTGATGGAAAATTGTTGACAATTCAAACGATGATATAATTTCGTCAAAAAATATTACGCAAAGATCTGCTTCTGATTCTCATTTTAAAGCATGAAGTTTTTTTTTACTTTGGCAGTCGTGAGTTCGCCTTCTTTCAAAGACGATTTCCCGGAAATTGATTGATTTCTCAGACATTGTAAACACTCGAAATGTGAAACGTTAGAAAGTTCTGAATCCTCGTGACTGAATCTACCATTGTTTTCAAAATTGATATTTTCCTTTTGCAATGATCCCTTAAAACTCTCTGTACGATTTCGTTCGAATTTGGATCAGGGTTAGATGGCGGAATGTTAGTATTTCTTGAATTTTTGTCGCCTTATCCTGATATTCAACGTTCAATAAAATATATATATACGTACAATAATACGTTTTGAACAGTGATTGTCAAAGACAGACCTCAATCTTCAAAATAACGGTGCAATTTTTCGACGTTTAAATTTGTACAATTTTTTTTTTTAGAAAAAAAGCATCCTAACATGCGACTTTCTTTTCTTTGAACATACGACTTTCACAGCAAAGGCTTTAGAATCGTTGCGTGATCTTTCTCTACGAAGTTACATCGGTATAACTTGTAACTCGTAATTTTTCATTATCGTTGTCAAGAGCTACGCTCTTCACTGTGTACATCAAAGGGAATATATTTTTTCAATCAAGAATCTCAATTCCTCCGCTGTCTGCCGATTTAAAATACTAACTTCAAAGTAATGTTAATAAAATTCAGTTTCAAGTTTGCGCAGCAATCGCGCTCTCACGTCGGATGCGTTGAAAAGTTAAACGCAGATTTCCTATGTATCATACACGCGCAATTTTCTGTGCTGCCGTACGACAGCATTCCGCTACGTTTTTCTTGTTCAAACGGGTCTTGGATTATTTTTCATCGTTCTAATTAAAATCTTGAAAAAAAAAGAAAAGGAGAAAAAATAATAAGAAGAATGAAATAATAAGAAGAATGGGCGAGGAGAGGAGGGGGGGAGGCGTAATAGCATTGAAACGAAATAAACAGGGCAGAAACAATTTCGTGGAACATTTACAATGTTCATTGTGAACTCATTTCCGCAGTTGTCACATGGTTGCTTTTTGCGAATAACGAATGATTCTTCGCGTTGTCCCGAAGTGAATCGGAAACAATCAGTTCGACGGTGAATTAATTTTCAAATGAATTTAATCGGAGGACCCGAGAGATTGAGAAAGTTGCGGGAAAATTGAACAGAGGCTTTAAATGTTAAATTGCATTCAATTTCACAAAGCGCGAGAATTTTTAACTCGTTAGTACACGCATCGTATACACGTTTCGTGCACCTTGCGAAAGACTGTCTTTCGCTTGATTTATTTATTTATTTATTTTTTTCGAGTCTAACACGCGTGCATGCCAGTATACACGCACGACTGTGTTATGCGTGTGCGATACGTTCATAAATGGAAAAATCTATGTCAGATTACACGTGTCAGAGATTTTTCCGCGCGAGCATTTGCGGAATGGTCTCTCTTACGTATTGTTGCTTTCAATTGAAAACAGCGACGATGAAAAAATGGAAATCCAATTTCTTTTTCCAGGTGTATTTTTAGCATTTCCACGATGGCTTTGCGTATGAACGGCTGTCAGGAAAAAAAAAAAAAATAAAAAAAAAAGAATCGGTTAGAAAATAGACACCGTAATTTGAGCATACGTTTAAATGTCAAAAGTTTCGAATAGTCGATTTAAAAAAGTAAAACCACCGAGAGAGAGAGAGAGAGAGAGAGAGAGAAATGCTTTTTCAATTGCTTTGACGTAATCCGCGTAGGCATATCGATGTGCGTAAACAGACATAGACTGAACAGGCAGGTATCGAGGAAAGAAAGGTGTAATTTCCCCATTTTTATCTACCTTACCTATGATAAAAATGCAAAACATCCAGCCAAAGACCACCATGTTGTAAAAACATGCATACACGTTCCACCACTCTCGAGCCGCGAAATATGCGGAGAACAGGAAATGATTCAGAGTAACGTTGCGGCGCGAACTCTTCGACTTTTCACGAGGCACTGATCTTGGACTAACTAAGATGGTGATCGTGTTCCTACGATCTTAACGCACACGTACGCACGCTCACGCACACTTGTCGTCCAGCGTAATTATGACCAGTTGGTCATTGTACGATTCAGGGATGCTCATATATCGTCACCCATAAAATCCGGTTCGTCTTCTCCGTTTAAACCGTTTGTAGAAGCGTTTAACGAGTAACGCTTGTCGGAAGGAAACCTTTGAAGGGAACCTCCTCGAAGCATCCTTGAAATATACGAAGCGTGAGGCTTCCAACATCGTTTTTATTCTTTCTAGTTCACGAATTGATGCAGCGAGCATACTGCAAGCCTTTAACAAACGATTGATCGAGCACGATTTCTACGTCCGAAATTTGTTTACGACACCTTTGGAGCTTGGAATCTTTACAAAACAACGACGACGAAATTGGAATTGTTGTTGAAACGCGTGTAGAAGAAGATTAGAACCCGAGGGGATTTCGATCCCGATTGAGAACCATCGCGACCCTATTGCAACGCTGCTGCCACTATGTCCACATGCATAGGGTGTCCATCTACCAACACCAAAGGCATTCTTCTATAATTTGTTCAATTTACGCACCGACACGTACCATACATAGAGTCATTCATCGAGTTATCCATTAAATCGTTAATCTAATATATGTGAATCGGCCGGCCGTTTTAAAAGCAGGCGACAAACCGCGTACCCCTCTGTCGCGATTGTAAACAGATGGAAATGTCGCCGGTTACGCCTTAATTCGAGAGACAATGATATTAGACTTTGGCAGGGAAACGAAAATTAAGCCTCCTAATCGAGAGTGAAAAGGGACGATCCGTCGTTTGCGAGGAGGATTCATAAAAACGGGGGCCATCTTTCTGCTTTCGCTGCGATGCCACCATTTCTTCCTTTCTTCTTTTTTCTTTTTCTTTTCTTTCTTTTTTTAATTGCTCGGTTTGTCAAGTCAATAGGTCGTCCACGAGTGGTTTTGGTAAAGACGGATAAATCGACGATTGATTTCGATCTCTCTGGTAATGGGAGGAAGAAGAAGAAATCCAAGGAAAGGAAGGAATTCAAAGGAACGACAAAGAGAAAAAAGAGGAAGAAAGCCGACCGCGTCTCGCCGAGAGACACTTTCGCCCGCAGGTAATTGCATTTCAATTCTCCCCTATCCTCGCCTTCGCGAGTTATCGCGCCGCCAGGACGTTCTTAATTACTTAACCGGTGGGTTAATCTCCGCTGCAAAGGCGACAACGTTACAACGTTACTACCCGAAACTCGTGATACATCTTCAATTCATCGTCCACGCGCAACGTATCATATCTGGGAACACGAAGTTCTCTGGATCGATATTAGCTTTCATAATTGATCATGAGTGGCAGCTTGACCCTCATCTGAGACAGCAATCCAGTCGGATCTTCTATTTCTATCAAGGTAATAGGTATGTATAATCGGAATGTACAATTTCCACGAAAATCGCGTTTAACGCGCTTCGTTGTTCTCACGTCCTCACCTACACATTGCGAACGTTGAACGTTTCGAAAATGATCTTTAATCTTCCGTGCCATTTGCTCGTACTCGCGCCGAGGTGTGTCGTTAAACTTTTTCTCTCCTTCTCATCGAGCGAAACCGGTACAAAAAAAAAGAAAAAAAGAAAACGGAGAGACCGAGAGAGCAAAGGCAGGGGATTACACGTACCTGTATCTCTCAGAGATATAAAAGCGGTTGGTTTAATGGGCATCGTCGACGCGGATAATGCCACTGTGAGTCACATTGTTCGTGCACTATGGGTCGGGGCAACAACGCTAATCAACGCCGATCGGTACGATCAGATTGATAATTATGTTACGTTAGCAAGAATGAATTTTCATTCAGGTATCGACGTCACCGATACAAATGGGACAGCTGATCGTCGTTCGTACGATGGCTGCAATCGGGCTTCTATAAATAACGCGAAATTAACGGGAAGGTTTTGATAAACGTCGCTCAATGCGCACGGAACGTTTCCGAACGGGTCCGTGGAAGCACGTCGTGCTTCAGTGACAGATTTAAATTGGCCATACATTTCAACTGTGCGACGCGAGATTAATTCCGAATAATGGGACAATAGCATTGTACAAAGTCTGCCGTTGGCGCGCGGACGCCGATTAAAAAGTTTCCGATCCCCGTTTTTCATGTTCCGAGGGAAAACGCGACATTGCACTACGCGAGTGGAAGAAAAAAGAGGAAAGGAAAACAATTAACAATCGGAGAGCACGATACACGCGGAATGATAAAAGATTTTCAACGGTAACCTACATTTTACTAAAACGTTTTAATTTAAAATTCAAAGTTCCTTGTTACTTCGTGAAAGCAAGCATGAAAGTTCCTTGGACAAGTTTTTTTCAAGTCATTTGTGCTTCAAATATACGTCTCTCGCGTGAGTGCGATAAAACTTGACGTTCTCCCATGAGAACTGTCCAAACCATGTCTGGAAGCTGTTCAGAATGGTTTGATTTAGATCTTTCGCTGAAAACTGAAATGAACGTGGCAATTTTCCCTCGGCAGCTGCGATAGAAGTATTTCGAAACGTTCAACGACGGAACAGTGAGAGATATTCGTCAAGACGCTGTTTTAAAGATGCTCGTCTCAAGAAGTTCCCAGGCGTTTCTCACAGCCCCCTCCCCCATTGTGTAATTCGTTCTCTCGCGAAAACGTGAGCTGAACAAACACACCGTCGGGCGACGTCGACGCTTTTCCTTCTCTCCCGCGTAACATCCTCCAGTTGCCACTGACAAATTGTGCAAATCGCCAACGGCGACAAGCGCCGTTCTCGCTTTTCTCTCTCGGCCCGAAAGAAAAAAGAAAAAAAAAACAAAAAAAAAAAACACAAATGCGTGTTTGCCTCCTCCGCGCGATTCACCACACCGACACCGCCGTCAATCATCCTTTCGACATCGACGATTCCTAACGATTCGTGACTTGTAATCGCGTGCTCGTGCTCGTGCTCGCTCTCCTCCGCCAACGTGTTAACATTCGACGAACGACAGAATATTTCGAATATTTCCTCCGCCGCATCCTCCGTTTATAAATCCGAATTTCAACGGCCAGTTTCGTGCTTTAATTGCAGAGACCTTTGAGAGAATTACTTGCGCGATGTAGTTCAACCGGCTTGTATTTATACCGTTTTTTTGTATTTATACCGTTCCTTATCACCGTAATAATCGAAATAACTCGGACGTTGCTTTCCACGTATCCCGTCTAAGCATTAAAAGCTGGCCGAAGTACTTTCGCTACTGTAACAAGTGGCTCGTGGCAATCTGGCCTCATGAATAATGCATTTCGGCGTGCACAGGGAAATCGCGAGCCTGTAGCTCGCTCGATAATTCGTCGTTTCGTTTTTTTTTTTTTTTTTTTTTTTTTTAAATCCTCCGAGCGAGGTTCGAGCTTTCGTAACGTTTGCCCCTCCCCGCTGACTTCGATTGTACATCCATGTATCAAATATATTCAGCGGAGCTGGAACCTTCTTTGATTACTTATACATACGTGACATTGCTTATGCACGTTCAAATAATCCCGCGTACATTCGATATTTCCGGCGGAAGGGTCGTAAGCAGATACATACTATCTTGGACTCCGTAGAGTAGGCAGTAGGCAGTTGTTTTTGACTGGGACTTTCAATTGGAAGAAGAGAGAGAGAGAGAGGGAAGGTGAAACGCAGGGTGAGGATAATCCTCCCCCCCTTGGCTCGAAATGATTGCACGCGTGTTCGTGCGAATCCGTGTGAATATATGCTTAATCCAACGTGAAGAAGACACTTTAGAGCGGTTCTCAATTATCTGATACGTTCGCTAAAGTGACACAGAAGGCCTGTTAAAGCTGATTGTGAAATTTGCCGAGAGGTCAATGAATTCGAAATGTTTGAGCACTTTCAACGAGCAGTTGAAAAACAGAGATTCACTTTAATTGTTCTTCCATTTCTTTTTTTTTTTAACGCTAGTTAACTACCAAAATAGTCGAAATGGTCCAATTTATGATTTTTCTTCGAAATTTGTTTAGATTATTATTTAGATGTAGAATAACTTCAATAAAGCGTATTATTATTCAGATTTGAGCAACTTTTCGTAAAATACATAAGTGAAAGCTTGTGTGCTCCATTGTATCGTACAAAGTTATTTCATTTCTTTTTACTTTAATGTCCCTAATGGGAATTTTACGTTTTCAATCGTCGGTTGTTCCAACGTTGCATGTATTCCGGGCACTTTTGCAGTTTTGCAAATTTCCTACGTAGCGGTAATAAGCTTTTGCATCATTCCTTTGGCGCGATTCAAAAAAAGAAAAGAAAAGAAGAAAAAAAAGAGAAATAATACGGATACGATAAAACTTGCGCCGTTAAAATCGTCTTGGGAAATACATACGTTATTCACGTGTTGCTGCCTGCCCCTGATTCGTTTCGTTTTGCCGTTAACAATTGCACGGAAAGTTGTACGCTGTCGTAAAGTGTACGCGCGAGACCAGACGATGGCTAAAAACTCATGGTTTAATTAACGCTAATTTACCGAAGCGCTAGCCCCAAGCGTGCCATCGTCGGTTGAAACGTGTTTACGGAGGGCTCGAAGGAATATCTGCTAGTTAGGAACGGAAATGGGATTAATTGCGCAGGTCATGTTGGCACACCGGAAATTTTTTACGCGCCGATTCCTCAACGAACGTTTTCAATTGTTGCAAACGGTACGTAGATATAGAACAAAAAAAAAAAAAAAAAAAATAAAAAAAAATACACATATTACAAATATATGGAAAAACGAAGCGAGAAAATATCTAAATAACGCTCATTTACTTTTCATCGATCGATAACCTGTAACTAGATTTCTCGTCAAACACGACGGTTGAGTACACGTAAAATAAATGGCATCGATCAATCAATGGTATACGTACAGATATGTACGTATCGTCATTTTTCTGTTTGATCTTTACCCAGTTCGTATCTCGTTTGGGCATCGTTTGTGTTTGCGCGTGATAATATCGTACCCTACCGCAAACAATATCAATTTAAATCGAGAAGAGGAGGAGGTGACACGCGTATGCTCGCCGCCCCTTCTGTGGCAGCAGGTCGCGTGAAATATTCGGGGGAAAGGAATCAATTAATTTTCGTGCCGTAAATTAACGCAATCCTATGTGGCTAGATTTTATCGGTTCGTTCCACGCTAAATGGTCGGCTCGTTGCGCTAAATGTTAACGTTCGGCAACACACGAACGAACGTATTTCGAGTCGGTACGCGACGCACCACCCCGTTTGTTTCGCCGACCGCAATTCCGAAAGCACACGCGAACGCGTAAATAAAACTGCGTAACCAAATGAATAACCTCGGCATATTTCGAGAAATGTTACGCGCCCATGAATAATGCAACCTCTCCGGACTTTAATTGGTGGCGATTCAGAACGCGCCCGCAGACCTTTAAACCGGCAGTTCTTATCCGTTTTGAAATTTTTAAAATCTTTCTTTTCGGCGTGGCAAAAGCACGTGACATTTGGCAAAAGCACGGAAAACATGGTGAATAGATGCAATGGAACAAAATTTGTAATATTATTTTTACACTTTAACGAAATTGTTCAACAACGTTTTTTTCCAGTTACGGTAGCGATTGGTGTACATACGTCATCTGTCGATGTTGATTTGTTTGGAAAATGCAAAGATCGATCGAGGTAACGAGGAGAGCTGGCACACTTTTTCGAAGCGAAGCCTCGAAACACGAAGAAAATACTGGAAAATCAACAAGGAGATCAATACGAAGAAATTGCTGTATTACGTCACGATACACAACTGCGAACGATTTGAAGATCAACGTAAGTTGGGTGCTTCACAATGACGATGAAAGGACGAAACAATTGTTAATCGCTTGGACGAGGCGAACTTTCGTTGAATGGAGAAGGGAGGAAAGTTAACGAACGCAGTCTTCAAGACGTGACGCATTGTCGTCGAAATATTAATTAACTCGTTAGCTGTTCCGTACAGTTGCAAGGTCGCGTTGACTTTGTTGGAAAATGAGCACTCTTCGAAAACAGCATCGAAGAACGTTGGATAACCATCCCTTTATTATGATGATGAGATTATGGTGAAAAGCTACGGTCGATACGAAAACGAACGAACAGAAAACTGAGATGTAATTTGTTATATTGCAATTTGTTGAGTATTATCTTTGTTAATATTATTATATCTCCTTTTTCTTTTTTTTAACAATAAAACTAAATAGAACTTTTGAAAATAAATAGAACTAATTTTATTAATTTTAAATTAAATTTGACATAATCTTTTCCATTATGCTTCACAAATCTATTAAAAAAAAGAGAGTAGAAAACAATTACGAATTTATTATTAGCGGGAAGTGATTTTTGGCCCACCATTCGTTAGAACGCTAATTCAACGGGATTTCAAAAAGTTTCGTACAACTTTCAATAACGTTCCTAGAAATTTTCAAGTAACAAGCGTTACCTACGAATATTTTCTATGTTTTTTGGCACTCTGCGTTCCCGACATTTTCATCGTTCCACATCGCGACAGAACGTTGCAACGATATAAATTCGAGACGGTCGAACTGAGATCGGCGCAAGATGCGACGTGAGTGCACCAAAGTTGGCGCAGAGAGCGCCACGACGCCTCTCGGGTACGTCGTATCGACGACAAAGTGCATAATTCCCCGTGCAAAGCTTTACCGCCACGGGAATGTGCGATGGACGTTAATGAATTGCCGACGTCGCGATATTGTTCTCGAGATTTGATTACTCGTGATACGTGGAAACAGCCTTTGGAAAGTTCTCAATTCGCTCGCTCCATAATTGTCTCGATTAATTTATCTTTGACGATGATCTGCAGGTATTTCTGTTCACGATCTTCAACATCGATATCGATGCGACCGATTCTAACCGGGAGTTCACTATATTTCATCATTCGTTCAGTGGACACGAGACAACTATGAATATTGTACCCTGAAGCACGAAACTCGTGACATAGTTCCGTCAACAGCATTATCGAAACTATTAATAAAACGTAACGTAGGTATGTACGTGTCAGTAGCAGCGATAACTGTGAACCGTTTCAAAATTCACAAGTGCCTATTGCGCCCATTTTAAATACTTTGAATACTTTCAAAGAGATCTCTCTGCAGCAAGTCACCGATGAATTCAATTAGACCACTGTCCGAAGCTTCTCGAAGTATGTAAAAATGCCTCTATTAACACTAGAACTACCACACCAGTCAAAACGACTGCTTTTATAATTTTATTTTAAAATTTCTGTCTCATTTTTTACATTTTTCTTCCCCGCAATGATGTAGTGACTTTTGCAGTGATAACTAAAAAAATAATACAATGAATTTTATTTTACTTTTATTTATTAGAAATCAAAATAATTTTGCACCATGGCTATTTGTACTCACAATTAGTCAAAATGACTGATACTAGTCAGAGTGTAAAAGAATCCTACAATCTGTATACCGAACCCGAATTAATCAGTTTCGTACAACTTCTCACACGTTTTTTAGAATTTATACTGCTATCGTGCAATATGATGGTGATAATTATCAGGAAAATTGCGCATTTTCTTCTAATTGACGACCATATGCTTGAACGTATAGTATCTTGCACGGAATTAGAAACTTCTCGAGTTTTGGGTAAAAAATTTGAAACTTTCATATTTATGGAACAGAAAATGGGGACCAAACTTCTTTTCCAACACCATGAAATGATTTGACCGAAATATTGAGATTTATTCGCTTTGATAAAAAAAAAAGTGACGAAGTCAACGTTTACAAAGTGATAAATTTGCTTTGATACTCGGCTGTATGGGATAAGTTTATTCAAAATGATCAGAGCAGCTACAAACTAGGTGCAAACATTACAATTGACGAACAATTCTAAAGCCAGATGCAAATTTATTCAATATTTGCCGAATAAACCCGACAAATTTGGTATTAACTGTGCTAGATAACATAAGATTTCTTTTGTAAGAAAGTAATAAATCAATGAATATAAAAATATCCTATTATTTTTATATTCTTTCCTTTTTAAAGACCAGTCATTTTGAAGACTTTGAAGTTTTGGTAGAAATAGCTTCGTTTCAACTATCGGTAGTTCTAGTGTTAATTCAATAATGTCAGAACGCAATACAGAGTCGACACATTGATCATCGATAGCGTTATTTGACAGAAAAACTCGAAATTCCACCCGTAGATTTGCCGAGTAAGCCTGACAAATTTGGTATTAACTGTAGATATTAACTAGATAACATGGGATTTCTTTTGTAAGAAAGTAACAAATCAATGAATATAAAAATATCCTATTATTTTTATATTTTTTCCTTTTTAAAGACCAGTCATTTTGAAGACTGGTTTTGATAGAAATAGCTTCGTTTCAACTATCTGTAGTTCTGGTGTTAATTCAATAATATCAGAACGCAATACAGAGTCGACACATTGATCATCGATAGCGTTATTTGACAGAAAAACTCGAAATTCCACCCGTACATTTATTAGTAATATTTATTATTTAATATTTATTTCCAAGATGGCCAGAGATTATGTCGTTATCGCAACGCGGGATAGAGCATAGAGTACAATAGAGGCGTACGATGAAATTTCGGCGACGTCATTAACAAATACATCGTAACACTCGTGTTAGCCTTCGTGATAAGAGACGTCACTCTCGTCCCATTTACTCGTCAGCCGATAAGTTTCGTGTACTGTATCGTAAATTGAAGAAAAATACTGGGAACAGAGCGATTCAAGGGTAATTAATTGTTATAAAATGGAACATGTATCATCGGCTTCAACAATCTCGAGATGTATCGTCTAGATCAACGTCGCGATCAATTATAACGTCTCTCGGTCACGGAGCATTACCGATATCGCGTGTTGTGTTTCCGAGGGTTGAAATTCATCGTAAAATTGAACAGTGGTCATACGTATTATTCAAAATACATTGACCGTAACAAACACGTTTGAAAATAATTGAAATTCGTGAAGTTACGTTCGCTACGCTATATACTCTGGCTCGTGATATTTATTTTAATATTCGATATCAATTGTTCCAGGGGGCATTGTTTAAAACGTTCGAGCGAGCGGTGTACGTGACCCCGTGTCAGTGTATCCGACTGTTTAGGAGCTTTGGGATCGTTGCGAGTTTGCGATCGTTTGCTTGTAAAAGCTATTAGCACGGTCCTGCGAACTCGACTTATAAGCCAATCGACTAATGAGATTCGAGATGAAATCCGATTTAAACGGAAAGCGGAAGAAAGTTTCGCATAGACACGGAGCGTAACCGACGCGCTTGACGATGCGATTTTTCTGCTTAAATGCTGTTCGGCGTGTTACCGAAAGCTCGCGGAAGCTTGCAAAATATCTTGGGACTTACACTAAATAACAAAGTGAATTTACGATTATGTATCTCGACATCGAATTTTCAAGTCCTTTGATCTACTCTTGTGCCTCGACAACTCAGCGATTCAAGTCACGGTGGCTGATGATTAATCGGACGCTTCCGCGGTGGGCAAGCCTCGCCGGAGGCAGGAGGAGGCTTACGGCACAATAAAGGCAAGATTATTATGGCAAATGCAAGCTGCCACTGTACAGCAATCGTCAATGAGCATTGCAAATACAGCGGTTCCCTTTACAGCGTAACAATTAATTACGTCGGAGGGGACACAATGGCTGTACTTTACCAAAAGTACTTTCTCAGCCCTTTAATTAGTTCTATCGTTTCCCCATTTTCGTGCAGACGACAAAGTAACGAAGAATAATCGGCCGTCCTTTATTTTCGGCGATCTGATCATCGCGTTACTCGCTTTCCCTCCGCCGTGATTCTTTCACGGATATCACGGATAAATAGAATCTTCGAGGTGATCGTTCGAGGCTAAGTGGTAATGTCAGGAAGTAACTCGAAGAGCCGCCTATCGATCGAGCGCTAAAAGCGACAAGACGCTGTCGCAGAAATCCTCCGGAGAGATCCGTCCTTCTATCGACCGAAGTACCTTCTGCTAGCCCGCAGATTTTCGAACTATCCTCGGTTCTCACTAAATTGCCTAGGGAATTGCCTCCTGGTCCTGTTTTCAACGTTTAAAGAAAATCCACGGGACGTTCCAACAGTTCGAGCGAGTTGACGAAAAGCAATTTTAAAATCAACGGAAATCGAATTAAAAATCCGCTCTGATAAACTTTTGCTAAATGCGAAATCCACACGTTTCTTTCTCTTTCAATATCGGTTTTCGTCAGATTGATCTTACGTTTCAATAACGAGTTCACATCAGCTGAAAAAAAGAAAAAAAAAAAGAAAAAGCAGTACGTTCAGGATGAAAATTTGCAGATGAACGAGACGATGAAAATGCAATTAACGCGTAGTCGTAGTTTACGAGGAAGTGAAAAGGGTCCTTGATAATCCGAAGCGAAACGACGCGATGGCAGGAATAACGAAACAGCTCATTTCCGGCACGGCGCCGCGTCCCGTAAATCGGCAATTATTTCAGCGGGAGAACGAATCGGTGAACAAAGTTTATGCGTAGTTAGAGGCCATGAACAGCCGTGAATTTTCTTTGTGCAACTAATCTGTTAACGAGACAAGTCCCACTAACGAATTTGTCTCAGCTCGTTGGAAGATCTTCGCTGACACGGCATTTAACAACGCAACTTCAATCTTCACTGATCGCGAGTACGTTCTCGCTCCAATGATCACGCGCGCGCGCGCGCGTGTGTATGTGAGTTTCTAAATTACTAATTAGTTACTGTTTTTCTCGATTTAACACGGCTTATCGAGCGCGCACTTGCAAATTACGATCACATCGGAGAGCAGAAACTAATTATATATCCGAGTTTCCGCACGATGAAAATCGCTCGAGATTACGCTACGGTACTGGATACGGTTAACCGCTGCTCCAAGGTCCTTCGAAATAATTTAATGTCACTCTCCGAAGGTTTTACGAAAAACTTCTCTCCCCGGGAGAGTCGTCGTTTCGGTCTGAAATAGCAGGCAGGCTCGAGCGTTCTCAAGAACGTGTTCTTCTTCCTTCATCATTTCCTTTGACGCGTTTTCGATCGAGACGAGAGAGAGGTCTCTGCTCCTGATCTCGCATTCATTTCATTCGAAATGAGAACGCGTTAGGAAACATCCTCGATTGCCGCTTTTAATATTCTGATTGAAAAAAAAACTACACCTTTGAATTCCCACGTCGAACGAAGAGCGAAATTAAAGCGAGAGACTGAAACGAAAAACAAAACAGAAAAGAAGAAAGAATTAGAAACGAAAACACACAAGGAGCAAGCAAGGAGATGCTGAATGAAGAAGAACAGCGAGACCTTCCGACCAGTTGATAAGGTTAGGATGAAAGTCATACAGCCAAAGAGAGATTCGTCGAGCTTTGCCCGAGGGAGAAGTTTAAAGCGGAGGCGAGAGAAAGTAAAGTCGCGATTGGCGATTGAAGTTTACGAGCGTGGCCTATTACGTTTCAAAGTTGTCGTCATTCAATTATTCAATTTCAATAAAGAGTTTATCTTCCGATATCGTTAGAACGCAACGAATGGATCGGACGCTTTCTAATTCCAACGATTATCACGCCGACGGCACAGTCGCTCATGTTGCACTCCCTCCGCCCGTTTCATCTGCATTTTGCTTCGTTACCCTCTCCTCTGCTGTTATTTCTTTCTCTCCAGCTCAGGTGCTTTGTCTCGCATGCTCCCGTCCACTTCCTTTCATTTCGAAAAGTAAAACGCCGTGCAGCGCGCGACCATGATCCTTTCCCTCTTACCCTCGATTGACCCACTGACACACAAATTTAAACTTCCTCCCTTTCTTTTAACTCGTTCGTTCGGTTAACTGCACACCGTTCGTTCCACGAAGGCTGAATTTTATAGCCGAGTCCGAGTCTCATTCTACTTTTCTCAGAGGGACGGTTAATCTCTGGCAAATAATAGCAAACGAAGAACGGGGGATTAACAGACGAAACGAGAACGCATGAGACTGATGCTCGAGATTGAAGTGGTCGAGACGATAAATTCGGCATCGATATACCAACCAGTATTGCAAGTTCGATTTAATACCAATTGTTTTAACTGGCTTGATGTTTCTTGCGTTATAAGGGGCTCTATCAAGTCAATTATACATCATCGTTGCGTATCATTTCATTCAAGAAAACCCGGTTGGCCTTCACACCTCCTCGACATCTTCGCCTACAACGAAGCTGTGACACATTGGATCATGTCTTCCTTGCGAAATCAAGTAAGATTGATCGGGCGAATCGTTTAAATGGCCTGTTTTGGAATATGCCTGACACAAATAGTAATGTGTATAATGTAGTAGCACATACTTATAACGTAGTAGCATACAAGTAGTATATAACGTAGTATGTATATATATATATATATATATATATAATGTATGTACAATTATATTTTATATATATATATATATAACGTAGTAGTATAAAAGTATATATATAATGTAGTAATATATAAGCATGTAGTAGTACATACTTATAATATAGTAGTATATAGTAGTACATAAATAGTAATATATATATTTGTAGTAGTATTATATATGTTTGTAATAGTACATAAATAGTAGTATATATGTACTATTATTACAAATATACATAATACTGTTAGTAATACATAAATAGTACTATATATCAGTAGTATATAAATAGTACTATATGTTTATATATATATATATATAACGTAGTAGTATAAAAGTATATATATAATGTAGTATATATATGTAGTAGTACATACTTATAATATAATAGTATATAGTAGTACATAAATAGTAATATATATATTTGTAGTAGTATTATATATGTTTGTAATAGTATAAATAGTAGTATATATGTACTATTACAAATATATATATATATTAATTATTATTACTACTACAAATATACATATTACTGTTAGTAGTACATAAATAGTACTATATATTAGTAGTATATAAATAGTACTATATGTTTATATATATATAATAGTATAAAAGTATATATATAATGTAGTAATATATAAACATGTAGTACATACTTATAATGTAGTAGTATATAGTAGTACATAAATAGTAATATATATATTGTAGTAGTATTATATATGTTTGTAATAGTACATATATATATATGTACTATTACAAATATATATATATATATATATTACTATTTATGTACTACTACAAATATACATATTACTGTTAGTAGTACATAAATAGTACTATATATTAGTAGTATATAAATAGTACTATATGTTTATAATAGTATATATATATATATATATATATTACTATATGTTTGTAATAGTACATAAATAGTAGTATATATATTTGTATTTAGTACATATATAACATAAAATAGCATATAGAAATATACTGTGTAATACCGCGTAGAGCATCACTTTGTGAGATCATTAATCATTGCGAAATGAATATATATACGTGCCTGTTAGATCATTTTTTTTTTTACATATGCCTACTGCCTACGAGCTAAGTAGAATTAACAGTTCTGACTTTACGCGTCATAACCCTGATTCCATAGCCCAGTTCCCGTCACTTTTTCTCTCGTTTCTTTTCACGAGCTATATAACTTAATCGTTAACCTCCTCACGCTATCGTTTTTAGGCACGAACCTCTCATTCTACCTATCGCTCATTGTTCGCTCGTGCTCTTGACGATTCGACAACGTTTCTCCTATTGCTCTCTTCAATTACACTTTGTCTCACATCGATCGGTATTTAAGACATATCGCGACACGATAACTTCGTTTGTAAAAGAACCTGTGCAGGCGAGTTTGAAAAGAGTTTGCGACAAATAGATATCCAGATTTCCTGCGGAAAGTTCAGGAAACGCGTATTGTCTGCACATCTGGTCCAGATTTCGTGTATCATTCACTTCGGTCTGCCGCCGTGTGTTCGTAAATAATAATTGAATATCGGTGCCGTGTAAATTCGTTCACGTTTCCATACGTTCGGATCGATGGTAAAATATGCAAATAGAACGCGGGTACCGGCGTTACAGAAAAAAGAAAAAAGAAGAAAAAAAAGAAAAGAATTTTATCTCGTTCGGTAAAAGTCCAACCAAATTGTGTCAATGTGTTAATGCACGAGATTTATTCGAGTTGTTTATTGCACAATTACGATGCACAATAAACTTCCGAAACTTGTCATCAAACGTGATAGAAAAGTGAGTCGATCCGTTAATTATTACCCAAGGAATTTCGTTAATGTGCCGGCATATTTTATAAATACGCTGATATTTTTCCTATGGCTCAACGCCACGTTAGGGTGAAAGTTTGACGAAACGATAAAAGTAACGCGTGTTTCGCTCGTTATCAATTCCCAGGCACTAATGGAACATCTCGCTTTGTTCGCGTTACCTTCAACACGCATGCCGATTTCTATTCCTGAATTTAAACGCCCAGGGTATAATAACACTGGCCGCAATGACCGAGTCCACGTTTTACTTTCGCAGCGTGTCTATCCCCGTCGTAAGTAATAAATTAATATTATAACAAATTCAAGTGGGAAGCAAGCTCGTGGCTCGCCCGAAACAATCGGCCGAGACGTTCCCGGATTTACATTTTCATCGCGGTAGTCTCACAACTCTCTATTATCGTTGACCGCTGTCCTGATTTTTAATACATGCAAAACGAATGCATATATACATGCAAAGCGGCATGCAAATCGCGGAATACAACGCAGTTGTGTGTGTGTGTGTGTGTGCGCGCGCGCGCGCAAGCTGAATCAACGAGGAAAGGCCAGATCGAGGAGGAACAAAATCCTGGATATCTTCTCGGTGAAAATCTGACGCCAGTTAAACCGACGAGATTTCCCCGTCATCAGACGGGAGAAATAAATTTCTCGCGCGAGGAATCTTACACCGTTCTATCTGACGTTTCACGTTTCTCTTTCCAACGTTTACTGTCTCCCGGTACCACAATTATCGACGTATCGGCGAAGCAGGTGAATCGATAGACACCGACGATCACTTTTGTCGGTTTCTGCTTGTCAGGAGTCGTAAATGCTCGTTTACCCCCAAGACGCGTCGGGGCAATGTAAATGTAAATTGACATCTGGCGTCGATGCAGCGTGCGTCAACGATACGCCAACGCCGAAAATTAGGGCTGGTATTAATAGACTCCAAGTGAATTATTACTGTACCGTTTATTCCTGTTGTATGCGTTACGCAGGTGTCTTGCATCCAGCGCACGTTCGATATTTGGGCACCGATTTTCATTCGGAGAAATTCCGCTGACGGAAGCTGCGAGTTTCAACCTATCGACGAAAAAGAATCGCTCGTCCGTCGCTGTACGTCGATTTAAGCCATTTATTCAAAATCAAGCCTTCGTAGAATCAAGAAATCGTAGAACGGAGTTTCGTGTGTTAAAAGAAAAAAAAAAAAAAAAAAAAAGAAGACAAAACGCGTAAATTAAGCGTGTATTTCGGCACAAACGTCCGAGTTACTGTCGGCGCGAAACGTTCGAGCTTTTATATTTGCCCCCGGCGACGGTCAGAGCAAATGGCTTCTGGCTGTTCTTTCAATTTTTGAAAAATCGACAATTTCGCAATAGCTGTGGAAATGTACAACGGTCCGAGCGATTCGAATTTTACGGTGTCGTTATCCGAGAATTCGCTGCTTCTCTAAGCGGCCCTTTTTCCCCCGACTTCGGGGGCAGTAAACGACGAAACGACGTTCTCGCTCACTACGAAGCTTTACTCTTTCTCCTCGGCTTCGAGAAAATATACGTTCGAAGCTCATAATTTAATCTCGAACCGGTGTATACCGTTATCGAGACACAAAAGAATGCACGGCCTTGGATACTACTCGGGCCAGATTAATATTTGAAAGATATATATATATATATATATATATATATACATACATATATATACATATATATATATATACATACATACATATATATACATATATACGGTATATATATGTATATATATACTGTAATATAATGTGTATATACGGTATATTATATATATAATATGTAATATTATATATATATATATATGTAATACAATATGTATATATATATATATATATATATATATACATACATACATATATATACATATATACGGTATATATATGTATATATATATACTGTAATATAATGTGTATATACGGTATATTATATATATAATATGTAATATTATATATATATATATAGAATGTAATACAATATGTATATATATATATACACGGTATATATATATATCTATATATATATACACTGTGCATCGCACTCTAAAGATTGAGAGTCTCTATTCTGCGCTCGACGTTTATGACACGAAATTTGCTGCAGATATCCGTTTCCCTGAGGGTCGTAGAACGGCAGCGCTTGTCTCTAAGCCTTCATCTATTGCTATGACCGCGAAATGGAAACGCCGTTCTCGCATCGATGGAACAATAAAACTTCATTGCACTTGCATAGAACGTGAAATCTAGCGTTTCGTTGCGTTTCTGTTGTTACGATCGCATCGACGAATTAATGCGGGAGAAACGAAAACTAGATAGATTCACGGAAGTATTTATGCAAATCGAATCTTTATATTTCGTATGTTGGTATTTTCACATTTTATTTTTATATTTTAGTACTCTGTATTTTAGCAAAATTCAAGCAGAGATTTTGTTCCGCTTGTTGTGAATATCATTAACGGACACGTTGAATATCCTTTCGCGATGAGCGAAACTTTTCAATTTAGTAATTAGCTGTTAGACGACGTTCCACGACGTTTTATTGCTCCACCCCATAGGAATTGAATTACCTCTGAGATCAAGTGGCACAACCAAGGAAAAGTAAGACCAACCAGAACAGCCTTAATTCAGAAATGGATTTCCGACTAGCAGATTTCGTTTCGTTTTTTTCATACTTTCGAAGATTAAAAAGTCGCCGACGCAGGGCTAGGTAAATGGAAGCGTTCTAATAACGGAGGAAAGAACGTGAACGTGCACCTCGCTTTTTCCGAAATGTTCGTTCCGGTTTCGCGTTACGTGCAAACGTACACGCGTGTGTACGTACAATGCGACAAAGTCTATTCCTCGTTTTATCACGAGCTACTACTAACGTCCTGCTTTCTTATCTCATGCCGTCGCTGGGAAAACCTCGATATTTCAGATAAGGGAGAGGGAGGGTGAAACTTCTTTAACTCTCCCGCTCTCTCTCTCTCTCTCTCTCACGTCGGGAGAGATAACTTTTTTCTCTCGGCAAAAGGCAAAACGACGAGTCTCGTTTAATGTCGGCGGAGCGAGGCGACGGAAATAAGGAAGGGAAATTCTTGCCGCGCGTACATTTGCCCCCGAGAAACTTGGCGATGATTGATGTCAAGGGGCTCTCTCTCTCTCTCTCTCTCCCTCTCGTAAATTCTAGAACCACGTTACGAATTTCGCTCGTTATCGAGGCTCTTCCGACAGCCGTGGAAAGCATCGTGGTTTATCATCGCGCGACTGAACGACGCGAGAGGGGCAGAGCAGAGGGGGGAGAGAAAGAAGCGATACAAATATCGTTTCGAAGAGAGACAGAAAAGAAAAACAGCGATAAAGAAGCGAGACGATAGGTCCCGACGAAAGCGTTGTAAAAATATTAATTAAAAAGAACCATCCCAATTGAAACTTGGACAGGTTTCGTCGCATTTCAAAGTTAATTGTTCCACTCCGACAAATTAATTAAACGTTTTCGGAATAATTTGCTGCGTTAAGCGGGCATCCGGTATGTTCGCGTAATTGCTTCACCGACAAACGCCGATCGATACGTATCCCTATACGCCAGTATCGTGAAAATTGCTCGCTCGGAAAAATATTCGCTCGCCCGGACTCGTCGTGCTGATCGTAGGGAAATAATCGTAGGAGAACACCAATCGATGCGATTGGTTCATCGCGTTTTAACCGGCACCGACATTTCGGCGTATCGTATTAATCGTACGAATCCCGCGTACTGTTTGCCCGAAGTTAACTCGTGTTACCGTGTGTGCAATTATAAACTTTGTCCTGCTGAGTATTTAGCTGGACGTCAAATTCGCCACTTGAAATTCGATTGACCAGCCTCGTCGATTGAATTTTTCAAGCGAGTTATTACCCTGAGAATTATTACACTGACTACGAGCTTTTAAAATTTCGACGATTTAGAATGTCTGAAATGTTGCTGGACTTTTTCGAAACATCTGCCGCGAATGCGCGTTATTGCAGTCGATATTGCAATCTGCGGGCGACGGACGAGTCAGCGAAGCGCTGGAATTTTCTGTGCCGATGATCGTTCGTCGACCGATCGATAAGAGAATCTTTCAGGTTATCAATATATATAGGGAAATGTTGACAATGTTTAACTTTGTCCAATGATGCTGTTTTAACGTGAAATTCTGTCTATCGGTTCATCGTAGCCTGTTGCTACGACACAGTTTCTCGCCCCCTCCATTCTGTACGCAGGTATACCTGTTACTCGAATGTGCAAACGTTTAGTTTGCTTTCGATCAGCGTCTTGGTTCCAAAGAATCAGAGATTATTCGTTTCTCTTTCTCTCTCTTTTTTTTTTTTTTTTTTTTGGAAAGGACACAATCGCAAGTGAACATTCTCAATTACCCACACATAGCATTTATCTCCTAGTGCATGCATCTGATCTACGTTGTCTAAGGTATCTATCTTTCAACTCGTTACGCGATTCTTGTAGTTGTTTACGTACAGAGAGATATCGCCGGACATATAAATGGCGTTGACGCGATACGAGTAAAACTGCTACTGGATTTCTTTCTACAGTTGTCCTTGTTTCATTCTCTTGCTTTGCTCGGATGGAGGCCGAAAAGAGGAGAGGAAGACTCAGAGACTTATATATGACGGACATAAGACGGTTAAAGAAGCTCGTAAGAAATCGATTTCTCGGAGTTCATTCTTCGAAGCTTAATATCGATCGTAACGGAACGGTTTCTATCTCATTGTGTTGCTTGCTACATTTGTATCGCATCGTCTCTCCCCCGTCTTTCGTGCAATCTGCGCATCTCTAACGAACGTAAAAGCCGCAGTAGCACAGTGCCGAGCAAGTCAGCCGTAGAGAAACGATCGTTGAGAAAGAGCTGAAAGCGCTCTTGTCCCGTTCTGCCGCTCACCTTCTGTGACACGTCGGTGAAGATTCCATTGTCGATAGGTTATCGATAGGTTCACTAGCCATAGGTTACATCTTGTAAGCTGTGCATGTTTCGTGCCATCGAACGGAATGTAAGTTCCGTAGGATAGGATCGAGTGTGTCTCCAATTTGTTTCCAAGTTGTTTTCAATGTTTCGCGTTGAAAAATTCGGAATGTGTTCGAAGAGCTTAGAGAGTTACGACGTACGAGAGCTACGACGGCCTAATCTTGACTTCAGAACGATCTTGAGCAGGGCAACGAGTTGTCAAATGTACTAATTAAACGAGTTCAGCGTACGGCAGTAGTATAATGCGGAACGAGTCGGACAAACAACCTGTGGCAAAGCTCCGTGCACCGGTTTCTGGAGCGTAACGTTTTATCAACGAAAACTGCGGGTCGTATTTATACTATGCAATAGTAGAGTCGCAATTTCCACATTTACATCGGACCTTTCCTTATTCCGTTTTCCATTTGAGTTAAACGAATTCGTGAACTTTCGCGGTACGTTTCGCTAATTGTAGATACATGGGGGGTAAAATTAACTCTCAGCGTGTAAATTACTTTCCGTTTAGGCGCCGGTTTGTTCGGCAAGTGTGATCCAATAAAGAACACTTCAGGTGTGAGTATTTATATTCGTTTTTGTGAATCAGTGCAAATTGCTCGAGAAACAGTTTTTCCGATGCTCGCAAAAATTAGTCGATAGAAATGAGAATCTGATTCTCAATTTCTAGCGTTCGACAAATGTACGAAAAGTTACTCGTAATATACATTTTAAGTATAACATAGAATTTTCATCTAAAATCATTCGTCATGGTTATCATTTATCAGTCAATATTCTCATTGTTTCCTCTAACAGAAATTGGCTGTACGAAACATTCATTTCGAAACTGGAAATTATATTAATCTGCTGCTTCTATATTATGATAATAATCATCGTGTACGTAATATATCGAATGTACATGATTGTCAATCCAAATTGCTCAAACGACGAAATAGACGAAAGGTAATTTCACATATCGTAATCTGGCGAAGAGTTTTCTGTTCGATTTACTTGCGGACGTTGTTAACATAAAGAGCGTTCACAACAACATTTCAGTTGAGCGCACACTGTTTGCCGGCGCGCTCAAATGTCTGCATTTATCTCGACGTTCCCTCTGTTGTATCCACTAAGAACAGCACGCGAAACTCCTTTCGCTAATAATACGAATTCCCTCGGTAATTACTTCCTGCACAGGGCGCAGAACACTCAAACGAGCAATTCGTTTTCGGCGGAATTTTTTTTTTTTAATTAAAAATTCGATCGAAATAATTTATCTTTGCCACAGGTGTGGGCGCAGAAACTGGATGTTTTCCGAGAATTGCAAATTCCTACGGATTGCAACTTTTAAAGAATTCGTATTTGCACAGAGAGATAAAAAGAGGGAGAGAGAGAGAGAGAGAGAGAGAGAGAGAGAGAGAGAGAGACTGAAGCATTACTACTGTCTTTCATTCAGAATTTTATGACTTTGTTCGAGCACAACGGATGCTGTATTAGCTTTTTTCTTTGATCAAGGATCCTCGCCTTTTTTCTACAAAAGCCAGCTCGCCGCTCCTTTCTTATCTTTTATACTACTAGCTACGAGTATAATCTTTTGCATCGCGTTTGCATTCCCTGCTGCATCGTTTTATTTATTTTCCCTCCGCTCGCAGTTATGTATACGCGACGGTTGCATAAGAGCAAACGCGAGACAGGGTGTACTGAGAGAACTGATCATTATCGAACTGCCGTTTAATATACACAGAGGGCGAGCATCGGTGCACAGAGTTCCTGTTAATCGTGTAAAGCGAGAATTCTGCGTTAGAGGAACCTTGTACGCGTAGTATAAATATTTTATGTTGAATATCCTGAAATTTCGTGCAACACGTACACATATGTACACACATACGTGTATATGTAAAAGAGAGATATATGTGTGTGTGTGTGTGTGTGTGTGTGTGTGTGTGTGTGTGTAATAGGTACACGACAGTAGTAGACTGACAGACCAAGTCAGACATGCGCTCTTAAAGAGAGAGAATCGCGGCAGTGAAAGAGCTCGAGAGCAAAACCCACGTTTCAGTTTGTCGCGTGTGCTGGCACAGCGCGTACATCGTTACGTCGCGCGATCGAAACTCGGTAAACAATGTCGCGGAATGCAATGTCGATCGTCGATTCGGCGAGAAGTAACAACGCTTGCAACGCGGCCCTTTCGTTCGACGAGAACGCGTTTCGTGCGTTCCGTTTCACGTGAATTCCCACCGAGAGAAAGAAAGAAAGAAAGAAAGAAAGAAAGAAAGAAAGAAATACACTCGTCGCGCGATCAGGGAGCGAGCGAAGAGATCGAATACACGATCGAATATACGCGATACAGATAAAAAAATCGCGAAATTCTCTCAGATTTCGAAGCTGAGAGATTAATCTTCGGATCGATTGATCGACGCGTCGCGTCAGAAATGATTCGAAGCACCGTGGTATCGATCGTCGATTGCTTCGTTCCTTCGTAAATCGTTCGAATCGATCTAGTGTGTGTGCCACCTCTTGGTCTCTCTCGTCTCGTTGCGATTCGCGTCACGATGGAACTGCGGCCGAGCAGACGCACAGCAGTTGGCTGAAATGATAATTTCCGAAAACAACGGGACAAAAGCGAACGGCAATCGCCCCTGAATATGAAAGAGGCATTGTACTCGCTGCTCAGGATCAGCTGTTCGTGCGGTTCGTTGCGTCTCCGTTGCTACCTCGGCTACCTCTACCACGCCGCGTGAATACCGATCGATCGATCGTTCACTCAGATTAAGAAGATTAAGAAGATCCTCCCATGGAAGATGAAAATCTCGCTCGCCGTGGCGTAAAAGAAATGTGAAATGTTGCCCGTACGTTTGATCGTTCGCCGACACGATTTCATTGCTCGAAAAAGCTATTGTCCTCCTTTGAAGAGAAATAACGATGGGATCGTACGTCGATGATGCGAAGCTCAAACGAGCTATCGTAAAATATCATAAAATACTCGTAAACGTCGAATGTTAATGTCCATTGATATTTGTTGTGCAGAAGCGTACCGCGAGCGACGATTAATTGTCTTTTGGTAATGCATAACCTATTTAATCCTAGCCGTGACGAATTAGAAACGTACAACGCGTGTTAATAAACGCGGTGTGTTTAGCAGTGCGAATTCGCTGGCGAATTCTGGCTTCCCTCAGTGCGTTCGCGCTGAACAAATAGCTTGCAGCACATTTGCAGGACATCGTTCAGCTATACTGCTAATTGCCTCGTGGCAATTGGCAATCAGTCGATATATTCCTTAGGCCGAAATAATGACGGATTCGCCGATACCGTCGGTCAGCAACGTTCAGACCTACAGTCACGCCGCGAACCAGTCTCAAGTTCAAACGCAAACGCAAGATGACAGGAACGAGAAAACGGAGAAGGTCATTCTTTTGGTAATTTAATATAGTACTTATAGCTGTTTCTTAAGTTAACTTAACACTGAGCTTGAACTATGATGTCTGAATTAAAAACAGCCGGCGGTAATATGTTTTCTTTTTTTTTTTTTCTCACAAAGTCACAAAGCTTGCGCTCTTCGAGCTTTGCATAAACCGCAGAGAGCGAGAGAGAGAGAGAGAGAGAGAGCGGATCGTTGGAACAAACGCTAACCACGTTTTACGTGGTTTATCGTGAAACAGTCATCGGTCACGTAACAAATTGCAACGATTAATTTATGATGGCTCGGAAGGCCGTTAATTCGTGGCTACGTTTGCCAGCGAACGTCGAACGTTTCAAGGGCGCTAATCGCGCGTTTCGGTTTCTCATTTCGCAGCAAATTCAAGAGATCAACAACCAAGTGGCGCAGTTCCGCGATCTGCTGATAAACATCGGCCAACCGCGAGACTGTCCGGAACTCCGCGAGAAGATTCGAAGATTGAGGCGAAATTGCGTCGAAGCGTGTAAAAACACGTCTCAGCTCATACTGCCGCAAGTACGAAGGTACGGTAAACCGTTTTCACCTCTCGCTTCTTCCCTACCTTCATTTCCAAGGTGGATAATGATAGAAAAGAAAAAAAAAAAGAAAGAAAGAAAAGAAAAAAAAGAAATTTCTTCGAGGAGAAAAAAGTGAAACAATTTATGCCCTTGACACGAGCATGTATTAAGAGTCGCGCGGAAATTCTCACGGGAGAATTTACTCTCAGTGTCAACAAGCCGTTAAACTTGCTAATTAGAGAGAGAGAGAGAGAGAGAGAGGAGAGAAGAGAGGTCAGAAATTGGAAGACGAGCTCGAAAGAAATAAAAAAAAAAAAAAAGGCAAAAAACAGAGGGAAACCAAGGAACGATTGATTAACCAGTTTATGCCAATTACTCCGAATCGAGCGTTAAACGAAGACGTCGGGCACGGAGCGAATTCGAATTGCTTCCGGTTAATGAGATTCCAATTAACAGGATAAATAGATTCCTATGACAGAAACCGACCGGCCGCGATCGACGATACATGTCATTTTAGCTTTTTAACTAAAAATTTTTCTCGATGATACTCGAATATATATATATATATATATATATATATTCATTTCGAGAGAAATTCTCTAAAATCGAAGCTGCTTATTTACCGGTGTTCTATCAGGAATTCATTTATTCGTCACAAATTACGTCTCTCGAACGGGAACAATTGAACGATTTCTTCAAAGTCAAGTCGTGTTTGGTGTTCTCGCGCGACTGATGCTGATTATCATCTTATCGCTCGTTCCCGAGTCATTCCCAATTCCCAACGTCGTCGCGTTGAAACGAGAACTATCCATTTGGTATTTCTTTTGTGTCGAAGTCCTTTCGTTTTTGTAATCAAACCGCGCATCAGAAAAAAGAAAAAGAAAATCCTACCGTGCGCTAGAATCAGATAGGGGAAAGGTGAAATAATAGTATCACGAGAGTCCCTATTAGTTTGAAGTGTGCTGCAAATAATGTTATCGATTCCACAGGATTCGTTTTTCTGAGGAGAAGAAGAAGAAAGAGAGAGAGAGAGAGAGAGAGAATATAGAGAACGATGACCAACGTCCACTCTTTAAAGATAGTCTCGGCCGTCGCCTTTGAACAATTTTCTTCCGCGAGTCTGCCCGTTTTAATGAAAAGTTGTAAATGTTTCATGAGTCCCCCCCCCTCCCTCCCTCCCTCCCTCCCCTCTTTCTCATTAATTCTTCTCTTCTCCGACTTACAACGAGATAAACGAACTAGTCGAAATAGGCCGACTTTCGTCCAATAAATTTTATCAAATTTCGAAAAATTACGTATCGGAAACGGAACGTGCCAACTGTACTAGCTTGCCCAAAAATAAAAAGAAAAAATTTCATTTGTTTGCCGGACAGTTTGTTAATCAAACGAAAGTTTCAATCAAACCCCGTGCTCGTAATCAATTGGTTTTTACCTAGCTACGACAAATTCTCAACCCGACAGTTCTGGTTATCGAACATTACGCGTTATTATACGTCTCTCGTTATGTAATTGCTTAATCATGGCGCAACACACTCGTCCACCGTGCCCCTCGTTCATGTAACGCATTGCTGCGTAATTTCCACTGCATTTTAAACGTCAAACGCACGCTAATTGCGAGTCCAAGTATATATCGCATAAATAATGTTGTTTCACGGAAACTGGAGACGCGTGCAATTATCGCAGTGTTACGTTGCTCGTGGAAGGGAGAAAGGAGAAGGAGAAAAAGAAAAGAAAAAGAAAGTCAATCGTACTTAAAAATTATCTCGAGCTTGGCTGAGAGAGAGAGAGCGGTCAAGAACGTCGCGAACGTTTGATTTATCATGCAAAATAGCTTTCCATGCGTTGTAATAAGCCTATCTCGCGCAATCTCACACGAAATCACGCGATTTCCGTATCGATTAAGCGAAACACGACAGAACGCAGAAGCGTTCGTCTTTCTCTAAATTTTCTTAAGCTTTTTCTTTTTGTTTCCTTTTATCTTTTGGCTTTAATAAAAAAATTGCTACGAAATATCACGTCGAAACGCTCGTGCAAAGTGCGATTTGGCGCCAGGCGATCAAAGCTACGAACTTACATCACGTGTCATTCGTACTCGGACGTTCCCCTTTTCAATTCTTTCAAAGCTTTTTTCGCCTCGACAGAATTTCTTTCTGCTAACTGCACGGATAGTGACAAACTATCCGGAGTAATAAAAAAAGATTCGTCTCTGGTAATCGTGCTCGTCGCTTACGACTGTTAATATCGAGCTAAGAGTTCGTTGATAAGCGTAACTTTCGACGATTGTCGGGGAATTGAGCGATAAATAACGTGCCGACGTTAAATCACGATATAAATAGGCATCGAAATGAAAGAAACCAGCTTATTAGATTTTTGCGATACTAAAGTTACCGGCCTCGAATAATTAACGGTTGGAGGTCAGCCGGCGAACACGCAGGCACCATTTGCAGTTGTAAGAAACGACGACACGCAGAAGAGTGCCTGCCCCCTGAAGAGCGTTCGCCCCCGACGATTTCCACGAAACTTCTTCGCAAATATTCGATGCAACGCGATACTTCTATTCTTTGCTCTATTTACCTGCTTTCAGAAATTTCAGCTCCACCTGCGTAAATCTCAGCCGCGGTTTATTTATGAAAAAAAAAAAAAAAAGAAAAAGAAATAGCAAGAACAAAAGCGACACGCGGCGACGCAGTTTATAACTGGGAACGCTTTAATTCACAATGGGGCGTGAATTTTGTCAAGGCGTGCGAACTGATGAGAAATTCTTATGAAATCATCGCGGACAATATTGAATTGACACTATTAAATAGACATCTCTCTCTATCATTCTAGGATCTTTTCAATTCATTCTTGTATCATTCTATCTTTCCCTTATCTTTTCAATTCAACCTGTGACTTCGTACTTTCGAACCGCGGTGTAGGTCGAATTAGGTTCGAATTGTTTAACCTTCTGGACTTTGTCGCGGTGATTGCACGATTTCAAAAAAACCACGGAACCATCTTTTCGACGCCAACTTGGTTAAACCTTCATGGTCCGACGCCTTTTGCATGGTAACGCGCATTTCGTCCTAATTCTACGATCTCGTACTTCGCCTCGTTTTCGCCTTCTTTTTTTTTTTTTTTTTTTTTTTCTTTCGCGGTGAAAGAGAAGGAGTTCCGTATCTGGGGACAAACTAGCACGAAAAGACCCGATTGCCACATGAACCGAAATGTCGGACCGAAAATTAAACAGTTTTCCAGTTGCGGTGACAAAGCGAAGTAATTGTAATTGCTGTTTTTAATTTATAACACGTTTATCTCGTTTCGCGCGGTCCCAAAGGTTTTTATTCGACGTTCCACGTTTCATTGAATTTCGCCTGACCGCTTCTGCTTTCGCGTGGCGTTGTTTTTACTCCTTTTCCTAAGTGTTAACAGCGCCAGCGCCACAATTTAGCTTGATGGAATTTAATTAGCTTGATAGAACTTAGGACGATTGGAGTTATTGGCTATGAAATAAGTTACGAACAACGGACGAAAAAGGAAAAGAAAGTGACAATTGGAGGGGAAAAGAAGTGGCTATAGGTGACGAATCCCCCTAACGAGGAAACTTGGACGATAAAAGTATAATAAGCCTGCGAATTGGTTCTGCTTTCAGAACAACGGATATCGGGATTCCTGTTGACTGTCCAAATTTGATGCTTCTCTTTTATATCGTGCAATTATTCCTGCGCGAGCTCTGCAAAAGTAAGAACCTCATCCGCATCGTGCCGATGGATATGACGGAGTATTATGGTAACATTGCCAACCCTTCTATATTTTCTCATACGTTCAACGCTTCAGTCATTCGACACCGACGTCATTATAAAATGACGAAGAGAATTCAGAACGAAAAGAGCTGTTTGGAAAATAATTATCTCATCCGTTTTTTTTTACGGAATTTTTTACGGAAAATGAATGTCCATAACTACGTTACCTACGATGGTATCACAAGATGTGAAATACACAATACTACATCCGATGCAAAATTCATGTGTTTTAAACACGACTGAAGAGAAAGGATCTATGCGACTGTTAAAACAGATATTGCGACGAGCATTCTATAATAATTTGGATATTTGCCATACTTTTTATTTGTGGTTTCTGTGCATTTTTCACACCTTTGAATTCCCCATAAACGGATGAATGCCCGCGATCTATTTACGTGTCGCACGATCCATCCCAAGAGCCAATTCGCGATAACGACCGGCACGGATTTTTTCCCGCTCTTGTTTCAGAAACTCGAACCGGCCCATCCAACATCGGCAACGTGATCTCGCAGATAGTTCTCTGTAAGCAGATCACGCCGGACTTCTACCAGGAAGAATTGTGCAGCATCCAAAAGGACTCCGAGGAGATTCGAGGTTTGATGAACGAACTGCAAGAGTTTATGCCACAATCGGGTGGCGATATAGGTACTCACATATTCACCTCTTCATTAATTCTCAGCTCGATTTTCTCTCTCGCGTTTTCAACTTATTTTCAGTGGAATTTCCCTCAAATACACACGACGATGTTACAATCGTTGCTAATCGAAGAATAAACGCGCGCGCGGGAAGTGGCAATCCTTCGAAAAGATAAAAGCTCTCGTCGAGATCAGAAGGGGATATTTCCCGAAGGGGGTGGTTGAACAGAGTATTGCAAATGGTACGAGAATTGAACGTGCACACGTCGGCGCACTCGATTCGTCCCCTCGAAACGTAAACGCGCCACGTTCATTAATTCAGTTACGTTGTCCTGCGAACACTTCGCCATTCTATTTGCCACTCTAATATCTCTTCCTGCTTCGTTGACCTTTCTTTCTCTATCCACCCTTTTTCCTATTCTACTCCTCTCTCTCTCTCTCTCTCTCTCTCTCTCTATCTCTCCGGCCTCTCTATTCAACCCGTCTCTAATCGGGTTACTCCGGAGGCCAAGGTCTGGATTTCAAAGGAGAACACAATTCTCCCTTTCTCTCTGTTCGTCCCTGTGACTGCATCTTACCTCGTTGCTCTTACCAATTCCCATTGATTCCACGGAACAAACGTATTATCCTCTCAACAGGATAAAGCTCGGTATACAGTTATCAAGCGGTAGTGCCGGTTCGCTTCTCAGGCTCGGATAGTACGCGACGACCTTAATTACCCATCTGCCGATGTAATGAGCGAATTCAGACGCGCCCCTGTGGCTCTCTAGAGAAGCAAGAGAGATCCGAGAGAGATCCGAGAGAGGCACGAAAAAATCACCATGCAGCACGATCTTCGATCCTCTGAAACGAAACTTCGCTTGGTTATTAAGCGAATAACAATTTGCACAGTTGCACACACACACACACACACACAGAGAGAGAGAGAGAAGGGGGCAAAAATCTGACATTGAGCAAGATCCAGGTCAAGGTCGAACTTAACACGTCCGTGTGTGACGAATAGAAAATTCACGGTTGAGAAAGATCCGCGCCCGGATCGTTGAAATGAAATAAGAAAACAAGGAAAATCGTCGGGGAATTCTAGATGAAATTTCATGAAAGGGCAGGTCGAGTAGTGTGCGAACGGCGTGTTGAGAAAATTCGTCGGGGAAACGGCGCGAAACGATACGAGAGTGAGAGAGTGAGAGAGTGAGAGTGAGAGAGAGAGGAACGAGATGGAAGGAAGCGAAGCGCGAATAAAAAGGAACGCACGGTTTATTCTCGAGTTGAAATACTTACGCGACTCACTCTCTTCTCAGGAGGAGTGTTCCGCCAAAGCGAAAAGAAGAAGAGAATTTCCGAAAGATGTTTCGAGCCACAGGAATCCGGTCAATGTGTTATGTGTAGCACGGTGGAAACACGTAAACAAGAAATAGAAAAACTAGGAGAAGAAATACATAAAAGCTAGGGAGAACGCGAGAGCATTATTCAACATTAAACAGAGCTCTTGGGTCAAGGATAGATGAAAACTCGTGGAAGCTCGTTCCTGCGTTCCCTCCGTTCTCCACGGAAACGAGAATTTGCTAGGCGCGGGAAAAGGGTGGGAAAATCAAAGGCGGAGAGGGAAATATGTCCGACCGCGAACCGATAAAGCAATTCGAGCACACGATTTGCGAAACAATTTCGATAGATAAGGTCGCGAAAACCTTTGCACGTGACCAACACCTTTATTTGCTATCCCTTCGAAAGAATCTTCCATTCGTTGAAACAAAATTATAACAAACGCATATCACGCGTATCACGTGTGCAACCTCGATTATTGCAACGTGCAATTTTCACACACAGTCAAGGATGCGAGAAATTCATAATGCAATTACGATCTTTCAGGGAGAGAAATTACCATCTCTGGTAATTGAAAGTAAGTAAGTTAAGCGTTTGTTTTGCGTGTCGAATGAAAAAAAAAAAAGAAAAAATAAAAGCAAAGAAGGATGGGAATGAATTACAACGACCGTTCGTTGATGAAAACGAAATTTTGTAAATTGTAAATTCCCGAAACGACGAAGCGAGCACGTTCGCGTAATATTTTGTTCACTCTCACTGAATTCACGGAGTCGATGAAACCACTCGTGATTTTACGATGATGCAAAGTCGAACGCGAAAAGATCTCAACGAGCAGGCGGCAACGCAATTTATCGCCGTCGTACCAATGGAGGAGTTAAGTCGCCTTTTCATCGTAGCACGATACGAGCTCGTACGATTTTTCCGTATTGCCTGGCATCGCGTGAAATGGCATCGTCTCCAGGAAGTTGTCGGGCTAATGGCGACGATATATCTCGCGTAAGAAGGCTTACATCACATTTTCGCTACAATTTGTTCGGCAATTTTTTCCCGTTTCTCTCGCGTTTTTCATTCCTCGCGATTCTGAAATACGTTCGCAGAGTATATGAAGGATTCGTTCCTCGATCGTTTTTTCACGTCGCATTCATCGTTGAAGGTGATGCACTCTCAGAGAAGAATGCTCCTTTGAAAAAATATAGACACTAAAAGATGGCATTGAAAGTCGTACAAATCGATTGGAACAGTTTTCGTCTTTGTTCGGTCAGGTGATCTGATGTGACATTGTAGTTATCAAATATCACACATCATTTTTGTCTACTTCTCGTTCTTTCGAAACTTATACGCTTTGCAAGTGTCTCTCTCGATTTGGAAAACATTGCGAAACATCTATGAATTTCAGCGGAGCCTATCTACGCAATTAATATGTATCAGTTTAGGTCGAAAGGTGGTACGAGAAGTAACGACAAATGCTTTCCAAAGAATTCCTTTTCCTTCGAAATTTTCCTTCGTTGCTCGTTGACGTCGGCTGCATGTACCGTTTCGCATTCAAAGCTAAGAAAATTTCTTCTTTTCTGCAATTCATTTACAGAAAAGTATTCAGCCCTACAGAGTGCCGGAAGTAGGGGTAACCGTACCAACGGCAGGCGGATCCATCGATGGAACCAAAGCACCGATAGGCCTAGCAGACCCACCAGACAATCGTCCTACTTTCGCGGAGCTTTGAATCTCTTTTGTTGCGCCGCAAGAGCCAACTATGTTTAACCGAATTAAGCGTGATTCGTTTAAACGAAATTCTGCTTAAACGCCGAGCCCCTTCCACCGAAGAACAAATGTTTACCCCTTAAAGTTTAAATTTCGAATTACCCTTTTCGATTTTCTGTCGAAAGGTAAACCTTGCGATTGCGAGTGACAAGTCGAAAAGGAGAATTCATCCGCTGTATTTTTCAATTAAAACGACTCTAGTCTCAACTCTAGTCGATCTCTAGACGATAAGAAACCTGACACTGAAGCTTTATTTAGTCCGTAAGTACTGATCTTTAAACATAGAGACACACTCGGTATTTTTTATAAAGAAGGATTTCATTTACCGCGAGAGATCGTTTGAACGATTAACGTGTGAAAAGAAGATCCGACTCACGGTGCAATCTCGTCGATGTTTTGCATTTGTTGATCGACCAATCACAGTTCCACAAAACGACGAAAACGGCGAATCGATTTCTTCGATGAATTTTTATTAGAATTCCTCCGTTTCTTCGATCAGAGCATGGCGTGACGCCTAGTGTTCAAAAAAAAAGAAAAAGAAAGAAAAGTCAATGTAAGAAACAATCATTGTAGATGTATGTTTATTCGTGTAAATGATGATCGAAATCCGTACTGTGATGAACGAGCTCAAATTTATCGCTGATCGGCCAGCGTGTAGAAGAAACTACGGCATCACGTCGGAAAGTAGGAAAATGAAATACCAATTGAATTGAACGTTGATCACATATAGTGGACCAATTTGAACCACGTATCGCTCGTATGCAATGAAAGTGACGCCAACCAAAAGAATTTATATATTTGAGACTTTAATCGCAATTAGAACTCTGAAAGTATCCCCATTTTTTTTTAGTCTAGTTCTACATCTCATAAAAATTAAAACTCGCTCGCGTATTTTTTTTCCATTGTCCATTCGTGCGTTAATAAAAAGGAAACTCGTTTCCACGTTTTCGAAATTCATTTCGTGTCATTTTTTTATAGCAAATTAGCGATACGGTTCTATAAACGGTTCATTTTAATGTTAAATATATTATTATATAAATATTTAAAAAAGATATATATATGTGTGTGTGTGTGTGTGTGTGTGTGTGTGTGTGTGTGTGTGTGTGCGCGCGCGCGCGCGCGCGTGTGTGTGCGTGTGTGTGAAATCTATATATATGTGTGAAATCTACACACACACACATCTATATGTATACACGTTGCATCGAGTCGTATAAAAGTAAATACAATACAATGTTAGTTTTCCGACTACGTATCGATAAACGATAGCGATTATTATCGTTTCATTAAACGTAATTGACTCTTTTGGCTAGTGATAAATTGTCAACATTTTCTGCATTACGATTTGCATTTGATTTCAATCGTTAACCTTAAATATTGCAAGAAAAAGATTCACGCACGGTACGATGTTGTTCATCATTTTATTTAAAATCTGGATATTAAATAGTAATCTAGAAAAGAAAATGAACATGTGAAAAGAAGTACAGGACACTGCATGATATTCCACGTGAAACATGAAAATTAATGTTCATGTTATCGTTATTTTATCTGTTCGACAAATCCTTGAATGTTTGTTTCATTTGGCGGTATAAGCTGTTGAACCTTTTGCCCAAATTCTTTATCGACGAGAAGTTTCACTGTATCGTACATTATATCATATTCGAAGAACAATAAATAAATTACTGTATGTTAAAAGTTTGTACTTATTTGGTGTTGATATCAAAATTTTCTTCGCTCCACTCGACTGATACGTATACAAGAAAGTAAAAATATGAGAGAATAAAACAAATGTATGTGTATATGTATCTTAAAAAGTGAAAAATAGTTGAAAGTAATGAATTATTGAAATCAATGAATTTTTGCTTACCAAAATCCCTCTTGTTTTTATCGAATTTTCGTTATTATATACTGATCAGTTTGAAGACCTGTCTTTTCAAAATTTGTAGCGTCATCTATTGCTATTCAATTGTCCTATCAAAAGTTACCACGGAGATATCAACAAATTATTGATTGCCAAGTTATTAACAAATTGCCAAGAATATATATGCCATTCATCCATTATATTCTGTATTATGTAAACGTTAAAATAAAGCATAAAATTTCCTTTGTAGTACGGTGACTATGTCATTTACCGTTATTGTAACTACAAATTACAATACACTATTGCCCTCTCGCGAAGACCAAGGAAACTATATAGCGCGTAATTATAAGATGATGACTTAAAACAATAAATAATATATTCAAACATATTACAGTTTGATTGAATTACAATAATAAGTAAATAATCTTATGTTAATTGTTGTTTAAATAAAATTTTGTAAATTTAAAATTACTTCTACAGATGTCGCTATTAAAATAGAAAATGTATTCACTCGCGTATCTGTATGAAACGGTTCACGTTATATAATGGTGGATCTGTAGAACCACACTTGTTCTTGGATTTGGATACCTGTTATTTGAAATATATGACAATGTCCTTTAGCAGAGTAATTGTAAGTAATATTACAATCTGCAACTTATTAATGGATCATTAATATTCCAGTATAAATGTATAAAAGTGACATTCTGACAATTGAATAAAAGTAAAATATTCTGACAATTTAATTATTAAATTGATCGGATGGAAACATTCTAAAACTAAAGAATATTGTATAAAATTAACAAAAAAATATTACTATTTTTTAGGTGCGGTCACTTTCTACCAGTTCTGCTACTCAACAATTGATCAAGGTATTTTTTAGAACGCATATTGGACACAAAATTATATAACTTTGAAGAATATATACTTAACTAATATTTTATAATTATATGACCATTATAATTCAGCATTCTATGAATTACATTTAAAGATTTTTTTATTAATTTAAATTACATTGCATTGTCTTTTTTCAGCCTCCAATCCAAGTATTTGGAATAGAAGGACGATATGCCAATGCACTTTATTCTGCAGCTTCAAAGCAAAAAACATTAAATAATGTTGAAAAAGATCTGCTTAAACTTCAAGTATGTATAATAAATGCTAGATTTGATTCTTAATTATTATTATTAATACTATTAATGAAAACATAATGTTAGGATCTTCTGAAGAAGGATAAACAATTAGGAGAATTTGTGCAGAATCCATCGATAAAACGAAGAGATAAAGTAGAAGCGCTTAAGGCAATTGGTAAAAAAGTTAATCTGAGTAGTGAAACTATAAATGTATTGAGTGTACTGGCAGAAAATGGCCGACTTCCGCTTATAAACAATGTGATTAATACATTTAAATTATTTATGGCTGCTAATAGAGGTGAAGTTCCTTGTGAAGTAATAACTGCAAAACCACTTGATAATGAAATTATATCTAAGCTCCAAACAGCTCTGAAGGGATTTTTAAATAAAGGTGAATCTATTCTGCTTACATCAAAAACTGATCCTTCTATTATTGGAGGTATGATTATATCGATAGGTGATAAATATATAGACATGAGTGTTTCCAGTAAAATAAAAAAGTACTCTGACATTATTGCTGATACAGTGTGATCACTTTTTCTAATATCCAGTGATATGAGTACTCGTATAGAACAATTTATTGTATATATCATTAAACAATAAAACATTTAAAATCTACTTATTCCTATTAAGAAGGTCCGTTTTTTATTGCATCGAACCATTTTACAGACAAATAACTTTTATTTCTTTTTTTTAATAAAATCAATCAAGATGAAAAATGAAATCTTATTCTTTATGATAATGTATGATAATAAAATAATTATACTTATTTTTATACTAATAAAAATTTGAATGCCATTTAAAAAGTATTTTTATTTGAAAAATTAAGTACTTACAATGTTCTGAATTTGTATATGCATTTACAGAAAAGTGCACAAGGTTCAACTTTTAAATGCCACTACATTTTATAAATTAATGTATAATTATAAGAACTTCTATTGACATTATGTTTTAATATAATTAATATGTTTATTGATAGTCTCAAATGGCAAACAGTTGACTACCTTTCGTAAAAATTTTAAATGGAATGTTGTAACTGATATTAATTATGCAAAAAAAAATGTGCTTGCATATTAGTTTACAATACGTTTTAAAATGTGTAACAATAGATATATAATACTATGTAACAATAAATCTTAAAAAAGAGATTAATTATCATAATTTTTCTTCCTATAAATTTGTTTGCAATAATTCTAAAAGAAAAAAACTAAAAAATAGATCTCAGTAATATTATGCATACAGTTATTCAAATACTTAATATTCACCAGACATTTTGCAACTTTTTTATTTATGATTAAACTATAAATTGCACTAAAATCAGACTAGAAAATATATTGTCTAATCTAACTTTAAGTGTGTGAAAAAATTCACACGTAAATTTTTACTCTAATTGTGAGAATAACTTCTTTGGATGGATGTGCAGAAAAAATTGAAGGCACATCAGCATAAAGTTTAAAAAAGAAATCATTCATCAAAATTGAAGTAATTTCTAATATTTTTCCTTATTTTATCTATATTTTATATTGCAACTGGAGGTATATCATTTTTTACTAAAACCCAATCTTCTTCCTCAATTGTAGTTGATAACATAAATTCATTTGGTACAACTGGAAATATATACATATATTCGATTTATATTACAAAAATATAATCGTATATATATCAAGAACTAATTTTAATATACTTACTATGAAATTCAATTTCTAATTCATGTTTATCCGTACCTGTTGGATGTAGCAATTTCTTCCCATCAACATAATTAATTTGTTGTAAAGGTTCGTTTAATTTATCTTGTAAAAGTTTTTTTCTGCATTCACCTAAATCTTCTAACTTTCTTAATTCCGTACGATAACTGACATCTTCATCGCCAGATTCCGTTTCTGTATGGTCACTGTGGTCATTATATTCACCTTGCTCATTTTTTTCTTCTGTGAAAGTATTGGAATGTATTGTACAATCTATATACGTATCAATAGATTGGGACATGTTTGAATTAGTAGTGCTAATTTGACTACTTGTCATATATTTTGACAAATCAAAATCCAAAACATCAGATAAAAGTTTTTCTTTATTTTCTACATCACGTTGAATTGATTCGAGATTCCTTTCAGTTTTTAATATAAAGTCATCATCAACACTGAGTGTTAATGGAGAAGAATGCGTCGTTTTTGCATCATTAGCATTTATTTTATCTTTATTGAAAGCAGACAAATCGCTCGAATTAACGTCAGTCAATGATAAAGAATTTTCATTTCCATTTATTAGTCTATTACGTGATTTTTTAATTTTCCTTTCTGGAGTAAATACAACATCTTCAAATTCTTGTTGACTAATTTTTTCAAATATTTGCCTCCTATCATTATGTTTTTCATTTTGTTCACTACTTTTTTTTTTAGAAACCTCACTATATTCTGTTATTTGACTACTGTCTGTTATTAATGAAGAATTAACATTTTCCGATATTGCTAGAACTTCTACAGCTTCTTCTGCATTTGTAACTGATGTTACATCAGTACCAACAGTAACAATTGGTACAATTCTAAAAAGAAATATATATATTTTTAAACAATGTATCACATACTATTTATTAATAAAAATAAATACTTTTTTTACTAGGATACTTTACCCTACAAACTGAATAATATTATTTGGATTCATTTTATGGAAAGGTATAGCTGGCACTATTGTACTTTCCATTAATTTTGAAGTTATTTCTAATATACCATTGGTAACTGGTTTACTAATTTCAGCAAATGACAATAATGGATCTGATATATTGTTTGCTTCTAAAAATTAGTTTTTAAAATTTAAATATTAATATAAAATTATTTTTAAACTTTAAATATTAGAAAAATATTAATAATAACATTCAGAAAATATTTAATAAAAATACCTGATGAAAACATATTAGTTTCAGGATAATATGCAATACGTATTATATTTCTTTCCCCTTCCAATACAAATATTTCATCTTTTGTACAAGCAACATTAGTAACACGACGTAAATCCGTTATGATGGATGTTATAGCAATAGTTTGTGGATTTACTACATATATAATATCCTCACTGTACGTAACTAACAAGTCATCACAAAAAGGTAAAATGACACCAAATGTAGGTTCCCCGCGATTCTTTTTACAACTTTCTGGTGCTGGATTTAAAAGCTCTACTTCTGTATGTCCAGATCGAACGGCGTCCTTAAAAATAAGCGTTTTTAATACAGTTCCAGTTTTATCAGCTTGCCATAAACGTAATCCTGGTCTACTAGCATATATTACTAAATCTTGTATATAATTTTGTCTACAACCAAACACAGCACCTAATCTTCCCAATCTGGAACACATTATTATTATTACGGTTTCGTTTATAATATTAGTATTCTTCAAAAATTTGTAATTAATTAAATGAAATACTGACGTTTTACGTTCTTTTTGACCAACTTGCGTTACCTTTCCATTCTCATTTCTATTTACCAATATTGTACGTAATGTTGTAGAGACTAACAATAAACCTTGCTGATAACTTAATTGCACTACTGCATATTTCTCATTTAATAATTCTGATGATTTTGACAGATGCTATAAAAAAAAAAATATATATATATATATATATATATATATATAAATTTATGAATACTATGTTATTATTTAATTTACATTACGTACCATATAAAAATCAATTTCAGTAAGTACAACTAAACCATCTTGATCTCCGCTAAATAATTTCATACCATTCTTAGACCACTCAACTGTTGTTACTGCACTATTATGCAATCCACTTATGCTGTATCTTTCAACTTGTTTTTTCTGCTTTGGTTTCAAGCTATCTGGTAATGAATCTGGTGGACTCTTAGGTATTTGAAATACGGTTACTACTCCATGTTCATTACCAGCAGCAACCATATAGTCTACTGTTGATATCACTTGAATGCATGTAATTTTTGAATTGACATTCTGAAAAATGAAAAAATAAAAATAGAATTATAAAATAATCACAAATTAAGGATATATTTTATATTACCTCACATCGAAGCCTTTGCAAATCTTGCTTTATTCTATCAAACCAATATACTAATCCATAGTTAGTTCCAATGGCTATAAATTCAGGTACTGCATCAATACAGGTAAAGTTAATGTTATGTGTAAAAAGTCCAGTTTGAATTTTTGCAGGTATTTGTTGAAGAAGCATAGCAAGAGGTGCCCATTCTCGTAAAGTACCACCATCTTCACACATAGGTGTTGTCATTGTAAATGCTACATATATAAATTATATTAAAATTTATATTCATCACATATTTAATAAGAAAAAAATTACAAACGATGTAAGCAATAACAAATGAAGATAATTCGTAAAGATATTTCTTTTGTGTAATTTCATTTTATATTATATATGTAAATTATTAATGATAAACTACACTATAGTTACTTTAAAAATGACACGTATGAAATCGTTATTTATCATTATTCACAATAAATTTACTACATGATACATAAAATTACCTTCTTATAGAATTGATGTAATTCGTAAAAAATATCAAAGTCACATTCAATCACATTTCTTTTATCGTATTACATAAAGTAATATTTTCACAAACATTTTAATAGTTCATCTAATATTTTGTAATTCGGTAAATTCTGACAAGACTACAGTGCACGCCTTCAAGCACCATAAACCACATCATGTATAGAACAGATATATGACTATGGTACACTAAAGCTCGTATTTTCTAGATTTATCCTATTTGATATTGTCAAATAGAAATTTATTTATAACATTTGTACTATAAAAATAAATACATAGCATATTCATATTGACATAATGCTATAATATAGTATTAATATATTCAAAAAACGATCAGAGAATAATATTTTCAAACTAAAAATTTAATATCATACCTCTAAAATATAAATATTAAAACTGATAATTTTTTACATGTGTATTAATCATACAAATTTAAGTTATATGTATAATATTAATTAAAGCAAAAATTCATATATTTGAAAAACTGTATATATGTAAATGGTTATTAAGCAAACACTAGAAAAGCGCTGCATTCAGGATATATGTATTCTATTATCAATGTTTGTCAAGTGTAAAATGTTATAGATTGGGAAGATAAGTTACAAATATCTTGAATTTTGTATGTCTATTTAAAAAATCTTGAATTTAGTATGTTTATATATAAAAAATAAAGTTTTTAAAAACAACAATTTAAAATTCAATTTTTTGATTAACCGTGATATTAACTAAATGTCTACGCAAATGTAATATTCACTAAAAAGTAAAGTTCCTACATAGAAAAGCGATAAATCAATAGTATTTATATCTTAGTTAAAGATGTAAGAATACTAATATATGTTTTTATGAAGTTCTTGTTTTTATACCAATCACAAAAGAAATTTATTCCTTGTTAGAATAGCAAATTTCAAGGTCAGCAGAATAAAATAAAAAATAATAGAATTTATTTAACGAAAAAATATCAAAGCTTAAAACTCGATTTCATTTTTTTATTTTTTGTAAATATATACAAAAAATGTTAGCAAATTTTTCGTCAAATTGCATAATATGGTATACTAAAAAATAATTACTATATGTATATATTACGTATTAAATTTTAATAGTTAATATAAATAGACGAATCCAAGAATTATAACGATTAGTTGTATATTAAATTAAATTGTATATTAAATTTTTGAAACAAGATTTTTATAATTCAATATAAAGAAATTATAGAAAATAATAGAAGCAAATTTTATTTCATATATAAAACGATGAATTGACTTATCATATACAAACGATATTACTAATTATTACCTTCATTTTTATAACAAACCAAACAATTGGAAACAACCTTAGGAAAATATGGGACTTACTAACAGGATTTCACAAAAAGTCATTATGAAATGAATTTAATTTAAACATTATACAGCCGATGACAAAAATGTAATGCTTTCATTCACTGCCTGACTGTTTGTAAACTGTTATTCTTTTACAAGTATCTTATCATTATAATAATAGTAATAATAATATTAATATTATATCAGACAGATTCACACAATGTTCGCAGTATGAAAAGTGATTTTTTTCTTTATATATTTTTTGTTCTTTTTATGTTCCTTTTTGCTAATGTTTACGCTCCCCAATGACTAATATATGTAGCACAAATACTTAGTAATCGTTTTCGTTTAAACGTGAAAAATGTGTAAAAACGTGAACGTTCGATGCGACGACGGTATAGAGCATTATTTTGGGGAAGGGAATCTGCGTACTGTTTTTCACTTGATTTCTCTCAATAATAATAATTTTGGATTTGCTGAAATACTCCTAATTCCTGTCAGTGGCTCGGAGCTTTTCTTCAACAGCTTCTTCAGAAGCCTCTGAAAGGTCTGTTGCCTGTATGTATTTTTGCACACCAACTAAGGATTTTTTCAAAGCATCGAAAGAACTAGAGTACAACATCTTCTTCTTAACTTTAGCCGTGTCAGGACACCACGACATCAAGAATAATTTTTGTTTCTTGGAAGCCTGAAAAATAACAAAATCCAATTGAATATTTCAGACAAAATTTTCGACGATACCAATTATATATTAAGAACATTACCTCGGAAGTACCCTGACACTGATGAGTGTATTCAAAATCAAAGAGGCCATAGCGACATTCTCCACTACCACCTTTCTGCAAATCTTCAAGGAAAGCGTCATAAGCTGCGTCGCGAGGTCCGATGACTTCAACATCAATTTGCTTTTCGTCCTTAATGTAAAAGATTACATATCGATGCTTTTTGTCTTTTTTAATCTCTTCGTATGTTGTTTTACAAACATCGGCCACCGTTACTCCAGATGCCTAAATAAAAAAGACAAACAACTATTAATAACATTTAACGAACATTATTTCATTATTTGTTTCCCAATGCGTTTGCAACAAGTTCTCTTTTGCGGAAAATTACAATTGGTAATCAAGTGATTGGTAATCTCAATATAGAGGGGAAATTTAAAGTAACGTACGATCATCAACATCGCATAAATATTACAAGTGAAACAAATATAATAATGAGGTTGCATAAAAGTCTAATAAAAAAAAAAAAAAAAAAAAGGTTTATAGAACCGAGGCATACTCGTTGAAATTGATACCAGTGACAAGAAATCTGTAAGACTTTATATGATTCACGACACGTATTCTTGCTGCATACGTAAGAATGTGAAATTTCATTCGAACTTAATACTTCGCTTAGATGTTTCGATGTATCGTCGAAACAATAGCAATTAGAAAATATGCGAGTTCGATTGTAATTGCATTTGATGTTTGTTTCGTTGATTATCAAGCTATCGTTGATTTAGCACTCGACAACTTTCCCCCGTCCCATCTCTTCCATGATAGTCATTCAGATAAGTAATTTTTCTTTTGGCGTCGGTGCGAACATAGATTACGAGCGTCGGATATCTTTCTGCATTTCTGATGTTATAACGAAGTGGTTGACTGACGATGGAGATTGTGCCAATATCGGTACTATCAGTATTACGTGCGTCATGTTAGTCTGGCCGTTTAAGCTTATTTCGCGGGCAAACGTAGGGGACGTATCGAAATAAAGTCTTCCCACGCACGAATTCGATGCTAAAAGAGATCCGACGTCCATTTCTAAAGTTATCCCTTGCTTTCAGGCACGTGCCACACAGTACGGAGGTCCGTTGGACTGCGTGTTTCTTCCACTCTGTGGAAATTTGTGAAATACGACTATGACATGACATCCGGACGTGAAATTTTGGCGAAGAGAGCAAAACAGGGGAAGATAAAGGAGAACGGAAGGGGGGAGAGGTAAGGAGAGAAAGAGAAGGAGGAAAAGAGGGAGGTCACAACGCCACAAATGGGCGACACATGCAGAATAAAAAGTGGGATAGTTATTTTTGAAACAGAACAGCCTTCGATCCTAGGATTTAATGATTAATTTTTGATTCGATGGTAATTGCGAAAAAATTCTTGGTTACCTTGCAACTAATCGTAAGAAATCGTGACAAAATAAACAGGTTCACGACTATAAACAAGAAATTGCACGATCGCTAAAATTAGTCGAGTAAAACGTAATTCGATATTTGAAGATAAAGCAGATACTTTGCCAGACCAACTACACATACTTGCTTAAACTTTATTATTCGTTCAAATTCAAAGCAATTCTAAATTGCACGTGGAATGACGATCCAAAATTATTTTATATCATTATTTATAACGATTACTGTGCACACGCTGAATGTTTCTTTCTAAGAAATGATGTTTATAAAATTAATTTATTTTTACCGATTGGTTCACTGTGTTCCACTGTAAATACCTTCTGTGTGTGTGTGAACGGTCAAAGCGTAGGTTTGCCTATTCCAGTATAATGAAAGTAAGGGTCGACTGGGGTGCAAAAGGGTCCGACGAAAAGTGTAACGTGGTTGGAGGATAGCCAGTGGATGGAGGATGCAATTCCTCGGTCGATATTCTGGCACGACAGGGGATGCCGGTTAGGGCCAGACTTGGCTCCCTCTAGGGCGTTGTTGTAAACGTCTCTTGTGTGTGGCACAAGGTCAAACGGAAGATGATTCACCGATGAGGAGCGACATGGTCGGTTGTATAACTGTCGAGTATACTACTCGTTTACATACGAGTAGCATGTACGACTTTATATATTATTTCATAATTCGACAATATTGAAAGGGCAATACATATTCAGCTTCTGTTATTTGAGAAAAGTGAAACGTTATTCGAGGACGTGTAAGTTGCGTAAAATCTATCGACAAGAACAAAGCACTCATTTACGCGTTTAAATTCAGTTTTATCTTCGCTTATTTTAGATTCCAATTGCCCCAGTTCCATTAATATTCAATGACAATAGGGATTTTCTTTGTGAAAATTTTAAATACACGAAACACGTGAAACTGTGTGATGAGATGAATTTAAATGGAGGAGGATAAATATAATTGTATTTCAAGCAATGATGCGAAAAGGAAAAGGTTAAACGATTATGAATCGAAGACACAAAGTAAAATTCAATCATCGGATTGCTAAAAATAATCAGTTTATTCATCACGTTTACGAAGGCGTCAGTGAACTTTGAGAGTCACTGGCCTGCAAGAACCGACCTCCTTACGGGCTCATTGAATTTTTCCCTCTCTACCAGAACTCTTGTAGTTCACTGTCATCTTCAAAGCTAGATCGAGGGGAAGAGTTAGTTTCGCAAGGAATTCGGCTCTTCATTACCAAGGATACAGAGTCCATTGATATCTAATATAAATATTTAAAATATATTCGAAGAAAGAATGAAGGTAGTTACTACTCGTGCCAGTTTCACATGGTTAATTTTCTGTCGCCAATTTGCCGGAAACGGAACGCAACTACTTAATGAATTCTTCCGGAACTTCGATAGATGCATCGCGCACATGATAAATCATTTATAACATAAACGTTGAATTGTCAGAAGAAGTTTGAAAATAGCATTACAAAGCATTGACAGTATTAAATTGTGGCTTTTACTTAGTATATTATTTCCGTATATAGAACGTGTGTAATTGCAATTGCGACGGATAGAACTTTATCTTAATTAATGGAAATTAAAATTATTCTACGAAATTTATCTTTAAATAAATTATGAAGCACATTTATATAAATAGACAATATTAATCAACATTTATATAAATAGAAAGTTTACACTGCAAATAGATGTCTTTTCTTGTAAGTATACCAATAAACAAAGTGGTAAACAAAGTGGTACGATACAAATATAAAAAAATAAAACACGGCGGAAAAGAAAGAGTTGCTGATCGATAATTGTGTTCGATATTTCGACATTGCGTGAGAAAATTTGTACAAATTTTCAGTCTGGCATAACCTAATCGTTATATATAAATTTTTGGCAATTACGACGAAAATTCGAGAAATATTTAAGCCGAGGACACGAATTACACGTTGATAACAATACTTCAATATATTTTATAGCGTCAACGTTAAATATATGAAACACAGAAAGGAATGAGTCCTTATTAATTCAGCACCATTAAAATTGAGCAAAAAATTTTGTTTTTGCATTGCTATATTTCGTTTTCGTTGAAAGATATGTATTATAATAGTCCAGAAGATTTGAACAATTTGCACCGAATCGAAGCATGTAGAGACAAACTAAAAAGACTAGCCATAAAAAATGTTAGATCAATGGGAAAATATCTTTGTACTAGTGCAGCAAGCAATTCTTCGTTTCTTGTAATTAAATACAACTCGGAAGGAATTCACAAAAATGATTGCCATGCGACAATACGTTACAACGTAAACGTAACTGTGAGTTTTTACTCGTCACGATGTACAATTTTTTTTCCGTCGCCGATCACAGTTGATCTTCGAGTCTTTAACTATCGTATCGCGAAACTGGAAATGAATCATCCGTTTCCTGGAAGCAAGGAATCGCGATTGGCACGTAAAAATACACCTACGTTGGAAGTTTTATTAACGTTTCGTTTGTTGCTAGAAGCCAAACAAAAAAAATTAATGGCACAAGTGATTTCAAGCGAAGAATTAAGAATAAATGATATCGGTTGATTGGCGTGGCTAAAAGAAGAAAGCAGTCGTTCTCGCGGCGTATTGCCGGGACAGAAATGGCGACCGGCGCGTCTGCTTCGGCCATAACCACAAAATAAGCCGTGTACCGGTTTCCAAAAGATTGTTGACATTTTTTGGAAGTTAGACGCATGTACAGTGTGATATTTACCATTTCGCGATGTAGTAGCCGGTGAGAAGAATCACGTAAACAAGCACTTTAACCTACACTTTCACGAGAGCCTCGATCTGGTGGAACTGGATAGGCGCAGTGTCCAGTCGCGGGGGTCGCGGCTCACGAACGAACGGGAAGGGAGGCTCCTCTCTTAGCTAGCTTTCTGCGAATCCTGTATCCCTACGCCTGCGCGCGCGCACTCTGATTAACTTTGTCTTGATTGGCCGATCACCGACTAACAAGAATTCGTAATTGATCAGGCGAATACTTTTTTCAGAAAATTCATTAAAAAATTGTATATGTTGAACAGTCTGTTCTTTTCTGCGGCGAATCGACGAATTAAATTCATGTAAACGTAAACTTTGTTTTGAAACCGGTAGGATTGTTCCACAGTGCGCAAGCGTTGTGTGATGCGGTCGTGCCGGTCGTTTATATAGCATCTAATTTTATCTAGAATACGATGTTTTTTCAAATTATTTCCCAAATAAGGACAATTAGTGAGTTTTAACAAAGTTACAGAACAACTGGAGGAATTGTTCAAAGAACAATGATAAGTGATCTATAGAAATTAATCATCGATATGACCTGCCGGTCATACCAACCAATCGTAATAAGGGACGTGGGGAAATTACCTTATATGGACAGCGGCGTGCAAGCGACTGCATACAGACGTCGCGCGTCGTTCTGTGCGCATGCCGCTTTGCGTGCGCATGACGCGCAATGTAGTTAATACTTTCAAAAGAATCTGAACTGTAATATCACTATATCAATTAGACGACGACTTTTCGAGTAAGTTTATCGTTAAAGATTAAAATATATTGTAAAAATCAATCGACGTAATAAATTTTTTTTGTTAAAAATATTATCTTGAGGAAGATATATTGTTTCTTTTAAATTAAGTAAATTAAATTTGATAAGGATGTTTCAAGTAATATGTTTGTTAGGTATATTCATGTGACATTATATTTACGTTTGAGAAATAACATTATGATTATTTGAAACACAAAAATTTATGAATTGTAATATTCACGTAAATATATTTTCCGTAGATACCATATCTTGATACGCTAAAAACATAATTAAATATAATATTTTTGTATATTAAAATTGAAGAAATATAAGTAAATTTGTACGTATATGTGTATATTATTATAATACTGTTCTCAATAATACAACTTAAAAGCATATGTAATACATTTAATGATTTTTTTTTTTATACAATTAGTCTTAGATTATTGCTGTAATTTATAATACATAATATAATTAAAAGAATAAACAAGATTATACTATATAAACATAACAAATTATAAAAAAAATACTGAAGCAGTCTGTACTGAATTAAATAGTCAAAGAATACTTGAAGTATATCTTAACATATTCTAACGTTATTAAATGTTTATGAAAATCAAATTTATGATTTGTTTAGTATAAAAACTGAGTATTATGGACAAAGTATCTCAGTCTAATTCTTAAAATATTCTTTAAGACAAAAAAACATAATTTTAATAAAATTCATTCTATTTAACAGAGAATTTAAATATTATTATTTTCAAAACATGAAAATAATCAAATTATATGATTTTTATCACATAAATAAAAATGTAAATCTTTCTAAAATTTTTTAATAGTACTGTCTAGGTACATATATGTACAATTTTGGCAAAATGGATAAAAGCAAACATGCTTTATTTTGATAGTGGATAGTAATGATTTTAATTCATATTTGATACTTGTGTATGTTATAATTTATGAGCTTATATAATCATTTATGAATTTCATAAATCATATCAAATAATTTTTGATATCCTGAATAAATCAAATTTTGTATATTAAGATGTTTTTTTTGAAATGAAATATTCATTTATTGCTTTCAATGAATCTACTTTCTAAATTAATGATTCATAATTATAAAAAAAAAAAATGCATACTTTTAATACAAAATATCAAATTTTTATTTATTCAAGATATCCAGTTTATGATTGTGTGCTAAATAGTAATATTGTGAGCAGATGCAAAAAAATACCTAATTATTTTAAACATTAATAAAAATCATATTACGATAATATACTTGTTAGATTAAAGTTAACAATAATCAGATTAACTAGACATAAGAAAAGTATACATCTAAAAATATTCTTTTATCATTATTTCGTACAGAAATATATATATTTATATGTATGTATATAAGAATTTAGTGATTTAAATTATTCGAATTGTTTAGAGAATATTTACAAATTTTTATAGTAAAACATATTTTGAAGCTTTTTGTAGCCAAATTATATTGGCAGTAGTTTGCAATTACAGTGTTGAAACACTGAGAATAAAAAAATATACGTATGATAGTCGTAATATCTTCATACAAAGCAATTAATCATCATGAACATAATAGAAGAATATGTTTACTCAGTTCAAATTTGTATAAATTTTTGTATTTTTTCTATCACGAGGTGGCTGCTTATTAATGTTTATTTTAACATATAGAACATAGAAAAATGTCACATATTGCTACACGCAAGTCATGATTAATGTATTCATGATCTATATCAATTTTTGTTATTAAAATTATCTATTAATTTGTATTACAGTTCTTAATAATGAGTTTATTTTCTCTCTAAAAAGTAATTTGCTTTTGTTAAAAGATATCACTGAAATAGTGAGACAATGAAGTCCTAAAATGATTCAAATCATAATACTTTTTTTAAGTACTCACTAATTGTGTTCTTTAAAAAATAGAAATGTTTTAACAAACAATGAAAGTGCATCCGTTAAGAATACCATGTAAGTATGATTCTGCAATAAAATCACATGGTAGAAATCACCTATATCCTTTCTAACAACGAGGAATTATTATTTATAACAAAAAAGGAATATTATATGAGAACTATATATAAACTAGTTTCTCAGTCAACTGTTACAAGACTTCGTCCTTATTTTTAGAATTAATCAGATATCATCAAGGATTGATTTTTTTTTTTACTTCTAAAGGTAACAAATCGTTAGATCAGTCCTCGTTTCTTCTTATAATCTTCCAAATTTAAAGATCGTCGAGGTCCAGTATCTTTAATGTTACTAATAGGTTTCGGCAATACGCTAACAGGATTATCTAAAAAAAATTAGAGTTTACATTACATGTTTATAATGATAAACATAACAAATGCTTAAAATTTTTATTTGGAACAAATACAAAATGAATTTTTATAAGAACTTACTTGGAATTGGTACTTCTAAGTCTATTGTGATATCAAAATCGTGAGCATTAAATAAATCTTCAGTACTTTGTTTTTTTTTTGTTTCTTGACCATTTTCTTTTTCGCTACATACTGCTACTGCTTCAGTTTGTTGAGGACTTGCTTTGTCATTTACTGGATCGGTAGATGATACTTCTTCATCTTCTGGTTTGAAGACCATTCTTGGTTTTGTACTTCGTCTAGTGAATGGATCATCTACCTTTTTACCTTTATTGGCTTTAATTTCTTCCTATTGCATAAAAAGCACATAATAGATTAATGATATTAATAATAATTTTTATATTCTATAGTATGTTATTAATTTACCATTATTGCTTTTTCAGCTTCTTCAACATTCTTTTTTCGGTTACGATCATTAATGTATGATATGCTAGATATCGTTGCAGTGCGCATTTTATCAAGTTCGGAAGCACGTTCTTCAAGTTCACTCAATTCTTGATTAAGCCGACTAGCAGTTTCGTCATCTCCTCTACAATTAGCTGCATCTCTTTCACGCATAAGTTGTGCTTTTTTCATCGCATAATTATATGGAGTTTGTTTAAATCTTTCCTTTTCTCGTACTATTTTTTCTATATCTTCTTCTTTAAATTCATATACTAAAGCCTCTTTGATGTCTTTTAACTTTTGTTCAACTTCTTCAAAAGTTGGCATTGATATTCCTTGTAAAGCACAAGTTTCTTTCCATTTGAAAAATTCAGATTCAGTAAACTCTTGATTCGATACAAACTCTAATCTGAAGACACGTTCTTGAGCTCCGTGTCTTAGTTTCAATCCTTTATTCGTTCTTGTCCCACCAAGTTGATAGATTTTTCCTGTTTCACAGACACCGCTAATTTCAGCTACCCTGTATACTGGTTTTCCATTATTGTTTCCAATGCCAATTCTAACAAAACAACCTTGTACTACTCTATCAAAGAAAGGTAGATGTACAAATCTTTCCATCTTATGACGAGATAATCTAATTTTATTGAGATCGTCTTTAGAATTAACATATATTGGCTTTTTCGGTTTTGCTTTATTACTGGTAATAGATCTGCAAAATAATATTTTTGATTATCCTTAATATCATTAACTTTTATCTAATATTTTTAGAAGAAAAAAACCTTGGTTACTAACTTTTTATCAGCATCAGAATCAGTATCTCTACTGTCACTTGAAGATGATCTGCGATGAGACGATGGTTTAGCAGTTTCTTCCTCTTCACCACTATCTGACGAACCACTATCATCAGAGTAAATATCAGATGCTTTAAGTTTAGTTTTGTTTGCTCCTCCTTTATGGTCATCTTCTAATTCTTCTTCCTCAATATCTTTTGACTGCTGTTGTTGTTCTATTCTTTGTTTCTCTTTCTCTTCTAAATAAGAAAAGAGAAAAATAAAATAATTAATAATTCGAATTTTTAATTCATTTAATTCATTTATTTTATATTAATTTTTGTATTCAATATTTTACCCCTTTCTTTCTTTTCTTCTCTTCTCGCTTTAAGAAGAGACATTGCATGGAACTTTTTATCTTGTTTTTCTTCTATTGTTTTCTTACGATCTTTACTACGTTCTTTAGGATCTGGTGCTCTATCAACTTTCTTTTCTTCCGTGCTCTTTTCTTTCTTTCTTGATTCTTTTTGTTTTTTTAATTCTTGTTTCTTGGCCATTCTCAATTTCTTTTCAATCTCAAATCTTGTTTTCATAATTTCACGTTGTTCAATACGTTTGAAAATCTCTTGTTCACGTTCTTTTTCTGTCATTTGAGCAAGTCTTGCTTGATCTTCAGCATCTCCCATTAATTTATCATCGTAGCCATCATTAAATTCTTCTTGGCTAGAATCAGAAACACTAGCATCCGAGTCTGAAACTTCACCTAAAAATAAGAAGTTACTCCGTTATGGAATTATAAAATAACTTTACAAAATATCATTATATTAGTATCAACAATTTTACATGTACAATTACCTTCTTCTGGTTCAGAGACTTTTTCAGGTTCTTTTTCAGTGACACTTTCTTCGCTACTAGACTTTGTCACCTTACGTTTATTTCTTTTACTCGGCACTTTCTTCTTCTTATTTTTTCCAGTTTTTGCGCCCCAATCGTCATCTGAATCTGACGTATCTGAATCATGTTTATTGTCTTTTTTGATAGTGCCGGTTTCTTCATTAGAGGGAGATCCATCTTGGGCTTTGCCTTTCTTTTTCTTGGCAAGAGATAATAAGTCCTGATTCAAATACATATAAATTAAAAATCAGAATTCAATTGTTTCTGAGAGATAAATTTTTCAAATATATATGATACGCAAAATATTTACGATTACTATAAAAATCGACGTATATACGTTTTTTTATTTTCTCTCAAATTTAAAGTAAATTTAAAGTAGCAAATTTCTGCAGAAAATTAAAAATCGACTTAAATTCATCTCTAAACTTAAACGCATACCATTTAACAGGTTATGTAAATTTCGCTTGTACTTTCTTTTCAAATTACTTTTTAAAAGCACGGAACATGACTTAAGACAAAGAATATTACTAGGAAATTCAATGTGTCAAATCTTCGATACGTTAGAAGCTAACTATAAGCATAAAACAGAAGATATACAATACGAGATTTTTATGTAAGGTTATAACATTTACATTATCCAAATCCGAGCCACTTTCCGATGCACTGCCAGTAGTATCAGAATCTATAAGAGCCTGGTTCTTTCTCTTTGGCATTATCACGAGAATACGTAAACGGAGATCGTGAAAATTGCACGCCCTCCTAACAAGGATAAATCTAACGTCATGCAAGATACACTAAACTAGGAAGACCGCGTAGAACCAAAGACGTTAAACATCAACGCTGATACAGTGGTTACGCCGTTCGTTTCATCATCAATCTAGTTTTACGCCGGGCCAGTAATATTATATCGTATCATGTGCAGTTACTATATGTTTATTTATACAAAAAAGATCGTTATCATAATATTTCTTTTACGTAATAAATAAAAATCATTCGTATTTCTGTAATGATTTCACAAGTATGATAATTTTTTTGCGCAACCAATCGAAAATTTAAACAAGGTTGTCTGTTCTTCGATGCCAAAGCGTACTGTTTATGGTCGTTTATGGTGCGCTGTAAACATTTAAAATGAATTAAAACTTCTCAATAATTGAATCTCGATAAACGAACAAGTATAATTTAATTTTACAAATTGTGCCGATACTTGTTAACTGTAAAATTCTGAATAATTTCTTCTAACGTGATCGGCATTTATACAATGTCAGTGTATCTTTTTGTTAGTAATAAATTTCAGTTACTTTATATTATCGTATAAAAATGAATTCGATCGGTATTTCTTTTCCTCGTTTGCCTCCGTTTACAAGTTTTTTTTTCAAATCGAATGTCTTCTAATGCTTGCAGTTCATACGCAGCGCGCTTAATTTTCCACTGGTAACGAGTCGCATAATAGTTTCATAATAGTTTTGGTGACATTTCCTTCCGTATATTGGTAATCGTGAATGTTGACACTTTTTGCCGTCAATGGCGTATGATAGACGCAAGTGTGTCGATGTGTCAGATAAATTTTATACTATATTGGATTTTATATGACGTTACAGTTAAGCAGTGAGATGTAACTACAGGAGTGGCATTTATAAATTAATTGTAATAGATAGTAGTGTCGTAGAGAACGTGACCATTCTAATTACGGATGTTTAAACTTGGAATGTTCAATGGCTGTGAATATGGAAGTAGAAAAGAACACATCCAAAGAGGTTGACACTGAACTTGCGGCCAGCGATTCGATGGAATTTAATGATGATATTCAAAAAGACAACGAAGATATCAAAGACGTCGAAGATTCATTGTCTTCTCTTAAAAATATTACGATTGATAATGAGAAACGTGACGATACTATTATATACGCACAACTTGAGAATTCCCAGATTTACGTGAAAGATACAAAGGATAATCTAGTGTCCACGAACGACAAGGAAGAAGAGAAAAGCGATGAAGATAAAGAGAAGGAATTATCACAGAATGAAAAGGTTTTAAAGAATGATCGTAAGACTGAACAAACAGAAGTAAGATCGGAAAATTCTACCAATGGTTATGCGTCTCAAGCTCCATTAGCTTTTACAATTGATTTTGGCAATAAGGAAGTTGATGCGAGTAAATATCAAAATTTGTTTGAAAGATATAATGCTAGACACAAAAGGAATTTGTCCACATCTAAGGTAGGTACATCTAAAACATGCAAAATTGAATTACATTGAAGTTTATATCGAACGTAGTATTATACGTGGATAATGTAAGAAAAATGTATAATACAGATAAAGTAAAATTTATGTAACTAAGACTAAAATTAAATTTTTAGGTAGAAATAAACACAAAAAAGCCTGGTACTTTAATTTCTTCAAATCTCACACAAAAACAAAAAGTATCTAGTACACATTCTGAAGGTTATTTTAGTAGCGAGGATGATACAAAACGGAAAACAGATCAATTATCAGAGAAACTGAAACAACTAGGTAATCCGATTCTCTTTCCTTTAAAATTACATTTAAATATTGAAAAATTAAATTCTTATCAAATTTTATGTTCTTGAAAAATATGTTATATTAGTTATGAAAATAAATAATTAATTTCCTTTGCTTTAATAATAATATTCAAGACAAGCATTATTAATTATTAGCGTAATTTAATAATCTTGTGTAATCTAAACACGTGTTTATTATGTAACATTTAATATGTTTAAAATTTTCCAATGATTAAAAAACAATTCCTTTTGAATAGCAAACTGTATACAATGGAAGACTATATTTGTAATGTATGAGTCATGATGAAGTCATCTTTACCGTGCTTTTTAATATTCATCTCAAGTACTTTCAATATATTCACAATATGTAGGTTGGCGACATTAATGATTGTAATATCACTTATGATATTAAAAAATTATATTGTGTTAGAAAATATTAATTATCTGTAAATTCTAACGTTAATATTGTTTTCCACATTTTCATTATTTTGCAGTCTTGATTTTGATAATTGAATATAATCTATTTTTAGGTTCAAAATCACTTTTAAAACCATCGCATACCTTACAAAAATCTGAGTCTAATATAAAAGTATCAAATTTTCAAAATAAACAAGATGCAATGAGTAAATCTTTTGATCAATCAAAACAACCTAAACTTCCTTATAAAAATCTTTCCTTGGAACTTGGTTATACAGAGAAAACAAATGCAACATCATATTGGCTACCACAAAAGTCTGCTACTGTAAATGATTTAAGTAGAATTCAATTGAACAATTATGATGACGACGCTGAAAAATTGTATACAAAGAATATTGATCAAGAAGATGAATATGAACATTCATCTGATAATACATCTGATAAAGTGTCTAACACAAATTATGTTAGAAATAAAACCGTAAATATTAAAGAATCCAATTTATCTAGTGTCAGTTATACAATGGAAGTAAATCCAGATGATTTAAATGAAACAAATATAGATGTTTTCAATGTAAGTAATATCGATGGAGGATCAGATGGAGCAGTTAGTGAAGCAGGAACATATACAATTCATAAAGATTATACAGATGAAGAAAAAGCAAGAATGGATATTGATAAGGTATTTAACGTTGGTGTTTTGACTGAAGAAGATAACAATGAAGCATGTATTCATAGTTTTAAAGTAAGTTAATTATTCATTATTTATTATTATTATTATGATAATTATTCATTTATATATTTGAAGTACTTATATTCTTTTATTTATGTAAAATACTTTTTATTTCAAAGATGAGTGTTTCAAGAGATAACAATACGTGGATATCAGAATGGGCCACTCAAGTAGCAGAACACAATTCGTTACCACCAGCAATTGGTGGATCAACTGGTCGTACGCCTCCATTAAGTCCATCCAAAATACCATCTCCTATTCATAACAGATTGCAACGACTCGCTCGTAGCCGCAATGTATGAAATATATTCATTAATATTAATATTTAGAATATGCATATGTAATGAGTGTGTGCATGCAATAATGATACGTATAGGTAACAAACATACATAGTGATAAATTTTAGGAACAAAGTGACAGCTTAGATGTGGAATCATATTTACGAATAAAAGAGAGGATTGGTTTAATTTCAAATCAACATACACTTATTGATTCTGGTGGAGAATCAGACGATGATACCAGTAATAGTTATAATACACCACCACAAAGTTCACAAAGAACACCGGTACATGCGGTTTTGACCAGGAGAGGAAGTTTATCTGAATCTCTTTTTAGAAGAATTAACACCAACGAAAATAGGAGAAGTATTCGTAAATATATAAGTCCAAATAAATCAAAGACTGAAGATACAAATGCTGAATTAAGTAGTCCGTCCAAAGAGTTTACTTCCCTTCATTTAGGAAGACGAAGTAGTTCCTTGGACAGGTAAAGGAATTATTTATATAAAAAAACATAATTTAAACTATTTTTACAGTCTGATTTTTTATAATATAGGAGAGATTATACATCTAATACAACGGAATGTAACACGTCCAAAAGAAATAGTACGAAATATCAAGAAGATGAAATTAAATACTCAAATAGTTCAATTTTAAATCGTCTAAGACCGTCTACACCAAAATTAACAAACAGTCCAATTGTAACTCGTAAGACAGCCACTAAAATTCTAAATTCACCAGTATTGGAAAGAACTAAAAATTTGACAAAATCTTCTCCACAAGCTAAAAATATTGGATATTTTACATGCGTTGAAAATAGGTATAAATAAGGAATAGAAATTGAGAAATTTCATTTATATATTTTTATATTAATATATACTAATTGTTGTCCTTATTTTTTAGTCCTTACATGTTAAGAAAATCGAATAGCACTGCAACCTATCATGAAGAAAATGTTGACTTTAATACAACAGACAGTGTTCTTCAAAATAGTTCAAATCTTAAACGTAATTTAAATATCCAAAGATCATGTAGCAATGCAAATATTAGAAATATAAAATCACAAAGCCAGTCATCCCGTCGCAGTAGCTTTAATAATAGTGATATTGATAAAGCATCTTTAGCAGGAAGATATTTTGCTGCTTCTGACAGTAGCAGTGAAACTGGTGAACAAGCAAAATCTTCATTAGGTTCAATTTCTTCTGGAATTAAATTAAATCGAGCTTTTAGTATAAGAAGAGCAAGGTACTTAAGAAATAATATAATAAGAGTAATACTTATATAATGTATATTTATTATTATATTTCATAATGTATAGATTAAATTGTGAATCTGATACAACCCCAAATACAACTCCTGAAGAAAGACGTAGAAGAGCACAAAGTGAAGTGAAGTCAGCCAATTTAAATAAACAGCAAAATTATCATCGAAGTCGTACAAGTAATACGAATGTACATAATAAAGAATCTTCAAAAAAATCAGAACCTATAAAACCAAGAGCTGCATCTATATCAAGAACTGACAGTACAAGACTTAGTATGAGATCATCTCATGTAAGTGTTTTAAATTTTTAAATTAAATATTTCATTCTTCATATTTTATTTTAGTTCTTTTAAATTTTTTAAAATTATTGGTTTGATGTAATTGTGTAATTGATAGTCATTTAAAATATTTTCTTAGCATGTTCCTACTACACAACGACCTATTCAAAAAGTGAGTAAAGATCAGAAAAATTCTGGTAGAAGTAATTCAACATTGACATCAAAAGAAGTGGAATTTCAAAATTGGAAAAGAAGAAAAAGTTATGATCCAATGAAAGCAGCTGCTGAAGGTAGAAAAAAATTGATAGACAATTCAAAAAAACATCATAGCACAGAAGATAGTTCTGGAAAGTATGTATTTATTGAAAGCATAATGTTGAAAATACTTACAGAATATTTATTTTAATTTGAATAACATATTTTTAGCCATGATAATTCTGTGTTACGGTCGGCAAGTTTTCATGGAACAGGTGGTACTCTTTCATTAGCTAATGAATGGTCTGACAACGAATTAAGTACTGTTAAGAATGACAATCAAGTACCTCCACCATGTAGTCCACAATTGGTAAATATACAAATAGTTTTTTAATGAAATTTGTATTTGCTCTAAACAATCACTTAATTTTTTGTATACAGGAAAGTGACAGTGACGTAGAAACATCATATTATTTACAAACAACACAAAATGTAATGTCAGCTATGTCTGCTCGTATTACGTTTTGTCATTCAGTTTTAATGGATTCGGATAATGATAGCGATGAAGATACTAGTCATAGTTTACACAAAAGTATATCAAAAACATTACACCAAGCTAGTGACACAGAGAGTAGCGACGATCGTCATCCTAACGCACAGAATGCTATTTCAAACACTAAATATAATCGAGCGTTTAGGTAAAACTTTATGAATATAATTAATATATATTATCGTTACGCATATTTTAAAAATACACTTGCAGTTTACGTAGAGCAAGACTAGACGTGCAACCTACAAAATTGCCAGGAAATATAAATAAAAATAAATCAGTCACGTTGGATACTCGAAAATCTGAATCTGTTACAAGTATCAGTAGGACTGATTCTGGACGTTTTAGTATGAGATCAAATAGAACTACAAATACTGTATGTATCTTTTAAATAAGATGTTCATATGTATAACACACGTAAGACAATTTTCACATTTTTGAATGTTTTATATCATAGGGACCTAAAATAAAACCAAAAGAAATAAAAAAGTCCGCTACGCCAAATGCAAGAGAAGTCGAAATGCAAAATTGGAAACGTCGTAAAAGTTATGATCCTATGAAAGCAGCAATGGAAGGAAGAAGGAAAGCAGGCTTGGCTAAGAAAAATACAAATGCCAATCTTTCTCCGAGGTAAGCAATTGTTTATTTTTCTTTTTTCAAACCAAAATCATATGAAAACATTTTGTTATTCAGTTAATATAAAAAGTAATTATTTCACTGTGTTGGTAGGACCGATAGCGATCGATAATCTAATGATAGAGACCATCGGTACAAGCAAGTGGTACGAAAATGACTTGTTTGATTTTGCAATGTAGATTTTTTTAAGAGATACACTAAAAAATGTAACATTCAACATATTTTTTCGTAACCTCTTAAGAAAATCTTATTGCAATAATGCTGCTTTTTGATATTGTTTATTGTTTATATTAATCCATCGCCAATGCATCATTAATTTGTGAATACTATGGATATGTCATAATTTAATATAGAAATATAATATTTTAATCTGTAAGAAAAATTACAAAGATCCATATTATTCATTGTTTATTTCATGACATCATTCCATGGTTGTTTTTTAGTGAACAATTGCAAAAATAATGGTTATTTTTTACTAAAATGAAATTATTTATATACAAGATAGTTAGAAAGTAAGCCATGTATACATATGTATCTCTCTAATGAGTGTGCAAGTCAGAAATTTCAGAATAGTTTGTTGTGGCTTATTAATGCAATATACAGCTAGACTAATGTGTTAATTATTACTTTTTTTTACTTGCATGATTTAAGAAAGAACCATAATTAAAACATTTTTGTCTGTGCACAATTTCTTCATATCTATATATTTTTTTCAATATTTCTTATTTACGTCAAATATTTATCATCAAAATTTGCGAGTGATAATTAAGAAGAAAAAAAGGTTATGGAAGAATTATATTGATAAAATAACTTTTATAAAAATTTTTGTGGAAATTTACAATTACAATTTTTACAGTATTTTACATTACATAGGTATAACGCACTAGCATGTTAAATATATATAATAATGTAATTTACTGGTTCTTTCTTTATATGTTATAAATAGAAATAATACTATTTATTTTGTTTTTAGCAGTGTCGCAAGATCACGCAGTTTTCATGGCTCATCGGGATTTGGAGTTAGTGATTGTAGTGACGAGGAATTGGTTATATCTGCAGATGAATTTGCACTTTATTAAAGGTCAAGTCGTTAATGATATTATATAAATGAACTTAATTATAAAAATTTCAACTATAGTAATGTATATAAAGACTAAAAAGAGAGAATTTGTTCTCACAGAATTGCTCTATGAATAGTTCTATACATTTGAGATTATATCATCTGAAGGAGAATGTTAAGAAAATCTTTTCTATATTAAAAAATTCTATTTTTTGCAACTTTTAACATTAAGAATCTATAGATCTATATGACTATTGGTACTATTCTAAGTTGAAGTATTACTGTTCAACAAAATTGATGCATACTTGCATAACATTTATGTGCAAAACATTTTACTCTTATTTTTTTTTCTTTTTGTTGTAATATAAATTTCGACTATGTGCTAGAATATATTGTGTTTCCAAGGAAAATACTTATGAATGTGTTGAAATTTTGGAATTTTTGGTGAAAAATATCATAGTTCCAATCTTAGGGCCTAACGGTAATAAATATTAAATAGAAACAAAATTATATATATAATTGGACCAATCATATAACGGTGAAGATTAATATGTTTGCATCTAAGATTCAATATGTTAACTATCTTTTATTGTAGTAAATATTCTATTGAATTTGTTGAAACATAATTTTCAATCATATTACGTGCTCTCTAGTTTATTTTAATTCAATTTTATTGCATTATTTGAAACAACATGTATCATTACAGATACTACTACTAAATTATTAGTTTCTGATAAATACAAAACTTATGTGTACTACTTGAAAAATAGAAAAAGACTCACATGTTATTAATTAATATATATGAGCTCTCTGTGTTTCAGTAAAAATATTGACATAAAAAAAAAAGAAAAAAAAATACTATTTGCTCTGAAAAGGTGCAATGAATTATTATAATTTTTACATTCAATAATTCAACAATTAATGCGATCACAATATGTTTTAAGATAATAGTATATATTAAAATATTATGTTTTATTATTGATCAATTTGATTGGTATGTTTGCATTAATTTTGTATATACTAGGTGATTATTTAAACTAATTATAAAAACAAATATATCTTGCATATTTGCTTAATAAAATTAATGTGATCAATGCGTTGATCTGTATAATCTAGAATTGGTATTAAGCTCATTAATGTACAGTAATAACACCGTCTAAGAAAACTTTTAATATGTACTTGTTCAAAAGTTTATATTACTTGATTGTGCAGTTTGTTGCTCTGTTATAAATTTACTAGCCATTTCAAATTTTTACAATTTTATGTAATTTTTTCTAGTTAGAATTAATTGTATTTTTACTGCGTAATTTTTTTCTTTAGATAAATTTTATATCTTTTGTTTCCAAAATCCAATAAATTACTTTAAAAAATATGTATAGCATTTAGAATTTTCTAGAAATTGCGTATTATTTTCAAAAAATTATGCAGTAAAACACATTAAAGTTCATGATTGATTTAGAACAAGAAAATCATAGTTTTCACGGTTTTATTAACATTATTATTATTATCAAAATGCACTTTGTTTGTTGTACATTTTATTTTAATAATCTAACAAGGTGCTAATTATAAGATTTGTTTCATTCAGTTTTCTATTCTTTATCTCATTTATCTCTAAAATCGTAAAATGTTAAATAATTTATAATGCGAACGAATATGAAGTAAATGTAATTCCGCAGTATATTTTTCACATAGGTATACACGCATATAATGACGTTAAATCTTCGTGTACGATGAACTCTTCCAAAAATGGTGCAAAATAACTTTTATGTTGCGAAATTATATGTTTACACTATACAAATTTTTAATAACGTGTTATAAATATCTATAGTGATGCATGTGCATAGTATTATGATATCTTCTTTTAAGATGGATACCTTCTTTCATGTTCTTCCTTTAAATAAAAGTGGGCTTCCATAGTGAAGATCATTGTTATTTCACGAAACTGCTACATTATTTTTCATACAAAGCTTTTTTTGTTATTTGATTTTACATTCGTAAAAGCGAGAATAACATTTCATTATTTACTTTATAATTTGAATAACTTTTGGTATATAAAAAAGAATAGATAGCAAAAATTCTCTCTTTTGCAATGACAATACATTTGTATACATATACATTTGTATATACTAATATGTCATATACACTTAATTTAGATACAACTTTATAGAAATTTATATTTTGTTAATTTCAGTTTATGATAGTAGTTTCCTTATTAGATAAGTAGTATATTATATAAATTCTTCAAAGTGTTTTGTCAATAGAACATGTATACATATATATTCGTACAATAATAGCAAATATGATATATTTTTCTATTTTTAGTAATCAGCGACAGATATAAGTTTGATCCTGTTGTTAATTATTTTGCATAATTTTTAAAATATGCATCACTCGTTTCTTGCAATGTGCGCCTATAATGTAATAAATAGTAATTATTAACTTAAAAAATGTACTACAGGATATCTTGATATGTTTGATAAGTATACAATAATAAAATACTGGAAGAATAATGTACTTACCTATTCAAGAAAAAATGTTTTAATTACTTATTTTCCTATCTCATCTTAATGATATAAAGAATTTCATATATTTAACATTCCTTTTGTTTATAGTCAATTTGAAAATTTAAAAACCGGTACAGAACTGATTATTATAGTACATACGTTGAATTAATGATGGCGCTAATGACAGGAATTATGAACCATAGACAGAATCATACTCATAGAGGTGTAGCATCTACAGTCAGAAACGTAGATGCAAATAGGAATACATGATGTCATAACTCATTTCTTCCCATCGATTTATATACGCTATACGAAGATTGATAGTACTACTTCGCGACACGATTTTATGAATTGATGAACCACGTAATTTTAATATTTTAAATAAACAAAAAATACAAAAAGATCAACTGTAATCTGTAATCTTTCTTGTAACAAAGCGAAGTCAAGCCTAGGCTAATTATAAATATATAGATATTGTATCATTTATTCACAAACCTTCATCTTCACCTCTCCACTATTCCTTACTTTGTCACTCATTCTTACCTTACTTCTTATTCCTTACTATATAATACATGACATAAGTTCCTGTTTTTGTTCTGGCTATACCAAGCGTCTACCTAAGACCTCACGTGGACCGAGGAAATTTGATTGTATGAGCATATGAAATGTTTTGTTAAACATTTTAAATTAATTTTTGTATATATCATAATTATTAAACAATTAGAAAGATAAGCATGGAAATATCTTACAAAGTAAGTATTTATAAAAAGAAATTTGCCTGATATTCAGATAACCTTAAACATTTATACATTTAATGTCATGATATTAAACTTAACTTAAATTTAATAAAATATGTAAATTTGTACGTTTCAGGCAAATATAAATGATTTTTCAAATCATTCTGACAATTTAGCACTTAAAAGCGATGGCTATTCTAATGATGAAACTGACCAAAGCGAAGACTATGAAGATGAAGAAAACGATGAAAATGAAGAAAGTGAAGAAAGTGAAGAAAATGAAGAAAATGAAGACGGTGAAGAAAGTGAAACAAGTAAAGAAAATGAAGAAGAAAAGAAGATTGAAAACACTATTAAAAGAGAAGATTTTCATTTAGTATCTGATAAAAAAAGAAGAAAAGTTACTGAAGATCCTACAGATACTTTATTGAAGAAGAAACGGAAATTAGACAAAGATTTATATAAACCACCAACTGTTGATGAATTAAATCAACTTAGGGAAACAGAAAATTTATTTCACTCAAACTTATTCAGATTACAAATAGAAGAAATGTTAAATGAAGTTAGACTTAAAGATAAATACAAAAAATTATTTGACATTTGGTTCAAAAAGTTGAAGGAGACTATTGAATCCATAGAGGAAACAGAAGAATATCAAGTATGTAAATTTATTTAAATAGAGAATTTTTAAATAAAAATTTTATACAATAATAACTACAATAAATTACAGCTTTCAGATGATGAACTGGGAAAAAAGTTAAATGTACATATCCCAGCGTTTAATGTACCAAAAGAAACAAAAGGAGTGTTTAAATTCCTTAAGCCAACAGATATTGTTGTTGTAGGATCTTACATGTTTGATGCTGCAATCGGTGCAAATATTGCTGTAGATATAATGATAGAAATGCCTGCCAAAATATTTCAAAATCAAGATTACCAGAATTATAGGTATATAAAAAAGAAAATAATATATTTGGCATACATAGCATCTAATATTACAGATGATATTATTGAGAGCAAAAGGTTTATGAATGATACTTTAAAACCAGTTTTAAAAATTGTACCAAGTGGAAAATTAGGTACAAAAATTAGTATATTGATACATGCATCACCTGAAGAAGGAAGTTTCAAATTAAATAGGTTTTTACCAGAAAAAAATAATGTTAGACCTGAATGGTTTTTTGGAGATACCAAAAATAGTATGTTACTTTTTTCCATTACAGCGTATAATGATATTTTTTTATTATAGAATAATGATATTTTTTTATTATAGAATAATGATATTTTTATAATTACAGTTACAGAAAAGTTTCCACCAACACCACATTACAATTCTATAATTCTTCATGATTTAACTATGAAAATACATGCAGAAAATATGAAAGTAATAAAAGAATACCCAAATTTAAGAGATGGCATTATTTTATTAAAGATATGGTTAATTCAACGTGAATTGTTAAAAGACTATACAGCTTTTAGTGGATACATAATAACAATGGTTGTTTTGCACTTATTGTCTCTTAAGAAGTTAAACACATTTATGAGCAGCTATCAAATAGTTAGGAATGTATGGAGCTATTTGAGTATGTAATATTTTTGATTTAATATATTGATTGACTGATAGATTATTTTTGTTACTATTAATTGCTTATTTCAACAGTACAAACTAATTGGTGTGAATCTGGAATAACAATGAATCAAAGTGAAGATAGCAAAAATAGAGTTTTAAGTTATCACAAATATTATGATTGTGTATTTTTGGATAACACTAGTTATCACAACATTACTACCCATGTGTCCAAAGCTACATATAAATGGCTACAAAAAGAAGCAGAACTTTGCTTAAATCATTTGGATAGTACACATGCGAACAGTTTCCAATCACTTTTTATGAGAAAAGTACCATTTTATATGGCATTTGATCATTTTATACGGTAATTATTTTTACAATTTATAAAAAAAAAAACATTAATTGAATAACAATAAAATTTTAAAAATTTATAGGTTTGAGGATACTGAAATGTTAAAAATTCTAGTAAATATTAATTCAAGCGATGAAGATAAGTTAGATTATGGTCCTAATTACCGGGCTCAAGCGATAAAAATTATTTCTAACATTCTCAAAAAAGGATTGACAAATAGAGTGCATCAAATTTGTGTATTACCAAATGAAAGTTCAGAATGGAAATACACCGAGGATAATTGTAACGATATTGGAGAGATTTTTATTGGATTAGAATTAAATCCAGAGTATTGCTTTAATATTGTTGATAAAGGACCTGAAGCAAATTTACCAGAGGTAATACATAAGCTTCTTATATAATTAGAAGTTATTTATAGAATTTATAGAAACTACAAAATTATTATTATTATTATATATTTCAGGCCATTGAATTTAGAAAATTTTGGGGCAAAAAATCAGAATTACGACGATTTCAAGATGGAACTATTCGAGAAGCAGTGGTTTGGTCGAAAGGCAAAACATTGTCAGGAAAAAGATTAATATGTAAAAAGATTGTAACATTTGTGCTAAGAGAAAAATTAGGTTTATTTAAAAATAAATTTATATACATTGCTGATGAAGTGGAAGAACTTTTAAAATTGCGAAAGGTAACCATTTTTAGCGAATTTTTATTTGTAAAAATATGTTAAATATCTTTTTTTGTAAAATATTTATTTTGTAAAAAAAAATATTTAGGTAAAAATAACACATTTCGCTTATGGAACGGGGGAAGAAGCGGCATTAAGAGTGATAAATGTATTTAATTCTCTTGAGAAAGATTTAATGTCTCTTACGGACATTCCTTTATCAATACATGGAGTTCAAGGATCTAGCGCCGTTTTTCGATATACAGATGTTTTTCCACCACTTGCAACTGTTTATCGACCTGATGACAAACTTATTGAGAAACGTAAAAACACTTTGATTTTATCAAAAAATATAGCTACTTCACCTAGATATGTTTGTCCACTTGATGTAAGTTTGCAATTATCAACTAGTGGAAAATGGCCAGATGAATTAGAAGCTTTTAAATATACAAAAGCTGCTTTTCATATACAAATTGCAGAATGTCTTAGAAAACAATACAAGTTGACAGTAAAAGCTCACTTTCCGTATGTTGATGTATATAAGGTTATTATTTTTCATTGATATTTTTCAATAAGATAAAAATAATTTTTAAATTACACAACTTATTAAAAAGTAATAATTTTTTTTATTAGGATGGATTTGTATTTCGATTGAGAGTAGCCCATCAAAAAGAAATTGGTTGCTTGAAACATCAAGTAACCGAGGATGGAGTTATACAATATAAAGATAATGAAAAGTCAATCGAATTGGAAAATAAGCTGTTTGAATTACCGAAGTTAACCAGTGCTTTACATGGGTAAGATTGATTTATCTTAAAAGTTTTTATACCTTTACTTAATATGGTATTATTTGTATTTGGTAGATTGCATAGTCAACAACCATCATTTGGACCTACATGTTGTTTAGCAAAACGCTGGTTATCTGCTCAACTATTAGATAACTCTCATATACCAGATGTAGTAGTTGAACTACTTGTAGCTTCAATGTATTTAATGCCTGCACCGTACAGACCATCTCAAATGCCACAAGTTGCATTTTTGAGACTTTTAGAAAATTTTGCTAAGGGTCATTGGAATACTGATCCGATTATAGTAAATTTTAACAATGAAATGTCTAGTAAGTATTTATAGCAGTAAATTGATACATCAGGAACTATTAATATATTGCTTTTATATATTTTATGTATATTATGATATATTGTGTTTATATATTTTTCATTGTAGAAGAAGAAATAATTGCTGTTGAAACGCTTTTTGGATCATCTCGTGATTCTTTACCACCTCTATTTATTTCTACTCCTTATGATCAACAGAGATCATTGTGGACTAAAAAAGCACCATCTATTCTAATTTTAAATCGTATTACAATGTTAGCTAAACAATCTCTAAAATTATATGAAGATCAATTTTTTACAAAAGTTTTGTTAGATTTCAAAACCTTATTCAGGCCGCCAATTACAGAATATGATTGTTTGATATATTTAAAGCCACTTATGGTTCCTAGAAGACTACAAGCAGTTGATGTTAATGATGAAGAACCAATTGTTGAGTGGCATCCATATAAACGACACTCGGCCCAAAAGGTACCAATTATGGATTTTGATCCTGTACAATATTTCCTAAAAGAACTTAGGGTAAGTTTTTTGATGATATCCATATAATATTTATTTCATTTTTTAATGTATTACTAATATTTTTTCTTTCACATTTCCTTTTAGAATGGTTATGACGAATTTGCCTTGTTTTTCCACGATACTTATGGTGGTACAATAATTGGAGTTTTATTTAAACCTTCCGCACTAGGTATTAAAGATTTTAAAGTATCAAATATCGGTGGTCGAAAATGTAATAATAACAATGAATTAGTTTTAAATATTTCGGCAATAATTCAAGATTTCTATATTCTTGGAAAAGGTCTTGTAGAAGCGATAGATGTTCGATCAAAAAAGTTTTCTTTAACCTGATATTCTCTAATAAGTAATTTTCTAGTTGTTTTTTTATATTAATTGTTTTATATAATTGTTTTATAGTCCAACTCTTTTATTTTATAATTATAAAATAAAATTAATTATGTACATGAATGTACATAAAAGTAAGTAAAATACATTTATTTCAATAAATGTATGTATGTATAATATATAAAAAATGACTATAAAGTATTTTATATGATATTGGATATAGTTTATATAAAAAAATCACTTCATCATTAAAGATCTAATTTCATTATTTAATTTCATAATTACTGTATCGTCAGTTGTATAACTTCCAGTTTTTAAAAGGGAATCGCGTTCTTCAACTAATGCTTCTAACTTTTTATTCTGCTTTTCTGATCTTTTTAATATACTGTTAGCATTTTGTGAAATTTTGGAATTCATGGAACTTGGTGTGAATACTTGAGAATAACCATCTTTCTCAACAAGATATGCTTTTGGCTTAATTATGTCAATTTCTTTCTGAATTTCATTTAATAATATTTGATCATTTGTCAAAGCAGTAGAGTCTGCACATAGTATTTCTTCTAGACTAAAAAAAAATAAAGTACTTTATAAAATATATTAATTGGTTACTATATCGTGCCAATATACTGCACATACTCCAAGTTTTGTAATTCTTCTTTACTGTTTTTAATGTGAACTTGCATAGCTTGTTGATATTCCATTCTCATACGATGTATCTCACGAACTGCTTTCGCCCATTGTTCTTTGAAAAAAGATTTATTTTCTTGTGCATTTTGTAATTTTTCTTCGAGTGTCTTTAATTCTTGCAATAAATTTGCTGTTTGATCCTGAGTCAAAGAACCTTTTTGATGAGTTTCCAATTCTTCAGACTGTTTTGATACAAGTAACTGTAATCTTTCATTTTCAGCATTTAATTGTTCATTTTGCGTTTCCAAAACTGTCTTTCTCTTTTCAAGAACATTAATCTATAAAAGAACATAAAATTTAATGTATACTTATAGGATGCAAATACTTTTACAAACCTTTGCCGTAAGTTCTTCTTGAATTGTTTGAAATGATTCTTTAAGTTCGCGTAATTTTGTTTCATATCTCCATTGTACATCTTCATTTGCTTTAATCAACCTAGTCTCTTTTTCAAGACTTTTCAGTCTTCGTGTTCTTAAATCTTCTGTAGCATTGTTTAAACTATTTGCTAACATTTTACATTGTTCAATGCTACATGCCAGTTTTGTTTCTAAATTTTCTCTGTGTTTTTGCCATTCCTGACTTAATAAATTTAAATGACGATCTTCCTTCCTTTTTAACTAAATTATTAAGAAGAATGATAAATGATATGTTTAAAATAATCATACCTTTTCTTAAAATCATAATTTTAATTCTATTAATTTTACCTCAACTTTAAATATTTCCATTTGTCGTTCTTTCCAAGTTTCTAACTCATCCACTATTTTATATGCTAAACTATCATCTAAGATTGGTGGGCCTAAATTTTCATCTAGATATTTTGTAATGTTATTCTGTTACAAAGATTAAATAAATGAACAAAAGATCATATTCATTAAAGACTTACTAGGAATGGTTTTCTTAATCCTATAATATGGGCCATAATCTTGTAAATTTAACACAACATCCAAGTTACCGATATTATTATGTTCCATATCATACAATAATACGTCACACTGGTACTCAGTCTAAAAAATATATATATATTTAATAAATACATATAAGTGTATGGTATACTTTTTGATATATTACCTTATTTTGGTAAAATAATTCTTTCGTATTAATTTTACTTTCAGATATACAAGTTTTAGTATTCCCTTCTATTTTATATATACTAATTTTTAGTGGAAAAGTTAACAATAATTGTTTGATTTCATCTATTGCTGATATAAATTGTAATTTGCATCCTATGTCTTGTAATTTTACTTTCTCTCCTAATGAAAGTGACGTTTTTAGTTGAAATGCTGAAGTAACTTCAGTTTTTGGATGATGGAATCTATATTAAGGAAAAAATGCATATTTAAGTGTTAAAAAAACATACCTAATTATTTTAACTATCACATTAGTAATTAGTAATTAATACCGAATTTCCATGTTTGGAATTGTTAACTTTGAAGATGTTGCTTTGATTGCTACCAATAAAATATTCAAATAATAACAATGATAAGCTTCTACACTTTTAGAGGCATTGATATTTGATCGATGTAGTAATGTGTCAACTGAATGTGAGCAGGTAGCTTTGATACGTTGATCTCTGAGAACATCACAATTTAAAGTGCATTTATTTATATTATTGTAATTATTTGAGGGATTGGAAATTTGAGTTTCATATTTTCTAAAATCACCAGCAGGATGTCTATGACAGTCAATTTCGCTGTAATTCTGAAAATTATAGAATACAATGAATTAGTTCTCAATGAAATGTTATCTTGCAATTTACTTCACACAAAGCTTATTACTTGTTTTAAAATATTTTTTAATTCCATGGTATCAGGGGTGATTAAATCATTTATTATTGCATTGGAGGTATTCATTGTTATATCTGTTTTACCTATATATTGCAATTTTAATTGTAAATCAAGATACGAATTTCTACATTCCATGTTATTTTCAATGAAATCAGTTTTATATAAATAACATCGTTGATTTAAAATACTAGTATTGTTTTCAGTAATTTTAAGAAATTCTTCTACATTATCAGTGGGGATTAATGGTTGCAAATTTACTTCCGATTGACCTAATATGTTCTCTTTGTATTTTAAATATATGAGTAGAAATGGTTTCAGTTGTAAATATTCTTTGAAAACTTTCAACGAACTTCTGATTCTTATAATAATTTTTTCATTGAGTGCCCAAGTATCTCCATATTTATTTTTAGATTGATTGAAATGTACATCGTTTTCTAATATCTTACACCAAAAATGCAAGTCGCTGTTTACATCTGCGTAATGTTTCATTGGTAGTAGGGAATCTATATATGTTGCAGATATAGCAGTGATATTCATTAGAAATAATTCATGACAAACATCTAATGGACCTAATTGTATAAGACGTTCATCACGTAGTAAAACTGGTGTTACTTTAGATTGAACACTTGCCTGCTGACATTCCTCTAAATTCTTTAACTGTAATATCATTTGTACTATAATTTTAATTTATAGCTCTAGATAATTTTTAATTCTTAAAAATTTCTTTGAAAGTAACAAGTGATTTACCTCTAATTGAGCATTTATCGAAGTAGTAGTATCTAGATCATGAATACTTAAAGCAAGAAGTAACTCAGGTTTGTGTGTTTTGAGTTCACTTTTTAATCCTGATAGTTTATGCCAATTTGCTTTCACGTTGTTAATGCTATTTTTAGTAAAAACTTGGGCAGATCTCAAACTAAGTAAAAGATACCCTAGTTTTTCTTTATTATCATTATTTTTAACAGCAAAACATTCCAATTTTAGCGGAACTTGTCCCGATCTCATCCTATAATTTAAAAATTATGTTTTAATACCAAATATTACAAAATATTTTATTACGAACATGTATAGTACATACTTTCGCACTCTGTTTTTATGTACTTCCCAAACCAAATCATGATCATATCGAGGATTTGAACTTGGTTCTATTATTTCAGTTTCCAAAGAATGTCCATTCAGAGTTGCAACAATTAATGTAGGTAGTAAAATTTGTTCAAAACCTTTGCCTAAAATTATTAATATTAAACATTAGATTAAAGATTAGTATTAAACATTAATTAAAAAAAAAGAAATGTTTTGATCATATTACGCAATAATTTAAATTGAAACAAAGTTGATATTAAAAAATGTACTAATATTTAAATATGGAATCGTAGAATTTTATTTTATCATAAAATATTCTCAAATAAATATATTTTACAACTTTCTTTATTACAAAAAAATGTTACAAACAAAAGGTTAACAAGTAATCAATCACAAAGTTTACCTTCTTTTACATTCAATACGACTCGAACATCAGAATTTGTTAATTCCTCCATTGCATCGTAATATAAAAATAATTAATATAAATTAAGCAAACATTTAACGGATACTAAAGAAATCCGTAAAATTCGAATTGGTTGCTATGGATACGTAGGTACTTAATGTCATAACATTTTTATTTATCATAGTTTCGCAAATGGTTTACAAGTATCGTAAAATATCATACAACATGTTACTTTTACTTTTACAATTAACAACGCGGTAATTTTCATAAAATTAGATTCGTCAGAGTCCTCTTGACTACAATTTGAAAATTCAAATAAACGCCATGTTTATTGCCACTGAATAAATATATAGTCGCGCAATTACGTAGCCGCCTAACCTGATCTGGTAACAAAATTCGCTACCAAATGGCGGAATGGAATTAATTTTCACGCTGTTTTGTGAAAATCGCGGGAAGTACGTGCAACAAATGGAAAATTTCGTCGCGTTTAAGAAAGATGCAGAGAGAAAGGCAAAAAGATCATCGACGCGTGGAAATAGAGACGGTGGGGGAAAGAGGGCGCGAGCGTCGAGAAGCTGTTGGGAACGCGGCGTTACTTCGTTTCACGTTGGCAGCAATGTCAGCCTCGTAACAAATCTCACCCATGTCGAGTCGAGCGCGAGAGACAGGAGCGTAAGCTTGTCCACGATTGTTTGTCCGCGTTCGACAGGTCTTTCAAATAGCGTGCGTGTAATCGGTGAACGACAGAGCGCAGGGATACGGTGGTATTACGTCCGAGCAAGTTACGGAGTAAAAATATTTTGGAAGGCCTGGGGAGCGGAGGGACTGCGGAGGGGACTGCGGTTAACACGGGACTTGTGTGTGGGCATATAATAGCCGATCGGGCATACTAGTGACACGACTGCGGATTTTCCTTCGGCGAGAAAGAACATACGAAGCTCGCGAAGTGCATGTGCTAGTGTGCGTGTCACTGCAAAGGAGTCCAGAGCCGCTTCGGCGGCGCTCCCAAAATCCAACCGCAGGATCGAGCCTGTGGCGGTAGCGGTGGCGGTGGTGAAGAGGCCGCGGCACTGTCGGGCCACGATTCAGTACGATCACGATCGCACGCGGCAGGGTCGCTTGTAATGGAGGAAGTGTCCGAGTGTATTCCCGTGCGACAGAACAGTCACGGCGATGCACGCCGTATTGACTGAGACGCGATATTTATCGTTGACTATAAACGACCCCGGCCGGCCGGGCAAGAGAGGCAGGTCGAAATTGGTATGGAATCGTCCAGGGTCCTCGACACGACGAACACTCGCTCCCGTCTGTGATAACCACTAGCCGCTTAGAAAGAGATAGAAGAAGATAGATAGATAGATAGAGAGAGATAGAGATAGAGATAGAGAGAGAGAGAGAGAGAGATTTAGAGCTGTTGTGTGTTTCGTGTTGCGTGTGTTCTCCTCCGTCTGCCCTCTTTCATTACCATCTTTAAGTGTAAACATTTCCCGAATTCCGCTTCGAGGTTAGGATATAGCATGGGGATTGATCCCCTGAAGGCATCGACCGACGAACCGTGACACCTGCGACTCGCGTCGTGTGTACGCGTCGTGTGTGCTTCTGTGCGTGCGTGCTTCTCCGTGTGTGTGCATTATTCCTTAGAAAGCCGCTGCCGAGCATTGTTATTTTCCCATTTCGGTGGCACATCCAACGGGACGACGAAAGAAGAAAATATGTCAAGAACGGGGATCGATCCCCGACGACAGAACACCGTGCATCGTTTGCATCATTAATTCCACCATAAGGGACTAACGTCGGCAGCCTTTTTCTCTTTTCTTCTCTTTTTTTTTTTTACCATACGATCCACCCTTTCTGTCACGTTTCAACAGACTGTCGCGGATCGCTCTGCCACGACAGAGAGGACACTCGCACCATGCAGAAAAGGGACGGTAGAGACACACAGCTACAGCTTGCGCGTAGCTCCGAACGCGAACAGGAAACGACCAAGAGGATCTCTCGTGGTAGCGGTAATGCTACGAGATTCAACGCGTATTCCTCAAGGTACAGTGTCACCTCCTCCTCTAATGTACTCATGGTCGGTCCCAACTTTCGTGTCGGCAAGAAGATTGGCTCCGGCAACTTTGGCGAACTTCGACTCGGTAAGTTTGATCGATCTCCTTTAATCTCCTATTTCTTGTAGATTTTTTTTTTTCTTCTTTTCTTCTTTCTCCGTTTATGCTGCTCTCCGATGTGGAGACGACACGATTATAAATACGATCGTCGGTCGTGTTCTCTTTCTTTCTCGATAAGTACACGACGCATTTGCGATGCATTTTAAGATTCCAAGCATCTTATTTATTTGCGCGTGAAAGTGACTTTTTTTTTTAGTTTTGTATATCGAGGAAAATATAAAGCGGAATACGTAGAAAGAACGCTCCTCTGTGTGCTGTGTCGTTCGTAAGCAGGAAACCCTTCCTAACCTTTTCGGAGCGGTCCGCGTTGCGGGAACGAACGGAACCTTGAGGCAACATTTCATTTCGATCGATCTTAATGGAATTCGTTTCAGCTGATTTCGCGAGATCTATCGCCCTGTACCGCGTATTCCTTTCGCGTTCTCGAAAAGTCGCAAACGCCATATATTCGTACTAATATACTAGATATACCGCACAGTGAGGAGGGGTACGAGATGAAAAAAAATTTTATAAACACACAACGATACGTTCTTTGGATTTTTCTCTTATATCGCGTACTCTATCGCGTATATCTTTTATTTTAATATATCTAGTATGAGATTTATATTTTAATCGTTGGTGGCAGTAGAAGTATTAAAATATCAACACATATCCGTCCGGCATTATTTGCACCGCCATTGACCAAATGCCGGCATTTTTTGACACTATTTGTAGAAACGATATGCTCTATAGAAAAGCAACTATATAAAATCTTTTAAAAAGTCATGTATTTTTTTAGTGAAATTTTAGGAAATGAAACGAAATGAATTTGTATTTATATGTACACCTTCGTTTTTGACTTTTTTTCTTTCCGAAGTTAAATAAAAATTAAATCCACGAAAAAGTCGAAACGAATTACTGAAAACATACTTGTTATTTTATTAGACAAAGTAAATTATTTTCGAAATTTTATCAATAATTAATAGTAATTAACGCCCAAATGCTTAAACTTTGAATAAACTTCTTCTATACGCAGTGCCGACTAATAAACGTTTTTAACACTAGAACTACCACACCAGTCAAAATGACTGGTTTTACCATTTTAAAATTTCTATTTCATATTATTTTTTCCCCCGCAACGATGCAATGACTTTTGCAGCGATAACTAAAGAAAATAATATAACGAATTTTATTTTATTTTTATTTATTAGAAATCCAAATTATTTTGGTAGAAATAACTTCGTCTTAACTGTCGGTAGTTCTAGTGTTAAATTAATTTTTTTTTTTGCGTTTGCAACGCAACCAAAGCCGAAATCAGTTTTTTTGTAGAATTATCTCTGTTTGGTAAAAATTACGTTTTAATTTATTTAACTTATTCGGATTTAATGAAACAACAATCGATCATTCACTGCGACATACAAATGACATATTTTCGTCATGCGGACGGATATGTGTTAACAGTCTATTTTCTGGCTGAAAGTACGGTCAGGATTGGAAAAATCACAAATCCCTCCTTTTGTTTTTTTTTTTTTTTTTTTACAATTTTTCATGCACGAGCAGAAGATAGCTTGAAATTTAGTAAATTTGTTTCTAAAATCCCGTTTGTCCTCGTTACCGAATGTTTCACTGTCGCTGTGGCATATAAAAAACGAATGGATTAATTATTCACAGACAGCAAATACCTTGGAGAAACATTGTAACTTATTATCTTAATCGCGGGGACTTGCGATTTTTTGCACACGTACGATACGTACGTTTATTTGCGTAAAATTATCGCATGAACAATGACCATTATATATGTATATATATATATATATATATATATTTCAGATCTTTTCGGGATTGCATCGTTCGGTGTGTTATCGTTTCGAAGTTCGGCTCTCGCTGCGTGACGTAACGTTCCAACGATAAATTTATATCTTTTATCTATGCTAAAAGAGAGTGCACCGAATACAGAGATGTTTGCGTGCGCCGTGGGCCCACGGACGATTTTATTTTTCGTTCTTCGTACGTTCCGCGTTCCGTAAAACACGAGAGATTGGACTTGGACGTCGTGCGTGCACCTCTTCGTAACGCTTCGCAACTATTAAAAAATATCGTGTATTATCGGCGATGCGAAGTTAAACAATCGTCGCGCCGACTTGTTTGTTATTCCTCCACGTGACTCCACCGGTTAAATGACGCTGCTCCGATAAACATTGAATTTTACAAAGTGCAAATGTTTTATGTATAAGCCTGGCGACGAAACCAACCAACTGTGTTCGCGTCGCGATGCCAGGCAAAACTCCTGGGTCTAACAACTTGTACAAACTTTTTTGCCTCGTTGTCTTTCGTACGTGAGAGCTACTGCCGCCCTGGCTCTCACGTTGCATCCTGTTATAATGGATAGACACGTGAGATTCGTACGGTTCAAGCTGGGTGTACAGGATGCTGCGAAAAAAAAAAAAAGAAAAAAAAACTGAATCCTTTTTACGCTGGATCGCTGTTTCAGCTATTGAAGGAAATTTATATTTTTTTTTACAAGCTCGCAGAACGAGTTAGATCTTTCTTCTTCTTCTTTTTCCCTGTTATCGTAACGTTCTCGTATACGATAGAGGAAGTGTTAGTTTAGAAAGTGGAAGGGATCGAAACGCCTCGCCAAATTCTACGTGCCAATCGAATCCGAATATCCTTTGCTCTAATGGAAACTACTCCCGTGGCGTGGACGGTACAAAGGTTTGCGTCGTCAAAGAGACCGAATTAGGTGAACCTCTAAGCTACCCTCCTCGGAGAACTGGAACTATCGAAATTGGTGGATTGCTGGTTGAAATCCTGCAGGATCGCGTGACAGTAATGATAGTTAAAACGTCTCGAACGACTCGTCGTTTTGAAAGAACGTTCTTCGTCGTTTGCCGCCGATTCGAATTCGATACGACGCGATATCATCCTTGGTCGATTCGAAATTTAAAAAAAAAAAAAAAATGCCCGATCGTAGATAGAGACAGGCTGTTTTTCTTTTTTTCTTTTTTCTTTCTTTCTTTTTCTTTTCAATCGTGCCTCGATAAGAACGATCCGCGTTGAGACGAGTCTCTTCAATCGTGTTGAAAAGCTTGTATCAACTGTGTAAATATTGCAAAAAGGAACAGAGGTCTGTGTCATCAAGGTATATACACGGTTCTCGGAGCCTTCAAAGAGGAGGGTATTACGCGTTTAGGAGGGGCGCAGACAAAGGGGCGGCTTTCGCGACTCTTTCTCTGTTGTCTTTCGGAAATCACTCAGCGCTCCGACAAATGCCGTCTTCCCGCGCGTTGCATTCTGTTGCAACCTGTTCACGCGCTATCAGCTGAATTATTGCAGCTCTGAACTGCAAGTGGTGGTCCCTCGTGTCAGTCTTATCTCGCGCACGTATCGCTCACCGTATACGGAATTAACAATTCGATCGTTGAAATTTTACCTGGTCCTTCCCTCTGGTCGATATTCCCTCTCGGACATTCTAGTCTAAAACCCTGTAAATTCCGGTTTCATTCGGTTAACCAGTTGATCGCTGTGCGCGCCATCCGAAAATAAAAGCGAAATTAATTTCTATTTCTTAACAGTAACATCTAGAATCATTTTCTACTACAATACTAAAAATGAAATATATATATATATATATATATATATATATATATATATATATACATATATATATATTTTCCTTGATTTTGGATATTTGGAAAAAAGGCAAGAAACAAAATTCGCGTGCCGAAATGAGCGATCTTTAAAAAACTGCGGCGATCAAGAGGTAGGTTTAGTGCAAAATTTCGTTTCGCCAAATTTGACGAATTTTTCGTCATTTCTCAGTAGATCAGTTTCAGAAACGATTCGTACATGAAAGCGCGAGAGCGCTGTGAATTCGTACCTTCGTCGATTAATATACACGTGGTATACTTTCGACGTGAGAGTACATGTTCTTACGAAAAACAGAGGGACAAGGAAAGGCAAGAAAAATGGAGCGCACGCAGTTGCGTGAGTTTTGTTGCAAAGCGTAATTCCAACCAGTACGCGTAATCGCGTGAGATGGCCGAAGTCTATGTTTGCGAACCGCCGACGTCGCAAGAAGTAAACAGAAATGTTTATTCTTAAACGTTTCTTCGTCACCGGTATGAATCGATCGAATAATCACCTATTTGAAGATATTGTTTTTCATACAGAGGCTCGATCTCGAGGCAAATGTTAGTATTCCTCCCCCCCCCTCCCCCGAAGAGTATTGTAATTTCCAGATTTTCGTGCTCTAACATAACTATCTTGTATCGAGAGTGCAATGGCAGTGAGTGTCGGTCGGTGGTTGAAAAATTTCAACCTCCGTCCCCGAAAGATCAGCCGCGTGTGAATCTCCCCATTTAGTTCTTCTGCCTCGATAGTTCTTTCAAAGTCCCTCGCCTTGTACTCGAACGCTTCCTCGGTCCTGTTGTTGCGATTATTACTGTTCGAAAGTTCCAGTTTTTTTTTTTCAGTCGTTCGGCGTACCTTTAAAAAATAAAAAAAAAAAAAAGAATCATTTGCACGGTTTTCATTTTCTTCTCGAGGAATTGGTAACTTCTTTTTTTTCTCAACTGATCAACTGACGATGTGATTTATCAGTGCGTCTTTAAAATGGTTGAAATTGATCTTTTAAACCTTTCAATGTTCCACTCTTCTTTTTTTTTTTTTTTTATAAACGCAATTCGCGTTCTATTTTTTTCAAACAATTATTTCCAAGTTATTTCCGATACTCCTCACAGAGTTTTATTTTCAAACTGTTTTTTTGTCAATACTCTTCAAGGGACTTTTTTCAAGTAGAATTTCATTGGCTGCTTTTTCATTTCGCATTTCGTACTTTCCCATTTTTCCATTTTCCAAAAGACAGGTATAATAACGCTATAGTTCGTACGTTGTAAGAAATTGGTGTCGATTCACGAATAACTGCAACGTCTATGTACGCGTCTATATATTCGATACCGATTATACTGGCATCGAACGCGTATTGTTTCTAGATGTTTGACAGAGAAAAAAAAAAAAATAAAAACTACGATCGTGACGAATCGAAGCTTTACGTTATATGTTGCCGTGTAATTACCAGACGCGATGTCAATTCACGAACGAGACTGTATTGCAGCAACGATCTAGCGACGTTATCTCTTGATAAGTTAGCGCTAGAATATAACCATATTCAGTTCGGTTGCACTTAAAACGATGCTCGTCGAAGGCGTATGACTCATTCTTAATATTAAAGCGTTTGTCGCGTGATTGCATTCTCGTTCGACGGTTGCACTTTATCGAACGCATCGTAATTACTTGCGTTCCCTTTGTGTTCCATATCGTTAGGGCTTTTCTTTCCTTGTTTTCTCTTGTTTTTTCTTTCTCTTTTTTTTTTTTTTTTTTTGCCAGGGCCTGCCGGATTCCGATTTGTTTCGCCTCTTCCGCCGGGTGAAACTTCATATCGATTTGTGCACGGGCCAAGTGGCTGGTATAAATAATCCGTGATTTAGGACTTCCATAATTTATAATCCTGCGCGGATTCCTAACGGCGACCTTAATAATGCCCCGAGGAAAGTATCATCGCAAAGCCGATTCTTCACTCTCGATTCGATCGTGGGCCGATTCGAAAGGGCTTTTTCGTTTCGAATATTGCCGCCAGATAGGCCGAAAGATATATATTTCGCGGTTGTCGTAAAATCGCGCCGATCGATCGATCGGGTTAACCGTCTGGAGTTGACGGTCGCTTTACATTCGAGTGATTTCACAGGTAGCGATAAAGGTACACTAATGCCGCTCGGTTATTGTTCGCGTGTACATTCGTCGTCCGACTAAGTCATCCAAGTGTGAAGCGTTCCTTTCCCGTCGATATTGTCGAACGTGTCTATCGTCGTGTCTAACGATCGTTTCGATTTTCCTTACCAACTACACTTCATTTTTTTTTTCTTTTTTCAACTTTCGCTTTCGTTGTTAATTCTAAACGTCTTACGTTCGTAGCTATCGAGAGACGAAACGCCAGATGTCCCTCTTTGACAGATCATTCGGCGATGAACGTGTTGAAATTTTCGCCAGGGTACTTTGTCATTTTCTGCTTTCTCAGGGATAGCTCCCGTCCTGATAAAAAAATATCCACCGGGTATATTAATGAGATTTTTTGCGAGATGAAAATACCGTTTCGTCGCACGCTGAATCACAGCCGATTAACGATATCGTTCATTACCTTAATGTAACGGTGAAGCACGCCGCCAGTTTGTCCGCCACTATTCCATTAATACTAATTGCAGTTTCGTACTTTGAATTCAGCGTTGCGCGCTCCGGCTTCCATTGATACGCCGAATAGCATCAGGTATTCTTCGCGGATTAGTTCGTCGTTGCCCATTTCATCGCAGCGGCAACGAAGTTAGCTAATAAGCTGGCCACGCGGTCGCAAAAATTCGATATTCACTCGAAACCAAAGATCTGTTAACCTCGTCGTTGTCTCGCGAGTACTCTAGCGATTTTCGATTGTAAATCCCCCTCTCGTTCTTTGAAGGATCAAGTTGCTAGTGTGTAGTGTTTTAATTTCTTTGCGCGAAAGAAAATTCGTTTTGTCGATGTCGTAGCGACAGTAGAATATTTGAATTAATAATTTATTTCAGGCACTTTGCTCGTTGCTTTTTGCTCTTTCCGCTCGTTATGACGCACGAGAGTTCTATTTGAAAAATCCATCAACGGGATTCGGCGAGGCTCGATAGAAACGACGAATATCGATTCGTCTGCGAATTTTATCGACGCGATCGTTTACCTTGCACTTTTCACCGATAATCCGTCTGGTATTCTGTGTCCGTACAATAATTAATCAGACCTCTGCTTCTTTTTATCGCTCGCTCATAGTCATAATCCCTATTGCAATGTTCTCCGATCGCAATTGTATCTCTCCAATTTCTTAGTCATCGATTTTTTCTTCTTTTTTCTTTTTTCACTCGTGAAAAAAGCTGTTTAACCATCTCAGTCGACACACGACGGTTTTTTTACTTTCAAGTAACATGCGTCATACGATGGACATCGTTTATCGTCAGAATTCGTTTATCGTCCTGCCATCAATTCCCGCGATCGATTCTAATTTCTTTTTCTTTTTCTTTTTCTTTTCGATCGCCGTGGATCATGGGATCAGTCTTTGTGAACTTGACTGATTGCGAGACGTAGAACTACCGCGATCTTTACTTACTATCTTGCTAATCTCACTATCACGGATATCAAATCTAGTTTTCCTAGGTCGGATTATTGAAAGTTGCGCAAGGACCTTTCCTAATCGTCTTAGGAAACTCTGCGAAATGCCACGTGGTGTGTTCCTCTACGCGTCCTCTCTTGTCTCGCGTGTAGTTTAGGTTATCGGTTTATCATCTGGCTGTTTGGCTCGCCGGTGTGGACTGGCCGTAAATACACTTACAGCGAGGAACTTGATCGATTTGCGGTCATTGCGCGTTTCCCAGCGTTTCTCGAACCCGCGTGGCCCGAGCGCACGAGGTTTGGCTCGCGAGAGGCGGTATCGGTCGCGTAAATTGCTTCCCAAAACGATCGAGGAGCTGTGTTGTCTGCGTTACGGTTGGGAAAACTGGCTTGCCGCTTGTTCGCGCGAGAGAGAAAGAGAGAGAGAGAGAGAGAGAGAGAGCGTACACAATCGCTTCCAGCTATTTTTCCGCGATGTATATTCTGCCGCACTGGCTTCTCTACATCGTTACGGTGACGCTCAGTGGACTGTTCGCGTGGAATAACACGTCGAGGATGGCGCGTTTATTGATTCAAGAGCCGATGCACGACGAGGAAAGAAATTTCTGTTAACGATCGGCTCTCGCCCTGTTGTGCTCGCCGGCACACGCCGGCGACTTCAGCCTCTGATGTTCTCCGTGTTTGTTAAACGTTAAAAAAAAAAAAAAGAAAAAAAGAAACGATCGTGTGAGATTTGTGGATGTTGGGCAAGTGAGATTTAAGGCCCCCATAGACGTTGAAACATGCTGCGATGCACGCATCACTGAGATGCAAGCACCACCGAGAAGCAAGGAATGCTTCACTTATGCAGGAATAGACTTCTAGCATTAGTTGGACAAAGAAAGTCCGTGATAATAAACTCAACATTACTATCACTAATATTGGAGCTGGAAGACGATCCGACATTTTAAAACAACTTGTTTCAACTTTGGCGTCGCACGAAGAACTGAAGAATCGGTAGAGTGGGAGGCAAGCTGATTCTGAAAACATCATCTGATGTTTCACGAAACCTAGGAGTTGATTCATGCATCGCAGCATGTTTCAACGTCTATGGGGGCCTTTAGGCAAGTCCAACTTGAACGAATAAATATAGGCGTGATCGATCGTCCGTTGATTCTAACGAGTGTACAACTCTTTGTGTGATAGCTCTCGGTTGCCGAGAGTGTATTTTGTCACTTTTGACTTAAACTAACGCGACTGTGTGTATATCTCAGGGTAAGTTTCAGAAAGATTGCCACGGTTGCCGCAACTATTTTTTAAAGTTCACGTTGCGACAACGAGGTATATTCGTGACGAGTGAATTCCTCCTCCATTATAAATAAGTTCACGATTCGTCTCGATTTTCATATTGGAGTGTACGTACAGCTGTTGGAGTGCGTACTCGTATCCCGTATATCTGAGAAATTAAAATTATCGCACGTGACAAAATACACTCTTGTCTCCTCTATGATAGAGTCGCTACCGAGACTCTATTCTATTATAAACATTTGCTCGTTTCATTCGTTCTTTTCACTCTGTTCTACTCAACAGTGTTACGAAAAGATGACAACGTTGATGAATACTCGCGCAACGAATACACAATTTAGTCTCTTTGGAACACAAGTTCTCGAAGAGTCGGTTCGTTTCGAATAGGAAGTCCTATTCGACTTTTTCAAGGCGCCATGTGGTTCTCTTTAAACTCGACTGCTGAATTGATTTCCGCTTTCGGCGTGTCAGAGAGACGGGCAGCTATAGCGGCAGTTATTTGCGGGATTTGCATGTGTGTTACGTGTCGTAACACACGTTCTTCGTCGGCAATCCCTCTCTTCTCTAGCTTCGAACTTAGAAAGAAAAGCGCCCGATCCAACTTACTGTTCTCGTCGTAATAATATATCGCCGTTGGAAAACTCGATCAGCTGATCCGTTGACGTCATTGCGGTGTAAAGCCGTCGAAACGATCGAGGTGTATATCCCGCGAAGCTTTCGAAATCTCGACCAAAGTCGAGCTGCTTGGTCGAGCTTTTCCTAACCTCTTTGCTGAGAATTTTTACGTTGAGAACTTTTATTGCACCGGATGTGTGTCGATATATGTACAGACCTACATTATCTAGTTTCGATCGTCGAATTTTAATTTTCCGTGATTAACGCGTTGCGATTCTTTCTTTCACGAAAGTAGTCGACGTGAAACCAAGTCGAGCTTCCTAACCTCTTCTTGAGAACTTTTTATTAGATCTTTACTAGATATATACGCTTTGATCGATATATACGCGTTTATATTTACGAATATATTTATATAAATCTACAGTATCTAGTTTCGATTGTCGAATTTTAATTTTCTGTAATTAAAAGTCGACGTGAAACCAAAGTCAAACTTTCTAACCTCTTCTTGAGAACTTTTTATTAGATCTTTAGTAGATATGTATGCTTTGATCGATATACGCGTTTAAATATATATACGAATATATAAGAATATTTATCGACATATGTCGATATATATACAGACCTACATTATCTAGTTTCGATCGTCGAATTTTAATTTTCCGTGATTAACGCGTTGCGATTCTTTCTTTCACGAAAGTAGTCGACGTGAAACCAAAGTCGAGCTTCCTAACCTCTTCTTGAGAACTTTTTATTAGATCTTTACTAGATATATACGCTTTGATCGATATATACGCGTTTATATTTACGAATATATTTATATAAATCTACAGTATCTAGTTTCGATTGTCGAATTTTAATTTTCTCTAATTAAAAGTCGACGTGAAACCAAAGTCGAACTTTCTAACCTCTTCTTGAGAACTTTTTATTAGTTTCTGGTAGAATTACTTTTTATTAGATTTTTGTTAGACTGAATGTGCTTCAATCGATATATACGCGTTTCAATATATTTAAAATATATATATATATATATATATATATATACGAATATTTATCGACATATGTCGATATATATACAGACCTACATTATCTAGTTTCGATCGTCGAATTTTAATTGTCCGTCATTGACGCGTTACGATTCTTTCTTTCACGTTACCGTGAAACCAAAGTCGAGTTTTTCCTAACCTCTTCATGGGAACTTTTCATTGTTAGGCTTTCATCGCACCGGATGTGCTCCAATCGATTTACAGGCGTTTCAAAGAAACCAACATTGTCTAGTTTCCATTGTCGAATTTCAATTTGCTGATTAACGCGTTACGGTTCTTTCTTTCTTCGCGAAGGATGTCGACGTGAAACCGGTCGAACGGGAATTCGTACGGCGCTTCGCAGAACGTTTCGAGTAGGCTTCTCGCGGCTCGTCGGATAAGCTGGTTGTTCTTTATTTGGCCGGAACCTTGGTGCTCGTTCGGGGGGGAGAGGGGGGGGACAGGAAGTACGAAATTCCAAACCGTAGGCCATCGAGCGACGACGTACGTAAAAACCGACTTTCCGGTCGTGCCTGAGGGGGTCGATCGATGCCTGTTATGACGTTCCCACGGTCGTCACGTTCTGGAAAAATTGATCAACCGTCTGAAATTGTGAGATTGCAACATGTTTGTTCGAATCCATAGGAGAGGCCGATTGAGCTCGATTGCACTCGAGCAATCGTCTGATGATAAATTAGGAAGAAAAAATAGCAGCAACATTCGTCGCGTTTGCACATCCTCTGTGTAACGTGCTTCTCGTTCGACGGCGCGTGACGCCATAATTACGCAACTCTCTGAAACTTCTCCGAGCGAAGCAGAGTGTGGGCCAGTTTATCTCGAAACTGGTAAACAGCAGCTAAAGAAAACTTGGTCGGTTCTCTTTGAAATTCGCGCACCGCGATTGGCGTGCCGCGTCTTTCGGTAGTTTCCGCGGATCGACGCGGAAGAAGAAGAAGAAGAAGAAGAAGAAGAAAAAGAAGTTAGAAGAAGAGGAGGAAGAAGATGCGGTGGCGAACGAATCGTCGGACGATCCACTTTCCGAACACGGTAACACATCCCAAGTTCTCGGTCAGCTGATTCACACCGGCTAACCCAGCTGGCTCCTCTGAATTTCCCCTATTTCCCTTTTCGGGCGGGAATCGTGCGAGCGAACGTATGTCTCGTGTCGCGTCGTATCGGTCACGGTTGCAATTTTCCAGTGTCCGGTTGGTAACGAACCGGCATCGAATGGTGAATTCTTGGTTCAGCCATGCACTACTACAAGGGAAAAACGAACGCGCGCACTGGCTGGGCAAGCTCGGATGGCACGCACACTGTCGTAGGGAAAACGTCGGAGGGCAGGTAGCAACCTGTCTGGCCGCTGGCTCGAGTGACTCAGGAGAACCTGATGACTGCAAAGTGAAATGAACTCGGCCCCGGATCCGGCTAGACTAGCCGCACACCGTGTAACGTCCTTTTAACGCCGCCACGTCGCTGCTGCCTGCTCGCTTGTTCGCTTGTTCGCTTGCCTCTTCGCCTCACTTTACTTGGCCATGCTCTCCTCTCCCTTCTCCTTGCGCCCGTGTGGGATGGCTGGCTGGCTGTGTTCTTCGCCAACTCGGCAACGGAAACGCGATATATTTTTAGACAGTCACCTCCTCGGGTACCACTCGGACTTGACCCACGCGGAATATTTAACGGTGTCACACACGCGTGTGTGTCTACCTGTTCCTCGCTGCAGCTCGTTAATTGCCTCGTGATCGCTGCGCCTCGACACGTTTATCGGCTGGATCGGATAAACAGGAAGCGTTTGAGGCAGCGTCGAAGCAGTCGGATGAAGCTTCGATCCTTACGTAACCCGATAAGGACGGATAAGTGCCGCTGGAAGGATTGCATTCTCGTTGCATCGTGATTGCATTGTTAACCCTGCCTGAACGACTCAACTTGCTTATTTTAACTTTTCATCGTCGCTTATTTTCCAAGAGAACTCCATCCGCGATCGTGTCGTTGGAACAATTTTCGATCGTTTCGATTGTACAACAGCCTGATAGAAGTGCATCGACGGCTTATTAATTCTGGTCAACGACATTGCTGCATTCCGACGTTCCGGCATTTCGCCGTGTGTTTGCTTCTCTTTGCTTCGCGGAAATACGTGGCGCATGTATTTGCAGAGGAAGAATACAGAAGGGAGAGAAGCATTTCGTTTTACCATCCGCCATCGTACGTGGTCGGCTCGAGCAGTTAGATTAACGTTTCCAGTACTTTCCAAACGCGTTCGCCTATTTACTTCGGCCCGGTGTATACCTCTGGTGATCCGACGTGATTGCGCCGCGGTGATTCCTCGATCGTATTGTTTCGCGGATTCGGTCTGTTAATTGGTGGCCAAACTTCGAAAACTACGTTTGCGACGCGGCGCATCAGCCTCTGTTAATTAAAAACTGCCCCTTTGCCAGTGTTGGAACAATGCGAGAACAGCGACGACACTGCCGATATGTATTTACATGTGTACATATGTACATATGTATATATATATGTATATATATGTGTATATGTGTATATGTATATGTATATGTATATGTATCGTGAAACAAATTCCACGAGACGACGTTGCTCGTCGAGTGAATCACGTGGAATTAGATTTAATACTTCGTTGCGCGTGTATGTGTGTGTGACGGTTCGTTCCAGCTGTCGTCCGAAGGATTTCTCGTTTCTTTCGTAGTTACCAGGTCAACGAATGCTTCGACGTAGCAAATAGGATTTCCCGCGAGCAATTATCGGCCTCTCGTCGATAACCTACTCCCATGCCGACGTCGATTTCTGAAATGGCGACACGTTCGCTTCTTGAAGTCAAAGAAACGTACGAAGCGAAAATAGCAAAGTAGTTCGTCGCGAGTGGACGAAGTCGAAATATAGAGCAAAGTAGGATCGACACGCGTTACCAGAGTTTCACGAGATAATTAATCCTTCTTGCTCGTTCCATACGGCGCGATATGCTGACCGTCTGTTCATCTTCCTTTTTTACTTACCTCGTCCCCGTTGGGCATTTACATAACGCGACGTGACGAACGTGACGTGACGAAATGACAAATCCAAGTCCGCCTTCGGCGAGCTTAACCGGCGGTGTCTAAATTTTGTCGTTATTTAAATAGCGCAACAGTTTTTCTGACTCAGTTTCTTCGTTCTTTCAAAGAAACTCTGATGCTCGAGTATTTAACAAAAACCTCGTTGCACGGTTCGATACGTATAGGGTGGGCCAAAAGTTTCTCCTCCCACCTATTTTTTTTGTCACAGAACTCTTCGTTAATAAAATATAAGAAGAAAAAACTAAACTTTATTAATTTTAAATTAAACTTAGTCTGTACTTTAATCTGTAAAAAAAAAGAAAAAAAATTAGAAAGAATGTATAATCAAAATTAATATGATTGAAATTACGGATTTCTTTTAGTAGAAAGTGATTTTCGGCCCTATGTGAGAAAATGGCGAAAAAAGTAACAACTTGTCGCTGAATGAAGAGTTCTGTGAAAAAAAGTTTCTTGTGTTTGTTTACATCAATGGGTGCCTTTTGTATTGGAAAACGTAATTCTACAATTGTTCACGTAAATCGATATTCTTTTATGAAGATAGTAATTTCAAGTTTCGCTCCGATTCTGATTGGCTCGTTTCAGAAGGTACTTTGTAAACGTTAACAGATGACAGACTCTTCGTTTAAATCATCTATTATTATAATAGATACTTCTGGATCCCATTGTAGTCAGACCTTTTTATCGTGGTCGACTTTCATCGGTATACTACAACCGCGAGATTGGAACTTGCGATAAAAAAGTTAATCAAGTTTCTATTTGTATTTTTTCCTCGATGACTTTCTCGTGTGATGTTCTTTAATGCAGCGTATTTCTTTGCGTTTGAAAGCTATTTGGCTATTTTCTCGTTTCTCAGCAAAGTTGAGCAAAGGAATTCGACTTTAACGTAAAATTCAAAGTAACGATTTTCTGGTACTTTTTCTTTTGGAATTCACCTCGGAGTCGATGAAAATTTATACGTAAATAATTTGAAAAATTTGCCAGAGGCATTGTTATCTAAACTCATCCAATAAAAATAAAACTGAAGAAACAAATACATTATTCCTCTGACAGAAAATGTCGTCAAATCAATTCTTAAAATTTCTACGCAATTCCATGCTTCACAGTTTCAACAATAAATCGATATATTTTGTAAAAGTATTTGCTCTCCGAACGGTTCGCTTTTTTGCATTGAATTGGACACACTGTGTGCAATAAAAAAAAAAAAAAAAAAAAAAAAAAAACGGGGAGACGAGCGAAGAGCAAAGGATCGCGATATGGAAAATGCTTTTCCGAGGAAGAAAGAATGCGAGAAATTGGCCAGGCATGTCGAACCTGCTCAGTATTCTCGTTTTTTCTTCGCGACTATCGCGGCCTTCCACATTTTCCTCGAACGCGCTCGTATTATCGTGCACGTGCGAAACGAAAGGCGTCAGCAAACATCTTGCATCGTCAGAAGCGCGGCGATCAGTTTTTTCCGTTTTGCTCGTCGTCGTGTTCTCGATGTTCTCTTGCTTCCGTCGATGTTCGACTCGTGCTCGCCTCTATCGAGTGTACTATACCATCGTCGACGATAGTATGATTTACGTGTGGCTACGCGGTATTGGCTGAGATTCCGCGGTTTCGTCGAGGCAGGTCGTTCCCACAGGAAACCGTTCGAATCCTCGAACCGAATTCGTCTGTTTAGCGCTCTCTGTCTCTATTTGACGTGGTTCTGTTTGTGTGTTTCCGTGTCCGCGAAATTTTGTTTTTTTCTCAAAGTTTTCGTTTTATTTGCCGAAACTGAGTTGCACTCTGGGAGGAATTTCTCGGGTTTTCTTAATGAAAGTTTTTCATTTCTTTTCGCTGCGTGCGGTGGAACAGGTAGAGTACTAGTGCTACTAGCTCTCGTCGGTTTCACTCTCGTTCCTCGCTGGATATACAGAGCGGACTCGTCGCTCGATGAAAACGAGAGACAAGAAATTATACAAATAGCAACACCGGAAGATATAAGTTGTTTTTTTTTTTCTCTTTCTTAAGGCTAGATGTTCGTTCTCTTCGTTGAAATAACGGATTCCAAGAATCCTCGGGCCACTTGGCACACCGAGTATTTTCCGTTTTCATGACATAATCGGGTAGAACGCGCGCCGTCAGTGGATTTATTGCGCGGAGGTCGTTGCAAATACATAACGTTACGTTATTACAGAAACGATTACGTTCGTAATCGTATCGAGAAGCAAGTGGCGGAACGTGATGGCGAGTGTATCAGCTACTTCGCTTCTCTCGCGCGAAGAGAAGGTGCTGCGCGGTTGCGAGAGAGAAACCGATGTCGAAGAACGGCGAAGGAACGAAGTGTCTGTCGACTATGGCCCTAACAACAAGCCTTCCTAATTCGACAAAAATTTGAAAAGACAACTTTGTCGTAGCACGCACGCGGATGCATACGTGTGCTGGAGATCGAAAGACAATTAAGGGGGGATTTGTCGTTACGAAAATGGTTTATCCTCTTACGCGAGTCGGTTATCTGCGCCTGCCAGACAGTACTGGCTTGATATTCTTCCTCTATTGTTTAAACGACTAGCCAGAGTAGAAACGTCTGATCGCGGTGGAAAAAAAAAAAGAAACTGGGTCGTTCGTGCGTTGAGCTCTGATTAACGGGACTATCGTTTGCTCCGGACGGAAAAAAAAAAAAAAAAAAAGAAAGAAAGAAAAAGGGAGAAAAATGGAATAGAGAAAGAGAGAAAGAGAGTAGAAAAAAAAGATGTTCGTCGTGCTTGTGCACCCGCTATATCGTTCTCTCATTTGTTGTATCATTCTCGATGTGTCGCGATCTTTTCCCTTTGGTTTCTTTTTTTTTCTTGTTTCTTTTTTGATTACACGCGTGTATGCGTGTCAAGCGTCAGGCATCGATGAGTCTGGGTCACGGAATTTGCGTAGAATAATTCATAAGATGATGCGGTGAAGGCGATCGTTATTTTGGCGCCATGCTGCAGCCTTCGCGCAGTGATGTCGGTTTTTTCACAACCGGAAGTCCAAGCGCTTTGGAGCATTACTCGCGGGACGGGGAGTAAAAGGAGTTACTTGCAAAAACAGTTACACAGTAACTGTGCTCGTTTGATTTCACGAAGATCGCGGTTCATCTAAAACGGACAGAGAAATGTGCGAGAAATGTTTTTCCATAAAAAATATACCTGTAATTTTTACAAAAATATACCTGTAATCGCAAAGTTTCCATCGCTAGTGTCTATACTATGAAAGAAGAAAGAAAGAAACGCAGAGAGAGAGAGAAAGAGAGAGAGAGAGAGAGAGAGGGAGAAGAGAAAGAACGCGAGTAGAATAGAATAGGACAGAGTACTGAAGGAAAGAAGTGTTTCAAATATTGATTAGCCATCTCTGCAATGTTCCTCCGTTAATTAATTAATCCTCTGTCAAATACATGGGAAATCCTTTTATAGATATTTCCAGGTAGAGTCATTGTGAAGTTTAGCAACAAAGAGTAGCTATTACGCGATACATTAAATCTGTGTACGCGTTGGACAAAAACCTTTCTTTTTCTCTCCTTTCTATTCGCTGGTGAGCTTATTTACACGATTCCCACAGGTACTTGCAGTACGAGTACTTGAACGAGTGTTTTGAATTAAAAATCCAACACAATTGCTTGCGCATTTCTCTCTCTCTCTCTCTCTCTCTCTCTCTTTCACTCTTTTTTTAATAGTGCAAAAACATAGCGAGTTTAAAAAGAACAAAAAATGGGAAGGAGGAGAAAAGAAACGAGAAGAAGGGTTAGCGGTATTTTTAATATCCCTCTGACTCACGCGAAAGCGAAATTTTCATCTTGATTTTTGCTGCACTTGCCGGATGCACCTGCGGTGTATAAGCAGACAGCTAGCCACAGGTCCAAAAATACCACTCGATTTGAAATATTTTCGTATTCCGAGTCGCGAAACTGCAAACCGCGACTGCAGCTATTATTGGGCCGTAATAATAGACGCATCTTCGCGTTCTTTGTCATTTATTCTTCCTTTCTTGTCTCGTCCCGGATATATACCTTGTGTTTTAATTTATGTCTACTTGTGTCGACAAGGCAGACTTAAACTGAAAAGAACGAAGACGAGAAAAGACTCGATCGCTCGAACACCAGGCGGGAGAAAGTTTTTGATCTTTGTCGAAAGAAAAAGAAAAAGCAGGAATTAATTTCGATACGATGTCAATCAACTTACTTCAGGTTCAAAGATATCTGCGTGTTAAATCTCTTCTGCAAAGGAGAATCGATATTTTCTAAATATTCAAGACACCGAGAGGCAAAAATATCAATAGTAGATCTGACCTGAAGAAACAGTTTTTGTAAGACGAAGAACCCGATATACTTATTTCAAAAAAATTGCTCTCCTGTAAAACGCGATCGCGAGAAACGTGAATTTGTCGAAATTTCTGCGACCATCGAATTTCATTTTATTGACTTTTGCACGACTGATGAATCTTCCACTGTCTACGTATTTTCCGTGAGATAAATACCACGGATTTCAACAAACGAATAAACACCTGTGTTGGTCGTATTCTCGCTCGAAAAGGCAGAAATTTCGAGAGAGAGAGAGAGAGAGAGAGAAGTTAAGCGTTTCGCTGCTTGTTCTTTCGTCGGAGGGCCCATTGTACACTCGCTTTGTCAGACCGGCGAATCGCTTTTTGCACACGCACACGCACACGCACACGCACACGCACACGTCTCGGGGAGCGCGTAATGCCGAGATTCTTCGTCGATGGCCTCTTTAGCCAAAGTCGGCCTCGACTTCTAAACGTGAAACGCGCACGCACGGAATTCCTGCCGTCGAAATTGCAAACTCTGTGTGTGTGTGTGTGTGTGTGTGTGTGTGTGTGCGTGTGTGTGCGCGCGCGTGCTCCCGCTCCTCGTGTTTCTCGTTGATTTTCGTGTGTCGTGACACACTGGTACCGTTTGCATTTCCAACTTTATCGTGACCTGAAGGGCCATTCGTACTTCCGGGTCCGAGCGATAAACTTCTGCACAGGGGACGGGGGTAAATGCGTTCTCACACGTTTTGGAGCAGTGGAACAAACACGAGAGAGAGGGAGAGTTTTATCTAACCACTTTACCACGCGATGGAAATTATTTTCCTTGCCAATTAACGATGCTACGACGATGAAAATATATTTGCGTTTTCCGCGAGCGTGCTGCTACGTGTAGATAACAGCAAAAAAAAAAAAAAAAAAAGGAAAAAAAAAAGAAAGAAAGAAAAACGGAAGCTTTTCGTTCTCCCTGAAAAAGTTGTAATGCGATATTTGTTAAATTTAATAAAACGGCCAATGTGTGGATGGTGAGATAAAGGTCAGAGTAAAAATAATAAATTGATTTTATTAAAATAGACACATAATCCTGCAGAGTATTGCACGAGAGCTTTAGATCTCATTTAGAACGATTGATTTTGCCAATACGATTTTGAAATTACTGGTTTGTAGAGGCTATTAATTTGAGTGATTGTCGGTTGAAACTCTGCTCGACGGTACATATTTTTTTTTTTTCAAATTCGTATTCCGTGCTATGCTTCGGTTCTGTAAGTCTGGTTCGTTTGGTACGCGTATTGTTTCGATCATGGTTCGCACCGGGCCGGCAGAGGATTTTTTAAAAAGTGTGTATAGAAAAATCCGTAATCGTTCGATTGTACATGTCGTCGGAACAATGGAACTGAAAAATGAAAAAAGGGGAAAAAAGAGGAAGAAACTGGCGCGTTGGTGTTACTACAAACATAGAGGCAAGCACACAGCTGGTCGGTGACAGAATCACTGGAACACCCTGTATATACACTAATCGTTACACTAGGAGCAGTTTACACTATTCAGCTGATGGTTAATGCGAGACGAGGATATACAGACCGGTGTACACGATGCAAACTTTACCTTTCGTTGATTCAGGCCTGTCGTTCCTTCTTGCATCTCGCGACCTTCGATTAATGTCATGGAAATGGTATCCCTGATGAATTCCGAAGAAGCCGTTCGACGATGACTCGACGATCAAACAAAATCCCTTTGCCCCTTCTTGCGATTATTAAATTCTCCTCCGTTCGTCGTGTGTCCAATAAAGTGGAAATTAAACGAATTCGATGTTTCAGTCGTTTCATTTTCATGGCCAATCGGAAACGTATGTTCACACGTATATATTCTTCGGTCGGTAGAGAATATTGCAGTATTGCATCAATCCGTCTACGTTTGACCGTTTTAATGCCAGGCAGCGCGATCACGATGCTCGAAATGTACAGGGTGGAAAGAAAAAAATTGCCCCTGGCTATCATAGATGAATTCTACACCTTTGATTTCACGGCAAATACATTTAAAGAACCTGCGGCAAAATTGATGTTGAATCTTTTCTTTCTTTCTTTTTCCCATTGTATTCTACTCATCGCGAAGATAAAATCATTTAACATTGCGGACTCGTGCGTTCTAACAGCGACTTTATAAATTCTGGATGTCTATATTACGTAATGTTTTATATTTCGAATAATGTTAGCAGTCAGTTTTATCATTTGATCATTTAGACTCACATTGATGCTACAACTATGATAAATCAAACTTCTATTAGCGAAATCTGAATATAGAACCATAAAGTCGCTGTTAGAACGCACAGTTGAATGATCAAGAAACTTTCTTGCCGTTTTTTCAAGAGAATTATTAGGTTGCGACGAGTGGAATACGATGCAAGAAAGAAACTTTTTTGACTTTGAAATTCAAGATCGAGATCAATTTTTCCATCCTGTCCACAATGCTCTCGGTTTCGATCATAGCGACATATCGTCGTCAGTCATGTCGAAGTCTTGCTCTCCTAATTATTTTCTTTTCAATTGAATCTAAACCACGCGCATGAATAGGCAATTGTTACTTTATCTACTTTTATCGCGTTGCTTGGGATGATTTTTCGCAGTTACGTCGAGGAAGCACTATCGCACTCTCCAACACGATGTTTGTAACCCTTTCCGGTCCGAGTTAATTTTTGACTTTTATCAATTCATTATGTATCTGAGAACTTTGTCTCAGTTTCAATACAGTTACAAGCAGGATGAAATATAAAATAAGCTGAAAAATAATTAAAGATCTTTATTTGATAGAAGATTGCTTTTAATATATATATTAATGGAGCTTAAAATTTTTCTTAGTATGATATGTTTCGAAGCAAGTTCCCAAGCGTAGGCCAGGTTGTCGCCGTACATGCTTTACAAATGTAAGTAGTTTCTCCTCTATCTCCAGCGATTTTCCTTTTTGAGCAGACTATGCAGGATTAATTCTAGCTCTTGAATATTCTTCATCTTCGCTTGACAAATTTTGAAAGTCTTCATCGAAATTGTACAAGTTATCTTCATCACCAGTGCTAAAGGCACTTGGTTCTTCTAAGACGTCTTCATCCATATTTTTGTAAATTTTTCACAGAAAACACAAACTTTATATATATATATATTTTTTTGTTTCTTTATTGTTTTTAATAACATAAATATATATATTATATAATACTGTTGTTTTTTCAATAACAAAAAATATATATATATATTTATGTTATTGAAAATAACAAAAATATTATAAAAATGCAATTTCACCAGCATAAAAACTAAAAATTTTGGCAAGAATGAGATGATACGACTAATACGACTGATTGTAAAAGTAGCTTTGTCAACAACTAGCAAAGATGACACGTAAGTAAAGTAAAAGAAAAAATTTACTCCGCAAATAAAAATACACAAGTTCTAGAACTGTGAAAACAATCTGTACAGTGATCTTATAAATCCGGCGATCGCTCATTGGCGTGCAGAAACAATTAAAATAATTATAATTCGCAAATGGTTAAATGGCCCCTGGCACTAGAAACGATCAACAACAACCGGTAGATCGTCCTTTGCTTTTTTAAACGAATTCGACGCAGAATCTGTCATGTATCGATCGTCGAAGTTATTTTCACGAGGTCAAGAAGTTTCGTTAATAAGACGTGTAGCGCACTGTGGTTACGCTAGCGTAAGGTGAAGCACTCTATTGTATTTAGCTCTCGCGACAGCTCGTCGTCGGAGCTCTAATTTTCACGAGTTCGAGTACGAATATCCGTTGTCTCTCGGCTATCTCTCGTTGTTTACGGACAGCGTCGTCGCATTCCTCCTGCAGCGTTTCCCTCTCATTTTCAGCTACCGGGCGTTTTCGCTTCGACGCTTTTCACGCCGTGTCTCGTCTCCTCTCTCGTCTGTCTCTTTCTGTTACCCGAGCGAGCGAGCGAGATATCGTCCCGACAGCCGAATTTTTCGATCGCTTTCGATTTTATCGATTAGTCCCAATTTGTCGTTCTTCGCGATAATCGATAACACGCGAAATCCAGACGGCGATGCAATTAATTTCCCTCGGGTTCGCGAATGTATTATATTTAGAAAACGGGATCGTTTCGATCGTTCGCTTCCGGCTTAGATCGCAACAGCGGTAGTTGGGAGCCCGTCGAATTAATGCTCGATACTTTCTCTTTTGTTAATTCACCATCCTGAAAATCCCTCGTTTTCTCTGCTCTTACTTTCGCTCTATCGTTCAGTCGTTAGCTTCATCGAAGTCGGGTTATATTTTCTCTCTCTTTCATATCTTGCTTTTCTCTCTTGCTCTCGAGTGGAACGAGTTTAACCATCTGTACCTCGTTAAAATTTTAAAACTCATTTTTCCCCTCCTCCCACTATTGTTTCTTTCTTTTTTTTTTTTTTTTTTTTTTTGCTCTTCTCCACGGGGAAGTAATAACGTTCGATCGGATAGAATCGAGCTTCTTCTTTCTCGTTGTGCCTCATTGCTTCCGGCCTCGAACAGGGCCAGTAAGTTTTCCCTCTCTCAGCCACCTGGAAACTAATTTTCATGGAAATTTATTAAGGGCGCTGCCCGACGAACTTTGTACAATATCTTTCTCGCTCGTTCCTAATTCATTAATTACCACGGTATTGTATCTGTGTACTTCAGAAATGGATAAAAACCGGCTTCGTGAATTGTTCACTTCCTCCGTACGCCTGTACGCGATTTTTCTTTGTTACCGTTAGGCGATTTCGAGAATTTGCTGGGCATTTGTCGGGCATTTCGCTGCCCGCGATAATTTACGACCGATCTCAGCTCCCTAAATAAACCTTGGGAAATTCCGGCTGAAATGTTTAGGAAAATAAAGTTGCAATAAAAGAAGGATCTGATGGGGAGTGGTGACGAACTCTTGTGCTTTGTAAGAGAACTGCGATCCCGGAATCTTCGAAGTCAAGATCAAAAAGATCGCGAGCTTCAACAGAATCTCTCCCTAGTGATTTCTTTCGCGCGAAAGGTTGAAACCGCACGACATTTTCACTGTTGCCTCGAAAACGGTAACCTCGAGAGTCTACTTAACGAATCTAACCCAATTGTGAGAGCTGGTTTCTTTTAGCGAGATTTTTCTTTTCTCTCTCTCTGTTTTTGTGCAGGTTTAAAATCGCATCGACGTTCAAATCATTGGCGACTAGGTACTTATATTCTGTATTATAGATTCTCGTGTCCATCAAGTATTGAATGATTTTCGAAAGCGGTGGGATTTTTCTTATTTAAAGCTCGTGCACTCGTACGGAGTGTGTCGAGTTGTGACAGATCTATTGCAGAAGGGAGAGCCAGAAACAAATGGTTTTACAATTTTATTTTAAAATTTCTGTTTCATGTTACATTTTTTTCCCTCCCCGCAATGATGTAATGACTTTTGCAGTGATAATTAAAGAAATAATACAATGAGTTTTATTTTATTTTTATTTATTAGAAATCAAAATAATTTTGCATCGTGGCTACTTATACTCACAATTAGTCAAAATGACTGATACTAGTCAAAGTATAAAAGAATTCTACAATCTGTTTACCGAACCCGAATTGATCAGTTTCGTACAACTTCTCACACGATTTTTAGAATTTTCTTTATTAATTGACGACTATATGCTCAAACGCATAATATCTTGCACGGAATTAGAAGCTTCTCGAGTTTTGGGTAAAAAATTTGGAATTTTGTATGCAACGAAACGAAAAATTTGAAACTTTCGTATTTCATGGAACAGAAAATGGGGACCTCTTTTCCAACACCATGAAATGACTTGATCGAAATATTGAGATTTATTCGCTTCGATCAAAAAAAGTGACGAAGTCAACGTTTACAAAGTGATCAATTTGCTTTGATATCGGCTGTATGGGATAACTTTATTCAAAATGATCAGAGCAGCTACAAACAAGGTGCAAATATGCAATTGACAAACAACTCTTTCTATCTAAAGCCAGATGCAGATTTATTCAATATTTGCCGAATAAACGTAACAAATTTGGTATTAACTGTACTACATAACATGGCGATTTCTTTTGTAAGAAAGTAATAAATCAATAAATATAATCAAAAAAATATTCTATTATTACGTGTTTTTTAAAGACCAATAATTTTGATTGGTTTTGGTAGACATAGCTTCGTTTTAACTGTCGGTAGTTCTAGTGTTAATTCAATAATGTCAGAACGCAATACAGACACATTAATCATCGATAGCGTTATTTGACAGAAAAACTCGAAATTCCACCCGTAGATTTGCCGAATAAGCCTGACAAATTTGGTATTAACTGTACTACGTAACATGGCGATTTCTATTGTAAGAAAGTAATAAATCAACGAATATAAAAATATTCTATCATTACGTTTTCTTTTTTTCATTTTGGTAGAAATAGCTTCGGTAGTGCTAGTGTTAATCGAGCCAGCAAATAATCTTTCCTTTTTAACACTAGAACTACCACACCAGTCAAAATGACTGGTTTTACAATTTTATTTTAAAATTTCTATTTCATATTACAATTTTTTCCCCGCAATGACGCAATGACTTTTACAGTGATAACTAGAAATGTGATAAAAGAAATAATATAATGAATTCTATTTTATTTTTATTTATTAAAATAATCAAAATAATTTTGGTGGAAATAACTTCGTCTTAACTGTCGGTAGTTCTAGTGTTAATCCCGCTAAAAGGAGGAGTGAAATTTTATCTCGAGGCTCTGTGCACCGTGCGCTCCAAATCAAAATGTCAACACGGGGAAAAGATATTTCTCGTGCCGCGACGCTACGCTTTGTCGACCAAGGAAAAAAAAAAAAAAGAAAAACGTGAAGTGTCGTAATTGTCCCGTGCAATACGCTTTCCCGAACATTCTCCGCCGAACGTGTTCTCGCAGATAAAGGAAATTCTCCTTGCTGACCGCTTCGTCCGTTGGCTGGAAATTTTCATAATTCATACGGAGCGAAACGTTGATAAAGACAAGTGTCGATCAGAGTGTCGGTCGAATCTCAGATATCATTGCAAATTTAAATTAGTCAGTTTATTTCGATCGTGCGAAAAACTCGGGATTATGTGCTCGCAACGCGAACGAAACACGAACACGTTCGGCTCGATTCAATCGACTGCGTGCGACTCTGTTCAATTAATGCGAAAATGTACAGAGGGAAGCGATTGTTTCAGCGATTGGTGTAACAATCATTGTCAATCTAACGCGTTAGATCGGTATTACATCGCTAAAGTCGGATGGAAGTTGTTCTCTCGGTGAGAGAAACTCGCGTGTAATTGAACCTCCCTAATTCGATCCCTAATCTCATCCCGCTGTTTCAACACTCTGATTCGTTCTTATCAGTCAGCATTTAATTAGCATTTAATTCCCGGTCGCAAACATGATTGAATGGCAACTGAGAAAAATCAACGCTCGCGTGGCAAAAAAAAAAAAAAAAAAAAGGCTCGATATGGCAAAATTTCGGCTTTGTTTCAGCGTTTTTTTTTTTCGACGCGACCAAGGACAATCATTCGAATCATTTTCAAATGGAAAACTGGATTCTTTACGAAACGTTCGTAAACCGGGACGAACGTTCAAATCGCGAAAATGATCGTTAGTGGATCGTGGCATTAACCAAGGCTTATTTTATTTTTACTGTCTTGAATTTTCTTAATATTCAATAGATACGTGTCGATCAATTTCTTCTTATATCAGACTGATAGATAATTTAGTGATCGAGCTTAACGCGCATGTCCTAACAAATTTTTATGCGTTTCGTGCATAAGTACGCGTATAACAAGTTTACAAGTTCTTCGTGGCCTGCAATGAGAAAGAAGATGAAAAGGCAGATTAAGGTCCTTTCGAAATTTGATTCACGTACATTCGAAGGCTACGACGAAGGTATTTCGTTGGCATGCCAATCAAACGATGATCGACCATCGAACATGATCGTCTAACACAGCGATGAACATCGTGTTTCAGTCGCAACAACAAATTTCTCTCTGTAACCTCTTTTGTTATCGTATAAACAAGCAGAAAAAAAAGAGAAATATACAGTGAAAACTAGAACTGTATGAATGGCAATGAAAAATTATTGATATAACTATAACTAATATAACTTAGTAAAAAAAAAAGAAAAGAAGAGATCTTATAACGATCGCATAACGTGGTTTCATTTCAAAGCACGAAGCTTCTACTTTGACAGTCGTGAGCTCGTTCTTTTCGAAGATGATTTTACGTCATGTATCGGGTGAAAAAATGCGGACTTTTAAAAAATAAGAAATTTTGTATGAATGGAACAAAATAATTGTATGAATGGCAATGAAGAATTATTGATATAATTATAACTAATATAATTTAGTAAAAAAAAAAAAAAAAAAAAAAAGAAGAGATCTTATAACGATCGCATAACTTGGTTTCATTTCAAAGCACGAAGCTTCTACTTTGACAGTCGTGAGCTCGTTTTTTCCGAAGATGATTTTACGTCGTGTACCGGGTGAAAAAGTGCGGACTTTTGAAAAATAATCAGAAATTTCTTCCGAATGACGAAACTTGCGATAGAAAATAAACTTGAAAATTGGAATTCTCTCTTTACAACTTTTCCAGCAAGTAAAAGTACGCTTCTGTTTCTTTGCCGTTTTATTGAACTTGAAACATTAAGGTTTGGATGACGAAACATTAAAAAAAAAAAAAAAGAAACAAAAAGAAAAAATGGTACAAGTTCTGAGGAGTCGGTGTAAAGGGGAGAGTTCTGCTTTGAAAATGACAGCTTTGGGGTTTTAGTTACGAAAAAAAATTTGAATTTTTATAATTTTTGAAGAGAAATTAAATCTACCGCTTCTCCGACCGCAAAATCATCATCAGTTTCAATTATCAATTTAATAATATGTCGTTGGTGCAGTTACGCTCTTCATTAGATACTCGAGTTCGAATAGTATCAGCTGTGCTTTCAATTCTGTTAATTTCATTACGCGAATAATACAATTGAAAGTTTAATCTCGAAAGTTTCCGCGAACAAGTGAAATTTAAACAGGGAATAAAACAAGCAAATTTCAAAAGAGGGACTAGTCTAACAAGATCTTAAACCCTGTAGAATTCGGTACTCGCTTTTGGAAGCACGTATTTGCACATTGTGAGCAGAAGATTATTGAGAATGATAAGTGGCTCTTGTTGTTCCGTGAAATTCATGAAAATTTAACTGATCCGAGTGGATCGATCGCACTGTCCAACATAATGTTTTTAGTATAGATTTCTATTTAGCCGAACGATCGATACTCTCCATAATCCGTGGATTTGACGTTGTCTCGTCGAGCTGCGTGTCAGTCACGCCGATTTTAGGAAAACTCTTTTTTAGCTCGATCTGAAAATTGTTCTTGATTTAATTACACTGTGACTCGATTTCTGATTCGAGCGTACCGATCGAGGACTATGCTTGGTCGGTCATTCGGTATATCAGTCGTCAGAAGTCACATTTCATCAATTCCAGAATTGAAAAGCAAAGCGAAAGCGAGGAGAAAAAAGAGAGAAAAATTCGAGATAGAAATAATAAAGATAAAAATTGCAAATTTCGAAGTTGGAGATGTTGGAATTAGACTTGGTCGTAGATTGTACGAGGGAAAAAAATTGACGAAAGCAGGCGACTACCTCGGTTTAAAAGGCTTTGCCTCCAAGATGGTAATTTCGTTTGATAATTGAACGCGGCTGTTGGATTACGTCGGTAATATCCAGCAAATTTTCGTTCTAATGGCATCCGAATCGTTCGCGATTATTGCTCTTGACGCGGAGAATCCGTCGAAAATCGTAGTATCGTAGTATTCGAGTATCGTAGATTAACTATGATACCACAGATCTCATCGATCGGTGTGTATCAAGAACGTAAGAGACGTATCTTTTAATCTCCGCAAAATTACTTTTCAATTACTCGCGGCCGATTAGATTTACAGAGCCGGTCTACAATTTGCAATTTCGCTTAACGATCTCATCCTATGGTAGACCGTTTCCCTCGTCGTCGTTTTCCTCATCTACGCCACGGTGTATTTCGAAATTTCGAAGCAACCCATCTTCCTCGGCCTTCCTATTTCTTGAAAAGCGAAGAAGATCTCCGTCTTTCTCCAGCTAATCTTCAACGTACGAACGGAATTAATTTTTATTCGCGAATTTTCGTTTTCGATCGAATCCCCAGCGATGTCTTCTCGTTGGCACGCCAGATCGAAATCAGAACCAGGAATTTCTGAGATTCACCGAGCGTTTAGCACCTCCTTGGAGGGGGAAAAAAATCACTGGAAATCTCCGCGAACAGTTCCTCCGATGGCAGACGACAGCGAGCGACGACAGATTTTCGGATAGACTGGAACAACACGCGCGCCTGCGAAGCAAAGCTGCCTGTTGTTGGATGATCGAAACGTCGCACTAGATTTTCACCCTCTCCCGTCAGCTGCACCTCCTGGTGGGCATTATCGATCGTTCGGCGTCCTCCGCAAGGGCGGGATTAGTTTTGTAATCCAGAAGAGAGCCCCGTCGATGAGGAGAAAGGAGGTCTCTGAAATGAAGCGTGAATTTCGTCAAGGTTCACGTAAAGGACGGCACCGCAAAAATCTTCGACCCGAGGTCGAAGGGAAAACCACTCGAGGGGGCGGTCGAGGAGGACAGAGAAAAAAAGAGAGAGAGAGAGGGTGGTTTGGAAAGTGGCTCTCGCGAAACTCTCTCTCTCTCTCTCTCTCTCTCTCTCTCTCTCTTTCTCTCTGTCTGTCTCTCCCCGTCGTTCGCGGACGTGTATTCTTTCGCTCGCTCGCGGCAAAGGCCGACTGTGCACGTTCTGGTACCCTGACCTACATTCACACCTACGTCTAAACCTATGTCTACGACGTCGGTCGATCGTCTGACCGTCCCGCGCCGATTGCCTGGCAACTGGCCGCTCTGATTTAATATTTTCGAAATTACCTCCGCACTCTGGCCTACATTCGCGGGCTCGCGGCACGCATTGCGAACCAAACCTCTATCTACCTATCGCCCGCCCCTTTGTCTCTCTCTCTCTCTCTCTCTCTCTCTACCCCTCTTTCTCCGTGTATTTCTGTCGTCGGCGAAATTCACGCCGCGGTATCGAACCTGTTGCTTCCGTTATGTCGACGGATGAGAAAAAAACGGCAATAATAACAAAATCGGAGGGGAAGAAAAAAGAGAGAGAGAGAGAGAGAGAGAGAGAGAGGAGATTGGAATCGCGCACGTACGCGATTGATCGAACAGAGCTGTGCACGTAATCACCGACTCATTCCGACGTCACGACTAAGGATTTGTTTGTCGGTCGATTCGCTTCCTCGTCGATAAGCTTCTCCGAGATAACTTTTCCTCTTTTTTTCTTTTTTCTTTTTGTTTTATTATCCGAACCGTAGAAAAGTGGCGAGTTCGCGACCGCGGCGGACTTTCTTGGCTAATCGTCATGGTCGCCTGAATGTCGATGAAACGATACATATTCTCTGCGTTGTGTTTTTCCTTCTTTTTTTTTCTTTTTCTTCATTTACAATTAGCGGAACGGTTCTCGTGTTACGCGAAAGAGGAAGAAGATAGTCGTCGACTCGTGGCCACGTGTTCCGACTTCTTTTGATTAACTGTTTCATTAGCCACTTATGGAGGAGTATGTTTCACACTTGAGCCTACATCCAGGTCGATTCGTTCGCCGTTTTTTTTATTTTTTTTTTATTCTCCGTCGTTGTCCGGATTATAATTCAGATATCGCGTAAACTTTTCAACTCATCGTGCGAACATTTTTTTCCTTCCCCCTTGGAACTCATTTTTTTTTTTCTTTTCCGGAGAATTTCTACGTTTCATCGATTTTCTCATTGGTAATCATTTTTCTCTGGAATACACTTGCGCAACAATTGTGGATCGTCGTACGAACTGCGCTTGCACCTCTCTTGTCCATCATTATTTTCATTAATTACGTCAAGCTAATGCAGACCCGTGGTGCAGATCAAAGGTTTGCGACGGTGAAGAGTGACCGTAAAGAAAAAGGGGAGAAGATAAATCGATACGTGTAGCTCTTCTCTCTCTCTCTCTCTCTCTCTCTCGATTGTCTTTCATCCTCGCTCCTGTCTGCGAGATAATAAAACAGCATTATTGAAAATACTACGCGTTTCGATTAATGAAGTTACCAGTTGAAATTACGACGCGCATATATCAGAGGAAAGAGATTTAAAAGAAAAAAAAAAAAGAGAAATCTGGAAAACATAAAATATCGTTTCAATTAATATTATTAAAATATATTCGCTTTTTCTTTCTGGCCTGACTATCTTAGATAGCTGATAGACGCTGGTGGGCCCCTCTTTTACGTTACTCCTCTGAAGATTTCAGCAATTATCATCGACGAGATAGTTTGACGAAAAAAGATTCTCTTCGTCTTGGTCGTCCCGGCAACGTCACATCGCGACATTGAAATTGACTTTTGAACGTTAAAAGAGGCCAGGGAAGATCGATAAATCGAACCTCGAGAAGCCCTCGAGGCTTATCGTCCAGCCCCCGCGGCTTATAACTTTTCTTAATATATGGAATAATTAAAGACAATGTTGTCTGTATTCGTCGAAGACGTTGAAGACGTTTGTTTCGTTTGCTATGATTTTTCTTATCGATGCATATTCCCACGTACGTTCTTTACGAAGAACGACTTAATTTTGTCGCTCATTTCGTAAATAATATGCCCAAAGTGTTCTTCACTTTCGTTTTGATTGACTTTGGATTGAAATCTCTTTGGATTGGTATCTCTAGTAATAAAATTAATTTATCATCTCGTCTCTGTCCGTCGTTTGTCACTTTATAGAGACTGAATTCTCCACTCGTTGAAGTATCTAACAAAGAGCAAGAGATTCGAAATTGTTCTTTCTCGGTTGTAACTTTTACTTAGTGTTGATTGAACTCTGTCTGTTCACAGTTCTTAAAGGCTGAATTCTCGCTCGTTGAAGTATCTAATATAGAGCAAAAGAAGATTCGAAGTTTCCTTTTCGTTTGTAATTTTTGCCAACTACTCGATCTAACACTTGTTACAGTTTTTCAAGAATTCTCTCTGAATTCTCGTTCGTTGAAGTATCTGACAAAGAGCAAGAGATTCGAAATTGGTCCTCCTCGGTTGTAATTTTCAATTAATCTTGGATTAACATTGATCTCTATTTAGCTTCACTCCTCCAACCAGCCCTTGCCACGTAATTTCCACTCGATTTCAATCCTTTTCCCTTGAAAACTTTTCTTTTTATACCATCTACGAAATACTATCACCTCAGATAAAATGGCACAGCATTGGGGATAATCATCCTGTTGAAATGGTAAGCATAATAATTTGAAATTTTGTCGATTGTATCCTTCTAATGTGATATATCTAGTTTTTCTACACAACTACAAGTATATAAGAGTTAACGATACGTACGATACTTTCAGCCACCGAAAGAAAAAGTCTTCTCTGTCAATTCTGTAAACTTCCGTGAAGAATGAGAAGTCTAGTTTATGTGAATTATTCCGAACGAGTGTCAATTGCCTCTATATTCTGAAATTCTTTTATTCTTCCCACGTCGTTGTAGCTTTCACTCTAGGCGTTTGGCTCAGGTGTGTTGCACTGCTACACCGTTACATCTCGCATACAACGCCAAACGTATATCTACATTCGTTGCAATTGTATTTATATTATTAAAAAAAAAAAAGAAGAAGGAAAATCTGAGCTACGATGTCTTCTTAGATTTATATTTATATATTTACATTTATATTATAAAATTATATTATAAATTATAAAATTTATAAAAAATAATTATATTTACATTATTTATATTATAATTTTATTATTAAATTTATATTATTAAAAAAAAAGAAGGAAAATCTGAGATACGATGTCTTCTTAGATTTATATTTATATATTTACATTTATATTATAAAATTATATTTATGAAAAATAATTAATTATATTTATATTATTTATATTATAATTTTATTATATTTATATTATTAAACAAAAAAGAAGAAGGAAAATCTGAGATACGATGTCTTCTTAGATTTATATTTATATATTTACATTTATATTATAAAATTATATTTATGAAAAATAATTAATTATATTTATATTATTTATATTATAATTTTATTATATTTGTATTATTAAACAAAAAAGAAGAAAGAAAATCTGAGCTACGATGTCTTCTTAGATTTATATTTATATATTTACATTTATATTATAAAATTATATTATAGTTATAAAAAATAATTATATTTACATTATTTATATTATAATTTTATTATTAAATTTATATTATTAAAAAAAAAGAAGGAAAATCTGAGATACGATGTCTTCTTAGATTTATATTTATATATTTACATTTATATTATAAAATTATATTTATAAAAAATAATAATTATATTTACATTATATATATTATAATTTTATTACATTTATATTATTAAAAAAAAAGAAGAAAGAAAATCTGAGCTACGATGTCTTCTTAGATTTATATTTATATATTTACATTTATATTATAAAATTATATTTATGAAAAATAATTAATTATATTTATATTATTTATATTATAATTTTATTATATTTATATTATTAAACAAAAAAGAAGAAAGAAAATCTGAGCTACGATGTCTTCTTAGACAAAAAGGATCGAGTGCAAATTTATCAATTTGAAAAACCGTGAACCGTAGGATTCGGGGATAGCGGAGGATGTTATCAGCGGCGCCAAACGTCACGTTGATAAGTGGTTCACCGGGAATAGACAGAGTCTTATTAGCACTCTCAGGTTCGACTCAATCGCATTAGCAATAAACTCGGTCTCGTAGGGGGTGCATCACTCGCACACACTAGTTGAACGTAATTTCGTTAATCGCGCGTTACCTTGAACGTTCAGGGAAAGAAATATTGGCCTGCCTGCCCCCTCCCCGCTTTCTATCGTGTTACGATGCGTGCATGTGCCGGGGAATTTGGTTAGCTGCACGTTAGACGCGCATCGATAGCTAGTAACTTTGAGTTTCGTCGGTGATTTAGTTTACCGGTTATTATAGTTGCGCGGGAAATTAATGGGCAAACCGCGTTCCGGCGAAAATTTGCGGAGAAAAGCTTGGTCGATTTGTATATACGTGGGGCGTGTATATAAATATCGCGAGATTTACTCGTCCATCGCGTTTTCTCTCGTAAACGTCTCGTGCTGAACGTGGAAGAATGAAAGAGGACAAAGTACGTACAATGTACGTATTGGCGCGTAAAAATTTTTTTTTTTTGACAACTGAAGGTGGAACTTTTTAATCGGATTACTTTTTACATTATACGAAAGTGGATATGAAAACGAATTCAAGGTCACGTTGATGAGCGCGGTGTGACATTCGATGACCTTCAGAACTTACATAAGGTCAGGAACGAAAGGAATAGTTCGAGTATCGCGTATTGATATACTTATGTTATAAGATACACGATGTTAAACGTGTTTCACGTTCAGTATGAATATTTCATATTCTACGCTTTCGGTGATCTGTATTGTCAGAGTGTACAAAACGTACAATACTATTTGTTAAAGTCAATGGTACGTGCCGTATTTCTCGACACTCAGCCAGTGTCGGATTTCGAAATTTTTAGACATTTCTTGCATGCCTGATTTAGAGAATCTACGATCAAAGAGTCCTCAAAAAATCTCGATTCAGTTTCGAGTGCGAGATCGTTTGCAAAAATACGAACAGATGATTGTTATTCTACACTTTTCGTTTAGTTTTCCGCATAGAATATTCCCTAATCGCGTCTGTCCAATTAACGTGGGAATTAACTTAAAATCAAGTGAGCGCCTGGCAAATTTTCAAACTCGATTTCCTCGAGAACAGTGAAAGAGCTTTAACGAGAAAATTTTATTCCTTCTTCCCGAATACTCGTTTCATCGCCTCGTTACGGGGGACACACCGTGTAAATGCTTTTTCCTGACTGGTCCGGATCGGGCAGCGCGAGTCGAGCAGGTTCGTTTCGATATTAATTGACACTGAACTCTGGAGGAGGGGCTGCTCTTTTTTACATCTTTGTCGCGGATCAGGTCTGTAATTTCTTCTTACTCTCGTCTCGCGTGGAAATGCAGTTGAATACGCGATATCAGCGACTAATTGCCTTCGTATTAACAAGTTACCCACCACTGCTAATTGGATCGATTTAATTAACCGGCCACGTGTTGGTGATTCTCTCTACGCTGCTGTCTAACGGCGCGTTTCACAAAGCGCGCTTTGTATTTTCATCCTTATAATGGCTTCGTAAGCTATGACCGTATAGCCAGCCAGCCTGCGCTACGTTTCAATTACCACGCGGCGCGGTATCAGCCGATATCTGTTTAACTGGATAAAATTTTTCTACGAAAATTAGTTAACGTGAACGAACGATCCGAAAAAATTTACGTTTTTCCATTCTGACTTCCCAAGACGGGCCACGTAGATTTACGTTTTTCCTTGAATTTTTATTACGCTGCGTTAGTTTTTCATTTTTACGCGCATAGTTCTTTTTGAACTCGTCTGTATGATATCACTGGATAGAAATTATTACTAAGAAGAGATAATAAATTTATTTTTCGTTTTGCCTGGGTTATATTTAAATATATTTAAAACTGAGAAAATATTGCAATTTTCGGGATGAAAAAATTCTCGACGTGGCACTTCATTCCAGCGTAAGATGTTAACCTCTTGCATTGGCAACTGGTTCACGGACCATAACGAGTGACCAAATTGTGTACAATAATTCGTCGTTTTCTTTTTGAATTCGTCTGTATGATATCACTGGATAGAAATTATTACTAAGAAGACATAATAAATTTATTATTCGTTTTGCCTGGGTTATATTTAAATATATTTAAAACTGAGAAAATATTGCAATTTTCGGGATGAAAAAATTCTCAACGTGGCACTTCATTTCAGCGCAAGAGGTTAACCTCTGGCATTGGCAACCTCTTGCATTGGTTCACGGACCATAACGAGTGACCAAACCGTGTACAATAATTCGTCGCTTTCTTTTTGAACTCGCCGGTGTGATGGATAGAAATTATTACTAAGAAGAGATTGTAAATTTATTATTCGTTTTGCCAGGGTTATATTTAAATGAGAAAATACTGCAATTTTGGGACGAAAAATTCTCGACGTGCGTGGCACGTCGCTCCAGCGCAAGAGGTTAATAATTCGATCAGCCGAATTAATTCGTCTCTAGTTAAATTAGTCTAGCCGAAACCGTCTTCATCAGCTTGATTTGTAATTCAATTGTCCGAGCTCTCGTTTTCGAACACAGAGCCGGCCTTCCCTGTTTTCGCCGTGCTTCCCCGACTAACTTCATCCGGGAAAGCAACGAAATCTTTGTAGGTCTTCTATTTTTCGCGATCACGGGCTGTTCGGCGATGGTATTTGGCATTGCCTGCGGCCTGTTGACAATTTCATCAAATGCACGTTGCTGAGTCGCTCTCCGTAAAGAGAGGCTCCGAGCAAGTGCTTCGCCATTCAATGGGATTACACCGATTACAAACAAAATGTCTGTACTCAGCTTCGCTGTTGTTATCTTGTTAGATAGGAAACGCGATTAAGACATGGGATGACGTTAAACAAATTTTTAAGTTCGTTACCGCGTGTGCGGTGCTATATATATACGTACAGGATTAGAATGAGAAAAAAGGGTTCGTAACTTTTGTAGGATGAACGAGGATCGCCGAAACACGAATGAAAGTCTGAACAAACAACCGGTCAAAATAATTAATAGTTTCAAAGTTATAAATGATTTTTTGTTTCCTCGCTTAACTCTTTATATATTATAAGTAGCGATTTACCTCGTGATTACCTCTTTTTTTGATTCTATGCATGCTCGAACACCTTTCGTATCGAAGAATTCTCGAACTCTTTCAAAGATTTCCGGATGTGTTCGAACTTTTTCACAAGTGATATTTCAATCGAAGCAAAAAATCGTTTACAACTTTGAAACTATTAATAATTTTTCTAGTCCATGCTTGCTAGAACTTTTTTTTCATGTTTCGGCAATCATGTACTATCCACCTTTTTTTTTTTATTCACCCTGTATGTATCTACGTTAGACCTCGTGTGTCTAACAAATGGGGGGGGGGGGTCTAAATTACAACGTACGCCCCACGCTATTACTGATGGTTTCGCTTGTTAAGATGTAAGTATTACTTTCACAAACGATCTTTCAACGACGTCGAAATTAATTTAAAGTGAAACATTTTGTTCTAAATATTGTTTTAGTTTCCATTCCCAAAGATTCTCGGATGCGCTCGAACGTTTCCAAAAGTTTGTAGTTTATTAACTTTGAAAGTATTTCGACCGATGTTTTGTTCAGGAGCACTTTTTCTTCATGTTTCGTGCGAGTACGAATGTACGAACCCTGGCGAAATTTTGTCGTCGTCGCTTCTCGGTTGCTTCGATTCGCGATGGCTCGCCACCATCACCAAGCGACTCCGATTGGAATTCGCCTCCGTCACGGACAACCACCGCGTCGTCTCCGCTGTTATTGCGCATTCCAGATTTTGCGCGACGACGACCAGCCGGTGAAGTCTCGGCAAACTCGCGTCGCTCAGGGAGACACGCTTCCAGATGCTCGCGCCAATATTCGGCCCGAGTTTATTAAGAGGGCAAGCGCCACTTTTCACATTTCGTCGCCGTTGCTCGACGAATCGAGGATCGCGAGAATCTTCTGCGAGAGCTTCGCGATCGTGGACACGCGCTTTTCACGCGCGGCGCATATCGGGGGCGCATTGAACTACAAGATCATCCTAAGGATTCAGTTCGAGCAGGTTCTGGGGCTTCGTCGACACGTGTTTTGGCATCTCTTTTGGTTCGACGAGCCCGTTCGACGTCCCATTATCCAACGATATTTCTAATTTCCTCTCTAAGATCGCATCTCCAGGTTGCACTGAGTTGCTCTTTTTTCTTTCCATCTTGAAATGAAACTACCTCCGTTATAAACTGCATGTCTGATTGTTCAAGCTTGGTTTTTTCTCCATTTTTTTTTCATTCATTTATATGTAATATATATTATGTAATATATATATATATTATATATACATAATACTATTATTATATATACATAATACAATTTATAATTGAGAAAATATATAAAATTTATATAAAATTGTATTTTATATATTTATAATTATATATATATTATAATTATATTATATATATATTAAAATTATGTATATATTTTATATAATGATATATATAATATTACACACACACACACAATTGTACAATTCGATGTTTATTCAAAAGCTTTGCAGCTCTTCCAGCTCGTTCGATAGTTCGCATTAAATCTCATTGAACTCTTTACTTCATTTATAGTCTTCAGGTAACACCCTTATTCTTTCTAAGGATTTCGCAGATCTTAGAAGATCCGATGATTTGTGTCTGTTATATGAATTTTATCGTACTGCTTAACTTTCTTTAATCAGGTTAGTCCGTCCGAAAGGAAATTTCTCGGTAGAAGTCATTTACTACTTCATTTACCGTATGGATCTTCGTTCGATTCGACATTGTCCATGGTCCCTGGTTCCAATCATCCTTGGACGTTGGTTTTCGCATGGTACGCAAGTTCTTGATATAGGATGGCGATGTCTGTGTCTCGATTAGGGTCAATGCTTCTTTGGCATTCAAGTCTGCTACTTCGTTTCCAACGATACCTTGACGATGCTTGTTCGCGCGCGGTTAGAGATGTATGACGATAGTTTTATTATTATTAGCGGACTGTGTATTTTGTACGCGCACCTGAATGTCAAAGGGTGGTTACCTTCGGTGGTAATATTCGATCGAGAGTTGTCGAACGGTGTCCGAATGTGCTCTCCGGTGGAGTTCGAGAGCTGAAACGCCAAGGTCGCGAAGCCAAAAGAATTCTGTTCTTTCGTCGATGTTCTTTTCGGGGAAGTTTCCATCAGGTCCTTGACTTCAATAAGGGTTTGTACCCTTGACTGTGATATAACGCCGCAATCTTCCCGAATATGGGCGACATATTGGGGCAAAGGCTACGGTAAAATAACAAATAACATCTGTGCCCTATGTGTCCGCCTTGGAGCTCATAAACTTTCCCTAACAAGGCTATTGTTTTTATTATTTTTGTTCAGTTTCGTGGAGAGTGTCAGTGTAAAATGTAGAAATTATTTCGATGAATAGACGATCGTCGTTTCTGCCTTTTAGGCTTTACAAATTTATCGATATAAATTATATTGTTCGTGGTAAATTGTGTTTGTTTCGATGCTCTAGAGCACATCATAAATTGCACGTGCTCTTCTGCTGAGAAAATGATCATTCGGCGATCGATTTCGAGGCATTGCTCGTCCCGCGATGCGCGAATGTTCGGAAAGCTCGGGAGAAAAAAAAAAAAAAAAAAAAGAATGAAATGAAACGAAACGGTCAAGGGATTAGAACGCGGGAAACGTTCCTTTCATTCCTGACCCGGTGGTGGCAGTTGGCTCGGAAACGCGTAGCCTAGGAAGTCTGGAGGTCGAGGCACCGTGTGAACCGGGGGCCTCACGTGGTGTAGGAAGAAGACGCTAGAACGAGAAGTGGGGAAAATGGCGTCCAGAGCGAGACGGGACGAAAAGAAGCATAGAAGAGAGAGAGAGAGAGAGAGAGAGAGAGAGAGAGAGAGATGGAGGACCGTATAGAACGTAGAAAAGAGAAGAGAAAAGCCGTGTGCGCAACGCACAAAGTGCAAGCCAGGTTACAACGTGCCTGCCGCGGAGACTCTCGTCTCTCTCTCGATCGCGACACCTGCACGGCTTTCCGCTTTCTCTCTTCTTCTTCCTGCTCACTCTTTGTCGTTGTTGGTTCATTCGTTGCCATCCGCTTCGTTTCGAGTTCATGGCGCACTGCCCTTCGAGTTCGTGGACAGCTGCCGCTGGTAACGGTCGCGAGGATCCTCGAGACGAGGAATTCTCAAGGTTTTCTTGGTCGTACTTCCTTTCGTTTCGCGGGGACATTTCGCTTTCGACGTTCGATCGTCGCTCGGAATTGGTTCAACGTTTGCCGAGGACGGCTCGTTTCGTTCGGATCGAGTTTTTCCAACCATCGAATGGAATCGTCGCGGGCCGTTTGTTTTTATTCTTTTTTTTTTTTTTCTTCGCTGGCTGGTCAAAATACAAATCGGAACGAAATATCGGTTGTACGATAGATTTATCACGTTCTTAGAATTTCTCTCTTTAATACTAGAATCACCGAAATGCTCGAAATGGCCCACTTTTAAAATTTTGTATTTTTAAAGATTTAGACTTGCACACTCCATTATACTATAAAGTTCTTCTACTTTAATGTCTCCGATGGGAATTTTGTGCTTTGATCGTTGGTAGTTCCAGCGTTAAACGACAATATTCGCGGGAAGACTCTTTCGAAGTTCCAACTATTGACCATTGTTTCAATATTGACCATTTTCAAGAAAAAACGCGAGATCATTCTACGACCTTATTTGTTTTAATGCCGAGCAAGGCAGTTGGTGGAAGGATTCGAATTTGCTTCTGGATCGTCTCGTTAATTTTCCTTTACTCTTGGCAAAAGTCGACGAATGGAATCGTGTTACTTTCTTACGGGGACGCAATGTCACCCCGTCAAAGAGAGAACTCGTTCGCGCCTCGAAACGAGCTCGGCACGCATCGTTGCGTAGCGCCGGCTTCCCTCGGCTCCGATTACTCTTCGAGAGAGTATATATTTTATATGTATATACACGTATGTGTCGTTGTAAATGGCACGCAACGATCGCGTCTTGCATTTGTCGATGCGACGAGCTTTTCTCGGTTATCAGAAGAAAAAAAAAAAAAGAAAAAAAAAAGCAAAAGAAGAAAAAGAATCGGTGACACACGAACTTTGAAATAAATGAGAAAACTTTCTAGCGGGATCTATAATAACCCAAACCCGTGTGTCTTCGAAATAATTAATCTGTCGCGGGATATATCTTGTCAGCGAAAGTCGCGAATGGAAAAGCGCGTCGACTCTGTTTTCCTCGAGGGAGCTGGAGAGGAAGTGGTGTCGTCACGGTCGACGGGCGATATTCGTGCGTGGATGCGGACTCGTTTTTCCGGAACTTTCGTATCTCGGCTACACACCCCTTTTGGTTGTAACCATTTTGGTTATAACCTCGTACGGGGTCGAGGGAAAAGAACTTCTCTTTCTTTCTTTGATTTCTCTCTGCAGAAGCTTCCGTTGGTGATGAAAAATTTCGGCGATGATTCAATCACGGTCGAGAGATGACTGTCGAGAGGGAATTGGATTTGCGCCGTTGTGTTGGTCGTACAACGCATCGGAATAAACGGCACGCGCGCTCGTGGCCGACGCGGTCGGAGGAGAAAAGGCGCAGAAAAGGGGTGAGGGAGCGGGCTGGGGGAAAAGGAGAAGAGGACGTCGGCGAAACAGAGACAAACAAGGGCCGAAGTGTGACCAACGTCCGATATGGAGTGGCACGCGTGCGTCGTTATTGCGGAGCATGCACGGAGCATGCACGATAGAGAGGCGACTCGAAACACGGAGGGGCCACATCGATGTCGAGAGAGCGTGCGAAAACGCGTTGAAAAGGGATGCAGAAACAAAGGGATGATAGCAGAAAGACAGAGGGATATATATATATATATATATATATATATATATACACATACACATATACGCGCACACACGCGCACACACACACACACAGAGGTAGGGTGAAAAGAAAGCGACAAGGGTGGTGGCTACGAGGAATAGATGAGATTAAATGAAGAAGGGAGGACATGGGAGGGGGAAGGAGGGGGTAAGGATCGAGAAAGAGGGTGAAAGAGAGAGGCTCCGAGGGTGGAATAGGCTCTCTTTCAGTAGGCCACGATCGATGGGAGCGATGTTGCCTCCGCTTCTCGTCCGCTTCTGCTTCGATTTTCTAGTCGTCGGAAGGCCGGGCCGACTCGGTTGCTCGGTCGACCGGTCGGCCACGCTGGTTGGCTGATGGCTTCAATAAAGCACAGTTCTCCTCGACTAGGTTACAGGGTTAAAAGTGTCCGCGCGCACGAGTTCTCGACGATGCACGTGGTGGACCTCGGGACGTCGCTTTTCCTTTCCTCCATGGCGAACACGCGCCGCGGCCCACTTTTTATTCCACCACCTCCCTGTTCCGCTATTAATCCACCTACACCTACCTCTACCTACGGCGTTCGACCGCCGAATCTGTCCTCTTCTATCGTGCGAACCGTGTATGCGCGATTCTTCGTTGAACGTTTCGTTGGTCGAGGTTATCGTCGCACCTGGAAACTCGGAACGTGTCCCCAACACGTGCATCTTTGCTCTGACCGCGCCGAGTCACGCCAGACTATAATTTTCCCTTTCATCGCGTACGTACACCGGACCAGTCCATGTCGATCCGGTCATCCGATTTCTCCCGATATTTGTTCGTTTAGTTTCTCTCCTCTTCCTCCTCCTCCTCCTCCTCCTTCTCCTTTATCCCCTCCGCTCTTCGATCGGCCATATTAGCCGAGCGATATATCCACGATGCCTCCCCGCAGCATCGGTTGTTATTATTACGCTTTCGTGTTGCGCTTTAAAATAGCATTACTGTCGTCGAGGGCTCGGGATATCGATTTTCTGGAACACGGTCAGCTTGAAATTCGAAATCAAGCCGGCGCTCTCTTCCGTTTCTATGGCGCGGCAGTCAAGTCGGGTGATCTCGATCAAAAGCTGCTCGACTACTTGCTCCACTGCTGCTGCGCGTCTTCCCTTTTTCTTTTTTTCTTTTTCCCTTTCTTTCTGTATCCCTGTATCGCTGTCTCTCTCGCATCGGGAAATTCTCTATATTTCTCGCGTTTTAACGAACGTGAACCCTGTGCCTACTTTAACGAGGACATCGCGCGCGCACACCTTTCGAATGAGAATCGTGTACGCGACTACTGTTAGACTCTCCAGTGGCCTACTTTCTTACACCGCCGGTGACCACCCTTTTCTTTTATATAATCTCGATAGCATCCGCTGTTACATCGTCGCTGTTACACGCGCTGTGCGATACTGTTGTTCTTTTTCTTCTTTTCAGCGAGAGGAACAGGTAAATAACCAACGCGCTCCGTTCCGAATACTTAAACACAGAGCCGGCTCTTCCTTTCCCTTTAGAAACTGGCTGGCAACGTGCAACGTCAGCTCTCGATTCTCTTTTCCAGCCTGTCGTCGTGATTTTTGTCTACGCGTCTCGGTGTCTCGTTTGCGCCGGTAAGACAGGTTGCGTCCACTCATCGAGTCACGGCCCGATGAAAAATCCTCGCGATAGCTTTTTCTGCCGGCGGCATCAGATCGGTCGAATAACCGATTTCGTCTCTCGTCGCGCGCTGCGACATTTCTCTCACGTCGATTCAATTCGATCGGTCGTGAATCGAGGATTTTCTTTTTTTCATCATCGTCGTTTTCTTCTTCTTCTTCTTCTTCTTCTTCTTCTTCTTCTTCTTCTTCTTCTCGTTCGCATTTTATCGCTTATCAGGAGCAACGCTTTAACTCCGGTCGATGCTTTCTTTTTCTCGTCCATTCGCGTAATCAACCATCCGCTCGTTTCGCAGAACGCACGATGATGATTCGATTCATCGAGGTTCCCCGAGCGTGTAACGCGTGCGAGGTTTTCCGGATGCTTCGCTTTCAAGTCGACTCGTCGAGCCGCAATCTCGTTACATCCACCGGTTAATCCGCCGAGTAACAGCGGATCAACGCGAACAATGAAGCGCGCTTTTCAGCTCGGCCTTCCGAAAATCTCTTCCCTTCGAAACTTTCGCGTCCGTCGCTTCGTTTTCGATTCCAGTCCTGAAATTCTTCGAACCTCTTTTACTGCGAAAGGCCCTCACAGGTTTATCAATATGTACGAAAGTCGTGACGTTCACGTAACTTGCACATAACGCCTGAAATAACGTTTAAATCATGCGTCTAATGAAAAATTGTTTAAACAAAAATTGTAAAAAATGTGTATGGTTTTTAAGGCCCTCACAGGTTTATCAATATGTCACGAAAGTCGTGACGTTCACGTAACTTGCACATAACGCCCGAAATAACGTTTAAATCATGCGTCTAATGAAAAATTGTTATTAAACAAAAGTTGTAAAAAGTGTATGGTTTTTAAGGGAGGGATACGCAATCATATGGCATATCAAGTTTTTGTGGGTTTCGAAATTTTCAAAGTAATCTCTATTTTTTTTTTTTTCAATTGGACCATGTATTTTTTTTGTCATAAAAATCCAAGGAGACGTTTGACGATAATTTGTCACGAGAATTGAAAACTGAAAAACCACGTCGAATATAAAAAAAAGTTTTTTTTTCATACGTTCGTAGATGTATCAATTTGGAATTCATATTGTTTATACAAACTCAGAGCAAAGAAAGACAAAATACCACAACAATTTGACAATTTCGTTAAAATTATTACCAAGTCTTCGATAAAGATAAAAATCTATTCTAGTAACGGTGATTGAAAATGCGTCGTTGCTCTCCAAAAAATGATAAATTACAACTATCGTTGTAAAACGTTGCGACGTTTTTGAAATATTTCGTGCAAAATTATATTTCGTATGAAAGAATTTTGCAAAGCGTTATTACTGTAAAACGTGTTCTTCCCGTCAATTTGTTACGATTGACGAGAAAATTTAACGAACTGAACAAAATTTAAGATTATGCTCCTTATTCGTCTTTCACGCTTTCCGGGCATTTTTTAAGCGAATTAAATAAACACGTATACATGGTTTTAAAGTTTTTTAAATTTTCGCAGCTTTATTAAATCGACGCTATTTTCGATAAAATTTTACAAAGTTATTCGCTTACACGTCTAGCGTTTCTTACGAGTGTGATATTTTTTAAAACATTCATCCTTGTGATGTGGAACCTGACAGAATTGACGTATACGTCTTGTTTCGTTCCTTTTTTTCTTTGAGCTGCAGACTTTGCAAGGCTTTTGAGGATATTTTTTCTTTCCTTTCCCAACAATTTGCTTAAGGATCTGCTGCTTCATGTTTCCCGACGATCTACTTGGTGGATCTAATTTTGGAGTTCTTTTTGTTGGTTGAATTTAAAATGTAATTAGCAGTCTCTTCGAAATCGGAATCATTTACTTGTTGATCGGTGACCCAGATCCTTGCTACTTCTTTTACAAATTTATCGTAAGTAATACGTACGTTTGTGTTTAACTTCTTGTAAATTACCAATGCATCGAAGGGAGCGCAATTAAACAGAAACAAGACCACTCTCTTCGACCATTTTTTAGTTTTTCTCACAATGCCGCAATATGAGAGATACTGATCGGTCCTATCTACCTCTTTCATACATTTGTTACAGTCGTTAGTGCAATTTCGTTTAATAATATCTTTTCCATCTCTAGTCCTTTTATCAACAAGTTTATTATATCATGCTGGCGTGCGATTTATCTGCATAAATTTCCTCACCCTCCATAGAGAACTCTTTCGTGCTTGTCATTTTCACGGTTACGAAGTTCCTAAAAAATACTACCTAAAAATCAAAACAGTAGGTTCAACAGGCAGATAGTGCTACAACCAATGGTAAACAAGAAACGCGCATAAAAATGAAAAACTAACGCAGCGTTTTCAATCAAAATTCAAGGAGAAACGTAAACCTACGTGGTCCGTGTTGGGAAGTCAGAGTGGAGGTATGTAAATTTACGTTTTCGATCCAACGGAGGCACAGTAACCAAAGATTGGAGCCCTATCGAAAGGGTCAATTCGGTTGCACGCGACGACACGCGACGACACACGCCTGGAAACAGCCAGTGAGCGTTAACGTGCAAACCGACGTGACGGAATCTCTCTCTAGATGTTCGACCATCGATCAAAGGGCGTGGCGTCTTTATCAGAAATCGTTGTCTTGTCGCAAATTGGACGCGACACGGGGAATTGCCATTGTTCTCCCATCCCTTCCAGTGTCAGATTAATTACGCAATTTACGCACTGACTGATTGCTGGACGCGAGTCAACGACCTTCGCCTGTGAAAGACGCGTGCAACCGAGTCATCATCGAGTGGGATCTGGTTCCAGCTCACCGGTTCGGCCGTGTCTTTCGTCGCATGTGTCGAGCGTGTCACCAGTGAATGCTGGAATGCGCACTCCTCACGGCGTCGAGTGCCGATGAAGACTTTAGACGAACCCTCGACGACGTTTTGCGTAATCGACGCGCGTTCCGCGTTCCGAGAATCTGAACGAAATGAACATCACCTCGTCATCATCTGCTCGCGATCGTGTTCGCCACGTGCGCGAGAAGCAGAAGCGTTCCTCGAGGGAACGGAAGCTTCTCTCCGGAAGCGGCTGTCGGAATATAATTAAATTCGTTTTTGGAAAAACGCGCGATAAAAGAACGCGTCGTCGATGTCGGCTTTTCTCGCGATCGGAAGCGATAAGTTTTTTGGACCAGGACCCAACGAGAGAAAGCGAAAGGGAGAAACGAGGCTCGACAGTTTAATCTCCTCGCTAAACAGAGCGAAATATTGGTAATCGTCACGAGGAGAAAACGGTGGAGTCGCGTGAGGTAGCGAGCGTATGATATTTCGCTGATGGAGATCTACACGGGCGGAAGAGTTACGATCGATACGTTCCGTTTCCGAGCGGAATACGACTGCATTTTGTGTGCGTACACACGCTCCACACGTACACACAGGTACGCTCGTTCGAACACCTTTATTCCTTCGCTCCACCGGTTTTGCAACAACCACCTTCCCCCGATATTCCGACTTATCTCCTTGCACGGTGCATATCGTTGACCCCGTAATCGGCGACCTTGCATCGTGAACGACGAAACGAAACGAAACGAAACGAAACGAATTCGTTCGCAATAACGTATCTAACGTCTTTCGTTCCGGATTCTCTCTCAGGGCGCCCGTCTTTCGACTTTTGCAGAGCTATATTGCCAAAAGTTCACTCTTTACTCAAAGAAGAAGAGTGAAAATACATGGGTGAAGGTACGATCTTCACGTTTAAATCTACGATAAAAAAAAGAAAAAAGAAAAAAAAACGATCGATCGCAGATCGTTTAAATCTACGCGCGTCACTTTCACAGTTCCACGACGAGCGAGACGTCTCGTCTTACGCGTTGAAAAGCATTTTTGTGATGACGAGTTCACTCGTCATGCGTAGTTCAAGGATTCGTTTATCTCTTTGAGCACGTGTGCGTTCGAAAGCTATCGTTGTGGACGCGTATATGCGTTTGTGAATTCTTGAAAATCTTGCCAAAGTGGCACCGCGGTGATAATTGTATCGTGTACGAGGTAAATACAATCTCATCACACCCCCGACGAATTATTAACGCTAGAACTACCAAAATGGTCAAGATGGGAATATTTTTCGAATATTTTTGTTTAGTGTATTTTTAAAGATTCGAATGATTTCCTCGTAAAATATATAAATAGAAGCTTGCGTACCCTATCGTATTATAAAGATTTTCTGCTTTTTTCTTTTATTTTAATAGAACTTTTACCATTACCATCAGCAAACACGATAAAGAGGATACAATTCGATACACGAAAATTCAAAAGTTCGCGCGGTTTCAGCCCGCGACTTTTTCCCCCGCGATTTTCGACTTTAACCCTCTATTGCATGAATTTTTATGACGAAAAAAATATATATGGCTGTTAGTCTACTTAAAAATGAACGTGGTCATGAAATAAATAATAAAATTTTATCACAAAATGTTATTTATCGCATTTCAACAACTATCAATAAATTGTCTACTTAATTTATTATAGAACATTTGAAATTTAAGTCCCCAATTGGAAACGGAATGCGATAGAGGGTTAATTTAATGAAATGTCAACGTCTTTGCACAAGATGGCGTTTCTGTAAGTTGTTGAACACATAGTATATTCTAGAGATATAATAACTCGTTATGGACAAATCTGAAATTATTAATTTCGTATTTCGTGTGAATTGTTACGTCCAACTGGTTTATTCGAAAATATGTAATTTTTCTTAACCCTCTGTTGCATGAATTTTTATGACGAAAAAAATATACATGGCTGTTAGTCTACTTAAAAATGAGCGTGGTCATGAACTAAATAATAAAATTTCATTAGAAAATGTTATTTATTGTATTTTATGACTGTTCCTGTATGGGAACTTTGTACATATGCAGGTACAAAATCAAATAAAAAAAGAACAATTTTTTTTCAACATAGAAACACACATGTACGTGACATTTCTCGCACATAGCTCTTGATTTGTCCTTGCATCCTATTACCTTACACCTTTGACTATTCTCAGTCCACAGAGGCCAGTGTGCAATGTGATCAGTTTCTTCTTATTTCAGCCAATAAAACTTACAATACAATTTGCACCGAACAACAGTGACTATAAATATTGGCAAACAGCTGCCAATAAATTGTCTACTTAATTTACTATAGAACATTTGAAATTCAAGTGCCCAATTGGGAACCGAATGCAATAGATGGTTAATATCCGCGTGTACGCACGTGATTGTGTGCCTCTCCTCGAAATCTTTCTTTCTTTCTCTCTCTCTTTTTCTTTTCCCTCCGTTGCTCGGCCGATTTTGCTCGACGAGCAACAACTTCGATTGCGGGGAATATCTTATTCAGCGGTTTCTGGCCGAGAGCCAGAACTTCCTTCGAACTTCCGGCGACACGTTCACTTTCGTATCCGTTGCACCGATAATCTGGACGCATGGCGATTAAGATGTTAACGCCGTGATCAAATTATCGAGCAGTATATATATATATATATATATGCGGTCTTTTTCGCGGAGTGTTGAATCATTGGAGCGTTTAAGAACTCCTTGGAAGGAAATCGATTACCGCGGCGTCGCAAAGATGCCCCCGGCTCTTTCAGGGAAATTTCCGCTCGTCGTTCTCGATTCGATGCGCCGATGACTCGAACGATTTCAACACGTCGGACGAGCGCGAAGACGATCCTGACTGCTGGTAGTTAAGGTGTCTTTCGTTTCACCTCCGTCCGGAGATCGTTATCGTGCACTTCGTTTCGTTCGACTCGAAGTTGAAAAGAAACGAAGAGACGCTGATGGAGAGAAATTTGAAAGATGGAAATTTTTCTCTGTCCCCGAACTTTCCGATCGATCTTTTTGCTACTAACTGTGTCATACTATCGGTGACTATAGTTAGCCAACGTCTGATACTGTGTATTATCGGCGAGTTTAGTCAACCGATAAAATTTTACGTTTATTTATATATATTTTAAATTATATATATTTATTTATAATATTAGTTTATTCCTAATCCACTTTCGCGACACGAGAAACATAGTTCTATTAGTTTCATTTCAAGTTTTTTAGCAGAATACGGGCAACGTAGGGTCACTTGAAATTATCTGCAAATACGGTGTAAAGTATATTCGACGAATGGTAAAAACGTAGAGACACTTTAAACAAAAGAAATTGTTTTATCAAATATCAACGCTGAAGAAAGATATTATTAAATATCAAATGATACTTGTTGAACTTGTTAAATTGTTATTACGTTTTACATTTGTTGATATGATTTTATATTTCAAGTTCTTGACAAGTACCGCGCGAATTGTCATGTAAAACAAGTGTGTAAAAATGTTACTGTAAGTTAACGTAGATTTTATGTATCTGTAAATTCATCGTAGTAAGTTCATTTTCTTAAAAAGAAAAAAAAAAAGTTTCTAAAATTTGGAACATTACTTACTACTGAGATGTAATATTTCTTACATTTACATTCAGCTAAACGTTTTGTACAAACGCTCGTGTAGCGAAAGTGTTAACATTGGTAGAAATAAGAGCGTCTACGTTAGGATTGCTCCTTATCGCAGCGGCGCATTCGCGCTCAGGATCACCATAGCGGAAAGGTGAAGTATGCCAAGTTCAGGAAAAACCTGACACAAGGAAAACAGACTCGCAAGGAAGCCAGTCTCGTACGCTGACGATACGTTTGGGAAGAATTGCCTTCTTGCGTGCATCCGGGATGCAAAGCATCGCGGATAGCCTGAAAGATGAAAATGTCAATTTCTTGGCGGAAGCTTGGTAACGAGCTCGATTCTCGATGCATCGCGTTCTCGAATCACGATAGTTTTTATTAACGCGTTCAACTTTTTCATATTCCGCACGATGACAGTCAGCTTATTTGTTATTTTTATTTTCGCGTTTCCCTTATTTTTATTTACGTTGTCAGTGAATTTTCTGTTCAGTTTATCACGTGCATGCGCAATATCATAAGTTGTGGTTTAGTTGGGTAACATTCCAAATGTATAAACGAAGCATTCGGCTGGATAGAATTTTCCGTGAATTATTTCAAATTTTTGAATTCTAGAAACTTATAGTTACGATTATTCGAATTCTTGATAGAAATTCTCGATAGAAAATTCCTAGAATTTTACATTCATCGGACTCGGCGGAAGACTCGTGTAATACAGAAATCAGGAAATAAGAGAGCAACATGATAAAAAAAAATATAACCTGAATGTTATAATCATCAATCAGTCAATGTCTAGTCAGCAAGGTTGTAAGAATGACCAGAAAACGATATAAATAATGTCCCATAGTCATGAACGAAGGGAGAGAGAATGCTATTAACAAGACCAAAAAGAGTCGACACTTATCGCCGAGACTGTAGGAATAAATCAACACTTTGCTTTCTTCATGTTTTGCAAAACTTCATAAATGAGTTTGATGATTCAATAATTATTCTTACTTTTGACTACCCGATTTTTGGTACAGTTGCGAACAAACGCGAAGAAATTACAATAATCATTTTTTTTTCTACTTGACAGTGGATATTATAGCTTTACATTATTTAGGTCCAATTTTTCCAGTTTAAATTATGCTTTCAAAAATATAATTAGAAATATATGTGTGTGTGTGTGTGTGTGTGTGTGTGTGTGTGTGTGTGTGTGTGTGTGTGTGTGTGAACGACCGGTGGTTCACGCCGTTCATATATAAAAGCACATCTTGCGGGTTGAATCGTGGGTTAATCGACAGCAGAGCCAAAGTGAAATTTTTTATTGGATCCGGTACTTGACACACTTTCGTGCCCTGGGGAGGGGGAGAGAAACACCCCCGCCGATAAATGCAGCCATAAAACGTGTACCCTGGTACACGTTCCATCGGATCGCCCTCGTAACGAGTATAATCGGGGCGAACGTTGCGGCGCTTCCTCCGTCGTACTTTGACGTAATAACGTAAAATCGTCGATCTTCTGGTCACGCGGCGAGAAATCGCTCCGAGTCATCATTTGCACCCGTCGTCGAGGGATGGAAATCAACAGGCGAGGAAACGGACGATTTGTTTCCGAGCAGTTGCATCCGGTGGTGGTCGATTTATTAGATTTCTTCCGCGCTCGGCTGTGTGGGGAAACCTTTCGCAACCGAACGAACCGAACGAACCGAACCAGGTGCTTTTCGTATCTTAGCCGGCTTCTGTGGTTGTTCACGATGGTCCAGTTCGCATGTATCACCGATGTTCCTCGTCGCAATTCCGGCGTGTCCTGGCACTTTGGGGGATCCCGCGAGCGTACGCTGTGGTTCAGGAACGAAGGGGAAATACAGCCAGGGAACAAAACAGGGGAGAGAAGTCGATTCGTAAAGGTACAGAAATTCGTGGCTGCGACATTCGTTTGCAGGTCTTTTGCAAGTCTTTCGTATCGCCGAACGAAGAAATTATTACGAGCTACGGACTATTTATTACCTTGTTCGAAGAGATCATCGCGACACTGGACAAAGGAGTTCCCTCTTTGCCGAGGAAAATTGCCTCTCGTCCCTCCGATTTGATGCGCGGCGTGTCCGTTTCGTGTGGCTTCGTTTCACGCGAATGGAAGTCAGTAGAAGAGAAAAACAAAGTATTGGAAAGAAAAGCTGGTGCAAGTTATAGAAATACATATTTATTTCACACAGGTTAAAATAATAATAATAATAACAATAATGATGATGATTCGAAACAAATTTTCCTTTGTAATTGGCACAAGCTCGTTATCCTCGTCGTTGGAAATATTCGAAAGTTCGGCTTCATTTTTATTGTTAATGTTAATTCTTTCGGATGATTTGCTCTCGAATTTGCGCCAAGTTTTCGTAAATTCGAGTCACGTGCTTGAGCTTGTAAAGAACAAACACTACGAGCGTTCTTTATCAGCGTTACTGTCACTGTTACTTTTGAAAATTCTCCGAAGATATATTTTCTTGTCGCGCAAAAAGAGACTCGCGTAAAAAAAGTAAACCGCGCAAATGGGTGGACGGATGTAGTTTATCGTGAACGTGGTTCGCGAGGAAAAATCGTCGTGGCTTACGTCTCGTTTCGATCGCTGCGACTTCGTCGTCTTCGGAGGTTCGGGGTCGTCGAATGAAGAAACTGTTACGCGTTCGAAGGGATCGCGACACACCGAACGGAAGGAGTTTGCTTTTCGCAGAGGAAAAGCATTTGATTGTGGACGAGGTTGAAGGTTTCGAGGTTGTGTCGCTTATTTACAAGGGACGTTGGATCGATCAGTTTTCTCGCACGAGCAGCTCACGGAGAGAGCGCGAGGAATTTTTCTCGCCTGGAGCGTTTGTTCGCCGCTTCGCTGGCTCTTTTATACTTTTCTGTTATCAGCCGGTGTCGGAGCGGCGACGAGAGAGAGTGAGAGTCGGCAATGTCGGCCCTTGGAATCGTGAGCCGATCATGCAAAACCACCGAATCGGATAAATCGGCCGCTCGTCGTTTCCGTTACGAGGATCGCTTGTTACGAACTGACCAAACTAGACTCGACTTTTCCGCCGATGTATATATATATATATATATATATACTTTTATATTATATATTATATATTATACATTATACATTATACATTATACATTATACATCACACATTATACATCACACATTACACATTACATATTATACATTACATATTATATATTATACATATATACTTTTTCCGTAATTGGATCTTGAAATTTTGTCGTCGTGCTATCGCTTGCGATTCGAGCAAGCAGATTATTCTGGAGAAAAAATTCCATTGCCGAGCAAGAATCCGCGGGAAACAGGATTAATGCGAAAGATTCACCGCGATTAAACAAATTTAATTTAAATGCTGCTTCTGAATCCAAGGTGAGGATTCGGAATACTTTGGCGGCCGATTTCGTAGCACGATGCTACGATAAATATTTGCTCTCTCTGTGAATGTTCGATTCTAAAGAATTAACGTGTCTCGGAAATAACGGTGTTTTCTATCGATCGACGCTAGCCATCTTATACTTACTAAAAAATTAATAGCTTGTTTATATATTGCTCGCGCGGCAACCTTATGACACAGAATGTCCCATTTTAATCTATAAATGCAATTATCTCCGAAACTATTCGTCATTTGAAACGTCACAAATTTTTTTTTTTTTTTTCGAAGAATGTCTGCAATCTTCTTTTTGTTTTGAGAGGACAGTGTGTTATGAAGGCCACTACTATTTCTTTCAAATATATTTATGCAATTTTCTTTTGCATCGATCTATCTTTTTGCAGCAGATCGTTCTCTAGAGAAAAGTATTAACCTATCTACCTGTCTAAAACCCATTAGTTTAGGAAACGTATCTTATAAAAAATCTATGCATAAGAAATAAGAACAGTATGAATGCAAGAATACTGCGCTTGTGCTTCCTCCGTCTTTCGTACGATAGACTTTATAAAATTCAAGTTGAATCTTCTAAACTAACAGTTTTTCGACATACATAGTTAATACCTTTTTCTACAGGGAATGACCTGCTGCGTCTACTGACGTAAAAAAAATTACATAATTATACTTAAAAAAAAAATAGTAGTGATCTCCGTATCTCCTACACGCGTCAACTGTTGCGAATGTACCAAATCACTGTCGTCTGAAAACAGAAAAAAATACATTTTTCTTTCAAGCGAATATCCGAACGAATAGTTTCGGAGACAATTGCATTTACAGATTAACACGTTGAATGCCATTACGTTGAATGCTTACTTTACGTGGATGGTTCGTGGCGATACATACATGTTGAAATATTAGCTACAACACATAAGTTGAAGTATATAGTCATGTTCAATGAATTTATCTTATTGGGGATCACCTGTAACACCGTGGCGCTGAAATGCATTTCTTCGATGTAGTATAGAGATTTACTCTAATTATGTATTTTTACTAATTTTGGAGTCGCCGAACTCGTGTTCAAACGGGTCACCCTGTACGTATTTACAACTTCATTCGGAGATTTTTTTCGCCGATTTCAGGTGATTTGACGCGCGCCTCCGTGCGTAAGTCACGCGACACTAAATCTTATATACGCGAAGCTCCGTTAAAATCAGCTGGCAGCGAAATCTCAAAAATAGAGCGTAATTTAGTTACCCTCGTAACGCGCGTTTAATATCGTTGTACTCGTTTCGAGCTTTGGATATTAAGCGAGTTCCGTGACTCGGTCACGGGACACGACAGCGCATATTTATTTTAATCGTCGAAACGTAACGCGAACGTACCACAGTATCTTTCTGCAAGTTTCTACTGCGTACAATGAATTTCTGCAAGTGCTGCCACTAACGGGAAATGCCATACGGTATCATACCATATCATACGGTATCGTACCATATCATACGATACAATACGATACTACATCATACCATTCGATATCATATCATACCATACCATACCATACCATATCACACCATACCGTACGATATCATACGATACCATACCACACCATACCATACAATACCATATCATATGATACCATACCATACCATACCATACCGTACGATATCATACGATACCATACCATACCACACCGTACCATATGATACGATACGATACCATACCATACGGTATACCATACCATACCACGCCATACCACACCACGATATCATACCATACCATACCACGTCATACCATACGATACCATATTATACCATATCATACGATATCATACCATACCACACCATACTATACGATACGATACCATATCATACCATACCACACGATACCATACTATATCACACGATACCATACGATACGATACCATACCACGTGGTGGCACGGTAATGTGGTGTCAAGCCGTGAGGGTTGCCACTTTGCGAGCGAATATTTCTCTCAGAATATTTCGCCTCAATGTTACGGAGTAATTTCTCGATTGCGGTTCGGTGGCACGATCGAAGACGCACAGCGCGTAATAGGCTTGTTCTCTCTCTCTCTCTCTCTCTCTCTCTCTCTGACTCTAATTATCAAGCGTATACACTTAACTCCGACTCTAATTATCAGTCTGGTGGACGTCACAAAGGGACTCTCGGTGTGTATATACGCGCGTATTCGGATCAAAGACGGGTTAAGTGCATACCGAACGAATTTACTACGGCGGTTCCGATACGTTTCCGCGCCTATGAGAAACCTCCGTCGCCATCCCGCCATTGCGATATGTCGTATGCTTTCGTCGAATTTTCCTGGACAGACAGAGGACGTCTGCCGATGGAAAATCTTGTTTCGTTGCTGAAACGTTGGAAACACTGGCTCTTTCAGCGTTGTCGCTTGACCTCGATCCCTTACGTAAACCCTTACCTATTAATTTCGAATACTCGCTCGATGAACAGAGAATGGCTGCGAGCCATTTCTCGTTCGTTGAGACACGGATTGTTTCGCGATTGTTCGTCCACGATTCGTATCTATCCATTCGCGTCTGCCTTGTGCTTTAGACGTGTCACGTTACTCCGTTCTTCGCAAGTTCTTTCGATTATCTTCGCAACGAAGAGTCCGTCACTGACGGATGTTGTTGGTACTTGCTATTAACCTTGCTTTTAACGCTTTCGGTACGAGCGCCGGATATATCCGGCATCCATCTGATGACCTGTGTGCACTTATATAATTAGTAGAACTTTATATGAATGCCTTTTCATATTAAAACTATAAACGACACTCGTTGGAAGAAACATTGTTTTATCAAGCACAGTTCTTATTTAACGCTTAGGAAAATATTTATACAAAAGTGGACTGACCACGCTCTATTTGTGCATTTTCGGAGCGGCGCCTCGTACAGCGGAAGTATCACGGCGGACATGGCGCTCGTACCGAAAGGGTTAATCCTTTTAGCGCCGAACAACGATATATCGTCGATACTGTGCATCGCGGGATGATTATTTGTTCATCTTTTTAAACTGTTTATTTTTGAGCCTTTTTTTTTTATCAATTTCTTATCAAGTTTTCAGTCGAAGAAACGGAACTTTTCTATTCCCCCCCCTCCCAATCCTCTCCCCCCAGACCACATCACATCAATTTCGCTCGGGATTGCTTTCTTTCGTCGGCACTAAAAGGATTAAAATTTGTTTTCGAGGCGCTCATAGGTCCGCATTTTACATTGCTCGAATCAAACTGAAGGCACATACAGGCGCCCGACAATATTTATATAATTGCAGCAAACTTGCACGTTGGATTGAAAGACGTAAATGAATTCTAATTCAACAATTGCGCCTTCCGTTACTTAAACGTGATTATTTTACTTTCATTTCGAACGGAAAAGTATGTAGTAATAAATTAATCACGAGAAGTACACGGAAACGTGACGAAACGTAACAGAAGAAGGGGGAGACGCATTACGAATGCAAGAAACGATGACGTAGGATTATGTTATAAATTGTGACCACGCTTGTTATTCGAAGTATCATGAAACGAAGGTTAAAGTTACTTAACCCCTTAACATACGAGTTAAATGAAATTCTATATAATCAAAAAACGATGTATATTTTTCATTTTTTAACATTTGTTGACAAACTTGACAAAGAGAAACTTTTATACTCTTGTACTTGTACTGAGAAATGCCACGAACGCAATACTTGTAAAGAAAATTAATAAAAAATGATGAAGGAACAAATTAATAATTCATAGTCCTTAGGAAACGTATGACGTCTTCCAGACGTCATTATATGTTTTAAGGAGTTAAAGTTAAATTTTTAGTATGTTCACTAGTAATTCAAGTATAGAGTGCGAATAAATAAATAATATTGGTTTAATCGGTAGCGCAAATCAGTGTTTCGATTATTTCTGAGAAATGCACGCTGACGAAAAATTTCGTCGTTCTCACGATCGGTCAATGTACCGTTCGTGATTGAACCTCTACGTGTGGTATGTGTCAGAGTCTACCGTAGCGAGAGGGTTATAATAATCGAAATATTGGCAAAATTCCTCTGTGCTTCTACGTTTATTAATTACGCAACATTTCCGAACGTCGTTTGTCTTCGAACGATCAACTCTCCACATTTTTCCTTATCCAAACACCTTAGATTGAACAAACAAATGGCTCGTTTCCACTTCCACAAGTGTGTTCGTTCTTACCTTCTCCCCCGACTCGATGCAGGATCACATGCTCGATGAATTCGCTCGACTCTTCCAATTCCGCGCGCATAGTATGCATTTTCGTCGCGTGCAGCCAAGTCTCCACGCGACACCGTGCATGCCAAATCTTCGTGTGCATTCTCCGAATCTCTCTTCGATCGAGCCATCGACGATCCACCGCAAACGTTTATTCGTTCCCATCCTCTCGTCGCTGGGGTCGTCCTCGCCTCGAACTTTTACGAATAATCTCGCGACGTTACGAATAATTCCCGCTGGTAACGATGTTATTGTGGATTAGTCAGGTATGAATCGCCGTAATCGTCGTAACACTTCGGTGAAAGAAAAGTTTGCCAGTGGATATCGCGGATGAATTCTACATTTTCGATTTGACCTGTTGCAAAATTGCAACGACTTTTACTTTGAATTTCATTTGTTTTTTTTTCCTTGTCGTGCATTTTTCTTATCACGAAGGCGATGAACTTTTCCAAGGCTAATAGTTTTCTTGAGAAATGGAGAGAAAGTTTCTTGATCATTTGCAACTGCGGACGTGTGCGTTAAATAACAGCGACTTTACGAATAATTCCCACTGGTAACGTTGTTATTGTGGATTAGTCAGGTATGAATCATCGTAACAGTCGTAACAGTCGTAATCGTCGTACTTCGGTGAAAGAAAAGTTTACCCGTGGCTATCGTGGATGAATTCTACATTTTCGATTTGAGGTAAAGGACCTGTTGCAAGATTGACTTTGACTTTGAATTTCAATTTTTTTTTCTTTTTGCATTGCATTTTTCTTATCACGAAGGTGATGAACTTTTCCAAGGCTAGCAGTTTTCTTGAAAAATGGCGAGAAAATTTCATGCTCATTTGCAACTGCGGACGTGTGCGTTCTAACAGCGACTTTACGTTTACGTGCTGGATTAGGTTTCACTAACATTTGATCACTGCGAGTCTGAATAATCAAATGATAAAATCAACATTATTCGAAATATAAACATTACATCCACGCGTAACCACGTAAAGTCGCTGTCAGAACGCACGCAATCGCAGTGTTCTAAACGATGAAGAAACTTTCTCGCCATTTTTCGAGAGAAAACTGTTAGATTGCGATGGTTGCTCGGGAAGGTTTCCCGCGATGAGTGGGATACAATGCAAGAGAAAGAATTTTTGGACCTTGAAATTCAAGGTCAAGATCAATTTCGCAGCAATCTTTACATGTATTTCATGTATCATCAAATCGAATCTGTGATGGCCACTTGGGCAAATTTTCCTTTCCACTCTGTACACTTGTGTCGTAGCTATAGCGAAAGGCTATATATTAATCATTTAACTGCGAAAATAACCAAAAAACCTTTGAACGCGGTCGCGAGATATCCATTGTGACGTGTTAACTCGTCACGCACAGTTACAGAGAGTGTTAAACTCCGATAGAGTCTCATTGACGTCGTCAAGGTCGCGGAAGCTCGAAACGATCGACGATCGTGGACGTCGGCGGGATTGGAACTGGCGTCGCGATCGATTCGATCGCCGATTGAAAATTTCGATCGGGGGCAGCGTGGTCAGCTGGCGAGAATCGCCGCGTCGTTGATCGGTTGCTCGTTCGTGCGACAAAGGGGCATCCGGTTGGAAAGAATCGACGCCGTGAGAAAGGAGAGACGAGGAGAGAGAGAGAGAAAAAAAAGGCGAAAATAAAAATTGAACGCGCGGCGCCCTCTTCGCCTTGGCGCTGTGTTTCGTTATTATTATCGTCGTTGATCGAGTTTCCCTCCCCCTCGCCGAGTAATAAACGTTCTCGCGCGAGTAAAACGGTTAAATTGAATCACACGTACAGACGAGCAGAGAAAAGGCGAGAGGCGGGTCGTAAAACACGGCTCTGGCTGTCGATAATATCCGAGTATTAATTCGCAATTAGCAGGCGTGCGAGCGGGCACGAGCCACGGACGCGTTAATTGCCGGCAGGTAAAAACGCTCGCTCGCTCGTTGGCGCGAATTTTCAAGCGAGTTTCACGCGTCACGCGCGACCAGTCTCTCTCTAAAAGTGTGCGAAAAAACAAACTGCATCGGCGGAGAGAGGATCGAGGTTGTTTCGTAATTTTCTGCTTTATGTAATTGGCATCGATCGGAGCGTTGGAAGCTCCGGAACGAAAGCGGGAGAAAGTTACGGCGATTCGGTTTTGAGACGAGTCACACCGAGCGTGCTTATACCTTCTTCGACGTTGGTCCATCCCGTGAGTTCATCGCGTTCCGTTTCGACGATTGATTATTCGCTCTTTTTCTCTTTCGTTCTTCTTCTTTTTTCTTTTTGTACTTTTCAAAGGAGAATCTGAAAAGTTAATTATACACGTGCCTCTTCGTCCGTCGTTTCCAACAATTGGAGCGTAATTTTGTTGTGTAAAAGTTCACGCTCCTCTGAATGCATAAATCCTCTATTTAGACTTTTTGGACGTTTCAACTGGTTTGGAATTAATTCCGAGTCGAGTTGTTCCACGCCGGTATCGAATTTCCTGGCTGTGTGTTTCACAGTTTAAAAGTGGGATCCGCGGCGATTGATTGGCGTTAACCAATGAAAAGATTAGCAGAAGGCAAGAAGCCGCCTTTAAATAGAGGAACTGAACGTTCGTTGTTGTACTTAGAAACACGCCCGGAATATTTCAGCGTGTTTTTATCGCGGCGACTCAGCGGGAGTCACCCGGCCTATTTTCGAGGACAAATCAATCTTTCCACGGTATTCGGAGCTGTAATAATTTCCGCGGATCTTGCCGTTTCCTGCTGACATATTTTCCATTGTCGGCTATCTGCTTAGTGGAATTGGATCGGCGTGTAACCATTCTGTGTGGGAAAAGGATTGGCGCAAACAAGTGCATGCCTTTTGCAGTTGGACGAATCCTTTCTTTTCTCTCTCTCTCTCTCTCTCTCTCTCTCTCTTTCTTTCTCTCTTTATTTTACTTTAGTCGGTGATTTTTCGCACAGATTTTACGCTATAATCATCGACGATTAAAGGATAAAATTTCCATCAGAGAAATTCTTTAAAAATACGCTGCTCTACGTCCGTGAATTATAATAAAATTTCCATCAGAGACATTGAAGTCAGAAAAAAAAATAGGGAAACTTTATAATACAATTTTACGAAAAATTATCTAAATCTTTAAAAATACGCTGCTCTACGTTTGTGGATTATAATAAAATTTTCACCAGAGACATTGGAGTCAGAAAAAAATAGAGAAACTTTATAATACAATTTTACGAAAAATTATCTAAATCTTTAAAAATACGCTGCTCTACGTCTGTGGATTATAATAAAATTTCCATCAGAGACATTGGAGTCAAAAAAAAAAAAAAAAATAGAGAAACTTTTATAATATAATTTTACGGAAAATTATCTAAATCTTTAAAAATACGCTGCTCTACGTCTGTGGATTATAATAAAATTTCCATCAGAGACATTGAAGTCAGAAAAAAAAATAGGGAAACTTTATAATACAATTTTACGAAAAATTATCTAAATCTTTAAAAATACGCTGCTCTACGTCTGTGGATTATAATAAAATTTCTAAAATTAAAAATTTCTAAAATAAAATTTTTAATATAATAAAATTATAATAAAATTTCCATCGTGACATCGAAGTAAAAAAAATAGAGAAACTTCAAAATACAATGAACTGTACAAGCTTTCATTTGTATATCTTACGAAAAATCGTTTTTAAATCTTTAAAAATATATCTATAATAATTTATGCCTATAAAATGTCCTGTGAAACGAAAATTTTAAAAATGGTAGCATTTTTGGTAGTTTCAGTGTTCGAACCTCGTTCATTTCATCATAACATCTACGCGAGATCGTCGTGTCAATCATCGTTTTCATTCAGATTAAATCAAATTGCGGTTCCAAGCACTCGAGAGATCACTCGTTGTTGCACCGTGTCCTGAGATAACGTTTCGGTTCGATTTCAATCGTTTCGATTAAACATACGTGACCGCGTCCGGTCGCATCCGGTTTCTTTGCCCGCGAATCATGGCCAGGAGTTTTCGCAACGAGGGAGATCTTTCTAGCACGTTTGCATTTTCGTGCGAACGTGCGCGTTTCAGCGTTTTCGCTCGATGGATCGAACGAAAGCTCGACCGGGTGGTTTTCAACACGCGTTAGAAAAAATATACATATTTCGCGTGAGATGCGAAATCAAGCGATGGCATTAATCGCGCCTGGCCAGTATTTTTGTATGAATGATAAAATTTCTGGATCATCGTTTTTTTTTTTTCATCAACAGGAATTCATGTTTTAATTGGAACATTAATATTATCACTTTCATTTATTCGAATATGTACAATTTACATTTTTCATTAATTCATCATGTTAATTTCGAATTGTCAAATTTCAACGTTGACATTTTGTTTTGGTATTATTTAATTATTCTACATATAGAAACATTTAATTTCTAATGAGAAAATTTATAATAATATTAATATATATAATAAGAGCACAACTGTACCAATGACAATGAGCAATTATCGATAGCTACAAACAGTTGATACAAGTTCGTAGAAGGAGATCTTAGAATTCACTTCGTTTCATTTGAAAGTGTGAAGTCTCTATCGTTTGTTCTTATCGAAGATGATTTTACATTACGCAGCAAGTGGAAAGCTGAGAGTACATTTTGCTCGAAAATTATAGAAATTCAAACGCGTGTAAAAGCATTGAAAAATTTTTACTAACTACTAACGACTAAATCCACCGTGGTCTTGAAGAGATTGAAACTTTTTCTTTACAACTTCTTCAAACTCGTTGGTACGATTTTTCTTCGCCATTTTGTCGAGCTTGGAACGTTAAAGTTAGATAACAAAATATTGGGATTTGTTGTAATTTTTGTCACTCAATAAAATAGTACAGAAAAAATTGTACAAGCTTAAAACTTGAATTCTCAAAACCACGAAAAGAAATTTTCGATGCTTTTTTTTACACGCGTTTGAATTTCTACAATTTTCGAGAAAAATGTGTCTTTCCGCATCTACCACATGATATAAAATCATCTTCAAAAGAAACGACCTCGCCACCGTCAAAGCAGAAGCTTCGCTCTTTAAAATTGGAACAAGTGGATCGTCATACGTCTTTTTTGTTTTGCAAATCTTTTTTCTTTTTACCAGTTTTTAACTTGTACTGAACTTTACGGTTCTGGATTAGGTTTCACTAACATTTGATTTATCGTCAGTGTGAGTCTAGATAATTAAATAATAAAACTAACTGTTAACCTTATTATAAAACATTACATCCACGCGTCCAGAACTATAAAGTCGCTGTTAGAACCGCGTGTCCGCAGTAAACGATTGAGAAACCTTTTTGCCATTTTTCAAGAGAATTATTAAGCTGCGACGTAAGCTTTTTTTTTTTGAGAAACTTGGTGATGAGTAAAATACGATGCATAAAAAAAATTTTTTTCCTTTTGATCTCGAAATTCAAGATCTAGATCAATTTTGCGGCAGATTCTTTACCATGCATTTCCATCTACAAACAGAGTTTCATCTACGATAGCCACGGGCAAACCTTTCTTTCCACCCTGTACATTTTCTTTCACACCAGGAACCGAAGCCAGCGATCGCGAAGTACTTTCGTCACGTGTTACAGGTTACACACGAACGTGTTCGTGTTCACGCGCACGCATTAACACTAAACGTATCAAGCGGGGTCAAACGATCCCTTTTCAAAATTTACTTTAAAATCGTACATTCATTGTTATTTCTTTCGGTAATCTGGCTTTCTGTAAATTCTTATATTATCTGATTATTCAATTTCTCGCTTTCCGTTTTTCTCTTAGCTTATTTTTTACCGAGAAAAATTCTTTGCACACCTTATGCACCGCGAGGGGTCAATTTACGTATTTGTCTGACTGAATTAATGAATGAAAACCAACAGAAAAAGTTACGATACTAAGTTCGAGACGTAAATGCGTCAAAACCAAAAACGATAGAAAGCGAACACCCGAAACAATTAGTTATTATAACAAGACTAAATTTGGCGTCGATGTGGTTGACCAAATGGCGCGAAAATACAAATCCAAATGCAATAGATGGTCTGTGCGCGTATTCTTCAATATCCTGGATTCAGTAGCTGGATGGATACTCTATCGGGAAACAACTGGAATAAAGATATCAAGACAGCGTTTCCTGTTACAATTAGCAGATGAACTAGTCACAGAGTATCGCGAATTTCTTAAAGAAGGAAAGGAAAACCTACAGCAAGGAACATCAAGCAGCCCAAGCAATATTTCCCAATCACGAAGAAAATGTCAAATAAGATTGTGCACGTGTGATAAAACCACTGAAACTTGCATAATTTGCCAAAAAGTTGTCTGCGGACAAATGTATGAAGGAGAAGCCAGTCATATGTAAAAACTGCAATCAATCGATTATTTTTTTTATTTAAATAAAAATATACGTTTGATTATTTTATTTAGAAATCAGAAGTTACGTCGCGAACTATTTCCTTTAATAAATTCAGAATTTCTTTCTAAAAGTCAAACGTTTATTCATAAGGGGTCAAACGACCCCTTATGGTAAGATAAGTATATGTAAAACGCCGGTACGTTTAGTGTTAATAAAGCTCATCTCGCCCGATACTGATTCAACATTCCGTGGTGCTACACTCGTCGATTACACTCGCGATCGTAATTCATTCGCGATCCGCGCGACTGCGATCCAAGATCCAGATCGTCCAATTGTCGTGCTTAATCGCGCAGGTTCGCGTGAGCCTCGCCGCTCCGTCGCATGATCTAGTCTAGCTTCTAGATTCTAGCTTTTCGATCAAAGCTTCGAACTGTTTTCAGCCGGTTTCCTCTAGCTAGCTGCTTCGCTGTGCATACATTCATACAGTTGAAAATTTAATTGAGATGGATGAACCGGTGAATCCCGCGCAATGAAGTTGCAATTTTTGTTGAACATCGGAAAAACTAGATCCCTCAGAGTGCACACAACGATTCTTTCTTGAAATTTTTGATCAACAGTATGTATATATTATACATATAATGTATGTTGAAATTTTTAATCTGAAAATTTTTGATCAACGGTACATATCATGGTAGTATATATTACGTATTGTAAAAGAATGTAGAATTGTATATTTAATTTACACTTGTATAATTCGATGATTATTCAAAGGCGCTGCAGTTTGTTCCGACTCGTTCGATAGCTCGCATCCAATCAATCCAATTGACTTCCGTCTTTATTTCAGAGTGTTATTCATTGCTTTTCAAGTATCATCCTTCTAGGGATTTCGCAGGTCCTTTGTATCTATGTCCTGTATTTTATGTTTTTTTTAATATGAATTTTATTGTACTACCGACTTTTTTTTTACAGTATATAATATAATAACATGTACTAACAAAATATATCCTACATTACATAACATAGAATATATACTGTTAATCGAAAATTTTAAGGAATATATTGAAATGTATATTAAAATTTTAATATGAATTAAGTCAGCGATGTATATTGAAATTTGAGTATAATTTAGTACATGTATATTAAAATATTGAAATTTTCATACGAATTTAGAAAAAACTTTTTGTTTTCTAAGAATCAAGTGCAGGTACACAGCATTTTCACAACAGGGTTTCGCTCTAACACAAAAATGGGGGAAAATTCCCGTGGAGAATTAGGGAAATAATATCCTTGGTCAAAAGAGTTTCCTTTTGTGTTTCGACAAGAAGGGAAGCTCTTTTGCAGCGAGAACAATGCACGTCTGTTTGCCAGATGTTTAATCGTTTGTGAGGAATTTCGGAAAGTTCAGAAAATGAAGGACTTTTCTTTTCTGCGAGTTAGGACTATGTAACAATGTCGCGTCGCGTCGTGCAAACAGCTTGGCGGGGACTGGCGAAGTCATGCAGAGATTATTTCCGAATTAATTCGTAGCCGTGAACAATGTCTGCCAGAAGCGAAAAAGTATTTCTTTGTTTGTTAACGTGCATAGCCTAGTTATGAAAAGAAAAAAATTGTAAAAAAACTTCTATAATTTAATCCTGTTTCTCGTGTTAGCTCTTATGCTATTCGTATAACACGAATTCGCGTGACACGGCGACTAATTTTTTAGCATTAATCGAACAATCGCTGCTAACGATCGTTGCTAACGATCGTCGTTACTCGACGTCCATCGTTGGAAGAAAAAACACCGTTTGCACGAACGAGAAGGTCTCAACCAACGACTTCACCCGTTCACGATCACTTTACGATTTTCGTCCGATTCGTCCGTTCGAGCTGTATCGGCTGCGATTAGAGCGGCGCCTGGAAACTCTCTGAACTATTTGAGTTTGGTGGTTAGAGCCTCGAGTCGAGCATAGAGATCCTTGGGCGAAACGGAGCTTAGTTAGGTTCGTGTCGGTGAATAATTGTATAGTTCGACGAAAGAACCTCTCCTTGCCAAAAATGGTGGCGAGCCGATGAAACAACACACATCGTGTTACCAATTGCTCGCGGGTTGTGCACGCTTGTTTAATTAGCAGTCAAGTTTCGAAAGTAGTAAACGTACTTTCGTTTTCGACACGTCTCTTCGTTCTCTCTCCGTTCCGCCGGGCGATACAACCGAACACAACAGTTGGCGAAGTAAAAAGTTGTGTTGGCGACTTTGCCTCGCGGCACGAGGATTCGCGTCACGAAGTTGACGTTCGCAAAGCCAAAGCTGGGGGAGAGGGAGTATCTTTGTGCCGGCGCATACGAATTCGGCTGACAACGGAGATTTTACGGCCACGATGATGGTGGACATTTCGCGCGGAGGTTTCGCATCACCGTCTTCGTAAATGCATACGACGGGATTTTGCTCGCGTTTTAACGCTGCTTCCTACGCGATACCTACGGCGAACGTACGCTTTGATGAATTGCCTGGAAGCCTCTGACAAATACGTCGAACCAGTCGAATATATAAATTCTACGCGAGTGGAATGGAAAGTCAATTTGTCAATTGACTTCCGAACTGAACTGACCGTTAGTCGAATATCGAAATACTAACTTTTTAACTGGTTGGAAAGAAACAAGTAACACTCTCAGTCGTAGCTATTACAACTCGATAGCGCGTGTATACGTATTGTACTCGAGTAATAATCCACAGAGCTATTCGAAATCATTTTTCCCGTACCGTTCAGTATTGCACAAATCTACAGCAAAGATTAAATTTCAACGACACAGGTAGCCAGCCCCATCTTGCATTTAGATGCATTTCTGCAATCTCAGACGTTTCACTCACTGAAGCAAGCACTATTTCGTCGAGTTTTCGTCGCGCGAATCGAATTATTGTAAATTTAAAAGGGTCTCGAGGATGGACGTTTGCACGCATCAATAACCGGTAACCGTAATACCACAACGACCGCACACGTTGGCCGCACACAAATCTGGTCAATCGAATTTCTCACGCGAGGCGCAATCAACGGAGGAAGTCGTCCTCCGATGGAGAATTATTGCGCGATTAGGTAGGACGCTGTCGAAACGGAGGCGGAGACGAACGTGACAGAATTAATACGTTGTACGTACTCGCGCTTCGTTTTCCTCAATCGCGGCTGACCGTAATTTATAATCGTCTGTCAAAAGTCTCGTATATTTATCGCGTGTATTTGTCGACTAACAAATTAACGTTCTTACGATTAACGCGTATTGATGTTTTCTATTTAAAAACTTACTACGTACACACACACACACACACACACACACACACACACACACACACACACACACACGCACACACACATACACACGTGTACGTAGCAAGTTTTTAAATAGAATACATATATACATATATATATACATATACATATACATATACATATACATATACATATATATATATACATATACATATATATACGTTGTATATTACAACAATTTATACACGATTATAAATTGCCGTTTATTTTGAAAGTGGTGCAAGGTCCATTTTTTTATTGTTTCGAGAAAATTAAAGGTTAGCATATTAGTCAAATTCAAAAATATAAATTAATCGTATCAAGTCTGGCAATATTTCTACTAATTTATCAATATGTAATTTGATTATATAAATTTCTTTTAGGCGAATTTATCTAAAACAATATATATTTACGGGCTGTAAATGGGCGTACACCATTTTCATAATTAGTCAATTGTAAAAATCATTTAATTTCAATTATGAAGAAACTTAAATATCACTTGAAATATATTTTGTATTCAATCCAAACAAGGAATAAAAGTAGTAGTATCTTTTAGTTTGAACGTTAATATTGATATTATTTATTTATGTGGCAGTGTTTTGAAATATTCATGATGCACAGGAGGTACACAAGGTAATAACTGCCCCATATCCTTATATTTTTCGTACGCAATAGATCTGGCATCGTTATACAAAGGACTTACACCACTTTCATAATCAATCGTTACGCAATTTCTTTTATTGGCCAATTTTAAATTGAACAAAGCATTGGCATTTTTTAAGATATTAAATATTGATTAGTTACAAATAAAAAGTTTACACTAAATTGATCACAAATTATGTGATATTTCATTTTTTTTTTTTTCCTACCAAAATGAACTTGCACCACTTTCAAAACAAACGGTCCATATATCAGTGAAACCTATTAATGTACAACACAATTTATGTAAAGAGATATCAATGAAATGTCGGTGATGGCGTGTACGCCGTCATTGTTTAATCGAACACGATCCGTAGAATGCACACGTAGACGTTTTACCTTTCGTTCTGTTTCAGGGAAGAACCTCTACAATAACGAGCATGTAGCAATTAAATTGGTGAGTTCATTAAAATTCGAGACGGTCGCCCGACTTTTTTGTTCAGAGTCGCGCCCCGTTAGCGTAATTCTCTTTTAACGATACATATATATATATATATATATATATATGTATATATATATATATATGTATATATATGTATATATATATATATATATATATATATATATATATATATATATAGAAGATACGAGGAAGCTCGCTTAATCGCTGTTTTCGACAATTTTCAAATTCGATGTCCAACAAGTTTCACAGAGAGAAGAAATGCTCTGCTCAATTCCTTGCTTGATAGAAGAGCCTGCGAACGGAGTCTTGTGCACGATCGACAGTTCGTTTTTCAAACAAACGTCTGTTTCGAATTTTTTCAGGAACCAATGAGGTCGAAGGCGCCGCAGCTACACTTAGAATATAGGTTTTACAAATTATTAGGTACACACGGTGAGTATTCGAATGAGAATCATCCTCATGCCCGTGGTCGGAATTCACATTTAAATAATTCACATTCCGATCGATTAATGCGACGAATCGTGCGCAGAGGGTATACCGGAGGTGTACTACTTCGGTCCTTGCGGGAAGTACAACGCCCTGGTGATGGAGCTACTCGGACCAAGTCTGGAGGACCTGTTCGACCTCTGCGGTAGGAGGTTTACCCTAAAGACCGTTCTAAAAATCGCCACGCAAATCGTAAGTGGGATTAAATTTCTAACCGAGTTTATTACGAGTTTATTCGCTCGGAATTCTATTCGTTCTCCTCGCTAGCGTTAGAGGAGACGTACAAACATACGAAATTTGTATTGATCGAATTCCTAATGAAAGTCTCGTTTAGTTAAAGGTTTAGTTAAAGGTTACGTTGCAGCTCGAAATATTAATGACGAATGTCGGCCTGTTCTTCGCAGCTCCACAGGATAGAGTACGTTCACAGTCGGCACTTGATCTACCGCGATATCAAGCCGGAGAACTTCCTGATAGGGCGATGCACAACCAAACGGGAGAAGATCATCCACATCATCGATTTCGGACTGGCCAAAGAGTACATAGACCTGGAGACGAACAAGCACATACCGTATCGGGAACACAAAAGCCTGACTGGCACGGCGCGTTACATGAGCATCAACACGCACCTTGGGAAAGGTAACTTTGAAACCTCGCCGGTTTAGATTTGTCCGCTGCGAACGAGAGTCCGAGTTGGTCTGGTAGCCAACTTGTGGCGTCCCATCTGCGCGAACATTTTCAAACATCGCCGCGTGCTCGTTCTTCACCACGGGGCCCCCCCCGGAGAAAGTTGCGAGCGAGCACGCGACGTACGAGATACAGAGAATCTTCTACAAGAACACGTTTGTCCGCGAACGTTCGTAGCTCGCGTTCTACTGTTCTGTCCAACGTGTCATGTCGGTGATTTACATTCCCGACGAACTGTTCTCGCAAGACTCTGTGCGTTCGTTCGATCGTTCCGACGTTTCTTCGGACGATGTAACATTAAGTCGAGTCATAAATAATTTCCGTTTTCACGGGCAACAAATTGTGACGAGCCTGCATTTGTCAAATTTCTCAGCCTTGAAATTAAAGGGATCGAAAATATTCGACACGTAACGCTGCGAGAGTTTTTCAAGCAAGAGAGAAACGGAGATGTCTAAAAAAAATAGAAAATTATGCAGTGTTTATGATAAAAGAGTCACAACCGACCACGGCAAGTGCCATAATTGGTTTGCCAAATTTCACTCTGGAGATACGTTTGGAAGATGAACGCAGACCAGGCTGCACATCAGACCTTGACGAACGTATAAAATCACTGATGGAATGCAATCCAGGGCAAAATACTCGGGAATTATCAAACAAGTTAACCCAATGAGACCGTATTTAACCTTTTGAGTCCCAAGCAGCTCTTCAGATCGCGCTCTTCAGATTTTGTGTCGAAAAATTCCAGTATTCTCTCCAAAAATTTCCAGCGCTAAGGACAACTGACGGTGCAGTCACTGACTGTCGAAGTAGCGCGCTCAACATTACTGACGCACGTACATCACATAACTTCTTTTCTTTTAATGTAAATAATACGATTAAACATATAATACAATTTGTATCTCATCGTTATCTTCTCAATAACTTTCATTGAACAAAACTTGAAATATTTATAAACTTACAGTACGCACGTATAATAATATAGATGTATTTCATAAAGTAACGAATTACAAATTAAAAATATTTTTAGTCTTATGAACAAACAATTTAAACGACAGAGTAACACTTATAATTTGTAGCATCGGTGTTTATCAAAACATATCGAACCAACTCCTTTTTTACATTGCACGCAAATTAAACGAGATCTTTTTACGTCATTTTTGATGCTACAGACTGCGCATCGTCGCAAGTTACGTTGTCGCGACTTTACTAAACCAAATGTTTTTTCTCTTACGTTAACACGTGCATTCTTTTCCTTCATCCACTCAATTTCAAAAATAATACGTGAAAAAAAAACACAATCATATTAGGATTTGTCGACATAAAATAAAACAAGCGCTATCGCGTTGCTTGGGTTTCTTTGCACTCGATTAAGACAAGCACTATCGCGCTCTTTGACGTTTTTCGACCATGTTTGCCAATGACCCCTGGGACTCAAACGGTTAAATACCTTACTGGTTGCCGTGAAATCAGATTCAAATATCCTACCAGTGCAGATGAGAATTGATGATAATTTTGGAAAAAAATCATATAAAATCAACGAGTAAAGATAAATGTCCAAAATTTTGCACGTATAATACTAAAAAATTGAACTCATTGGTCTCGACACAAATCAGTCCGAGCAATGGCTCCATATATTCTAAAAAAAATATTTAGTTCAGATGCTGGCTGTGATTTATATTTGTTCAATAAACCTTCACAAACCCCACTGTAGACATTGAAGGGAAAAATACAAAACAGGTTTATTATCAATTTGTTTTCAGTTACTTTGCTTAGTCTGCGTCGTAGTACACGTCGAACACGTTTTACTCTCTTAGCCATTAGAGGTTACCAAGATCAGCTACTTTATATCAAACATCTTGGTGAAAAGAACCATGTGACACACAAGGAAAAAATATATTTCGAAAATATATTTCATGGCCTGTGCTTCGTTTTAGAATACATTTAAGAACCATTTATTAGCTAGGAATTGAACTCCATGCATTCGAATAGTGAAGCGCGCATTTGCGAGCTGAGCTCGTCATACGATTAAATGCCATAGCAACTTCATGCGACTACAGCTCGTCATTTGATGCGATTCGGTTAAACACATCACAATTCATCGTATGCCATCATTTAGAAGAGATAAGTCAGGTGTTTAGGTTTCACATACTCTTATTGTTAGTGAAAAGGACAAAGCAGACAGCAAGAGTAACGCAGGGAAAAAATTGTAGAGCTTGGCTGCTCTGTTCCACTCCGTACTCGCCTGATTATTACTTTTTTCGATCCTTGCAAAATGCTTTGATGGAGGAGAACATTCTCCAATGACAGTCGAGTTCGAGAGTTTATCAAAAACTTTTTTTTTTTACATCGAAATCGGCCAATGAAGCTACCTGATAAATGGATAAAACAAGTAATAGCAAATATATCGAGCAATAGCAAATAAAGTTGTTTCAGCGAAACGAAAATTATTTATTGACTCGAGCCAGTAATTTGTCGGAAATCGTGTTGCTGGGTCTGTTGTAACATGTTATAGAGTTTTACTTTACTCTAAGTTTCTGTTTTTCTGTACTTCTTCACTCAGAGCAGAGCAGACGAGACGATCTAGAGGCGTTAGGGAACATGCTGATGTACTTCCTACGTGGCAGCCTGCCGTGGCAAGGGCTGAAAGCGGACACGCTGAAGGAACGGTACCAGAAGATCGGCGACACGAAACGGAACACGCCGATCGAGGTTCTCTGCGATGGCCATCCCGAGGAAATGGCTACGTACTTGCGATACGTGCGTAGATTGGATTTCTTCGAGACGCCTGACTACGAGTACCTGAGGAACCTCTTCCACGATCTGTACGAGAAACGAGGTTTCGTCGACGACGGTGAATTCGACTGGACTGGCAAGACGATGGTACGTGATTCACTGACGATCAAGTGATGATCCAAGTGATGCGATCACTTTCTCTTTGATCTCTTGGCAATGCATGCAAGAAAAGAAGACAGAATAATAGGGGAGAGTTGCATGACGGTCGCATTATGCCCAGGGACGAAGCACGTGTCGAAGCAAGAGTCGATATCAAAACCTCACGGCGAAATTGTCTTTTCTCATTCTTCCCTTCTTTCTTTCTTTCTTTCTTCCTTTCTCTGTGTTTCGATACTCGATCGATTCCCGATTTAACGATTAAAACGTGTACAATTAAACGTCTACGTTTATTCATTGGATTGCGTAAATTAAAAGATTTCTTTCATCAGCGTACAACTTTCTTCACTTTGTTCGAATCGTGCGAACGTGTCCGTTACATTGTACATAGTAGTTTTAGCGATACAATCTGTGTAGAAACATATTCGAGATATCGTCTCTTCTGGGTAAGTAAGTTGTCCCGTGGGACTTCTCTCTACGCCGTTTTTCGCGAAAGAAAAGAAAAGAAAAGAAAAAAAAGACGTGTTTCACTGATTTTTCACGTTTGCATGCTGCCTCCAATGCTATCTCTAGCCATCCAACTTCGAGCAGCTTAGAGCTCTGAGGATGGCTCCTCCCTCTCACGTTGGAAAGACTAAGTCCGACAAGGTGGGTGATAAGCGGTGCGCGAGGCTCGCGTCTCTATTTTCCGGTACGCAAGCGTACAGCTTGAATTATCGAAATTGTTCAAAGAAACACACTGACTGTGTTAATGCGTGCTGTTGAATTATGTGTGTATTGTACAAAAAAAAAAGAAGGACGACGCTGATAGTTCCAAGATAGTTTGTCAAAGAAGCGCGTGTAATACCTGCTCGAAGAGAATCGCTCGTAAAGCGCGCATGGAACGATGCTGGGAGCTTATCGACTTTTATTTCGTTGAGCGTGAAAATCTTATTCCTCCTTAGAGACACGATATCTCGTTTTGACCGAGATTCGCATCGATGTCCACGAGCAATGTCCAACAGTTGCGTTCACCATTTAAGAGCACGCGTATTTTCTTCCCTTTCTCTCGACTCATGTGTGTGTATGTTCAAGTTGTTTAATTTATGCATGCTCGTAGTATAAAGATTCCGTCACACAGTAGTCGTCAATATAAAGTGGTGCATGTAATGTACGTGTAATGTAGTAAAGGTATCATCACTTTGCCGTGATTGCTCTCTTCATTGATCTGTTAATCGGACGAATAAGTTCTATGTCGCGTGTAGTTTCACCGATAGAGACTCGGTGAGTAGATTAAGAAGATTTTTCACTTTTCTATAGAACATTGGATGGCAGTAGCGTAACATGTAGATTAGATTTGTATTTACGTAAACTACGTAAATTATCTTTTCTACGATCTACAGCTCTCATCCTATTCGAGTGAGTGAATTTCAAGATCATCCGTCAGTTTCCATCAGTTAATTTAGAATGCTTTCTGTTTGCAGACAATATTAATTGTATTTTTATTATATCAATGTGAATGCTCGTTCTATTCTATCTGCCAGTTCGAAGAGCAGTGTACGAAATAATAATATCGAATGTTACCGTCATATTATTGTATCATTCCTGTCTCCAAGTATGTTATACGAAATTCATCTATCTGTAAGCACCGTTTGGTAAAACGATAACACTCCTCTTGAATGTAATATTTGTGTTTCGTTTTCAGTCTACGCCCGTTGGATCCCTGCAGACTGGACAAGAGATTATTGTATCTCCGAATCGCGATCGGCACCCGTACAAGGTACGTATCTGATTTTATTTCGATATTCTATTTTTTCTTTTCTTTCTTTCTTTCTCTCTCTCTCTCTCTCTCTCTCTTTTGAAACAAACCAAAAAAAAAAAAAAAACCCCCGAGCATGGTTGTGTGAAGCTTAGCTATTTCAAATAACAGCATGAGTATACACCTCATCGGTAACGGAGAATAGATACGTATATACTACTTTTCAAATAACTTTCGCGAAAGCTGTGTTTGCAATGCGAGTTGTCGAAAAGGGATATCGTTGTTCGAGATAACAAATGTTGAGATTAAAAAAAAAAAAAAGAAAAAGAAAAAAAATGAAAGTAGAAAATACGAGTTTTCGAGATTTTTGTCGGAGACGTTCGAAGCAGACAGATAGTTGACCTTTCTGAAACTAAACATTACATAAACGATTTTGTTTCTCTGCGAAACATGGAAATCGTCGGTGTGTAGGAATGCGATGATTTCGAGGAAGATGTAGTCCTCACGTTGGATGAGGTTCAGATCGAAATGCAAGGCAACTACGTAAGCCACTAAAATTTTGTGTAATGCGCTGGTCTTACTTCTTCATGCATGTAGACCATCTTATCGTAGATGATTCGGGATAAAGCTGGAAAGAAAAGCGTAGTTACGTAAATGCACACACAATGGTTTATCATGTGTAGATAAACTTGATGTTTTCTTTTCGACTTTCATTTTTATTTCCATCGCGAACGCGAGTCTCTGATGCGCGCAGTCTTATCTAAAATAACGGTACTAAGAGCAATCGAAATTCCAGTTCATCCTTCTTTTTTTCGTTAAACGTCACGAAGAATTCGTCCGAAGAATTTCCGCCGTAAAAATTTAACAAACACACATGTGTGAAGAAGCGACTTAGAAGAAACACGCCATATCTAAGATCCCTGTTGGCAATCCTCTTAGTATTGTTTCCGTTGACGACAAATTTGAGAACGTAGCTAGTTACGCATTTAGTATATTTGACGAGCATCGAGTAAAAATTAAAGATCACTTGATTTGTTATCATTCACAGTATGTTCTGTTGATGAATCTCACGTATCTTGCGTACAATCGATATCAAACGATCGAGAGAGAGTTATACCATGCTACACGAACAGACGACACGAGAGTAACGAACAAAGTATATATATATATATATATATATATATATATATATATATATATATGTCATTCATGATTCTCTCTCACACTAGGATGCAGATCCGAGCGGCGTAGAATTTTTTTGTAATTTTTCCCCCCCCCCATTGTCGTTGAAAAGTGGTCTTTAGTGCTTGTTCCTTTAGGATGTGACAGAACCAGGGGTGGGAGGCGGGGGCGGTAAATGGGTGGGAACCTCGAGGACAGATACTGCGAAGCAATCAGGAGCTGGTGGTACATTGACACCCGCTGATAGGCACGGTTCTGTACAGGTGAGTGAACCTTGCCAATCCTTTGCACAGTCCATTGTGTCCGTCTATTTCAATTACCTATCCGAAAGATTTCCTTCCCTTCTCCCCTTTTTCCCCTTCTTTTTGTCCGTTTGATCACCAAGTTTCTTTTCACTGACAAATACTTTCAGCCATGTCGCTGCAAATTGTTCGTTACGTGTGTGGTAGCTCTGCGCGTTTGCTCAATATTTCTAGACGAGCAAAAGTGCGTTTCGTTTCTGTGACAGTGAAAAAGAAAGAAAAAAAAAAAAAAAGAAAAAAAGAAAAAAAGAAAAAAAGAAAAAAAAAGGAAAGTAACGTCGCGTCTTGCGCGTGTGCCATTTTTACGTGTAAGTTTACGTTTCAATAGAGAGACAGCACACTCCTGTCCGCGTTATCCATCTCTTCCCATTTTGTTTCCCCATTTTCTTAGCCCACGAAGGTGACGTGCAGACGCGTCCACGAAGTAAACCGTTCGCTCTATTTCTAGATAAAGCAACGCCGGATTTGTGGTCAGTTAGAAGTTCATGCAAATTGGTTTGCTGCCGCATGCGAACGTTTGTTTCGTTGATCGATTCCGTTTCTAATTCAGTTCGTACTTCACTAATTCAATCTGCACTTCATAATTTTCATAATTCGCGCTCTCTTTTTCTTTTTCCTTCGTGTTTTTCTTTTTTCTTTTTTTTTTCTCTCCCTCTCAAAGATCGAGAGAAACATAACTTGCGCGAGTGAAAAGAGTAACTTGTTAACCAAGTCGATTAGCCGTACCATGTTTTTTAGAGTTTCATTTCGTTTGTATTAACAACGCCTTGTGAATATAAAGTGCTGCTTTTTTTTCACGTAAATTATGGGCTTGATCTTCCAAAGTAGAAATTTATATATATATATACGTATATGTTATATATAAGATACAGATATCTATATCACGTATTTTGTATCATATTAGTTTAGTAGAACATCTCTATACGTTTTAGATTTCAAACTCATGGTATGAATCATAAGACTTCATTTGTTTAAGATACCGATCGAGGATATAAAATTTCGTTTCATTGACTTGCTCTTGTCCTTTAGTCTCTGCATGTAGAATCTTTGGGATAATAACGTTGTTATGTACTTTAGGTGGTGTCCTCGACGAATGGAGAACTAGCCAATGACGACCCTACAGCAGGACACTCCAATACGCCAATCACTGCACCTCAAGAGGTGGACATGGTCGATGAAACCAAGTTAGTATTGCGGATTGCTTTATATATATATATATTTTTTTTTTTTTCTTTTCTCGTGTAACTAGCAGATTGCAAACTTTTCTTGATAAGCAACAGATAAATTACGGTCGAACTAATAACACACATTTGTAACTAGTGCATGTATGCGTGTTACGTTGGAGGTTTAGACTCTGATGAGAGAAAATAGAGAGCTGAACCGTGTTGAACAGAATAAATTAATCCGATAGATAGCCAATAGCAATGTCCTTGTACAATTTTAATCTTGGTAATACTACCAGTACTTTTTGCATGATACATGTTAAATGTCCTCTCTGTCCTATTTCAGAAAGAAATGTTTGCCGGCAAAAATGTTTTGTCGTGGATGCGGAAAGACCCTTCGTCGAAGTTTATACCCTCCTAGGTCCGCTGCCGATCCTAGACAGATCCCTGAACTTGGCTTAATATCTCAATACAAGTGGCCATTAAAAAGTTTCCTTTTGTGTAACATAAAAGCGAAATACAATATTCATTAATTTTTCTTTTTTTCCACCTGTCTTCTACTCTACTCTATGATTTATTAAATTCTATTATTTCGAAATATCCATTTTTTTTTTCCTTTGTAAATACGTGTAACGTGTATTAAAAAGACGAGAAGATAGATGACACACACGATTTTGCCTGTAGGCGTATCATAACCGTGACCCTCGGATCTATCAGTTTTTCAGTTCCTTGTGTTCCTCTGTATTGTTTCATTTGACAAGTAAGTCACGTGAGTCAGATTGTTCGTTTGGGACAGTACTCTAGCCTTTCTAGTATTAGAAATTTCGTTTGAGAGAGGGGAAAAAAAAACAAGCTCGGTTTGTCGCCGCTTTTTGGAATGCCTTGTCGTGCTGCATGTTTGGTGTCATAGCGTAAGTCGATCAAAAGGAGACGACTCTAAGTCCTATTAGTGTTTGGTTTATTTGCAGATGCTGTTGTTTCTTCAAGCGGAAGAAGAAGAAAAGTGGAAGACAAAAGTGACTGTCTATTATCGTCAATCTCGGGGGGGACAATACAGTGCGCGTGTAACAGAGAAGTGCAGATGAAATTTTTCTGGGGGGGGGGGGGTGTGCGCGGCAGTGCGCGAGGAGACCGTGGACAAGAAAAACCTGCAACCAATCTGGAAATGGGGGAGAGGGGGAGGGGGAGGAGAGGCCGTTACCTTGCTGCGTGCCGGAAGTCGATTCGCTTCTCAAGATTCGGTGCTGCACACCATCGTCACGATGTCACGCCGTCGTCGTTATCAAATTACAAACCACCACCACCACCACCACACAGCCATCATTATTACTGCTATTATTATTGCTACTACTATCATTATTATTACCACGATTAACTCTTTGCTCTTCTTCTTTTTCTTCTTACGATTATTATTATTACGGTTACTATTAATATTATATTATTATTATGTTATTTTATTATTTTATTATCATTATCGTTCATTGTCATTGTCGTCTACGGTCATCGTGTTCAAAATGAATCGAACATCGTTCGTCGATGTTGCCGATATATGTGTATGTATGATGTATGTATGTATATATATATATATATATACATACATACATCATACATACACACACTGTAAACTGTTGTTAATACTGCTGACTGAGCATAGTCGAGCTGCGTCGGTTCCCCGACCGTTTCAGTACCGGCAAATCGCTCCACCTGCACGTATTATACACGTACGAGAGTAAGGAATTGACGTGCCGATGGTGAAAGAACGTGTTTGTGCCTACGACTCTCTCATCTTGTACCGCGGTGGCGCACTTTTCAACACGCCGTTATTACGAAAAAATCTGTTACGATACGTGTATTAAATCGTAAAAGAATTGAAGCTGAGATCTCATTTTACTCAAAGTCCCGGATAACGAGCGTAGCGTACTCCTGTGCTTGTATCGAACTTTATAAAAAGAAAAAATAAAAAAAAAAAAAAAAAAAGGAAGAAAGAAAACAAAGATAAAAAAAAAAGAGAACAACAATACACTCGTGAAGTCTGATCGACTGGAAAGGCATGAAACTGAAAGGGTAAAAATACGTTTCGCGTTACGCTTGACTCCGATCGGTTCCAAGTACGTTTCAGCAGGACGGCGTTTCCATTTTTCAAAACACGCGACTCTTGTCAGTTAGCTTCTCCCTTTCAACGTCCGCGAGAGACAGACGATCGAGTTGAAATTTACGTATCACTCTTTCGATATCATCGATTTCACGCTTGAAACTTCCAAATGCTCTTTTTCTTTTTTGTTCCGCTATTTTAACGAAATGTTTCCTGTTCAGTTCAGGGAGATTATATATACATATATATATATCTCTTTAAGTTCATTTTTGTACGAAGTTTATTAATTATTTGTACGAAACAGTATTAACGCTATCTGTAGCGGATTCGTGCTGAATTGCACTCATCGTACTTTAGTTAACAAATTTTAACTTTAATTTTACTTTACGCTTACACTGCCTATCGTTAATCTACATAAGTACACGATTATATATACATATACATGGAATATCACCACACCGACTGTACATAAAATATATCGAAAACTATTTTGCTACGAAGCTGCGTACACTTTCAAACATCAGAGTGTTTCAGTTGATCGGATATTCATTTTGACGAGCTTCGTATGACGTTGAAACAGTTATTCAGAAATTGTTAATGGTATATTCTGGAAACAGAAGAGGGACGTAAGAAATTATCGTAATTATTAAGCAGTTCGATTTCGGTTTCATGCCTTTCGCGAATTTATCACGTAAAAAGCTATACGTCGCAGAGGTCATTCAAATTACATTTTACATAACATATCGAAACACACAAAGAGAAGAGAAATTACAAATTTTCCTCCGTAGATTTTAATGTCTACCGTGAGAATTCAATAGGACGTAGATCAACAAAAATTATACATATGTATTTGACACAGTTGATCCGTGTTCTGCCCAAAAAACACGAAGATTCGGGAGACTTTCTCAAATCGTATCTTATCGTCTATGAAAGGACCCGTTCATTTCGGAGTGAAACTTTTTTATTCTTGGAACACGCGTGTTTAAACGAAGATAATTATTAGAAGTGTAACAACAACAACAAAAAGAAAAAAAAAAGAGAACCAAAGTATGCTTGTAATTGAATATACATCAATATAAGTTTGGTTTTAAAGCAATAAAGAAAGAACGAACTTTTACCGTCTCTGTTTAACTTTACAAAAAAAAAAATACGAAGAAAAAAAAACAAAGACAGAACGTTTCCTTGGAACGAATCGTTGCTTGCTAGATCGACGCGAATGCAACTGGATTTAAGCCAGAGAAAAAGAAAAAGAAGAGAAAAAAAGAATGTAAAAAAAAAACTGTACGTGACATAATTATTGACAGTATTGCGCACTTACTTTGTGGAGAACTTTGTCGAGAGCTTATTTAATATGTTTAATTCCACGAAGTTACGAGAAGAAGAGCGTTGCGAGACGTGATATACTCAAATCCCCGTGGATGTTCTGAAAATGATGCAACCAAGCAGTGAAGAGATACTTAACGTGAAAAAAATATGCGCGCGATGGCGAAGGAGAAAAAGGATCTTGTCAGCGCTGCCGATTAAACGAGCAAGTAAGATTGATGTGTTGCCAGTATATCAGATGTTTTGTTACAAATATGCAACATTTGTTTTAGACTCGAGGAGACTTTCGTTGGAAAGCTTGAGAAGCTTGTATTGCTTGTTTACTTGCACGTTAATGCGAATTAATAAAGAGATTGAAGTGCATTTTAATCTCTCAAGTTCTTTATTGAATAGAAATTAAACGAAATTTCCTGACGATGCATGTTATAAGGAGATGTAGATAGTAAGATAATAAAATCATTGACGAAGTTTAAAAAAAAAAAATATATATATATATATATATATATATATATACACATTGTCGCGGAAAAATGCATCTTTCTCTTCGTTGCTGATTGTTCATAAATATTATTGTATATTGCCAGTAAATTAATATTATTCACTGACATATAAAAGCCTATTTGAGAAACATGTATCGTCATAGGTATATTAGTTTAACTGACAAAGGCAAGAATAACACTACTGCGGTAATGTCATGATATATACCGTTAAATGATCATCAACTGATGAAAAAAATAAAGAAAGAATATACAGATCAAACATTTTTACGTACGTTTTTCTGCCTATTTGGGGGAATACTTCAATCAGGCGAATTTGTAACAAAACACGATCGACTAACTAGAGAGAATTGTTAAACAACGTCGAGAATTTGTTTAATCGGCTAGTCAGCACAGATGTTTTTTCTTCTTGCAGGAGTATATTAAGAGGCAATGTAATCGACAGACTATCACTTGCTACGTGTGAAGACGGCGAGTACTAACTTTATCGTTTGAAGGTCCGAACTTCTCTACTAGTCTGGCCAACGATTGCGTACCACTGCCGAGCCATACCGATGTACCGTGTTAGCGTACCGTGAGTGCCCGTACACGTTGTATCCATTAATTAATGGCCAAGCACATCCGACGACGAAACGTTCGATGTACTTAGAGCGAAAGTGAGAGCGCGAGCGAGCGAGCGAGAGAGATTGCGAGTTAAGGGAAAAAAGTGTATCGCGATTTATGTAAAAAAGAAAAAAAAAAGCTAGCTTCTTCACACCTGTATGTATTTTATGCTGTTATTGGCCGTCGGATGTCTTGAAGTAATACGCTTAAATGGAGATGAGAACTAAACTTATTAACTTTGTGGATTTCCTCTCTCGTTATTATCTGTATCTTCCCACTGGATATATGCACCGAGAGTATTGTTCCTTTTACAAGCTTGCAAGTGCAAGTAAACGTCGAACGAACAATCAATCAGACGTTACGTTTGTACACAGTGAAAGAGTGAGAATTGCGAATACAAATGTTCTGACGAGAAGGAGAGAATGGAAAAAAATGCGGAAATGCGCGGGATCAGAAAAAAGAAAGCGGAAGAAAAAGGAATCGGATGACAGAGTGAAAGAGGTAGTAGAGCGACAGAAGGATAAAGAGAAGAGTTAGGAGATCCCGTTGTCCTTCAGTGTGCATGCCTTCACGTGGAAAGAGAACGAATCTTCGTGTTACTCGAATGCTTAAGGAGCTAATGTCTCTTATGTTTTCTTATCTTCTTCTTTTTTTCTTTTTTTTTTTTTTTGTGTTAACAGTATCATTTTATAAGCATGATCTCTTGATGGAACATATAAGACACAAACATACACATAAAACATGTGCACATTACACATACACATACCAAATTTCGCGATTAGGGTATAATAATAATAATAAATTAGCGATGAATTCCAAAATTAAGGAACAGAGTGTCTCGGTGAAAGAAGACAGGAAAAGGAGGAGGGAGAGCACGCGCAAGAGAATGAAAGTGAGAGTGCGTGAAAGAAAGGAAGAAAGAAAAATGCGCGAGTGAATCTTGTGAAGAAAAAAAAAAAAAAAAAAAAAACGAGAGCCTCCGTATTTATATCGCTATCCTGCCACATATCGTGGGCGTGATTATGCTGCAACTATGTTGCAATTTAGCTTGTAGTTTTTTTTAGTCGATTTTTCATGCGTCACCAGTTTTTAAATACAACACGGCTGATTGCTGGTTAAGTATGGTTGTGAGCGATCAAGAAAATGTTTCCCTATCTTACTCGGAATACGTGTCCCGTTTTTGGAAGATATATATATGTTTTTTTCCTTCTTTATTCATTTTCGTACTTCGTCTGGAAAGGATTGTTATGCTCGTCCTAATGATGAATTCAGTCGTCCGTTATTAGCGACAGAACAATGATTGAGTTTGAAAGCGATTATTTGTACATTTGTAAATCGGTACGAATAGATCGGACCAAGATCAATGTATGTGTGTGTCTTTCATTTCCTCGCTTTTAACGAGTTGCTATAACTCGCGGCTTATTCATTTTTCAATTATGAGAACGACACGCGTTCATGTTTTATGGCGAGACTTGAACCGATCACAAAGCAGTGCGTGAAAGATACGTGGTTTCCGTTGCGTTTCCTTTTTTCCCCCCCCTCCGATCGTTTGTTTTGTAATTACTACAAAAGCGGAATTTATTATATTTAATTATGTACTGACAAATTTATTCAATATTTTCTTTTTTATATATCTATCATTATGTAATATTCTGTTTTTCAATTGTTTCTTTAATCCTGATTGTTTTTTGTGTGCATGGAATTGGGATTTTCCTTAAATGTCCAACTCTATATATATATATATATATATATATATAAAATTTCACTTCCATTGTGTAAAGCAACGGTTAAAAATTGTAGATTTATTATTAAATTCTCATTTGTTTTTGAAATGTTTATCTTCACAGAATGTGTTGGCAACGTTTGTTTAAAAAAAAAAAAAAACGCATTCGATTAGAAATATACGTTAATCATTGTGCCGCGTTTCCGTAGTAAATTTTTCATGCGATACGTTTTATTTTGTGAACGTAAGCTAGATAATATGCGGTTAATGTGCGTTTTTTAATTACCATTCAAGCTTTTTAAGCATGTAGCTAAAGCATTTTGTAGCTTGTGTTCGACGATTATTTGCCATTTATATGGAATTGGCAGCTCATGTGCATTATGATAGTATGCCCATGTAACGAGTGTGATTGATAACGTTAGAAATTTTGAGAAGTTTATCGATATAGTGAGGAGGAGACGTTATGCTATGACGAAGGAAAAAGCAAAAAATCGGACGTCGATTAATTTTTGTAAATAGAAATTATTAAAATGAATATAGAAGTACGCACACGGAAACACGACGAAGCTAAAAATGTGTGAAAAATGTCGGAGATATCGGGACATGTATCAGCTTCAAATTATATATACGTATACATGTATGCATAAACAATATCAATAATGGCGATTAATAAGCTGTATTATTACTACAGTAATTACCACTATCTCGCAACGGCAGTGAACGACTAATTTTATTACCACGTAATCTTAAACGATGCCAGTGAGAAGTGGATGTGTTCTTTGTGATGTGACGAAAATCGGACGAGAAGGTGTGTGAAAATCGCTAATGAATTGTTTCATTCGCTAATTTATAAAGACAATTTAAAGGTGTCGAAGATGCTTTTCGAAGATATTTTGTCTATTTCGTACATGTCTACAAACACAAAGACGAAGATGTCTAAAGATTTTGAGCGAGGATACTCTATTATATTGATGGAACGACATTGTTCATTTTTAACATGCTTTTGTTATTAGTGGATTCGTTTTCTTTCCACTTACGAAACTAATAATCTATTAAAGATTAAAAGAAAAAAAAAAAGAAGAAGATTAATGTACATAGAAATTAAATTGTTTGAGTACTATTCCGATGGATTCTGTGTTTACGCCAGCAAGCGTAAGAATACAAGAGGTGGAGAGCGGTTTGCATCCTAATGGTGAAAAAAAAAAACACGAGACTGAAAGACACACCGGACCATAAAAATTTAACGCGTTAAATTCACGTAATATAAATGACATGATTTCATTAGTTTCGGAGTCAACAAATGTGCACCTCTCTCCCCTATATAATACATTTCTATTGTACTTGTAAGCTGTGATTGAAATCCTATCTTTTAATTCGTAATCACTAGCTTACGAATTGTTATTTATCGACTAACATATATATATATATATATATATATATGTATATATATATATATGTATATATACATAAAACCGTCTGATCGAAAAATCGCTTTAATAGAATTTGAAAGACATTCAAATTGCGCGAAAATTTTTTCCTGTAAATAAGCGTTGTGCCTGCGCACTTAGTCAAACAAAAATGTTCTTACTGAATTTCTTGTATGTTTTCATTTTGATGGTATGCAATTTGACTACTTGATTATACGTTTCGAGTTTCTTTTGTTCTCTTTTTCAGCGCATATCGTAAAAAGAGAATTCGTTTCCAAAGCTTCAAGTTATACTAATATGCGGTAAATAGAGAGAATACAAAAGACCTAATTTTTAAGCTTTTTTTATTTTGTTTTAAGCATTTTCATTTCATACAGATTTCTTCTGTAGGAAAAAAGGGGGGAAAAAATGTGTTTTAAAGATTTCCTATTCTTGCAATCATTTCAATATTCATGGATAAAGACCCGAATAAGATTTTTATTGTCAAATATTAAAAGGAAGTATTAATATTTTAGATTGTTGTCATTATCAGTTTGGTATATGATATAATTTGAAAAATTTGTATCTAATAATAGTAAAAATGTTCTTATTTAAAAAATAGTGTAGTATGTTTTATTTGAAATCTATATAAAAATTGTTGCATTAAAACTATAGTACAAGTACAAAAGTATAAAAACAATAAATAATATAAAGTGTTACTTAAATATCATTCATTTGAGTATTTAGCTTTGATTTTCTTCGTTTTCTGAATTGCTTTGTGACACTTTTAAAACTGTTTCAATATTAATTAACTCTCTATGTTCTTCTAACATTTTTACGAAAAATGGTTTTTTAAATAACATGTGATTAGAAGCAGCAATAAAATTTACAATTAGTTTTTTCATTAGATTAATACTTCTTATAGTATTATTTGTTTTTTCTTTATTTCTAAAAATATTTATTAAAATTTGAATAAACATTTCATTAATGTTATCATTAAGCATATATACTTACCTCACTAATTCAGGATTTATTTCTTGTAGTTTTTTATTACGTATTTCCTCTTGTTCCTTTAAAAAGATTTTATATTCGAATAATGCATTACGGCATTGAATTTTTAATTGCAATTGCACTTTTAACGCATCTTCTATTTCATTTTGTAGTAACAAAATATTATCATTCAAACTAAAAAGCTTACTCATATATGCATAAATTTTTCTGAAAATATATTGGAATAATTAAATATTTATTTTAAGTGCTTAAATTTTTAAATTCTTTATACCTTAGCATATCATTATCGCTTTCTTTGCCTTCTAAAATAGCTTGAATGGTATAAGAATGAAGACATAGTTCAACCACTGCATTACTTATAAGAGAATTTGCTGTTGCTTCATGTAAGTCTGTTACTGTATCTTTTATATTTCCCTCTGGTTCTTCATCCGTTGCATCTGAAATTGAGATAAAAGATGTTGACACTATCAAAATTTGTTTTACATAGAATAGCTTTATGACATACAGAAGTCATACTGTGATTTAAGTGTTAATAACTTTGCATTTAGACGTTTCAACGATTCTCGTGTATTTCTAATTTTTTCTTCGATCGGTTTAAAATCTTCGATGGAGACAGCCCCGATTGGAAACTCAGAGACACTTTTATTTAAACACGAAATAGCATTTTCCAGATCTTCAAATTCAGACATTTTGTAACATATAAAAAAAACAAATTAATATACTAAATTTACAAAGAATATTTCTTCTTTTAAATTGGAATTGAAACAGAGTATAGGTTATAATCAAAACATTCTGTTTACAAACACGAATAACATTAATTATACTACGGTTACAACCAATATCAAAAAGTTCCTAGATTCATGTGGCTGGTGAGTTTTACAGTAAGTTTGTAACGATATAATGTATCCACAAGCAGTTACATTTATTAAAGACAGAAAGGATATTTTTACATTACTAAAAAGCTTAAGGCCCAATTAGAAAGACACAATTTTTAATGTTCACGAATAATTTTGATAATTAATTTTTCTTGCAAATGAAAATTTGGTCGATTTATGGATACTGAAGCATTAACGCCACGTTGAGTGGAACTAATCTAATGAACTCTCTGTCTTTGTCGCACTACCGACGCATCTGTGCTTTTCGAAAGAATACACAAGAAAAATTCAATAGATGGCAGCATCTATACTATTCATAAACGAAGAGAGGGATAATGTGAGATGAGGATAGATATATGTTGCCCGAGAGAGTAGGAGAACAGCAATGTGCGACAAGGATAGAGATAGCGATTAGTTTCACCATTTCACCGCTACGTGGTGCTAGCATTTCAGTGTCTACGAATCTTATTTGTGAAAATAATTAATTGTAATTGTTAAAATTAATTAATTCAATCCATAACTTTCTTTTTTCTATTCCATTTGTTCTAAGGAGGATACGAATAAAAATTTTATAAAATAAATCGGAATATCTGTTAAAGTAACCTTTCAATACAATTCATCAATCATATCAAAACGAAATATAATGAAACTGAGAATATATAACAAATATATATATCGATATAACCAAATCATATTAGCGCGTGCAGACGTGTATAAATGTGTATGAGAAATATGCTCTCTTCTTTTCGTAAATTATTTGAATCGTATTCATTCGCGCTCGAGCCTCCCCACTCCAAATTAGTTCGCGACGCGTACCTGTTGCGCAGGGGGTTAGTCAAGTGTTTGAAATCGTAGTGTCAAGACGTGTGATTCTACCTGACATTTATTAACTGCGTAACACTTTTATCACCATCGTTTCATCATTACGCTGTTATTAATTAATCGTTTGATTAAGGTACGTTTCTACTTTGTAATTTATTCGAATTTTATAATTTTCGTAATTGTAATATTTTCTTTTTCTTTTTTTAACCGTCATTTTGATTGTTACGTTTAATGGTAGTCCGAACTATGAGTTTTCAAAGTAACATTCGATCTTGATCATTGTTTCATTTATAAATGTATTTTATATAGATTGTTGCTTGATTGAGAGAGAAACGTCGAAGCCGCGAAACTCAAAAGTATACTGACGCTTTTCCACGGAGATACGGTAAGTTTTTGCGTTGTTACAGATTCAAATGTGTCCTGCGCATCGCGTCTTTCCTATGTTGCGCAGTTTCCTTCAACAAACAGGAAAAGCGTGTCATATTCGATTCACTACGAAGTATTGAATTTGCAACTTTGAATAATGAACGCTTTACCTCGCTGTGTAAATACACATACGCACCTTGTCTGTGATAAAATTTCGTTGCGACATTGTCGTGATTATAGATTTCCTTATTATATGCAGTAGGTCATATTTTCAAGCCGTTTAGGTGTTAAATGTTATGACACTCGTTCAATAGAGAGCGCCTCGAATATTTTAAACCTCTTAGATATATTCCTGGGGATTTCATTTACATATTAAAAAAAATTGTGAAAATTAAGAGCGCATTATCAAATCTGTTTTATTCTGATTCGAGTTAAATATGTATACACATTACGTATTATTTATTTATGAATGAACGAAAAGGAATTTCAAAGAGAATTTAATTTGCTGCACCTTCATCGGAAATAACTATATATCATACAGAAATTGATATACATGCTAATATAGGTTAATGTATATATATATATATTTATATATGCATATATATATATGTGTGTATATATATATATATATATATATATATATATATACACACATACATATACATGTACAATTGTTACACACACACACACACACACACACACATACATACACGTACAATTGTTATTTGAAAAATTGAAAGATCTGAAAGAACCGTAATGTATTTTGAAAACGAATTTATTTATTAATAAAATTTATTATAAAATTTAGCCCAAAGATATCGTAAAAGTCCAAATTCATCGTTGCAATATTGAAAATAATTGTCATGACGGACTCGATAAAATAGTATTCGTAATAAAAAAAAGTTTCGCAGTCGGGAAAGTATTAAATAAATCTTTGTCCAATCGATTGATCATTATAAAATTACTGATTTCATTGTAAATTATGCTACAAAATTATTATGAAGTTTTGTATTATCATTATTACAATATGTAAAAATACATTTGGGAAAATGGGATATCGAAAGTAGTGAATCACGTGGGCATCAATAATTTTGGAAAATTTAAGAACACAGTGACATCTATTCTCCTTGTATTTTCAGTTATACGGAACCTCGCTTCGCGAGAGCTCTCTTGCTTTCACAAGAAATAACGTTCCCTCGAATTTACGTTCTCTTCCATTTCCGTCTTTTCCATTTCAGCGTCACATGCACACCGATGCCGTGCACCGGCTCAAAACGTTTCAGTACTCGTGAAATGCCGAGGATCGAAGAAGTTATAGACATTTTTGTACATTATGTATGCCGCCAGTGTGATACTGGCGACCGAGGTAATTGAAAAATCTGTTAAATATATTATTGGCGTGCAGTCTGTACCGCTCGCGCGCGCTCACGGACACACTTTGATCGATCTCCAGCGATAGCATATGAATTTTTCAACTTTTCCCAATCCACACTTTTTGCGGAATTATCAATTCACACACCGAACGTAACAATGAAATATTCTATTTCCGAGCGCGCGGAAGTTCTGTGAAATTCCTATCGGCGAACAACATTGGCTCTTTTGTTTTGAAGTATCGTTTCGCATCGCGGCGATTCTGATATAACCGATTCTATAGAATCGCTTCGCGAGAGCGAGCGCGTACGTTACTCGTTTCTCGAATAACCCTTTCGATGTGAAAGCGGAAGTTCGTCTTAACTTCCGCCCGCTACGAAACTGTATCCTTTGAATTGATTCAAAAGCTCGATTAGCACTTTGATTGCTGTTGGCGGACACATGGTGTATCTCACAATGTGCAAGACGCCCGGCCCTTTTGCCCATTCAAAACACGCGTGTACATACATATCTGTTGAGCAAATTGCTTTCGTTTACGAGTCGATGGTACGTATTTCGGTATCGGCTCAATTCAAATACTGGAAATATCGGACGGTATGATTTCAGACCAGCGTTTTCCAACGAGCGTTTCATGGCTCTTCCATGCCAAGGTCACTTTGACATTTGCTCGGAAATATGCTTCGCCTTTTTTTTCACAACGCGATATATTTAACACAACGGACGAAATTAATCCTAATCGAGGCTCGAACGATCAATCGAACTTCTAATGTGTCGTTGATGAAACTTGAACGACGTTGAACAACTTTAATGACATTTGTCAATGATTCGATTTTTAAAATGAATTAAATGTATTTCATTACTTTATGAATTGTCACTGCTATGTATGTCTGAATCTGCGTTATTGAAGCAAGAGTTAGCGTACCTTTTAAGAAACCGTGATAACATTAACCGAGAGGGGAGGGGGGGGGGGAGGCTGAATGTGTATCTTCGTGTCTGTGTATTTGGATAATATATTTTAACTTTGATTTGTATTAATTATCGTACGATCATTAAATTGCGTTAAATTATATTATTATTTGATGAAAGCTAAAGTGTTTATCGAACGATGTACGTACCTATATACAGGAAATACCTGTATTTTAATGTCGCATGCGTGTAATTAATACACGAAGCGTATTAAAATAAACGTAACGTTAAATTATCTTTATTATTGTTTTTCCAGCGTGTCATTCAACGTAAAATCCATTACGAATGGATTAAGCTGCAAATGAAGCGAAAGCAGTTGGGTAAGAACTTTAGACTGGAAAACAAACGTCCTGTCTCCCTTCAATCGGCAAAGGTATTAATAATTGTTTTATTCATCGTAATCTAACAATTACAAATCGCTGAGATTAGAGAAACGTCGAAGAATTCTCGATTTATTAATCGTACCGTTCGTATAAATCATAGGAGATACGATCGCGTCTTGTTCCTGTCCATTCTTCATCGTTTTAATTTGGAGAAATCGCGGGAAACGCGCCGGCACGATATATATATATATATATATATATATATATATATATATATATATCACCGAACGGATCAATTAATCATCAGCGTTTCTTGACGTTAATTTACCGCAAAACGTTGGCCAACGAGGCTGGCCCGTGCCTCTTCTCGGTCGAGAGAGACGTCGGTGGTTACGCGTATCGTTCCCTCCTGATCGTTCCCTCTCGCAACAAATAACAAGGGAAACAAGGTGATCGTGGCACGAGGGCTAGCCGCAAATGATCCTCGAATATGTGTGTTCTTGTTGCGCTTACAGTTCCAAACAATTTGCATGGCTGGTCGGTCGCGCCTCAACGGATCTCGTTTCGGGCAAAAAGCTGCTCGACGTATCAGTTTCTAATAAAAAGCTTCTGCTTGCCAATCTATTCCGTATAATGGCGGCTGCTGTTGTTTTGCGAATCGGACGACTCATTTTGCGAGTGTCCCTTCGTTTTCCTTTGGTGAAAAGGCATCCTAAGAACTAGGCGGATATCTTGAATCAGAGAAGCGAGAGAACCGAGAGATGAAAAGTCTTTCATAGTTGCTCCTTCGGTTATCCGACTCGGGCTTGCTTAAATAACTCGATTAAAAGTTTTCACGATCTATTTAGATGCATATTTTATCCATACCGCAAGGCACGTCGAGCATTCTCGTTGCTTGTTTGAGACGGGTGCGCGCGTCCGCGATAATAAAAACAGGCTTTCTGATTTTTCACTTATTTTCTCCTTCGGGCGGCGGGGCTTGATTGCGATCTGGGCTGATAGCGCGAAAGTTTGCGAGGCAACGTCACAACTCAAGTACTGGTAACTTAATCACGTAGCTCGGAAAGCTGCAAATGCCAAAGGATTTACGGAAGCGGAACGTCGGCAAGAGGGGGTGGTTAATCTGTCGCGTATGCTGTGGCTATTTAATCGTACGGCTATGTCAAGTCACGTCAGCCGATGGTGCACCGATTTTACCAGGACGTTTTCCATCGAAAATCCGTCTTCACGGAGAAAGCTATTTCCCGCGTTGCGCGTCGAATATAGAAATTTTCGTGATTTTTATAAAAATTTACCTTTTCCCCTGGACTGCAGTGATTTTTGTCCGTTTCTTGTTTTTTTTCTTTTTATCTTTTTTTCTTTCCTTTTTTTTTTTCTTTTTTAGGTTTATCAAATCGATAACACACTTTCATTCTATGGATGGATTCCAATTGATTTTATACGTTCTTTAATAAAGGAAAAAAAACAGCGTATCGCAATACACTGCAATTGATTGTTCGAAGGCAGCAGTCATCATGGAATTGTTTTCTATTGATTGCGTTATTATTCACTACATCAAATTTGCTTTTTGCATTGTTACCAGCATCGTTCTCGTCGAAGAGAATATACACGTGGTTTATAATACGTTAAATCGTTTATGACGTTTTATATTCGTTACTTTGAATGTTCAACCAACAAGGCGGAAGGTTGCCACGTTTTCGTGCACGCACGATAAAATCCCGTGCTTTTTCAAAAGAAAAAAAAGAAAAAAAAAAAAGAGAAACGAACGTCGAACACGCTCGACGCAGACGACAATTGCGAAGGAATGGAAAAACGCAGGTCGTTGCTGACCGGAAAGCAGCCGATCGCACGCAGGATCGTTATTTAATTTGCGCCTATAGCCAACAGGCGCGTGGGATAACGATTCCTGTCGCTCTTTGACGCCAGGGCGAGGTTACTCGTTGTCGATTATCGAGCTTACCTTTGTCGGTGACGTTTGAAAAGCCGGCTCTGAAATCTTGGAAAATAATTCACGTCGTAAAATCAAATTCCCATCTCGATTCAACGCGTGTACGTACATACCGACGCGCACGACGTGGATATCAACGCGCACCGATTATCGATACAGTATTAATATTTCGCGATTATATTCCGTGCCGGAAATAATAAGAAATGTTTATACAACGTTGAACGGGACGTATTTTAATTAAAGGGGGAAATCATTATTCGACGCGACATCCGGCAATAGACGGTTGAACGTTTCATCACGTGAAATTGTGTGGCACCCTTCGTCTCTTTGGAGAATTTACCATTTCAAAGGCTGGATGAATGACGCAGATGTGAATATCACTTGTCATATCTCGGTAATCCCGTGTTTCGTCATTTTCCAAATCTCGCCTTTGGTCTCTTTTTATCGATCACCACTCGACGATGTCCGATTCTTCTCGAACCTGTGCGCCACTCGAATCTCGATCTCAACCAAAGGAAAAAAAAAAAAAAATCACGACATGGAAGAATGATAATCTTTCGAGTAACTACGTCGTGACATGTGTTAAACTTATTCTCAGAATCAGCACAGAAGGACAGCTTAGGACGTTCGATGAGCATCCTAACGAGCAGGTGAATGGAACGACGAGCGTAAAGTTCTCTGGCAGCTAGGGTGGCTAATCGGCAGCATAAGCCGCGCTCTATTTAATTTGCGCCCGTGACGCCCGGCGTAAGGTTACAACTGGCTGCACCGATGGCCCCCCTCCTCCCTCCCCTCGCTCTTTGAGGTCGCTGCTGGTTGGCGTCGGGAGCGGACTGGGTAGCGATGGCGATACCGTTGGTGTACGCAGTGGAAACTGTACGTACGCGGAGATCGTGGACCCGAGGTTGGTCGAGGTCGGATAGACGGACGATGTTCGGCTGACAAGGACGCGACGAGGGAGGAGTAGTACCTGGATCACGGTATGGAACGGAGCAGGAGAGCTGGCAGAGGTGGTGGTTCCCTGGTGCGCAGCCTGAGCTGCGGTCGGAGCTTCTCGTAACCCCAGAGCACACGTATAACGCGCGAGCACTTAGGCCTCTGCCGGCGTGTACGTGCACGGACTGGACGAATTGGTGGTCGTGGCCGCCTCGGCGGAAACCGTGAGGGCGCAAGATGCCTGAGTGTGGGTCGAGCAAAGCCGAGGGTGGTCGAGGACAACCGGCTGCGCACGAACCACGAATCACCGCGGGAACCTGTCGCGCGCCACCAAAGTCGAACAGTCTCTCACTGGCGCCCGGCGCGGCGAGTGCCCGAGAGACTGGATTTCGTGCGAGGCACACTGAGTTGTGTGTTCATTGTTGGACGGATAAGAGTTGAACATCCGGAAGGGCGCATAGAGAGAACGACAGCGAGAGAAACAGCCTGCGCGGGGGCCCGAGTGGACGGTGGTAGGTAGGTTTTCCATCCGCGAGCAACCACCCCCTTCTTCGAGGCCTGATGACCGCAACGCACGAGGAAGACAATCGACGCTGGATCAGGATGAGCCGTTATCCGTTATTCGTCGATTCTCTACGCCACGTGGCTTCCGCCTTCCTGTTTCTTTGGATCATCGTCATCCTGCTGAACGGTGAGTCATCTTGTTCTCATTTTTTTCTCTCTTTTTTTTTTTTTTTTTTTTTTTACGTCTGGCTTGAATAATTTGAGTTTCGTTCGTCAAAGGACGTCGGTGCAGAATAAAAATCGTGCCCATTGCACAGAGTAGAAACGTAAAACGTACTGTAATACATATATTTTACCGACACTGTACATTTGCTGCGCAGTTTCGACTGTTTGCCGAAACACGCTTTGTTTCACTTTTGCTTTTGGGAGAGTTACAAGAGGGTGTGACAAGAAAAACTGCAAAACTAGCGATGTAACGAGTAAGAAGGATCAATCGAATGGTCTTTTCAGACGTTATCTTAGTTTCTATCCTCTGACTGGGCCAAATCCCCTCTGAATTAGCAGAATTGCAAAAATGGTCGGAGCTCCTCGGAGATGCTTCGTCGGATCGTCGGATCCTCGATCCTTTTCACGGGAATTTCACCCGTTTCATCGGGAAACTGGCAAACTGATTGACCGGTTGTTTGCGAGCATCTTTCTTTCGCCCCACCACCCACCCCTGATTTTATTCGTTTTGCGAGAGAGGATAATTTCGTTGGAAGACCGGCCACCAGTTTGTGCTACCACGTACCAACGGTTCAAGCTCGTTTCATTCGTCTTTCGGACGTTATCGAATCGCCGAGTTAAATACGAAGCGAAAGAAAGGGGGAAAGTTTTTATAAGACCTTTCCGTGGCAAGCAAACGAATCTACCTTCGCTTCCGGGCGAGCGAAACGAGGAGAAAAAAGCTAACGAACTCGGCCAGCGAGTCCGTGACTCGAGTTCCAATGAATCTCGGCAACTTTATAGGAACAACTTCGGGTAAGGATCGGAACTAGAGATTGGCAGCTGCCATTTTTACGACTCGTTGAAACCCCCGTGTTGTTTGAACGACCGACGCGGTTACCGGAAACTGATTGAAAATGATTTATTAGTGTCGTCAACACTTTCACACTTGCTTCGAAACAGTGTTTCTCGACTGTTCGAAGTGCGATGGCGTAAATTTTATGAATCTATCATAATTTAACAACTGGCTGGACGATTGATAAAGTCGTGCTGTTCCGAAATGTTTTACGGCGATCTGAATAATATGTCATTCGATAGAGGCACGAATACTTTAGACAAATCGCGCATATTCTCAGAACAGATTCATCCAGGAGCTATGAATAGACGGCTACGAGCTTTTTTCATACCTCTTTCGTGCCTCCGGTGCTTTTCTGCAAGCACGTTAATAATCGTTCGAAATTCCTCGTTCCACGATTTTCTTAGCCAACCACCTAGTTGTCTATCATTAACTTGCTAACCGATGAAGATGAAGTTAACTCGTCACTTGAATTTCCACACGCAATTATTTTCTTCTTCATTTGTGAACTTTCTAGTTTCGTATGTCGTATCGTCTCGACACTCGCAAGGATTAAAATTGATGTTCGTAGAAGTTTCTAGACGGGGGAGAGAATGATCCGGTTAACAAGTTGAAAGAGTGATCAGTCTAGATAAGTTCGGAAACGTAATTCGTCGGGAAATGTCGCCGATAAAGCGGTCGCTTAATATTTTCTTTCCGGCTTGTTACGCGCGATCGGAACGCACGATCGCTCGTGCTGACGCGCGTTTATCGCGTGCTTCTCTGAAATTTAAACCGCTTTCCGTCGGGCTGGATGAATCGTTGCCGGATTTATGAGCCAGTTTGCAGCTTACGACGCGGATGTTAGAACGTACCCGCGGCAACACTTATACCGAGGACACTACGTGCTTCGTTATGGAAGTTTAATAATTAATGGCTAATGAAATCCTGGCCACCGGTTGGATACTACTCTCTGTTACTAACGGTCGAGCTTTAGTTGCGTTTCTTGTTGTTTTAACGGATAGTTCGGATATAGTCTGTAATATTAGCCAGCTTTTAAATTATTGCACGTGTCTAGCTCAAGTTTCTGCAATTTTTACAATTTTAATCCGTTTCTCCGTAGTTACGCGAGCACGTCTAGTTTTTCCGACGATATCCTCGTGAAGACGAACGATACATTAGCAAAGTCTATTTTCCATAAATAGTTCACGGCAACAACTTTCATCGATAGTGTACAAGAGTTGCACAAGAGATGTTCCAAAAATTCCAAAGAGAGTCCAAAAAAATATCGACACACTTGTAATTCCAGTGCTTAATATCTGCGTTTAACGACGGGATGTTGTTAGAAAAATTACAAAATATCCTTTTTGCTCGTCTTTGAAACCATTAAAAGCATCTTATATTCTGTTCAAATGCACGATAGACTTATAAAAAAAATAACAATAATTTTCATATGTAGTCGTATCGTTATTGTGCAACTCGTTATTAGAAATTGCAACTGTTCAACGTTACTTTTGCACGTAGTATTGAATTATTTATAGAAACGAAGCAAACCGATTGCAAGAGAACTAGGCTGCCATTATAAACATCGTGTATCACTCGAAAATTACGTTTTTATCTGTTTGTACCACGCTACCGAGACCAAGGGATCGCAGCAAATGACATCGTGAATCGCAAACGTATCGTCTGTGGCAAGCTTGAGAATCACCTTTGCCAGGCCGAAGGCTTCAATATAAACATTGCGAAGTTGAACATCGTTGAATATCGTTCATAGAGCCAAGGATTACTCTGTGGCTCGTCGTTATCGATTACCATTCAGTCGACCAGAACTGCAAGTTAATTATCATAATAGCCGGTCGTAGATAGACTGTGAATAGAGACAGGAACATCGGCGATCTCCTGCCAATGAAATCCATTTCCCTTCTGCCAGCGGCGATAGGATCGCGAGATGACGTTTGATCGATGGCGTTTGTGCACCGTCTGTCCGAACCGGTGTCGAAATCGATCGATCCGAACGGTATATCACGATCAGCGTCGGTATCAATACTAACACGTAAAACGTGCACCGAGGAATAAAAACGACGTAGTCCGATATATAATCGCGGTGGAAAATATCAGCGGCTGAGGAAATAGTTGCAACGAGAGATTGATGACTGAACGAGATACTATTAACACTTTACCGACCGGTAGCCTATTAATCGGCTAACTATTCACCACTAATACACGGTCGGTAAAGTGTTAAACAAATAATGAAGCCTGATCGTCGTCGGTATCAATACTAATACGTAAAACGTGCACCGAGGAATAAAAACGACGTAGCCCGATATATAATCGCGGTGGAAAATATCAGCGACTGAGGAAATAGTTGCAACGACAGATTGATGACTGAACGAGACACTATTAACACTTTACCGACCGGTAGCCTATTAATCGGCTAACATATTTTAACTCTTTACCGACCGGTAGCCTATTAATCGGCTAACTAACGTATTTTAACACTTTACCGACCGGTAGCCTATTAATCGGCTAACTATTCACCACTAATACACAGTCGGTAAAGTGTTAAACAAATAATGAAGCCTGATCGTCGTCGGTATCAATACTAATACGTAAAACGTGCACCGAGGAATAAAAACGACGTAGTCCGATATATAATCGCGGTGGAAAATATCAGCGGCTGAGGAAATAGTTGCAACGAGAGATTGATGACTGAACGAGATACTATTAATACTTTACCGACCGGTAGCCTATTAATCGGCTAACTATTCACCACTAATACACGGTCGGTAAAGTGTTAAACAAATAATGAAGCCTGATCGTCGTCGGTATCAATACTAATACGTAAAACGTGCACCGAGGAATAAAAACGACGTAGCCCGATATATAATCGCGGTGGAAAATATCAGCGGCTGAGGAAATAGTTGCAACGACAGATTGATGACTGAACGACAAACTATTAAACAAATAATGAAGCCTGATCGTCGACAATTCGAGAGATACAGAGATTCTCGTAAATATCACCAATTCGATGATTTTGCCAGAGCACCACCGAGTCGGTCGAATTTAACAGCGATTTAACAACGGTGTCACTTCCTCGCGGTGTCTCTCGCGGGCTTCGATGAATTTTAATTATTTTCGTTTTCGGTGCACTCGAACGAAATCGGTGAACTCGACAATCAGGCGATCCACGCACGCTGCATCGTCGAAATTAGCCCGTCCAGCAGACGGTCGACTCCTCGAGTGTAAAGTTAACTTCCGGATCTAACTTTTGAATAGCGTGAACCGGGTCACGACTACGCCTCGAGAGGACCGAACGGGTGAAAGGGGGGAGGGGGAGGGGTGCGGCTGAATAGCCGAAACGAGGAAGATCGGGGCGAGGGTAAACGCGATCGACCGACGCCGATATTAAACTGGTGTCTTCGGTGGCCGACCGATTCCGGTGTGTTTCGTGTGTTTCAACATGGAAACGAGCTAGCCCACTCTGTAATTTATCTTGTTATTTGCATTACCGAAATCGGGGTCAGCGAAAACGTTTGCGGATACGGAAACAGATGCCGCGTGGATGCGAGTGGATCCTCCGCTTCTTTTTTCCTTTTTTTTTTTGTTTTTTTTTGTGTTTTTTTTTCACCACGTCAGGTTTACGTTAAACGAACGTTTGTTTGCACGCCGTTTGAAATAACTCAACGATCTATTAGACGTCCGATCTCGTTGCACAGGCAAGCTAGTTTGCCATTCCGCGCGGTGATTTATTACAATGACGCTTTTTAAATGATACTTTTGTTCATTTTGCACGGCGAGAATTAAACGCGTAACGGGCGGAAGTTTACCATAGTTTGTTTTACAAGTGACGGGAAGGAACTGCGGAAGCCTTTTCTTTTCAAATTGTTAAGTTCGCTTGATTCCGCAATATCATAATAGATTACCGCACTTTATATTTATTAGGTTGATTCACACGGAAACGTTGTTTTTCACAAGTTTAAATTTGTTAAACGGTTATCGTTTCCTCGTTCTGAGTTATCAACCGCATGAAAGAACAAGAAATCTTCAGTGAAGGATGTAATTATTTTGATGGTTCATACATACTTAGGTAGACAATGTAATGTTAATATAATTATATTGTAATTGTAATATAAATATTAAATGTACAATTAATATATTATATATAATTATATACATACATTTATATATATATATATATATAAATTGTCTAACCTGACGTATTATATATTATTACGTTGTTTAATCTGACCATAAAAAAATATATATTTACAATTATATTAATATAATTGTAATATATGCGCGCGCGCGCGCACGCACGCACGCACGCACGCACACGCACACACACACACACACACGTATGTGTATATATATTTTGATTGTTAGGTTTTCATTGTAATGTTAATATAACTGTTAATTATAATTAGAATTGTGTACACATATATACACAATTATATATTATAGTGTGTAATATAATTGTTAATATAATTGTATGTTGATATATATAGTTGTTAATATATATAAATATGTATGTAGATGTAGCATCACGTAGTTAAGATACTGTCCAACACACACAGAGATTGAAATTTCCTGACGTCAATCTTTTGCGTTTCACCCAGCCGGGGTTTTACTCGAATCAAAAGTTTAATTCGCCCCGAATCGATACACCGCGATGTTCGTTCCAATTTCCCCGATGTTCATCGCGATCGTTCCCGGCGAATTCGCCAGTAGATTTTCATCATTCGGTATTTCACCGGCGTTTATTAAAATACCAATGGATCGTATCAGTTTGCGCGATTGCGGCGCGTTGTATCGGCGGCGATCGTCGCGATCCATATTTCCGAAGCCTGAGCCTGAAAGTTAACAGAGAAGATTGAAAATTGCCGGGCCGATTACCTCTCTTCGTTGGGAAGGGAGGGGAGGGGAGAGTTTCCCACGATGTAAAAATCGAATCGCAAGGGCTCGAACTAATCGGTTCGCGTGGCAACTTGGGGGCCGGCTTTGTACATGAAATAGTTAAGTCGCGGTTGTGTGAAATTTTCGAGCGTTGTTAATTCGCCTCTCGAAGCTGAAGCAACGCGACGTCCCGGTAGTTGATCCGTCCCGATGATCATCGTCGATTTCCCTCGAATTTTATCGACCCTCTGACCCTGACACCGTGCCAAACCTGATTCACCGTCGGAATTGATTGGAGAGAGGCACAGAGAGAGAGAGAGAGTTGTAAGAGGGAAGTTAACAGCACAACGTGGTGGAAGGGCAATTCTGCAACGGATCGACTACGGAGCCGTCTAATGTCACTAATGGAGAACGCGTCGCTACGTCAGGTGTGGAATGGGAATAATTGTCTTTCGGGAGAATTAACCGTTTGCACGACCTCGCACGACATTGATTCTGTGAGACGATTTTGCACGTCGTACGTGCCAAGACTATTTCTCTCTGACATTTCCCTCGGGGGGAGCGGGGAGGGAGGTTTCGCTTTTATTTGCTTTTATATCAATTTATTCGCATCGTCGCTTTTCCCCGAATATAATAGCCGTGTCGCGGTTAACACGTTGAATGCCGCGGGGATCAGCAGTAATCGGTGGTAAACAGTGTCGCTGCGAGTGACCAGAATTAAATTAAACAAATTTAAACGATCATAATAATAATAAAATTCGCGGCAGTTTTAACTAAATGGAACAGTTTTGTTCTTTCGTCAAGGTATGCATAGTGTAATTCGTTATTACAAAAAAACAAAAAAGGAACATCTATCGTATCGTTGCGAAGAACAACGTTACGTCTTAATTAATTATGAAACGAGGTGAAAGATACTTTCAAAAGTCGGCGTACGTGACTGGAAATACGAAATTCGTCGTTCACAGCCCGTCGAAGAGTTATTTAGCAAAATTCGCCACAAACTCGCGTCACGACCCGAGAAATCAACTCGACAAGGATCTCACTGTCTCTCTTGGAAATGTATCGACTGTCGTTTGAACGTGTCGAAACGTTGTGTACATTTCGAGATGCGAAAGAATATCAGACGAGGAATGTGTGTGTGTGTGTGTGTGTGTGTGTGAGTGAGAGAGAGAGAGAGAATGGACACTTAGCATTTATATTCTTCTTTGAGCGGCTGCTGAAATGGAGCAACCGCTCCATTTCCCTCAGATTCCTTTGAGAAGCTCTCTTCTTATCGCTCTCGGCTCTTCGAAGGATCTCGAGGCGCCTTTTCCGATTTCAATTCAAGTGCGTTCGAACACCGAACGTCGCTTTCATCGTTATTGGATTAAAGGATTAACTCTTGGATGTACGAGGAATTATAAAGTCGTCCGGACGCCTTTGAAAGTCGATAGCTCCGGTGTATTTCTCCGACGCGGTGGATAAATTCTTGGCCCCTTTAATCCATCGGCGAAGCCCGATGCAACTCGATGGTACTTTTCTTCTTTCGCGTTTTCCAACGAATTTAAACTTCGTTCGTCCTGTTAGCTTCATCTTCGTGTCCGACGTTTTTCGTTTTAAATCATGCAATAATAATAATTATATATATATATATATTGTCTCATATGAAATTGACCACATAATTTTAAATTATTCGCCACAGAGAAGAATATTTTAAATAAAACTTACGTTGTTTCGAGGGGATGCCCACAAATCAGATGGTTATGATTCTGAGATTTCAAGGTGACCTTTGCTTTTTTTTTTTTTTTAAATAGAATTGTATATTTTTGAGTCCACAGTCTTGTAGTTGACGTCAAGACGAATTCAGTGACGTTGGTGTTCCAAGGTCGTGCTGAAATCTTACCTTCGTTCGGCATTCAGAGATTTTCCCTCATGATATTCGAATTGGTGAAGTTAAGCGTCAATATGCCGCATTTATTCCGTTTCCAAACGACAGCTGCAAGACGTTTTTCTGGGTTTTTTAAAAAAAATCAGTTGTTTCGGGAGAATCCACTACTCCCCGCAGTGTGAAAAATCGTATAAAGAATGCTTGTTGACAAATTATTCCCGAAAGATATTGGAAAGGAGTGCTAACTATCGTTTAGGGACAGAATGACGATTGAATATCATAGATGACCATCTTTTTGAATGCTTGAACGAAAGTAAGCATTCGAGCGGCGTTAAATGGCCACGAAAATGACACGCGAATCTAGATCGTCGAATTCTTGACGTCAGCTACAGAGACTGTGAAACTGAAAAATATACTATTCTGTTTAAGAAAACCAAAGGGGGGTTACCTTGAAATTTCGGAAGCGTGACCATCTGAATAAGATTCGTGGCCACCGTAAGATGTCGTTCTCGAAACTACGTAAATGTTTTGTTTGAAACATTTTTTTCTCTACAGCGGACAGTTTAACCCTTTCGCTTCGGCAGTCCAGTCCGAAAGCAATCCGTCGAAAAGCGTGGAAATATTTTCATTCAACGCAGCACGCAGGAAGTTGCGACGGGGGGGGGGAGGATTTTTTTTCAGAATTTACACGATGGAATCTTCCAGATAAACATCGATGTTTAATATTCATTAATATCTAATTAATCTCGATATATTAATATTATATAATATTGCGATAACATTGTTGCAACAATATTATAATAGTATTAATATTATCTGTTGGATTAAGATATTAGACAATAATAATAAATATATACAACGTTAACCCTTTCGCTTCGGTAGCCCAGTCCGCCGAAGTGTTATCACCGAAGCACGCGCCAGAAATGTGCACAGTGCGTGTGGTTTTTGTATACACGTTTTTCTAAGTAATTAAATATCAACTGTGCTTGATAAAACAATCGTTGCTCTAATGTAACACGTATAGTTCACATTTTTTAATATGAAAAGACTTATACAAAATTATATTAGTTATTCTAAAAACATTAGACAATTTGCTGTTGACATATTTTTAGGTATTTACAAGACTTTACGATTAAACGTTTAATATAATTAATAATGTAACGCAAATCAGTTAATATATTAAGCCGATCTATTCCTAATCCTTGTAAAACGCGTATATGAACTATCGTTGAATGGATTCGATAGATTTTTTGGAATGAAACAGTAAACGATCGTTTTGATGTCGTAACAACAAAGAGTAGTTTTAATATGTGATTAATCCAATATGTCAATAAAATCAACAAAAAATGTTCTGTCGATGACGAAGAATTTATCATTGACTAGAGATTGTACTTGTATATACATCATATGGATGCCGGATATGTCCGACGCTCGAAGCGAAAGGGTTAAGGGAAAATTGCGTGGTTAGCTTCGTAAGGGACACCCTGTACATACGCGCGTAAATTTCATTCTTCTCTTGTTTTTTTGGAAACAAACAAAGAGACAAAGAGAAAGAGAAAGAGAAAAAGAGAGAGAGAGAGAGAGAGAGCATGACGGACAAAGGGCGTAACGAGTGTCACGTCGCGCGATATACATTTCCAGGGATTACGATGATCCGCGGGCACGCGTTATCGCCGGCGACGAAGCTAATTGATGAAACGTTGCGGCGGGAGTAACGAGAATCGTTGATTTTACGGAAGTCATTCGCGCGACCCGTCACTCGTGAACTTTCATTTCCTTGCGTAACGCGAGCTGAATACATTAGATATCTAATTCAAGCGGAGCCAGCCACTCCCTTTCTGTTCTACGATCTGGAAACTCCCGGTGAATTTGGCAAAAAGTGAACGTCACGCGATATCTTAACGAACAGCGAGCGGAGTTCGGGCGGGGGTAGGGGAGAAAAAAAAGAACCACATCGGCTAACGAAGAACAAATAAAAAAAAGTCATTTCGCGTTTGGAACGTTTGCGCTCTCGAGACGATGTTTAACGCGGCCGCGCACGTGCAACGCGATGTTTTTTTTTATATACGAGTTCACGCACGTCGTGATTCCACGTCGAACACGACAAATATTGAGCGTACGATGAAATCGATGATCGTTATTCGAACCATCGGGCAAACAATATCGGAATGACGCAATTATAACCGATATATTTCATTGCCGTTTATATACATTACTGCCCGTGTTATTGGCCCGCCGTTTACCTTCCTCTTCCGTTCTTTTTTTTCTTTTTTTTTTGTGTGTGTGTGTGTGTTTCCGCGTATCGTTTCGATAGCGAAGCAATTAGTTTAATTTTAATTAAAACGGCGAAACAATGCAAACAGCGGGAGAACGCAACGGAGAATGCAACAATTGCAGGCGAGCGCTGTCCGTTGCAAAGACAGACGTATAAAACGGTCGCGTGTCAAATTGTTCGATCAAGTCGCGTGCACGTCGTATTCCGCTTCGACGCGGACTCGCGGGCAAGCAGGATGAAATTTATTTACATTCGTCAGATTAATGAAACCGATTCGAGTGATCTTGTTCGATCTTGGACGATGACGATGAAGAAAGAAGCGCCTTGAGGTGACAGACCTTTTTGTCGAATCTTGCGCGCCGGACACCAGCGTGCAAATCGAACGATTATCTCTCGAATCTCGTTGTTGATACGCGCACGGGTCAGAAACTTTTTCGAGAAAACGGTCCTTCACGTCGACACGAATTACAAGCGAATAACATCGCGCGTTTTCCACTGCACTATTTATAAGAGAATTTGCTGTTGCTTCATGTAAGTCTGTTACTGTATCTTTTATATTTCCCTCTGGTTCTTCATCCGTTGCATCTGAAATTGAGATAAAAGATGTTGACACTATCAAAATTTGTTTTACATAGAATAGCTTTATGACATACAGAAGTCATACTGTGATTTAAGTGTTAATAACTTTGCATTTAGACGTTTCAACGATTCTCGTGTATTTCTAATTTTTTCTTCGATCGGTTTAAAATCTTCGATGGAGACCCGATTGGAAACTCAGAGATACTTTTATTTAAACACGAAATAGCATTTTCCAGATCTTCAAATTCAGACATTTTGTAACATATAAAAAAAACAAATTAATATACTAAATTTACAAAGAATATTTCTTCTTTTAAATTGAAATTGAAACAGAGTATAGGTTTTTGTCGAATCTTGCGCGCCGGACACCAGCGTGCAAATCGAACGATTATCTCTCGAATCTTATTGTTGATACGCGCACGGGTCAGAAACTTTTTTCGAGAAACGGTCCTTCACGTCGGAGCCCGCCGACACGAATTACAAGCGAATAACATCGCGCGTTTTCGCAATAGCGACTCGCGAATTTATCCGTGTCATGTCCTTACGACTCGCGGATAACTTTTCTCCCTCTTTCTCTTTGTCCTGTTGTTTTTCGCTTGTAGTTTCAGCGTTTCAGCCGGAACGTTTTAACAAATTTTCAGGGGTAGGGGTTTGAAAGTTCGCTCGCTGGTATTAAATAGATACCGTTACTGGCCACACAGTTGCTCGCGAAAGTATCATACACACTATCCCGCTCTCTGTGAATATTACGCGCATTAAGAGGTATTCTGAAATTTCGTCAGCCACGAGACCCGACCGTATCGATGTTCGCGATCGTATCGATGGGATTTGAAACTAGCGCAGAGAAACGTATATAAAAGTTGCAAGAATTTCACGGCGTTGAATTTTTCAGTTTTTTTTTTCATCTCTGACGATAAAATATCGTTTCAGTCTCTCTGCGAGTCTCTGGTTCTCCGTATTGAATATTTTTATTGTTCGAATGTTTTACACGAAAATCTAGACACAAACTGTCAACTCGCGGAACAACAACTACTCGCGAAAGTTGTCTCTGCCGTGAACTTTTTTTTTTATCTGATGCGAAGTGAAACGTGTTCGAAATTTAGAATTTGTTAATCGCAATTTTCCAACGGCAATTAATTTAGCTAGGCTAGACGTCGCGTCGCGTCTCTGTAATTTATGTTTCCATGCGATTGAAACACGTATCTCGACAATTTGTAATTTCTCTCTCAAAAAAAAAAAAAGAAAAACGTAGTTCGTAGAAACGTACATTTCAAGGATGAAAATCGTACCGTGTTCGGTTCTCTCTCGCGTTACACGCATTCTCCCATTGCTCTCCCGTTTCTACCGAAATGCAGGTTCTTTACCTCGGTTTGTCGGTCTGGTATCGCGCCAGACGTGAAATTTGTAACTGTTATCAAATTGTCGCGGTAGCGCTTGACGGATCGGTAGATCCGAGAGACGAAACGCCTGAGAGACGAAACGCCGCGAAAATACTATCAATCACGAGAGAATGGGAAACTCCTTTGGAAAAGTTTCGCTGCAAACGCGCGAAGTGGATAAGATCGTGCACTCCTCCGTCAGATATGCAGCCACGCAGTAGATAAGGTCGAGTCGAGTCGTACGCGGCCGTCAGACTAATAACGACCTTCACTACTTTGCCCCTCCGGGTTTTAAGCGTCGAGTATTACGCGTATTAACGTTTAAAGCGCGCATTAAGGATGGGACGTTGAACTCGGTCGTTAACGGAATGTTGAACGAGTAACGTATGGCCGAGCATGTCGCGCAAATGAGGCGGCGTTTAATCATACGTGCCTCCTCTCATTTTATCGAGTTACCGTAAGTTCAAATTCTCGGCTCTGATGTTTCTTGTCTAGTACGTCCTTCTGTCCCACTGCTAATGCCTCACGGTCGTTTTGTGCTCGAGTTTCAAGCTCGCTCGAACAGCTGAGAGGACGTTTCTCCGTTTCTCACGATTAGAATTGAAAAAAAGAATTTCGCGCACTGGAAGGAGAGCGGGGAGGAGGATGAGTAATTTGTTATGTTATTGCAATTGTATCAAGCACTCATGACATGGAAAAACCCAGTGTGTCGAATTAGAAATTTCTAAATTTCTATGTTTGTGCTTACGACTCGAAATTAAACTTAAGTAGCAAGTACAGGAATTCTAATAAGCGCTCTATAAATTTTTAGTTATTTTCAAGTGCGACGAGCCATAGTGATTGCCATGTTATGAACACATGCATGCCCAAAGTATCGTGCAGATTGGACAGAACCGTTTCTCAGAACTGCCACCTCACGCGAGTCACTCTCATGAGTATTAATGAAAAATTTTGCAAACTTTTCTCATATTTTCTGATTGGTCTCTACAACTCTTCAGAGTGTTTTGGAAAGTCGGAGTCTTTTTCTAACCCCAGATCTTGTTGCATAAGAGGACTCTGAGGAAATCAAAGTTTGTGACTAACCATTCAACCATCAAGCATCAATATGTGACTAATCGTTCATTCAAGTTCAGTCGAGTAGTGATTCGTTCAATATTCGAATAACAAGGAAACATAGCGAACTGTTAATTACCGTCTTTGATGAAACTTGGTATAAATGTAGTTTTCAAAAAAATATTTGACCCGTATTTTTTTTCTTTTTATTGGCAATCGTCGATGTTGAAGGGATGAAAATTGGAGGCGTGGGCTATATTTAGTCAAATATCTCGGAAATGATTGAAGATACAGTTTTTGTGAACCGATGAAATTAGTGTTTTTTTTTTTAACGACGAACTTAACAATTCGTGCGTACAATTTTGCGAAAAGCCATTTGTTTAAACAACATATGAGAAAAACCGTAGTTTTTATAAGTTTTTCCAAGTAAATGTTTTCAATATTTGTTTATGAAAACTATATATAAAACTATATAAAAAAATATATAAAACTATATATAGTTACGAAAAAATCTATTAAACTATATATAAGTATAACTATATCTATTATGAAGAAATACATAAAACTATATATAAGCACAAATTACGGATAAAGCGGTGTCTTGATTTTTGCATTACAAAAAAGAATTCATTACTTTCAAATCTTTCTCGCTGGACTCTATAGAGCAGAGTGCAGGTACGAATAACTCAACACATATTTCACTTTTACGAATATCGGTTGTCAGTAACAGCGCGACAAAAATGTACGTTGCGAATATACGACGAAAGAGGAACGCGATGCGGAAAGTGTATTTTTTCGAAGTCAGTCGTCGATGGGCAAGCCAAGCAGTTTGAATCGAGTCTGAAGCAAGTTTGTTACACAAAACAAAGCTAGTGTCAAAAACAGAGAGTCAGTCATTTCTCAAAACAATGGGTGGTCTTTGGACACCATGATGTGACGTACTCAAGTAAACGATCCTAAGTGCCCTTCGCAACAATATTTTCTCACTCTCTCGTTACTACGCGTGCGTTGCAACGTGAAAGAAATTTGACCATCACGCGCATAGTTCGATAATACACCAAAGTTTCTGCGCGAACTCGCATAACCTTGCTGGTACACTGCAACCGACACGACGCGCGTTGTTCGATTAGGAAATTAAACGTTGGCCGGGTATTTCGTGGGTAATCGGCGTGATCGACGATACATCGAGTTTCCGGACGCGGGGCGCGTCTATCGGCAAGACCATCACTCTTAAATTTTTGTATCGCGCGACGCCGACCGTCAGCCGACCGCGAGAGTCTCGCCTGAAATTTGAATATTCATTATCGGTCCTACGGATCCTCCGGCGCGGGGTGGAAAATGGAAAAGAATCGCGAGACAGAAGGCGGATACGGCGAGGGGCGGGTGGGAGGGGGGGAAAGGGGGAGGGGGAATAAAAATCGGCCGATGGCCAGCCCGGGATACAGCAAGGTGCGGCGGGAAACAATAAAAAGGAAGCGCGAGCACGAAGAAACAGATGGATACATTAATCAATATGGGATAGCCGATAACAAAAAGGAAAGGTAATCCGGCGTGATGAAAATTCAATATCGGCCGGCTGCGAGCAGAACTAACCTGGCTACGTGAAAAAAAAAGAAAGGAAGAAAGAAAAAAAGAAAAAAGGAAAAAACAGAAAAAAATAGCAGCGAAGCATCTAACGGGGAGGGAGGGGGCAGGTAGATGAAAATAAAGTGGCGAAGGGATAACTCACCGCGCGCGATCGAATCGCGTGGAAAAGATCGAAATATAAGAATTATCCGCGATATTTTCCGCAGCGCGAACGAAACGTTCGAGTTAAAAGTCGAGGGAAGTGTTCGCTTTTCGAACGAACATGCATTCACAAGTGAAAATTTCACGCGCCGAGGATTCCTCGGTCTCTCGCGGATCAATGATCTCACGCGCGATACAGGCGGAGAGTGAGGAAGCGGGTTGATGGGAAACCAAGCCAAGTTGCTTTTCGGTTGTTGGCTCAGCGAAAGTTGTTAAACAGCGAGTGCCATTTATGGACTTGCGTTTTCCGCCAGACAGAAACGGCGGCCCCCCTTTCCTCTCTCTCTCCCCTGTTGCTTGGATGCTTGTTGTCCGTATGTGCACGCTCTCTCTATTCCAGTCGGACGATACCGCGGCAGTAATCGTGTTTACGAGCCACGATAAATCAAGGAACCCAATGGAATCGCGTTGCACGTTGGCTAGAAATCGTCGCGCGTGAAACTCTCGGTTTAGGTTAAAAAAGAAAATTTTTACATTACGCCCGTAACGAAGCACGATTCGAGTGCTACGCGAATTTCGCGATTTATCGTTTCTTTCGTATCGATTCTTTCGTTGATTCTTTTGGGTAGCTTCGGGTCTGCACGGCGTTTCAGTACTCCCGGCTCGTTTATCTCGCTCTCTCGGAGGTCGTTAACGTAAGGGCAGAGAGAGAGTCGTGGTTTATAGGTCTCGGTGGTCGATAAGGGAAGAGCTCGCGACTCTCGCCAAGAAAGGGAACAGTTAGGCGAGTGGTGTTCGCCGTACGAAATATCGCGTGTTGTCTCACGCGTGTGGTTGGGGATAATTCAGGCGACGTATCTCGCGAAATAATGACGCTTCGTTGGAGCTGTTACACGCGCGTCGGTCTTAATTCGCACGTGTAACCGGAAACACACACGGTGTAATTTTACAACGGGCGAAACGAGCACCACGCGGCTTTTCTTTTTTTTGCTCGGCGCACAATCCCGTAATTTGTTCATTAAATAAAAGTCAGACGCTTTGCAGTAGAAAAACACACAGCAACCTGGTGAAATGCTTGCACGAGCTCTGGGCGGGGGGGGAGGGGCAATCTCGTCATTACGAGAGTGTGACGTTGTCAAAATCTATGGCATTTCTTCTGGGGAAGAGAGAATCTCTCACTGGTGGTTGATCCATTAAAATTCAACGACAGCGGACGCGAGCGCCTCGATCGTCTCGAAAATCGTATAATCGGAACGTTTCGCGTGCGGTCGAATAAATTTTTCTCGTTCCTTCTTCCCCTTTTTTTTTCTCTCTCCCTTTTCTGTCTTTCTTCCGGCTAGGCAGAACAACAGCCAATGGAACGCCTTCGCTTCCTGGATTTCCCCGCGATCATCCGCGTGCCTCGTTAAAAGCCCGAGAACCGGTGTCGCTCGCAGGCTTCTACTGTTTTCTGGCGGACGCACGCTGGATACCCTGTTGTCTGGCTGCACAGGCGTGCCGTTGCAACGGAACCGTGTAATAACCACGTACACGAGCCACGATACACCACCGTTGAACGAGGATGGATAGATATAGATAGCGTCGAGGACGAGAGAGAGAGAGAGAGAGAGAGAGAGAGGGAGAATCCACTGTGCGTATCTGTCTGTACAGTGTCGAGGGTGTGCACAGAGCGTGATTGTTGGTGTAGCTTGGTGCAACGGGTGGAGGAGTCTGGCCAAGAGAGCGGGAGAGGCTGAAGAATAGACGAGGATAAAGAGAGACGAATCGAAGTGTGTGTACACGGAACGGAAACAGAGAAGCGGAGCGGATGAGAAGGAGATGAGAAGGTGGGGGAGGGGAGTGGTAGAATAGGAAAATTTACAGGAGAACCGCAAGAGGTGGTGCCGGATTGTGTGCGTTGACTAGAACGCTACGAAACTCCTCCGGGCGGGCAGGATAGGGGAGGGGGTCGATTTATCCTTATCGGGGAAAGGGGAAGGTACCGCGGCACATAAATCAAAGTGTTTACTCAGCAACCGGAAGACCGAAGGAGAGAATAGAAACAGCGCAGGCTCACGACTAATAATGAGTACCAACGACGCCTCCCTCTGACCCGTTCAGCAACCATCCATTCAGGCAAACCAGCCGCCCTTCCGCTCTTCCACCCTTCCGGATCCATTCACCGAACTCGATGTAGAACGGACGGCTGGCCGCATCCTTCCCCATGGTCGTCAGATACGTCGTTTTTCTTTGATGCGTCCGGTAGTACCGGCTCGAATTAGTTCACGAAGGATTCACGCGCCATTCAGAAGCTCGTTGACGAAAGTGCATTGGTCAATCGAACACCGCTCTGTTTAACGTTAAACCTACCCAATGACCCGGTTTTTAAAATTTCGGTTCTAGAATTTCTAAACGCGCAACGTTATTACACCGTTATTTTCTTATAGCACACGTACAGTGAATATTTCAATATTCACTTCTTTTCTTGTTGTTGGTTTTCTGAGAAAAATATGTAGTCTGTCTGTCTTACTTACCACGAACGGTCATTCGATCGGTTGAACGATACTCTCTCTCGAAGGCTCGATCCTGAAACTGTAAAGTCGTTACGAATGAAAGGTAATGCAAGTGTGTGGCATGACTTTGGCCGGAAACCTAACGATACATGACATCTAAAGCAGCTGCGAGTGTGAGAAATGACTCAGTGCGTTTGTTTCACCCGGTTCCGACATGGTCCTCGATCTTTGTCACCGTTTTATCTACTCTGTGACTGTAAAATAGAACCGTGGCTGACTGAAAATGTAGATATATCGTGTCTATGGATTTTTCTCGCAAAAAAGATAGGTAGATCTAGTTGATGTCCACGATTCGTGCCGTTTGTCCGTGGCCAACATTCTTTTCTTCACCTGTTCAGAAGCCGGCTGAAGCTTGTTCTTAATCGGTTTTCTGCTGCTTGTTCAACGTCCACGATTCGATCCACGATTTGTTCGTGGCTAACGTTCTTTTCCTCTCTTGTCTGGCCGACGATTCCTCGCTGGATACGAGCGCTCGTTTCGGAGTCTATTCGTGCTCTGATTGCGCGTCGTCATGGTGACGACATCTTCTGTTTACCGATGCGTCGACAGCGTAGCTCGGTGACCGGGCGGAGGTGTGAAAGGATCGTTGAATATACAAGAGACTTTATAAATGTTAAAATACTAGATATTCCTTTATATTGGTTGAAGTTTCAAATTCTTGCGAACTTTCTCGTGTTTTAGTCACTGTCTCTGCTCACTTCGAGAACAGAGAAGAAGAAAACATGGCGATGAAAACGCGTGTCGTATCGTAAATACGAGACATACACTCGAATACATAGTTTTTAGCCTCTTGTTGCCTGTTGTCGCTTGATATTAAAAACGATTTAAAGTACGATTTAAACGTCGCGCGAGGGCAAGAATCATAGATCGCGCATGTCGTTTGAAGAGCTCAAAGAAAAACTCGATGTTTCGGGAGACAGAGAGAGAAAGAGAGACAGAGAGAGAGTTCCCGCATGCTTTGAAACGTCGCTTTAGTCCGCCGCGAGCAAATACTTTGGGCGACGTAAAATCCATAATGAGCTCGGGGGGAGGGAATTCCAACGTGAAAATCGATGCCTCTTAACGAGTGCTCCCCCTCCCCCTCCTCCTCGGTGTATACGTACGTGTGAATGTATATCGCTTCTTTGGGACTGTGTTAAATTGATACGCCGCAAAGAGGCTCTATCTACCTCTTCTCTAACCGGTCCGGTTTTACGAACAAAGTTTAAGCTCCGCGGCGAGCGCGAGTGCGCGCCCGTTGTTTGTCCAATAGACTTCCGGCATTGACGAGCATTAAACAAGTTTCTTGGCAATGGAGGCGAGGGAGCAAGAGAGAAAGAGAGTATGAATGCAAGAGATAGAGAGAGAGATAGATAGATAGAGAGAGAGAGAGAGAGGACGATGCAACTTTCACAGAGGCGAGAACTAAAACGTGAAGGGGAAGAGACGTCGTCCCGTGTTATTGGAACGAAAGATTACCGGGCACGGGGTGTTTAATTACCGTAGTCGGTTAATACTGAGCACAACTACCGCAGACTGGATCGACCGGGCGTCCATTGAACCACTCGGTAATCCTTGGGGCCACAATGGATCTACAACATGGAATGCAGTAAACCATCGCCTACACGGTTCGGTTTATTGGCCCTTCTCGGATGGATGGCTGGAACACGCCTTTCGAGATGCCGTTTCCACGTATTCGCGATGACCTGACACGCTCTCCATTCCGGATAATAGGGTGGAAAAAAATCGAAGCGAGGAAAGAAGCCGGCCCGCCATTGTTCCCTTCGCGAATCGACGTATTTCGTATTTTTTACACGTGCTGTTTAGAACACGTGGCTCCGGGAGACGATTAGAAAACTTTTGGGACACGTTGAGTGCCACGCTGACTTTACGTGGCTGGCCCAAGACGCCATGAATCTGTTGTTATACATTATACGTAGACATTATATATTGAAATATTACCTGCAACAGATTAGTTGACGAGGAACATATAACTATGTTTAATGGATTCATTTTACTATGGGTCACTGGGGGTGTTGAAATGCATGTCTTCGATTTTCACTTATTTTTCTACGATATTTTAGCTTAAGTATTTATTTCGATATAGCGAAATTGAGGGTTGCATTTCTTCGCGTACGAGCCCGCAGAGAGAACTACCTTCGTAAAGTGAAAAAAAATGGCAGGAATCTACAAAATCGTCGCCAGCATCGGGCGACGATTTTGTAGAAAATGTTACGAAAAGAATTCAAAACAGTTAGGTAGAAAGAACAGAAGCAAAAAATTGTACCAAAAAAAAGTCAGCTCACATATTGTGAAGACTGTATCGATTCAGTTTTTCTTTGTTCGCAGTGCTTTAGTACGATACATTACGATAAAATAATATTTACGCGTACATATTATATGCATAAAATTAAAAATATTTTTATACGTTCTGTACTGCATTAATTTCTTCATGCCGTTCTAGCAACGAAGCTAATATTAAAAAATTTTAAAGTGTTAACGTTCGCTGAACCTCTTAGGCACGATGCGCCACTATAGTGGCTTTCGCGAATGCCATCTTTCTGAACGACGTGCCACTATAGTGGCTTACTCACTCACTGTTCGAATTAAATGATCGTTTTCATATGTTTTGTTCCACACTTGCCTTCACAACGTTTTATAACAGTGTTAAGAATATACGGATAGAATATACAGTCTCTGTTTTTGATACGCCAGTGTCAGGTATGAATTGTTGCTTTTCAGTTAAATAAATATACCAATTGAACTCTTCGCGTTGAACTCTGCCGTACAGAGAAACAGCCTCGCGCAAAGAGGTTAAATTACGTGTATCACGCATTCAACGTGTTAAGATATTGAACATTTGTACGTGTTGAACATTTTGAACCGCTGTTGCGATCGTGTTGTTCAAACACGAAAGAAACGTGTTACTTTCGCGAGTTACTTGCGTGCACGCGCGCGACGCGAATGAAACCTTAAAGATTGTAAAGCAAAAGAATTATCGATATTGCGGATATTGCGGGATAACGCGTGGCGTTTTTTGCTCCAGGCGCGCAATGTTACTGATAATTGCACAGGGGGGAGGAGGGGGAGGGGGGCACAGAAATTGTTGTTTATCGAACGATATCGAATGTCGTGAATGGAACTTTTTTTCTCGATTCAGCTTTTGTTCGATATTATGGCTCTCTCTCTCTCTCTCTCTCTCTGTGTGTGTGTTCGTCCAATCAGTGAAAACCGGAGCGTACTGACGTACAACACAACAAACGCGTGTCTGTCGAATTTATTTTATCTGAAAAGTGATTACATTAATGATCGAAAAAACGTGGACGTTATTCGGCCGCGCAGAGGTAATTGTATCGCTCGAAATGGATTGAATCGGCAAGTATAATTCCGCTCGCGTTCGCCGATACGTATACGCATATTATTAACGCATTAATTAGTAAATTAACAACGGCTTTACGCTGGCCAAAGCCCCGAGAACAAAGCCGTTTCAAGAATATCGACGTACGTTCATTTCCGGTTAACGAGCCTCGTAAACAAAGTCCTGCAGATAAAAACCGGCTGTGTCTTGATCGTGTCCGACAATTAAATAATGCTTTCTACAGTACAACACGGTACAATTGTATCCAGATGAAAACGACAGTTAAAATCGTGGCAGCGATTGGTCGAGTATCTTTGCTCCTCACTCGGGCACGAACAACCACCAAGTAGATATCAAATTCATTTGCCATGTAGCAGAGGTTGGTATTATTATTCGTGGAAACGCGATTTTCCTGGCGCGCAGAGATCGAAACCGCAGCGAACGAAGTCTTGTTAAGAGACGTGGGGGATGGGGGAAAGAAAAAAGGGGGAGAAAAAAAGAAAATAACGCGTATGATAACTCGGAGCCGGATAATGAGAGGCTGGGAGACCCGAGCCCGCACGCTCATTTACCTCTTGATCAGAGCGAACCATCCCTTCGCGTTTCTTCCGGCTCATCCGGCTTTTCCCCATTCACCGGCGTCGGCCATTCCTCGGTCCGGCCATTACGACGGGGGATGCACGATGTAAAACGTGACCAAGCTATCTTCTCTCCCTTCCCCGGAGCCGGGAAGCCGGGAAGCCGAGCTTCTGTCGCACCGAGCATCGTTGGAAACGTCTTTTCAAATGTTTCCAAGTAGCACGTCGGTTCCTTAAATTCACGGTTAATGGCTCGGTGGCGCGACACCCTGTGAAAGCTTAAGGGTAGAAAGGTGTGGATACGCGCCCTGGCAACCCTATGCTGCGAATATAATCTTGTTTAAAGATTTTAAGACGTCTCCGCTACTTGGCACATTATTATGCAAGGTTTGAACGCCGGAGCCGAGAGGGGGGAGGGAGAAAAGAGGAACGGGCTTGAATTTCATCGACGTCTGTCTTTTAGAAATTTGCATACATTTTCTTGCTCCCCTTCTCTCTCTCTCTCTCTCTCTCTCTCTTTCGAGTTTCTGCCTCTTTTAAAGCGTTTCGAAGTAATCGAATGAAGAGGCCGAAGTTTGAAAACGCTGTGTTATCGACAGTGCGATGCTTCGGTGTAAATGGATTCATCCCCTCCCCCACTCCACCCTTTTGAACTTTGAAACACGTTATTACGGGTAATCGCGGGTACAAATCGAATTGGGCACGAATCGCCACTTTCTACCGTTCGACGAAAGTTAAATAGTCACGTCGGTCGTTAACTTTCCAGATATTTTTACCCATTTATGAAACTCTTTTTTCGTTTCTCTTTTTTTTTTTTTCTTTTCAATGCCAACGGTTAGGGACCGCGCGTTTCTAAGTACATCTATTACACGCTTCGTAATAGCCAACGTTCATTTTCCGTACGTGTGTACGTGTGTATGTATGTGTGTGTCGTTTTGTTGAACGTTCGGGCCACGAAAATGGCCGGTGGCCTAGATTTCTCGCCCCGACCTCGGTGTTTTCGAAGTCCGCGGTTATATTTTTAAAACCGGTCGTTTAATAAGGAGAATGCTGCAGCCACGTTTTCCCCCGATCCGGCTTTTCTCTCGGCTAAGTTAGCCACTCGACGGCGATGGAACTGCATAAAACCTGTCGACGGTTGCCCCCCCCCCCCCGAAACCCCTGCGCCGGCCCATCTATCGGTTTTTCTTACTTTAAACGTGCCTCGGCAAATATCAGCAGCGGGCCGCGAGTGCAGGATTTTCCACCGTTAATTCCATAATGGCCAGCCTCGAGTTCTAATAATCCCCGTTCTTTCGCAATAAGCCGATCCTTACTGAAAAGGTGGCCCGCTGCTCGGAATTCATTTATCGGTTCTCGCCGATTAAAAGGTTCGACAGGTCGGGCTTCGCGCGCTGTCGTCCCATTAACTCTTTCGAGGTCGCGGTTTATCGCGGCAAATATTTTTAAACGGAACCGCTAAGCTTCAGCCTTCACATTTTTCGCGAAATTTTACATCTTGTCTCTGACTTGTTTCCGCGAACACGCGAGACGTGATATTTTTTGAAGAAAAGAGAGGGAGGAGACCGCCCAACTATCGTGTAATTAACATGTCCGTGGACTTTACGGATATCTCTCGACTTTCGAAACTGTTCTGGTCTAACCGAACGATCGAATTCTACTGTCGGAAGGAAGTTCTACAGGGAATAACAAAATTAATAAACGTGTTATATTTGTTATATTTGTAATATGAACTTTATTAACCCTTTGCGTACGAATGTCGCCGCACAAGCGACAGAAAATAATTTCATTATCTATATCGTTAATAGGTTTCTTTTCAATTTGGCAATACTTTGTTGTTACTATATTGGGTAGTACACTTTATAAACCGTGACTTTTTTGCTTTTCATTTTACAGGAATTGCAATAAATAACGACTTGAGTAAATGTTACGCAGACATAGAGATATCACAGTGTTGCTTTGATTGGCGACTTAAGTTTACATTTGCTAAAATCAAAATAAGTTTCACTAGTTTTTTTTATAACCCCAAAATATGTCGCAAAATAAGGAAAAAGAAGATTTTATTAACGATAATTATGTTAGCAGCAGTGAAGACGTGTTCGGTATTTACGACGATGAAATACCAAAAGAAGATTCTGTAAATTTGCATTTATCAGATAATAGTGATAACAGAAGTGGCAAAAAAAAATTATTTCGCCTAGAAAACGATGAGTATTATTATTATTATTCTTGTATTCTGAAAAAATACAAGAACTAAAACATATTTGTGCATTATAAAATAATAATGATTATTGTTCTTTAATAAAGTCTAAAATTTCATTGAACAAAATATTTTTCAATTAACTTCATATATTTCACGCTTTGGTACATGATATCGATTTTTTCAACAAAATTTGTTCGACCCAGCGAGAACCGCGCTTGAAAAAGCGCTCGACGGCAAAGGGTTAATGTTTAGGTGTTAAAATTAAACAAGTCCAAATATAGCGATGATAAAAAAATATCAAGCTCTCTCTATAATTCTATCAAGAGCTGCTTTGTCTCGCTCCCTCTCCTCTAAAAAAATAAATGCGCGACAATTCGATCGCCAGAGACTGTGAATTTATTAAGTGATAAAGTAACTAAGCATCGACTGATCGGAAGAAAATGATTAGCTCGAAGGTTCGCGTAGAGGATCTTGCCAATGATCTTTCAACGACCAATAATAAGTAAGAAATTATCAAAGTGTTACGACCAAAAGAGTCGTATCTGCGACGTATCGACTAGGCTCGACTTTAACCCAATCGCATCAAATGGCGAGCTGTAGTCGCACGAAGTTGCTATGGTATTTAACAATCATACTAGTTGTATTGCTGAATTCAATCTTTCAGTATTACGCATGCAAAATTTTGGACATTTATCTTTACTCGTTGATTTTATATGATTTCTTTTTAAAAATCATGCTCTCATCCCCATTGGTAGGGTATTTAAATACGATCTCATTGGGTTAAGTCGGACGGAGTGAAGACACAAATTCGAAGGTTAAATACTGATTGATTTTCTGATTCCTTCAATCGCATTCTTATACAGGTTTTCATCTATAATTTTCGAGGAAATTTTGAGTAGTAGTAGTGAGTCTGTTACTTCGGTCATAGGCGTGACTGTCAAGACTCGATACTTTCTGAAGAAAATCTTGCTCTCAAAATCTCTGTTTTCATACACACGTGCACACACGCAACCTTACGTTTATACGTTTCAAGATTGGGGCGGTTAAGTTAAAGTCCCAAGTTTAGTTTCTTTCGCATCGAAATTCCGCAGGATGAGACTTTCTCACCCGCACAGTTTCGTCCCTGTTCGGTTTAAGAGAACTTAAAACAGTAGATTGGTTTTATCCCGGAGGATAACTCGATAGTTCGACGCTGTTACGCACGGCTAACCGACCATTTCAATTTCGCCATATTAACGAGCACGTTGCGGTAATGGCGATCAATCGTGATTTAGCCTGAGTCATGAATCGATGTTTCACGGAATGGATGTCTCGCTGTCCCCTCTTCACTCCGTTGAAATCGACCTTGTTCCGGATGAGATTTATAGGCCGAGGACAACGACAGCGCGACGAGTTTCGGCGCAGTTTTCGCGCAGCGCGGAATTTCGATCGAAACGCGTCGGATTCGACGAATCCGCGGCCCCCTACGAGGGATTTGCGTCGAGTACGACGGGTATCCGTAAACGCGCAAACAACCTGTAATGTTCGTCCGGGGGTTGTTCCGTCCGCGACTCGACCATTCCTGGGTAATTTACTGAATTATTATACCGTCAATTTTCATTATCGTCCAATTTACGCGGCAATACATTACTCCGGTGCGGAATATAATGGGGCATAAATTTCGGTCGACCAATCAATAACAGAAGGCTTGTTCTGTAATGTTTTGTTGCTCGTACGTGTTTTGCGTGGTTATTCTAGTCTCGTTATTATTCACTATTGCTCTGCATTGGCGTCATTTGAAACGAATAATTGCCTTCCCTCGCGTCGCAGGCTCCAAGGAGATTACTTGCACGTTTGACACCGGCATTTTCGAAAAAACGAAAGACACTCTATTCGTTGCTCGAATTTTTGCAAGATTCACCCAGCACAGCGTAAATATCATCGATTCAAGGTTATTTCACGCGACGAAAGTCCATCAGGCAAATCGCAAGTTATACGCGAATATATACGGAATTTAGATGCCAAGGAATTCAATCTTGATTTACATGTCAATTACGTGCCATCCTGTCTGCTGATTCAATCTTCCTCGATACTCGACAATCTTGAACCTAATCGAAAGCGGCTACCAGTATATCCAACTATTTCAATTAACATGACGAAATCTGATTTTTATATTTTATTTTCACGTTTCTTGAAACGATAGATTCGAAGCTTTTTTATTCGCTTTTTTTCATTTCTCTTGATTTTTAAATATTGGACCATTGTTCAGGGCTCGCGATCGAGCATCGAAGTGATGGGTGTTAGAAAGACTATCTTGATAACACTATACGTAACTTTGCCTGATTTCTTTCGGTTATTTACTTACAATTGCTCGAGTATTCGCGCAAAGAATCCTTTAGAGAGTCACAGAGTACTTTACAGAATTATTTACAGAATAGCTTACAGCTTACGATCTACAGAATCAAAATCTATCTGTGCGCGAGCGTTTTATGTAAGTTGACTAGCCGGTTCTAGTTAATCGTTTTTTTCAACTATACGAAAGTTAATCGACTCCGGACATTGACAGAAGAGCCAGCGTCGACCGTTTCTCAAAAAAGATTCGCGGATCAATGACCTTGTTTGACAACAAGCGATTGGTTGAGACGCGATGAGCGGCAAGACAAACAAAGGAATAAATCGTCAATCTAGCTACATGAGTCACAACGTAAGGCAAGAAACTTTTTGCATGGCCGAATGAGCCCATGGTCTTTGAATAATCTAGGAAATGTCGCATTGTATCGAAGCAGACAGAGCTTCTCTCTCTCTCTTTTCTTTGTTCGTAAAAATCGAACTACATCGTAAAAAAATTGGAATTAAGTACGTATAGGTTGCGAACATTTTTAGCGAAATATAATTCGAAAAGCTTGAGCATTCATTCAAGCAGCAAGATTCGACGCTGGTTGGAACGGTCACGTCATCGTCGATATTAAACCGAACACACGGATCGCGCCCCCACCCTCCCCCATCGATGGGGCGATGCGTTAATCGGAAAAAACGTGAAAAGGGGGAGGAGGGGGGTGGGGCGTGCACAGCCGCCTGTTGATTTTCTCGCGATATACGCGCGGTGTACACGCGCGCGCGTCTGTCGGCCGAAATCGACCGATCGAACGACACGATATCTAATCGGGAAGCAATTATGAGCGTGGCTGGCGTCGCGACGCGACGCGTTTTCACCCTTGGACCCACGCGGTCGTTGCTACCGCTCCGTCGTTATTGTCGTCGCGATCGGTCCAGGCCAACCGTTCAAATTATATTCACGTCGCGTGGGAAGTGTTTACGGCGGTGACACGCTTTGACAGACCACACCGGCGCCATGCGGTGTCCGACCGGATAGAAATTTCGCTTTGACCGAATTATAGATCGACAAGACGCGATTAACGTATAACGAGCGCGTGGTAAAAAGCGCGTACGCTCGTTGCGGTTGGTTTTCCGGCTCGACGACCGCACGGCATTATCAAACGTAATATCAAACTCTGCCTTGTCTTTTATTAAAATGTTTCTATCATCTGGCCGAAACAAAATCGGCGAGTTGAAATTTCTCTGATTTTTTTTTTTTCATTTAAAAATATATAGAGCACGTCGAGCACAATGAAAGAATGGTGAAGACAAGTGGTAAGTGTTGGACAATAAAATCAGCTTTTGTCAGAACTAAACGTATTTACGAACAAAGAACGATTTTAATATATATTCAGTTCTGTCTTCACGTCTTCCAGCGAGAAAGATTTGAAAATAATGAATTCTTTTCTAATGCAAAAATCAGGATTCCATTTTATCCGTATATTCGTAATGTATGGTTTTCAGAAACAAATAATCAAAAAAATTTATCAACGTTTACTTGGAAAAACTTACAAAAAGTGCGGTTTTTTAAATATATTGTTTAAACAACCGTTTTCTTCGCAAAATGGTATATAAATTCGTGGTTAAAAAACACTGATTTCACGACAAAAAACGGTATCTTCAATAATTTCCGAGATATTTGACAGAATACGATCCCTCAACTTTGTTTTCACCCCTTCAGTATCGATAAAAAAAAAATACGGATCAAATATTTTTTCCAATTTATGCAAAATTTCATCGAAATCGCTGATTAATATTAATGAGAAGAACATTGGCATTACCACCTAATCAACCTATCTTAATCAACCTGATTCAACTTAATCCTTTCCCGAGTGTGACTCGACATTAGTTTTTATCACAAGAACTTTTATGTTGACTCACACTCGATATTTTTAAATTGACTGTTAAATTGCCAAAAAAAAAAAAAAAAAATTGAAAAATAGTTTGGAGTGCAAAGGGATAAACCTATGATATTATTTGCGATTCGTATGGATTTTCCTTCTTGTTTTTCCGATTTAAATTGTCAAGTAGCAGACGACGCACGAATCGGCGTGGATCGAAATTAGCACCGGAAATAAGAGACGCTCGCAGTGTCGAACGAGTTTTCAAGACCAATTCTGCCGAGGCTTTCCGCGACTCCTTTGGTTTTACGTTCTCGTCGCAACGCGGTTTTATGACCGCGGTCGTTGGCAATTTTTAAGATCGTCGCGTACATACGTACGACGATTTACGGCTGGCGTAAATTTTCTCGCGTATATGCACGCGTTTGTGTGTATACGCACGGGCGTGTAATAGGATGATGCAAGAACGATGAGCGGAGTAGATACGCAGTCTGTCTTGTGCGAGACTTGTTTAGGGGGTTTTCCGCGGTGAAGCAAGACAGTGCCATTCATGCTACTTCTGGGAATAGTTTTGTTGCTGGCCTGTCATCCGTTGTTCCAGTCCCCTTCGTTTCTTTTCTTTTCTTTTCTTTTCCGGCTGCGCCGAAGCGACGCTTCGTTCGTGCGTTTCGTAACGTTCGGCCGAAACGAAAATGGCCACGGACGTGGAAAACGCTCGCTCGCTTATAGAGGAATATTCCACTCGCGCACCGCTTGACAAACCGCTGACATAATTTAAAAGTTAAAAAGCTCGGTCTTCTCTGTAGCGTGAACTTGTCCCCGTGATTACGTCACTTTGGCCGCCGTTAGTCACCAAAGGGCAAAAGTACGGCTAGTTCCGTCCGCGAATACAAATGCGGCATGAGGCACCGAGCATTGGCGCGGACCACGTGCCAATTTTCGACTGAGCCTCAATTTTCGAGTTTATCGGGCTCGACCGGGAAATTTAAGTATCCTACCAAGATTTCTTTAATGGAGCGGAAGATTGAATTTGCTTCCCCATCCCTCCTCTTCCCTCCTCGGGTGGGGGAAGAAAGAATCGCGAGCCGAGGCGGACGCGGCGAATGGCGTTTGCTCTTAACCAAGGTCTACCGCCGGCTGCGGATATTATTCCACATGCTTACGATCTAAAGCAGCCGCCTGGTGGCTTTCAGAAAGCGTGCACCGTTGGTATTCCGGACAAATGTGTTTCCATTACCAGTGGAAAAGAAACTTGCCCTCCCCCCTCTCTCTCTCTCTTTCGCTCTTTTCCCTTTCCATCGCATCGACCTGAAATCTTTGAGCAGTTCGATCAGCATCGGTCTTGTCCGTGGCGTAACTTTTGGGAAACACCGTTAGGGAATTGGAAAATATACTCGCCGATGGGACGTAGTACTGCGACGTAGCCGAAGTTACGTGTCCGCCGAGGGAACTAGTTCGTTGGAACGTGGATACCGGTGTGGCGAAACAAGTCGCAAACGCAATTTGAAGCGTATATACCGGACGGGCATCGAAAGCCAAATCGAAGAAGGATCGCGAACGATCCTTCTTCGGAAGCGTTTCGAACGCGATTAACGTCGATCCGCCAACGAAACCTTATATCGAATTCTGCCGGGCGTACGCGCGCGCGCGCGCGGAAGAAGTAGAGAGAGAGACTAGGCGAGTACTCGCGCGGAATTCGAAATTGGATCATGTTTGAGCCATTCGATTCGTATAAGTCTTTATTACCTGACCGGCTAAAGCACGAGCGTCTATAAATTCGAGGCGCGACGTCTTTCAGCTTGGTTTCCTCCACTTCAACTTTTTGGATGTGTCAGGTTAGAGTGGCCGGAATGTAGCTGCGTTTCTTTCTCTTCGCGTGCAAAGAATGAAAGCTTCGTTAGGCGATATATATGGTCTCTTCTTCGACAAAAAAAGAAATATCAAGAACGATTTGATGTTCTCAACAGCAGTGAAACTTGGCTAATTTTTTATGAGCTTGTAAAATGTTCGTCTTTGATTTTTCCATTTCGAAATCGACGCCAAGCGAAACAATTGTTAACGAAATCGTGCATTTTCCTTTTCTAAGAAAAGCTTTTTTTCAAAATAAGCCATCAGATTCATACACAATGAATTTGCTATTTAAATCGAAGTTAGCTTACATTTTAAGATATACATACACGTGTCTATCCATTAGAAAAAAATGCAGTTACTTTTTTTGGTCGATCCTGTATATCCGATTACGTGTTTTAAGATGTTAGGATTCGATTTTTGAAGCAGGATTAGAAGTTCGGATCAGAGATTAGGATTAACAGTTAGAATTCAATTTGTTATTCGTTAAACCGATTGCAAGTAAAAAGATCTTAATAAACTCGTTGTGACTTCGAGTGTTAGAGTTTAGTTTCAAAATTTAGTTACAAGGAATTTTCGTTCTCGAACTTGGGTGGATCGGCCTGAAGAGTCTGAATTAGAAATCAGACAAGTGGCTGTGACTATCGCGAAAATAAACGCTCGAGTACAAAGTAGTACATATGTGTGTGTGTGTGTGTGTGTGTGTGTGTGTGTGTGTATCCACAAGCCCTTTAAGCCTATGTCAGCCGATTAACATAGACTCGGAAACGATCGACTCCGTTCACCGAGCCGGGAAAATACACGGTACAATGGATATAACGTTTCGTGCTATAAAGGTCCATTCATCTTGGCCCATTCCAGCCGGTGCTGCTTTTTCGTTGTTCCATTAACTCTTATTTTTCCTTGAGACCCGCCCACAAGCTATCCCTCCAGTCGTGCCAGCGAAGCCGACATGAAGGAAAACCAAGAACTTTAACCCTGAGGCATCGTATCAAGGCATTTCCTTCCTTCTCTTGCTCTTTTCCTCCTCTTCCTCCAGACTTTTACACTCGCTGCCTCCCCGTCCCCCTTTCGTGACGGCCATCAAAAGACAGTTCTTTCACCTGCAGCCCGATATTGCGTGCCGGATGCTGCCGCGGCTTATCTCGGCGATGCTGCGCGCTCCGTTTCGAAGGGGATCGAGAAGTTAACCGGTCGTAAACTACGGCCGGACGATAATTAATTTTCATCGATCGTTGCCGTGATTTTTCATGCCGGGCTTCTCCGGCCTCGCAGAGTCTCGAACCTTCTCTTTTCGCCCCGTTCGCCTCTTTGGCTGGACGAGAGCTTCGATTTTTTTTTCTCTTTTCTTCTTTTTTTGGTTCGTTATCAAACTGCTTCCGGAAAATCACGTTCCGGAGTTCTCGTTAGCCTCATGCAGAACGACTACAGACGAGCCAGCTGTAACGTTCCGTTTGATGAACAATTAATTAATGTGGAAACGCCACGCGTCGATACGGAAACGTTCATGAAATTTAATAAATACGTCCGTTCGAATTCACCGTGCTGTTACATGCTAATTACGTACGTCTGTTTCTCCGCCGGGCATTCAGCGAATAATTGTCATTAAACTCGTCGCGGTGAAGTAATAATTGCGCATCACCTCTCGTTTCGGGCCGTGCCGACGTTTTTCGAGCGATAATTGCGCGTGCAGCCGACGAGCAGGGCTGTCTGATCGAAACTGTCTTACGCTACTGCGCATTGTGGATGCTCCATTGTTCAGAATTTTTTAAAATTGCACCCAACGCACGTTGAAACGTCGATTTCTAGGTTTCACGGAATCTGCTAATCTCACTAATCCACGTTACCGATTCTTCAGTTTTTCCTGTGACGCCAACACGTTGAGACACGTGTTTCAAAATGTCGGATCATCCTTCAGTTCCAATGTTATTGCCAGCAATAGGAGGTATGCTAATTATATGAAGGAAAAAACAAGAAATTAAATGCTAAAAAGAAGCGGGCAAAATAATGGTTAACCCAGAGATTAACAGATTTTCCAATTCCGGCGTTGTTAAAAGAGCGGATGAATCTAGTGATTGTAGAAATTACCTACGTTTGTATATTTTTCATCTGTTGAATAAAATTCGCCCAAGGATTGAAAAACGAGATACAAATAGTCGCGAGAGATGCAAAGGAGACACTGCAACAGGAAATAGATTTATGAAGATTTTTTAAAATTTAGTACTGCAATTTCACTTCAATTATTGAGCAAAGTGATTCCTGAATTGTGTGCCGCTATTTGAGAATTAAAGATTCTTATTTACATAATGATGATTATTTGGGAATAAGAATCAAAAGAAGAATATTTAAAGGTCAAAATCTCGATACAACACACTGGATTTGGAGCCATGTCATCCATGTTATGAGTGTTACGTACCGTTGGCCTTGACATCTTACATTATTTATCGTAATTAGAGAGACACATGCGTAGATCATTATATCAGTATCCTTGAGCGTGGATTATCGAAACACGCAATTTCTTAGAAATACAAAAATGAAAATGCAAATATTGTCGGCAGTCGTGAGGCAGATAAGTTCGAACAAATCGAATATTTACTAAATATTAAAAATTTGACAGTAATTTTCAGAATTTCAGAATATATATTTCATAATATATCTGATGATTTAATAAGGTATGGTACAATTCGAAACAATGAATAATACCAACACATAATCCTACATCACATTTCTTGCATTCGTCTCCCTTCTTCTGTTATGTTTTCTACAAACTATACATTTGCGTTCTTTTGCGATTAATTTATTATCACTCTTTTTTCAAGGTTTCATATTTTAAGGCTTTTATTAAACGATATTTCACGAATGAAATAACTGTAAAATAATATATATATATATATATATATATATATATATATATATAATGAAAATATATATAGTGAAAAATCATTTAATAAAAACCATATCATTTAATAATATATAATAATATATAATATATCATTTAATAAAAAAGGTTTGCTACAATTATTGTTAATAACATTGCCTGTAGGTGCCCTTAGTCTGATACGAGCAATGCAAAGCGGTCGGACCGAAGTAAGTTGAACGCCAAGAGGTTAATTCCTAAATTAATATACATTGTATTTAGTTTAAACGAACTTGGTATAAAATTGCGCTTAGCATTTTCGCGAAATTTCGCCGCTGGTGAAACCGGATTCGAGATTCGGGCTCGACGGTCAACACGAAAGTCCCGCGCCGCCATCTTTGCGTGCCTCGCGTTTCGGCGGAAATCCGAACGGCGTACCGTCGAATTCGGCGCCGCCATCGCGATTTCTGACAAGCGGAAATTCGCGCCGACGCTCGAAACACGCGTCGTTTAATTAATCCCCCCCTTCGGTTCGAGTGGCGCCCAACGTGACAGCCCGATGACGTTGAATGACTGACGTCGCTTTTCTTCTTTCCCGACGTATTCTCGAGCACACAGCCCAAGCCCGAGAGAAGGATTTCTCGCCGATTTTCCCCGATTCGAGGAAAATTCGTTTCGCACGAAGAACGAGAGACAAAGTTCTTTAACATCGAAAACGGTTGAAGTTAGGATATCGGGCTTGTGAATTGGGACGCGTCGCGAAATTATATTAACGCGGATTGATTGTTCTCGTTAAACCGATTTACGAGAGTTTCGACGAATTAAACGGGAGTTTGAAATTCGGAATTAATTACGCCGGATTCCCGGTTTGTCTTGCGCTAATAATAATAGTAATTAATTTTTTATTAGAATAATAATAATAATTAATCTCGCGGATCGAGTGGACGAGCGATGCGAGGCGAGACCGAGGTTCTTTTTTTTTCCTCCCCTCCCTCCCCCCCGCCCTCCATCGAGAACGTTTCATAGCGTTTTTCAGGGAGTTTCGCGAGCCCGTCGCGGCAACAATAGCTTCGATGAAACTGAAAACGGCTATTGTTACCACGAAACTGCGTTAGAGCTAATGGAAGGCTTCATTAAACGGGCTGCTTCTCGTATAGCTGAAGATGATTGCGGACGAAACGTAGAATACCGTACACCGTGTATCCTATATATTATATTCCGCTTTTTGCAGTAAAATAGCATTAAATGTCCGAGCATTGAAGTGCCCGACATATTTAACGAGGAGAATTTTCGTCCGTAAAACTGGAAGGAGAATTCCCTCGGCCTCGTTCTCGGTCGGTGGAGAGAAATGAAATGAAAAGAAAAGAAATCGAAAAGGGGGAGAAAGAAAATGTGGCGTTATTATAAAAGTCTGTCGTCGCACGGTTCGGAGGCAACGCGTTTCTTAATACGACTCGGATCGATCCGTCGTTAACCAATTATTCGTCTCCGTATTCGTTAGCGCGGTAATCGCGGATCCACGGGGGGAAAAATCAATTTGCAGATTTGCTCGGTCGAACGATCAAAGATCCCGGTGTAATTACGTCCAGTATTATTGGGAACCAATCGACATCTACGCGCGATCCAATATCATTTCCCTCTCATCGACGGCGCCGTAGTGCGACGCTGCACGCCGCGCGGTGGTTGCACGGCGTTGGTGCACCCCGTTTCCCCAAGTGGCGAGCGCGATACTACCAAAGAACCGCCATTTGCTTGCTCGTAAACGGTAAAACCGGTCGCATGCCGGTGACAGCGTTTAGCTCCAGCGACTTTGCGAAATTGTCGTTTCTTTGTTAGTGGAAACGACCGAGGCAGAGAAAAGGAACGTTAAGAGGAACGGCAGACGCGAGGGGATGAAGCGTGGGTGGGGTGGGGTGGGGGAGAGAAAAATGAGAGAAAAGAGAGGAGGTTGAACGCGACGAGAAAGCATCTTGCTCGGAGGAAAAAAGCTCGGGGACGAAGACGACGGCACGAAGAGAGATGTATCAGGGAATTAGCGAGGTCGGATGGTTGGTTGATAAGACCGGGCCGACTCGGCCCCGGTGACAGACTCCAATTAGGAGGCATCCGAGGAATTTGTAAGAAATCTATCGTTTATTGGCAGCTGGTTGGACGAGTGGGAATCGAATCTACTTACCAGCATTTGTCTCGAGTGCGTTCGTCTCGAGGTTGGACGGAAGTCAATTTGCAGGGATTCGTTGAACGGACAATCGGACGGGGGAAACACTCTCGCGGCAATTACCGGATGCATTATCGACTTGTTTGGTAATGCCGGCAATTTTTATGCAATCACCGATTCGCGCAATATCAGCGAGTCCTATCCTCTCGTTGATTTTCCCACGAACGAGATGGATAGAAGCGGCGAATAGATAGATAGATAGATAGGATAGCTGTCAGTGGCAGCATTTAGTTAAAGGAAGAAGCCCGGGATGGCACACCCGGGATTCTTCGGAAATTCTTTGAGACGAAGCGAGACAAGAGGCAGATAGAAGGAACGCAGAGAAGAAGGAAAGAAGTGGTGGCCGAAAGAGGATGAGCCGCCGGAGAAGGGGCAGGAAGAGGAGGGTTGTTCGCGTAGAGAAAAAGACGGAGAGAAAAGAGAGGAAAGGAAAGACGAGCTTACAGGAGCTTGCAAACGCCCCACGGGTCACCGCCGTCACACAACAATACAACCCCATCACCCTTAGCTGCAACCCAACTTTTCCCCTCTCCCCCCCCGGACTCGGCGTCGGCGTTCTTCCTGCTATCCACGCCTTCACCACTGCTCGTTTCCACGCTCGTTTCCACGACCAACCTCCTCCCCGTCCCATCACCTTTTCTCTTCTCCGGCTGTGCGGCCTACAACTCACCGGAGTTGCAGCCCTATCCAAGGTGAAACTCACCCCTTTTTTTTGCCATTCCCTCGCCTCCTCGCTGGTTTTCTCCGACTTGCTCCTTACCGAACACCGTATGCTCTCTCTGTCCCTTTTTTATTCCCATTTTCTCCGGCAGCTTCCCCTTCTCGTTTCGCGTCCCCGTTGTTCTCTCTCTCACTCTCTTTCTCTGTTTCTGTCTCAGTTTAGCCAGACCTTCTTACCCTCTTTCTAGCTGGTTCTTTCTCGCAGTCATCGTCGTCGTAGCCGCAGTCTTGGTCGTGGTCGGTTGCTCAACGGTAGCAGCCCCTCTCCTCGGACGCCACCGCGGAAATAAATGAGAAGCACACGTCAAAGTAAAAAAAGAAAAGAAGAAAAAAAAAGGAAGAAAGAAAAAGGAAAAAGAAATCCTCCTTTCTCTACTTGCCCGGCGAGTCGGTGTGTGTTGTTTCCTTCTTAGCGGCGCGACGACTCGATGAAAACGCGGTTGCGTTTGTGTGAGGACGCGCGAAGACGATTGTGCCGCTCCCCTTCGTCTTCGTTTTTTCCCCTTTCTCTTTTTTCCGTCCGTGATTCCGAGTCCGTTCAAACCGATAATATAGCAGGTTGGCAGACCGAAGACCAGTCCTCTCGGATTAAATCCGCGAAAGCGCACAGCTGGCGAGCGAGAGGGGCTGGAAATTTGCCTGACGCTGAGAGAATCGGGCGTTCTTCTTTGTGGCCGTTCTTCTAGGGTCCTTGCACCGAATCATTACCGTTGGCGTCCGCGTCCACAGTCCCTCGTACGCGCTTCTTGCGCAACAACTTCCGCTGTTAAACGTTCGCGATTATTTTCTTCCTTTTCCACCTCTCTTTCTCTTTCTCTCTCTCTCTCTCTCTTTCTTCCACCGTCTTTCACCGATTTTTCTTTTTTTTCTCCCCCCGCCCCCGTTTCCCTTTCCGTTGGCACGCGTTCCCCGCTAATGATTGACGAGATTTACCCTCGAGGGTACAACTCGTTTGTCGAGTAGTTGGCACACGCCTAAGCGCGCCACTTGGCGCGGATTTACCGACGTCTGGGAAGGAAGAATTTTCGCGAAGAACGCGAGGAATGCTCCTCGGTTTGAACAGCCTCGGTTCCCCCGCTTCCCGGGAAGTACACGGTTTTTCTCTGCTCTCCTCTCTCTCTCTCTGTGGTTCCTGTGGTGTATTAGCGACCGCTAGATTCACCGGGAAGTTTCTCCCGGATAAATCATTCTAACGACCTCCTCGCTTGTGACTACGCGCTCCGGAACGTTTAATATCTCTGTACGAAAAAATTCCAACTATGGCTGGCTGAAAGTTGCCATCCTAAAGTTATTGGGCGGTATGAAACTCGGTTGAGATGAGAATACACGAATTATTTCTAAGTATCTTAATTAATTATTTTTAAGTATCTCGTATCGATGGAATTTAACTTTTTCTGAACTCGCGTGTGCCACGAGGCTGACGATGCAAATTTTCTGTGAAACTCTATGCGTTCCTCGAGATCTCGCTCGACGATAATCAACAAACGATCGTGCAGTTCTTTTGCTCTTGGTCTATTCAGCATCGAAAAATAATAACAATAATAAATAAATAATAATAAATAAATAGAAAACATTGAATTTTATTGTTGTTCATTAAATTCTTTTTACCTAATTCGCCTTGAGACGAGTACAAGTGGACGCGCGACCACGTTGAAGACAAGTTAAGTTCAAGGGATTAAAAAGTTTTTTCCAAAACTTTCCTTCGACTGCCATTGTCCGAAATTGCTCCATTAAACGGAGCAATAACGTCGTTCCCATTAACGCGATACAGGCGCGCGACGCCGCTAACCGAGTAATATGTATTTATAAACCATAAAGAAAAAAAAAAAAAAAAAGAAAAGAAAAAAAACGCGCGAGGAGAAACGAGCGACGCGCGTTTTTTTTTTTATTTTTAAATTTCTTGTTTGATGTAATTCCGTTACCGTTCTCTAATGGATATTAATTAAGATCGGCAAACGCGCCAGGCAGAAGTGAAGAAAAAAAGAAAAAACATGTAAAAAAAAGATTATGAAACGCAAAATGAGTCAGATGGTTGAACGTGAAAACCGACCGGTATGAAAACGTATGAAATTTTTACGAGATTCTCTTTGATTCGAACTTCTGTGGGACTTCAGCTAGTTAGCTGGGACGATAGTTAGCGGTGGAAATTATTCGTTCCCTTGGCAGGCGTACGTGCTACGCGGTAGACGCGCGTATGTGTGTTCTTTCAGTAGCCGGATCCGATAATATAGCCAGACGTGGCGCTGATTCAGCATCGAACTCACGGGGCGGCTCGTCGCGACATTAAAGTTCCCCGTTCGTTTTAGCTACCAAGAAACGGTATTAACGCTCACGTCCGACTGCTGACTGTGAAAACGCGAGAAATACACATGAAATTTTAATGCCAGCTCAATTTATCGCGGCACGCGTGCCCGGACTACGTGATCCTGCCTGTACATTCCGTTTACGTTTATTTCTGTCGGGGGTTGCGACATTTTTACAAGTTATCATATCTTTGAATGCCCGTTTCAGTATTCTCTGGGAATACTTTCGCAGAGGATTCTCGGGTGACCGAATTCGAGATGCTTCGATATTGATACGGAGTGATTAGACACGTAATGTTCGAAGACTGTTACTCTGCCGAACTCTGAAAATCCGTCCCTTGCGAAAGTGGGAAATATAATATAACTTGTATGTGTAGGTAAAAATAACGCAAATAGATTTTAACCTACGTCGTTTAAAATGAGTGCGAATAAAGTTTATTAATTAGGAGTCAATTAGAATGGAAAAGTCGGCGATGACAAAAGATATTAATCTCTCACTAGACTCTGACACTATCACAACACGTTACTCGCTGTAATACTCTCTAGATCTATACACTCTTACAACTTATATAATTTCCTCACGATATCTGTATCTTCTCGCGATTCGCGATCTGTGCTTTCTGCGCGTTTCGATACTCTCTATCTGATTCCTTGACGATATGCAATCTCGAAACTTTCGTCCTCACGCACACACTCTCACAACCATGGCCTAATATTTTAAGTCTGATTACTAGCGCTCCCCTCCACTGCATCGATCTCTCCACTACATTGGAATTTCTTCATCGTGTATGAGCCTCACTCCCTCAGTCTGTTGATTCTCCCTATCAAGCAAGTGGAGAGATCAATGCAGTAGAGAGTGTAGCGATCAGCAAAGGGTTCGCGAGCTGCTAGTTAGCCAACTTTGTTTTAAGTCTTAAAACTTGGGCGACTAGACAAACAGTCGCAAGTCTGGTGAGAAAATCGGACACGCAGCAGGCGACAATTGCCTCGCTCTTAGGACCAAGTTAGGCTTTCTCACCCCCACGTATGTAACGTTTTTCATTTGCAGTTCTTATATAATCTAGCCTATTCGAATAAAAAAATTCCCGCGTCTACACGAGCACCATCGTTCACTCTCCACGTAGGAAAAAAAAGAAAATCGACGAAAAATCGAAGAAATGCGACGGGCCAGACAACTGTCTCGAGTGAAATTTACAACCGTTTCATTGCGGCCGATCGATCGACGAGTACACGGACGTCCGTTAACCTCTGCTAAATGAAGTTAGCTCGATCTATTCTCGTCGGGAATAGGATTCCCTGGAATGGAAAACGAAAGGCCGGGATTCAAAGGTTATCGATCCTGCGGCGATTCTCCCTGCCGCGTTCTCCTAATCACGCGCCCGCGTTCTTTCTCTTTCTCTTTCTCTTTCAAGAGTTCCTCGGGAGGGGTGTAGAAACACGCCGTGCTACCTCGAGTTTCGAGCACAGGATAAAATAAATTCCTGTCATGAATGCGGCGTAATTCGCGCGGAAACGCGTGCAAGGCCCTCTAAATCATCGTGAAAAGGGCCTGGCAGACGACGTGGGCGGTCGAGGTTGGGAACGAGGAACGAAGACTGAAGACGTACGTATGCTCGCGATCTCGTAAGCCGAGCTCGACGAACTCGGTTTAGCCTTAGACGCCCGGTGTAACGGTGAAACACGATGTACGCCGAACAATACTTCGCGACTAATACGGAACGTTTGCCAAATGAAAGCTCAGCAGAGATCGCGAGACAGAGTCGAGATCCGAAATATCCCGCTAATCACGGGCGGTACGTGTCTGTCTTCTTGCTCCGTTTCTGCAGTCTCTCGAGACGTCTTGAATCGAGACGAGACGAAACGAGACGAGTCGAGTTTCACCTACGAATTATGTACGACCAGGACCAGTGCTGTCGGGTTTCCAGTTTTCGCGATTCAACTGTTTCTCCGACGATACTCTGACTCTTCTCTCTTCACTTTTTTTCTTTTTTCATTTTCATTCAAACCGAGTCGTAGAAACTGGTTCTTCTTTTTTTTTTCCAGTCACTCTGACGATCATATACCTGAAAGATTACACGCGTTCGCGCGTGCATTCTGCGTACGTGCACGTTCAATCTCCTCGATGATAAAACGCGCGCTTGTTGCGATCTAATCTTTTAATTTCGCGTCGTTGAGAAGTTTCGCCGTTTGCGGATCGATGCGCGCAAAAGTGGAAAGCGTCGAGTATAGAGGGATCGAAGATGCGAATTAGCTTGTCGCTAATTCCATGTCCCCGTGCACATTTGATCCCCTGGTAAGCCTGGCAAAAAGGCAACGTTCCTTTATGTAACCAGCAAACTGCAGGTAAATGAGTCCCGGTGATAAACGCGACGAGCAAGTCTACTCGAAGAGGGGTGGAAAGGGAGGAAGAAAAGAGCTGTGCACGCTCGTGTGTGCAGGTAGTAGAAAGGACGTAAAGGATGGGAAATAGGTGGGTGGGAGGCGCGTGTTCTGAAACAGGAAGAAACGATGCTTTGCGGCAGGCAAAGGCGTAACAGAGAGAGAACGTGGAGAGCGGCGTTGTCGAACAATAAGAAGCCGGAAGGTAGCGCGCGGGGTGTTTGCCAAGTAAAACTCAGCAGAGCAGGGCGAAAAATAGGAAGGCTGAAGGCCTCCGCCCCGTATCCACCGCGTCAGCCCCTTAATCTCTGGCGGCGTGATAACGTCGACGCAGCATTTTGCATGCTAGGCTGCCGGGCTGCTACATCCATTCCTGTCCCTCTCCTCCTCCTCCTCCTGCGACTCACCGTTCGCCAACCTCATCGGTGTGTTCGTCCTCTCCGCTCACCCCGCAGGCATCCATCCTCCACCGATTCCATCCTCCGGTTTACTCGTCCTTGTCCATTCCTACACCCTTTACTATACCCTCCTCCGTCACCTCCACACACATCGTGGCGATGTGCTGGAATCGGCTACGGTGCACTGCTACGGCCATGCCGTGACTACAGAGACAACGTCGTGTCAGCTACGTAATCTGGCTGCTCTCCTGCCTTCGACTGCCATCTTAACCCATCCCAAGCCTCCGACTAGCGCCTATCAGTGGTTTCCGCCACCCCCTGCAGGCGATGGAAGTCTCATCAATTACTGGGAACTCGAGGGCTCGCGAATATGTCCTTACCTCTCTCCGAAATGGATCTATCCTCTGCCAGTCGGAGTTTCGACCTCCTGCAAGCGCGTAATCGCTTATCGAAACGATTGTCTCCTGTTCTCTCTCTTCTCTCTCTTCTCTCTCTCTCTCTCTCTCTCTTTCTCTGTTCTGGGGTTGACGTCGATCGTATAACGAGAAGGACGCAGAAGTCCGTGAATTCCATTGAACGAGTCGAGTATCACGCCGAGCGGTGGCACCGATGGTTTTGATTGGCTTCCAACAACGCGCGGCTCTTTAACGCGTTTAATATAGTAGGTCACTAGGACAATGGCGAGAGACGGAAGCCTCTGGCTTCGAAAACGCAAAATCTATTTTCGCTCCGAGTGTGCCGAGTGATTTTTCGATGTCTGCGGGACAACCTCTCTCTCTTGTCTGTTCTTGCGCGAGGAAACGAGCGTGCAAAAAAAAAAAAAAAAGAAGAGGAAAAAGAATAATTCGCCCGTTGTCAGGAAATAGGTGACAATTACCGGTAACAACTTTCTGGTACGGTCGACCGACCAGCGGGTTAATGGTTTTAACGTCGTGCAGCTTCTAATTGGCGATCTCTCTCTCTCTCTCTCGCACGCCAGTTACGATAAGAATGGAAGAGATTAAGACGGGCTGTACGTAGGCAACGCAGAACGTTAATTTATAGCCGGCGTTTATACGTCTTTCCCAGCGGTGGCCATGCTTCTGACTCCTATAATCCTGTCCGGCCACGTATTTCATTGCGTTCCTTTCGCTTCGCGTTTCTTCCGCGGCAACCTTCTACGAGGACGTAAAAAAGAACTCGCGCGCGGCGAGGCATGTCAAGGGAGCGGCTCTTGCGAAAATAATGACGCTTTTCGCGGAGAGATTACACATAAATCACTTTGGAAACTTATTACTCGAACGCGCGTCCTTGCGCCATTGCCCTCTCTTTTTTATTTTTCCTTTCTCGCGGAAAGTCCACGCCCGTTTCGTTATTTATCGACGCGTGTTTGTTATCAGGGCCATGAACCCCAACTACACTAGACTAGACTCGAATTTTCCCCCTTACGGCAAAGTAAGTCTTGTTCGAAACGACATACGTAATTTTTCTTATAATTTCGCTGAATTTTTGCTACGCGAGCGAGCTACGTTTGAAAATACGTTCTCGTTGGCTGTAGATTGAATTTTAAAATATTAGGGGACAGTATGTCGGACACTCTGAGTTTTTCTATTACAACTTGGTCAATTCTTAATCAAACTTTAAAGAAAGAAATTTGTAGTAAAAGTGATGCTTGACGACAGGGTACAAACTGTTTTCCTTAAATTTTGTTATAAGGATTAGCAATTCGGATAAATAAAAATGTAGCAAAAATTATCGTCCAGTATTAGGCACCTGCTTAGATTTAGAATCTGTAATTAATAATGTTAAAGCGGAACAAAACTTCTATTTAAATATGTTATACAAATATCATAAGCAAAAGACTCGACGTTTCTTTTTCTTGGATTGCGGAGAGTTTCAGCGGCATTTTCAAAACTGCTTTCACGCTTTGTCCATTTTCCTTTCTTCTCTTTAACTTCAGACATTTTTCTACATAACAACGGAGGAGAAGCAACCTAAGAACTGTAGTCACAAAAAGAATTTTTTTTTAAACTTGTACGGCAACCACGTAGAAAAAGACTTATTGTTAGATTTAGACGATATACGTAATATACAAAGTGAATCGCAAAGGCTGGAGCATTTAGCGAACTCAATGCAAGAAAATTATTGATTCACTTTCGAGAAGTGAAAAAATCTAGAAAAGTATGAAAAATGGCTTGTCACGCGAAACGTACGCGCAGCGTAAACGTACGATGTCTTGTATTTCTGGTGTAACGTTGAAGAAAAATGGCACGACCGAGAGGAAATGTTGCCAGCCAGGACGATAGTATCGATTTGTTTTTCGGTCAGTAATGTAGATAACTAACCTCCTGTCCGGTGCTGCACACGATACTCCCCTAAATCTTAAGTGATTCGAGTGCTCTTTGGAAGAATCCTAGAGCTTCGCGGTTGGTGACCAACGATAAGAACAAAGTCGTTACTCGCGATTCAGCCGTGATAGAACGCGACGACGACGCGGTCGAAACGAAATTAGAAAACGGGCAATTCGTCGGCGGTAACGCGGCGCAGTGGGAAGAGGTGTTAACGGATTGCGGATGTAGCCGGCGGTACGAGGGTCCATAGTCACGCATTAGGAAGTTGCTCTCTGTTTCGTGGCCCCTCTAGGCTCGTACGTTTCAATTTGTCGCCGGCCTCTGATGTAACCGCGCGGGGGTCTCATTAGTCGAGGGGCGAAGGAACGACAGCCCTCCTCCGTTCCGTGCCACTAGCAGGCTACATCGCTCGCGCTCGCCTCCGTCTCTCTTTACAATCAACCTTACTGCTGCTCCACTACCCTCAACCTAACCACCCGCTTCGTCCGGTTCGTCGACACTCTTCTCACCACCACTACCCTTGTTGTTACGAGTACCGAGTACATACAGCGACGCCAGGCTGCTGCTATAGCGCTCAACCAAGAAGTTCGCCACCCCCTTCCCGCACCCCCGTTGGCTGGTGGTAGTGTTAGGTACGAACAAACAATTACCGGTTCCACCCTGACGATCGGAATGCCGGGAACGAAGCTTCCATCCACCTGTCGGCCAGTTTCTAAGACTTTTCTCTCTCTCTCTCTCTCTCTCTCTCTCTCTCTCTCTCTCTGCGGAGAAAGTTTCTGCGCTGGAAGTAAGGCGGAGAAAAGAGTCGTCCCATACCGACGAGTTTCCCGGGGAATCGAAATTACGCTCACCACCTCGAACGATGCTCGGGGATCTTTTCTCCGACCTTCTTCGTACTTCCCCTTTTCTTTCTCGTTCCTCTTTCTCTCGTTCGATCTTCATTTTTTTCTCTCTCGGGCTTGTACGCGTGCTCGGATGGTTGGCAGAGAAAGAAAGAGAAAGAGAGAGAGAGAGAGAGAGAGAGAGAGAGGGAAAATGACAGGAGGATTCGAACGAGGAACGCGATGGGTGGGATCGTACTGAAATGAAGTCGAACCGAAGGAAAATAGGAGAGATCTCTCGATCGAAATGTGGCGTTCCATTACTTCCGGGGAAAATTTCCCTCTGATTACGATCGAGCCTTGTTTGCCTCTACTTTGCTCGATTACGCGGGAAAACGGCCGGCTGAGACTTAACTAGAGCTTAATCGAAGCGGAAAGAAATTTGTTTGCTTCCAACCTGCTCGCTCGGAAGCTTCAACGATATTGCATTGCAAGTTTGTTTGCAGGTTCTGGAAATGATAATTTTCCGTCAAAATCAAATCCGCTATTCGCGAAATAACGCAAGATAATATACGGTGCAAAATACATACGATTTCGAGTGCGAGTATCTCGACGATATGCTAACAGTATGCTAACATGTTTACGTTTTCTCTTTCTCTGTTCCCGAGGGAATATTCTTAGAACATTCGCGTTCTTCATTTACATTTATTTTAATCTCTCAGCGCACGCATATATACAGGGTGAGTAACCTAAGGCTAGGAGCTGAAACATTTTCGAAACGATTAACTGTACTCAAAATGTTTTAGACAAAAGTTAAATCTCGAAAGGAGTCAAGTCTCTTTCTCGTGTATTATTCGATTCAGCTCATCATTTTCTACAAAAGAAAAATATTCAATCATTCATCACCGAAAAACTATTGGTTCAAGAAATATTGTTATCGAAATAATTGGCGGTAGAGTATCGAATTTATCTGTAATAGTAACAAAAGAGGAGCATGAAATCGAGCAAAGAGACTCGATTTTGAACAAGTGTCACACTGCAGTATTTTAGTTAAAATGTCCCCTTAAGCAATGATTTCTCGGTTTTGACAAATACTTTCAATCAAATGATGTATTAAAAAGTATAAACTTCAACAATTACGAAATATCAATTACGTCGATCGATGCCCGTTTCGAAAACCCACTCAACTTTTGTCTTTGAACATTCTTTGATACGGTTAATCGTTTCCAGAGTATTTCGACTTCTAATCTCAGGTATGTTGTCACGCGTTCTTCTTTCATCCCCCAGTCTCAAACACTCGATCCAATTGCGCGCTCAAAGCGCTCGGAGCTCGCACTTGTAAATAATCAGCCAAAATTCCACGAAATGAAATGTAACAATTCGCCGTGGCTGCCCCCGTCTCTCCCTCTCTCTTTCTCTCGTTTGCGGATAATTATGGCTCCGCGTGGTCGTTATTGTAACGTAATTGCTTCGGCTAACGTAATTGACGCGGTTGCATCGGCGAATCGCGACGTTCTCTCGTTCGCAGCGTTCACGGCGAGCACAGCGTAAACTGCAGCGGAGACTAGGCGAGAAGTTAATCGAATCGGAGGACGTTGATGGATATCGGTCCCTCAGACCCTTCTGTTGCCTTTCGTCATCCCCGGCTGATTCCGTGAGATTTATCATTCCGTTGATCCGATTCTATCATCGTAAAATCAGCGTTCGGTCTGTCGCGTCTTCGCCGGGGTTGTCTACCGGGTGTCGTCGTCGAGGAATTGATCGATTTCTCTGGTTGCTCGAAGAGGAACACAATCGGAGAAAGAAACTGCCCGGCTCTCTCTCGTCGGATTCAATCTCGTTGAAACTTAAGACGAGAGAGAACTTTGCGGCCGACTTGCTTTTACGTCGGCGGCTAAGTATCTGGTCGAGAAGTTGCGGGATAACGTAAATAACTTTTCTCGCTTCTACACGGTGACATCGTGTGATGTCATTGCTTTTGATGCCACGCATGTCAGATTACAAAGGGAACGGACAACTTCTTCTTTCGCTGTTTCGTGTATTCGCTGCTTCTCCCATGTCTCCAGCGATATTTCGATTTTCTGAAAGCTGACCACATACATACATACATACATACATACACACACATATATATATATATATATATATATATATATATATCGTTTCTTTTGGCAGGAAGGATTCAAAGAGACTGTTGCTCATTTCTTGTTTTATACTTTAGACTTCCATTCATCTCCAGACGTCGTTCCCAGGATTCACCAGTCTTTGTGAAGACTGATTTATTCCGTTTGTTCGTGCCTGAGAGTGGTTCGCTGTCCACGCTAAGAGGATCCAAGGGACGCGGTATCCCTGTTTGCGAAGTCCTCCCTGCGAGTACTCCCTCCGAATCCCGGGTCTAACTTACTCCGGACTGCTTACGGCGATACACGATACACGACGTAACGAGCAATTATACGTTTTATGCCTTAATCCGAGCCAGCACGGCGCCGAGGCATGATCAATATCGTGTTTCACCGACAAACGAGACAAGAGCGTGACAATTAATCGTTTGCTGTATCGGGATTAGAACCGACTTGCCCGAGTAGCCGAGAGCAAAACGATCCCGGGTCGTTTTGATCGAATTATCCAGTTCCTTCGACAATTCCCTTCCGTCGGACGCAGCAGGCGGCCAACGCTGAGAAAGAAAACGATGGCCGATTACGGTGAGCGAAACAGCGATCGCGATTCAGGTCAGTGGTAGAGGGTCGTCGACGAGGGAAGCACAGACCGGGGAACGATCTGTGCAGCGATTTCCGACTCCGTTTCGCGAAACTTGCGGAAACTTATTTCCGACTCGATACGACGGCAGACGGTTGTTCGGATTAAATCGTCGGTGTGACCCGGTGTGTTCCATCGTCTCGAGCGGCGAGACGGCCACTGTCGTTCCCCTCTGTCCACTCGGGGGGGGGAGAGGGATCGGTAGATCGTCGAATCGGCGTACGTTACACGAAATGCGCGGAACTGATCGATTCGTTAGACAGGACGCAAGCATTCGCGGAAATTGTTTCCGAATTTTCGCCGATGAAACAACGAAAGAAAAAAGAGGAAATGTAAAAGACCGAGCGATGTATCGATCGCTCGACGTCCAGTCCAGAGGAATCTGCTGATCAAAATTCAGTATTCGTGGAATTTCCGCTTTATTGCAGATATTAGATTTGTTCGCAAGTTGGCGGCGAGATTCAAGAACAGCGTAGCAGTAGATTTCGACGACTTTTTAATCGACAGAAAATAAATTTTCATTATCGTGTTAACCGATAGCATTTCGACGCACGCCTGTGAATTAGAATCAACGCACAGTTGCAGAGAATTTAAGTTAATTTTAACGCGTAATTTCTCTCGCGCTATCGTGTTATCATCAAATGCGTGTTTAATTTGCGCGTCGGGCCGATAGAACGAACGGAGTTCAATTTCGTCCGAATATTTTATCGCGAACGTGCGCGAACAATTTTTCAATAATTAGAGAGAGGGGACGCGCGCATAGCGATCGGCTGCATAGCCGATCCGATCCAATACGAGCCTGGCGTTTGTTAATCGACGTATTCGCAACCTTATTAACCCCTGAACGGAACGCGTGTCCGTGTATCGTGCAAATATTCACGCCAGTCTACGCGCCTCGAAATCGATTTCGTTCCGGTTTAATGAGATTTTAATTAAATCGTCGCGTTCTTTTTTTTCTCTTTTTTTTTTCTTTCTCTCCGGGGGAGGTGATCTCTCGTTTCGTTTCGCGCGACGCAGCTCGATTACGAGCTGCGAGAAATCATTCGCGCAAAAGTCGCCGAGAGACACCAAGAGTCACGAGGCGGCGCGATTCGCCAGAAAGTATCGAATTTGCGTGAAACGTGGTGGCATTGGCGCCAGATGTGTAGAGGGGAACAATAAAATGAAAACGAGTGGTCAAGCAACCTCATCAGAGATGACGGCCCTTTCCAGCCCCTCCCCCCCTTCCTCCCCCTCTTCAGGCTATTCAGGTCTTCGCAATAGAAGCAATTAAGTGCGTAATTATACGAAACCGCACGCGCCTGCCGTCCACACCGCCGCAAATTCATTCGACGTGGACCGCAAAGCAAATCACTGTCGTGCATTGCACAACGAGGCGTGTCGCCGGCTTGTCAACCGTCATTGAAAACTACGCCGTTCAGGTGATAGCGTTCGCCATCGTTACAGCGGGTTACTCACGACGACGGTTTAGCATCAATTGAATTATAGCTACTACTTATAGCGATTGTCCTTGATGCAGGCTCGCCAAGGTGGTGCAACATGTTTGTGGACACTCTGTGCTTTCTTTTGTGGGCTCGGGTGGTAGAATCTCAGCGTGTCATTAACCCACTGACTGCCAGGCAAATTCAGAGCGTCTTGCCCTGGGGAGCCAAAATTTTATTTTAAAGAAAACATGAAATTTTCCAAATAGTACTAATAATACAACATAATAATACTAATAATATAGTAATACATTCATATATATAATTAATATGTTATGACCGAATAGTCTAAGTTATTATTTTTATGATAAAAACTGTATTAAATTTTTATTCATCCTTTCTAATAAATTCCTAACTCAACCGGCAATAAAAATATTCTAATTGCAATAAAATATGACTAATTGCAATCAATCTAAACTTGTAGTGCAAACTACGAGATATCCCGTAGTCGACAGTTTTGGTACATACGCTTACTACGAGATATCTCGCAGTTGACAGTCAATGGGTTCATCTTGTCGGCGCTGCGAGCCTCTTTACGCGTTAAAAAACAATTACCAACCAGCTTAGTTTAGATTTTCGAGTTTTTTTTTTTCAATCGCGCGGTTTAACAGATCGCCTTTTGGAAAAAGAAGTCATCGGACATGTTGGTTCGTCGCGTCGACGCGGGGTCTTCATGTCTAGGGACTTTCCCCTAGTTTCATAGTTACTTTTAATCTTGGAAGCACGAGCGTTCGGTTTAACCCATTGACTGCCAGGCAAATTTACAGCGTCTTGCTCTGGGAGCCAAAATTTCATTTTAAAGAAAACATGAAATTTACCAAAATATAATAATACTAAGTTGCAGATTTAGTATTGACATGGCATTTACAGTAACTTTTATTGAAAAAAAAACACTACGAGATAACTCGTAGCTGGCGCCACTGAATAAGATTCCTGTGCTGCCCGCCGCTTACGAGATATCACGTAGTGTTTTGTTTTTTTTTTCAATAAAAATTGTAATAAACAGAGACATTTTCTTTTATACCAATTGTAATCAATCTAAACTTGTAGCGCAAACTGCGAGATATCCCGTAGTCGGCAGTTTTGGTACATACGCTTACTACGAGATATCGCCTAACTTGGCAGTCAATGGGTTAAAAGAGAAACTCTAGGTGTTGGATGTCTCAGGTTAATCCTTTCTTTTCAATAATCCACTGGACAGCGCCATGTTCACTGAACAGAACCCTATGGCAAAAGTGACCTCACACACAATGACCGAATCATTTTCTGAGTTCGTTGAATGAAATGGAATATTTCTTAACAAGAATTTGGAATGCTTTTTCTTCTTTAAACAAACTTCAATTTTTCAAACTCAGCCTAAAACTAACCTAACCTAAATTTTTCAAATTTAACCTTACTGATTTTTGAGAGATCAACAGTTACCTATAGCCGATTTGCAGTGAATTAAGAAAGATTTTTTTTAATTACAATGATTTCTCATCGTGTAAATGTTCCGCCGTCGAATGGAAATGAAAAAGGAAAAGCTCGTCTTCATGGCTTAAAATATATTACGTATTTTCATTATGTGATTAGTCCGAAATACGTCAATAGATTGAAAGGTTTGATTATTCGAGATTTTTGGAAAGTTTTGCTTCAACTCAATGTAGAAACTTTATCTTCAGTTCGTAATACCCAGTCAGTTTTTCAATGGAAATGACTCTCACACTCGGAACACCAAGATATTAATTGTAAGAGAAATCATCAAGGGATAGAGAGGAGACTTAACTCCTTCCCGTGCTTTAACGAGTCTGACTCGAGATGAAGATTTTGGCCCAAACATGAATATCACGAGTCAGACTCGCGAACAGAAAGTCGGGGGCCAAACATAAATATCGTAATATAACGATCGTAATTGAATGTTAGTTCCTATCAGTACGCCACGAGAGTTAGTCGCGATTCTTATAATTTATAAGATTCTCATAATTTATAATTAATGAGTATTATTACATTCCCTAGGACAAAATCACATTTGAAGACGCTTGAATTTCTATTGAAGCATTATTTATTCATGAAATATAGTTTTGAAACTGTCATCCATTACAAAATATAATATATTTGTAATATCTATAAAAGGGAAAAGGATTAGAGTTTACTTCCACAACAGCGGTATCGCGTAAAACTGACTATATCACAGGTATTTACATGTTCTCGAGCATCAGTCTGGTTAGTTTACCACGCTTTGACGTCTACCGTTTGGGCCCAAGTTTTGTCGAGCTAAATGGCACGGGAAGGGGTTAATCGTAGGTTTGTTCATCGACGACATGTTTCCTTTGTTTTTTTTTCTTCTAATCGTTTCATACCTATGGAGAGTGTTTCGTTCTTTTGTTCGTCCGCTTGTTTCAAGAAGCCCTGAACCGGGCGATTCGTTGATCACCGTGCATCGTTTCATCGTTTCCCCCGCGGAGAAAATGTGATTTGATATTCCATGGTATTTCAGCGAATTCCATACGTATGAGTTATCGAGTGTACTTGATTTACGGAAAGTGTGTAGCACCCCGGATTTTGCGGGCGAATATTCGGTAAAATGATTTATAACGGACGAAGTGGGATAAAATGGATAAGTCATGTAGAAGTGAATGGAGAAAGTAGTTAGAGACTGTGTGTACCGAGAAATTTATGAAATGGGATAAATGGTATAGTGGAGGGTGGTAGGTAGAAGCGGAGCGCGATTTTTTTTTTAACGCTATCAAGGTTCACCTTTGTTTTTCTCTAAAATCCGTGACACATCGGCTCCGAAATACGGATGGACAGGGGTCGGTGAATATCCCCGATCGGTACCCGGAAGGGGGGGGAGGAGGGGATTGGAGAGTCAATCGAACAGGATCGCCTGCAATTTCGTCGCCGCAAAAGAACCGGTTAAGCCGCGGTCGCTTTGGTCGCGGACGCGATACGCGCAATTTATTTTGATGCACTCTCGACCGATTGAAACAACCGCGTTGACCCTTTTTTTTTCTTTCTTTGTCTCGATGCTCTGTGAGGTTCCCGCTTGCCGAATCGCTTTCACGGGGGGGGGGGGAAGCACGCGTGTCTTCCGTCTCTCGATCTCTCTCGAGATCCCTCTCTCTGTTCTCAACGAAGAGACTGAATCACCTCGTTAGTCTTCTCCTTGAAATATCCAGCGTTGTTTGTTCGTGCTGGAACTCCAGTGATTCGCACATGAAACGAAGTTTACTTCTCGCGTGGTGTTTGCGGTGGTCGAACGAGTATGAAAAGGACGAGGCAGTTGAATTTATATTCCTGCCTTGATCACGAGAAAAGACTGGCAAGATCGTACGTAATTTCCCGACGTGTGTACAAACACGGTGCTTCTTGACGTTTTCATTCGTGCTTTAGTCGCGTCGCGTCGCGTCACGTCACGTCACGTCACCGTGCCAATATGCGACGTACTTCGTTCCTCTATCCATATTATATCGCTGTGGCCGTATGTGCGTGCATGTGTGTGTGTGTGTGTGCGTGTGCGTACGTGGCGTGTACACCGCGTTCAGCAGCAGTACCGGTAAACTGATTTCTGTGTCAAGCACCAAGTGCAGATAAACTGCTTTGAAAAATTAAACGAATCGCGTGTTTACGCGGTTACAGCGCGGCCGAGCTTTTCAAACGCCGGTTCGATGGTGCTCGAACGTGGAATTTCCATTTGCTCGGGGAATTTTTGGTATTTACCCAGCTCGGGAAGAACCTAGGGCCAAAGCACGGTGGAAACACGGGAATGAAAGGTTGTACCGAAGACTCGAAGGCTCGCCGCGGAACCATCGTTTTCTCTCTCGAACACGCGTTAATTTCATATAATTTAATTTTCTTTCTCCATCCTTTCCATATCTTTTTTCTCTCTTCTCCACCCTTCTTTTTCTTGCGCGCTCGGTGTTATTTCGCTTTTATCGCCTTGTTGCTGTTCAACGGCCGCCGCTCGGAAAATTAGCTCTATTTCTCGCGGCGTGAAACTCGCGCCTCGCGGTTCACTCGTTCCATGAACCGCGGCGTATTCACCTTCGTATTTATTGAGGGTAATAAGCCTTTTAATTGCCGTTTTTTTGAGGAGGAGAGCGCTTTCCGCCATTTTTTTTTAGGGAAATTGGCTATTGGGTATCGTAACAGGCTACTACGTAAGAAGCAAAAGTTATCATTCATCGGGCAATCTGCACGCGAAACGCGGATTACGCCTCTCTAGTTTGCGATGCTGTTTACGCTTGTTAACCGGAAACGCGGCGGTCGAAATAATTGAAGCATCGCGGCTATTTAAATAACGTTAACAACTAATGAAATATGAAAGCTTCCTCATTACGTTTGTTTCGTTTCGTAACTCGCTTCGTAACTCTGCGGCAGAGAAACGTGGAACTGGCGGGGTGGAGAGGGGGAGAGAAAAGAGAGAAAAGAGGGAAAAGAAAAACATCAGCGGTAGCTGACAGATTAAAACGGAGCGTCCGCAATCTTCTTTTTTTTCCACGATTCAATTTACGACGAATTTGATTGTAAACGCGTAATTGTCGAGAAACGTTCAAATAATAGCAAGCGGGGCGGGGTGGGAGAGGACAGCCAGGGTGTGGTGCACGAGAGAGGAAAAACAGAGTTTCTGGAGGCTTGCCGACGGTAAATAGACATTTCTGTTTGCGAGAGCGGCGCGTCTGCTCGTGATAGACAAGAATGCCGTCGTTATGGCGACGTTTCACTGTAGCCAGAGCCCCGGTAGCAGATACGTAAACGAGATAGAAGCTTACAAAAGGCACGCTGCGGATACGATGCCAGCTTGCGGCCGCTCGCCTCGTTTTCTTTCTCCCTTCTTCTTGCTCTGGTTTCCAACCCCCCCGTTCCAACTACCCTCCCCTAACCCCTCCAGTCGTCGTCAGTTTCGCCTGGCGAACTTGAAAGAGTAATTGAACGTCAACGGAACCACTCGACGCATTTAAAAATACACGCTTCTCTATCCACCGCCTGGCTTCTCCACGTTCTGGCCATTCGAGCCATTCGTATCTCGCCTGTTTTTAAACGATCGACCACCGCGCGTTCACGCGATTCGTAATTTATGAATACTTCGTGAAGGACGACGAATGGTTTGATTAAACATTCGTCATTGTGATATACGGTCTCGCAGTTTGCTTCACAACTTGCTTTGTAACATTGATTTTTTTCTTTTTTCTTTTTTTTTTTTTTTTTTTCGTACGGTCGAGAAAGTGAAAGAAACGCAGAGCGAAGGAGCTTGCAACGCGTAACGAAGATAACATCGAAAACATGGGACGCGGTAATTTGGTTTATTCAATGTTGGTATACACGTTACAAGTGTATGACGATCGTGTGTGCACGTACAAATTATGGGAAATCTATGCAAATATACAAACGCGCGTAGGCGTCAATATTTGTCTGTTGCTAATACGATTCGCGTGTAATTGAATCGCGTATGCAAAACCTGTATCTTGCTGTGCTTTTTGAATGTTGCGAGTTGACGAGTTTCGCTGGTCTGCGTCTTGAGCCTTGTGTTACTTCTTTCAATATCACAATTGAAAATATAGTCCTGTTATCGTACCGTAATTACACAGCGTCATTGGAAAGTGTCGCGACGACAACCGCAGATCGCCTTGTGTGCACGGATTTTATCGCACGTAGCGTTCGAGTTGTCTTCGGAGGGAGCTTGTACAATCGAACTTGTATAATCGAGTTACAAGCGCGCGTACCACTCGGTTTATTACAGGCAGATTCTTCATTGAAATTTCCCCTTTATCGGGTTGGGAACTCGGCTGGTCGAATTGCAAAATATGTTACGAGGGGAACAACATCGATAATCATGTGCCGCTGGCCGATACGGCACGCCGTACAAGCTTCCCGATGAATAATTCATCGGGAATGCCGTGGATTTACTTAATCGATCACGATATACACATTTTCGCGTGTGCGGTGGCGATTCGTAATTAAATGTAAATTCACCGTTTCGGGACGGTTGATTTCGTTTCATCGAGTGTGGAGCTTTCGAAGCGGTCGTTGAACAAAGGATCTTGGAACTTTGACTCTCCGTTAACTCGGAAAGTAATTGCGCGCGAAGCGTTAGACGCGACAGATAACTTGCCTGCGCGAGTCCCCCCCCCCTCTAGCCCCTGTTATTCAGGGTCAGATAAAGCATGGTAGTTTTGATTGAAGCAGAATGGCGCAGCGTGTGGTTTTCGTGCGCGAAAAGCCGCTCGCTGGAAAATATCCGCACGCCGGATGGGAGCGAGATGGCGGAACGCGAGCGCCGGCGTGGGCAAGGAGGACAGATGCAGAGCAGGGGGGAGGAGCTTTGGGGAGGAAACCGGCGGCGTGGTTGAGGGTCGATTTTACACGGACAACGTACAATCTCTATGCATGAGGCTCGCTGAAGCTACAGCTTCCTAAGTACACAGAATACGTATTTGCATTTCGGTCTTTGTACCGGTGTGTCCCTGTTAGTGTTTCACGTGCGTCTCTGTCCTTCTCTCTCTGTTTCTCTCTCTCTCTCTGTCTCTGCTTTCTCCCAGAGGAGTTCCTCTATCCCTGTTACACTCTGTTTCTCTCCCTGTCCGACGTTCTCGATTTCTCGGTCGCACCTTCCCCCCATCTCCCACAAAATCCTCTCTACCCGTCCTTTTCATTGCTTCTTGCTTTCTGCGTTCCTCTCCTCTTCTTCGTCGCTCTATCCTCCACTCTGGCAGATAGTTTCTCTATATTCCTCTCTCGCCGGGAGAGTTTCAATGTTGACCCGACTCCATACGGACGGGCCGGCGGATTCGCTCGCATCCTGTTAACCGCACTGCGGTCTCTCTCTAAGTCCCTGAACTATCATGCAAGTCAGTATTTATAAACTTGGGATTAAATCATCGTTAAGGTACTGGTAGTTCGCGTACGGAGCGAGAATCTCTCCCGTCGTAGTCATCGGGATAGTTCCAAGAGACCGGAAGCTGTCCTCCTTCTTTTCTTTTCTCGACGTGATCGACTTAAGGGACTTGACTGATGGTCTCGCTTGCGGACGAAACCATGTAGCTATTAGGGTTGCGCTCGAGAATCCGCACTGCGGCTTCGTCTCTATCCTCTGGCGACCTTAGAAACTGCTACTTGAAAACTGCCTTGGGATTAACCTTCGAGCTCTGCTACTCTTGCATATTCTTTGCTACGCTTTCTTGCCCTTTCGCCACGACAGACTTTGGATACGTGGCATCCGGTCATATGAGTTCAATCGCGACCTACACCGAAATTTCTCGTCGGCGCGCGTTTTTTTTTTTTTTTTTAGAAAATATATTGAAATAATCGAAACACTGCTTTGCGCTACCAATTAAAATGTTATTTATTTATCTGTATTCTGCATTGAATTGTTAGTGGACGTGATAAAAGTTTCACAGTAACTTTAAGCTTTATTTCACAATTATATTTAATAAATATACCACCGTAAAGTATGGTAAAACTCGAAACATGGATCAATACATAATCCTGCGTTACACTTGCGTCTCTTTCCTTCTGTCTTGCGTATACTTTTGATCAATTTGTTACTACACTTTTTCGTTTCAAAGGTATTGAACGTAATTTGAAATAACTGTAAAATAATCACGTTTAAATAATGACGGTTTTAAATAATGATAGTCGATAACATTTGCTAATAAAGGAGCGCCTGTAGACGCCTTTCGTTTCAGCTGAGTAACTTGAGCGCCTATGGTTGCCAATCGTATGCTCGAAAGCAAATTTTAAAAGTGCTTTTACACGCCAAAAATAGCCAGAAGGATAGTTAACTGGATAGTTTTCCTTAACTGTTTCATTGCTCAAAATGCATCGTCTATTCGATCGTCGATGATCTACGCGTGCGTTACAAGTGATCCTTCAGGGATAATTAAAATTCTGCTTTCTCATCGTCCGTACTCATTGACGGGGAGAAATATCGAGCCCGAAGGAATTACGGTCTTTGGAATGTAAAGCTAGTTCGATGATTGAAGCAAAGTTGCCCGAACTCTGGGATTCGTTCAAAGGGAAGTTTTCACCTTTTAAGAATCTGCTAAAGTCAGTCGGAAGATCCTACCGACCGACGGTGACGATATTTCTTTCGTTCGTTCGAGAATTATCCCTTATCAGGTATCCAGAACGTTCTACCTATCTCTTTTCATCTCTCTCTCTCTCTCTCTCTCTCTCTCTTTCTCTCTGTCGAACTTCAAAGACTTAACGCTTCCGTGGACGTAGCATAATGGATTTTCTATCCCATTAGTGGCGCAACCCCGCGACTTCTTGGCTCCTCCTTTCACTTTCTCGAAAGTTTTCGCCGCAGTGAAACTCGGCCTGACGTGCTCGGTATTTCGCGACTGACCTGTAAATCATCGTTAAAGCACTCGAGTTCACGACGTTACGACGTTCCCAGCAGTTTTCCAGAGGCGGAGGCTAAATTAATCACCGAACTGGCGCCGAAATACTCGCGCGGGCTATCCACGCGCAGAAACTTTTCAGATCGTAATTGCTTTCATCTATTCCCCCCCTTTCGGATTTTACAAACTGGCTCGCTGATTTTTTAGCTGAATTTCTCACTCTTCCTCTGCTTTTTATTCACTCCTCATCCTTTCAGAATCACGTTTCGCGTTGAATGAACCACGCAGGTCATCAACGTGTTTGTCTCGTTTGTCGTGTCTGAGATTAAACGACTTGAACTACTCGTCGGACTACTCCCGTTTCGAATAGTTTCGAAAACAATTTTGGGAACTTTGCTCGCTATAAATCGCCGTCGCAATAAAGATAGGAAGAGGAAGAACCTGATAAAGATAAGAAGAGGAAGAGAAAGATAAAGAGAGGAAGAGGAAGAGAAGATAAAGAGAGGAAGAGGAAGAGAGGATGAGGAAGAGAGGATGAGGAAGAGGGGAAGAGGAAGAGAGAAAGATAAAGAGAGGAAGAGGAAGAGAAAGATAAAGAGACGAAGAGAAAGAAAAAGATAAAGAGAGGAAGACGAAGTGGAAAATAAAGAGAGGAAGAGGAAGTGGAAAATAAAGAGGGGAAGAGGAAAAGAGAGAGGGAGAGAGAGAGAGAAGTGGAAATTCGAGAGTGGAGAAAGAACGGGATTTTGAAGAGAAATGTACGAGACGGGCACGGGGCGCGCGGTTCAAAAGGGTAATTCTTCCCGGACAGTTATTCTTGAATTAACAAGAGAAACAACTGGAATTTTAAAACGGGGCCTCTTTTCCACGAAAGACGGAGGAGATGAAAAAGATGGGAAGAGGAGGAGAGGGTGATAAAGGAGGTGGGAGGAGGAGACGGTGATAAAGGAGGTGGGAGAAGGAGAGGGTGATAAAGGAGGTGGGAGGAGGAGAGGGTGATAAAGATGGTGGGAGGAGGAGACGGTGATAAAGATGGTGGGAGGAGGAGACGGTGATAAAGATGGTGGGAGGAGGAGAGGGTGATAAAGATGGTGGGAGGAGGATACGGTGATAAAGATGGTGGGAGGAGGATACGGTGATAAAGGAGGTGGGAGGAGGATGGGGTGATAAAGATGGTGGGAGGAGGATACGGTGATAAAGATGGTGGGAGGAGGAGACGGTGATAAAGATGGTGGGAGGAGGAGAGGGTGATAAAGGAGGTGGGAGGAGGAGAGGGTGATAAAGATGGTGGGAGGAGGAGACGGTGATAAAGATGGTGGGAGGAGGAGACGGTGATAAAGGAGGTGGGAGGAGGAGAGGGTGATAAAGGAGGTGGGAGGAGGAGAGGGTGATAAAGATGGTGGGAGGAGGAGATGCTGATAAAGGAGGTGGGAGGAGGAGAGGTTGATAAAGGAGGTGGGCGGAGGAGGGGATGATAAAGGAGGTGGGAGGAGGAGACGGTGATAAAGGAGGTGAGAGAAGGAGAGAAAGAAAGAGAGAGAGAGAGAGAGAGAGAGGAAGAAGTGGAAATTTGAGAGTTAACCTGTAAATGATCGTTATAGCATTCGATTTCACGACGTTACGACCTTCCTAGTAGTTTTCCAGAGGCGGAGGCTAAAGTAATTACCGAACTGGCACCGAAATACTCGCGCTGGCTGTACTCGCGCAGAAACGTTTCAGATCGTACTTGCTTTCATCTATTCCCCCCCTTTCGGATTTTACAAACTGGCTCGCTGATTTTTTAGCTGAATTTCTCACTCTTCCTCTGCTTTTTATTCACTCCTCATCCTTTCAGAATCACGTTTCGCGTTGAATGAACCACGCAGGTCATCAACGTGTTTGTCTCGTTTGTCGTGTCTGAGATTAAACGACTTGAACTGCTCGTCGGACTACTCCCGTTTCGAATAGTTTCGAAAACAATTTTGGGAACTTTGCTCGCTATAAATCGCCGTCGCAATAAAGATAGGAAGAGGAAGAACCTGATAAAGATAAGAAGAGGAAGAGAAAGATAAAGAGAGGAAGAGGAAAAGAAAGATAAAGAGAGGAAGAGGAAGAGAAAGATAAAAAGAGGAAGAGGAAGAGAGGAAGAGGAAGAGAGGAAGATAAAGAGATGAAGAAGAAGAGAAAGATAAAGAGATGAAGAGGAAGACTTAGATAAAGAGAGAAAGAGGAAGAGAAAGATAAAGAGAGGTAGAGGAGGTGGAAAATAAAGAGGGGAAGAGGAAAAGAAAGAAAGAGAGAGAGAGAGAAGTGGAAATTCGAGAGTGGGAAGAGAACGGGATTTTGAAGAGAAATGTACGAAACGGGCACGGGGCGCGCGGTTCAAAAGGGTAATTCTTCCCGGACAGTTATTCTTGAATTAATAAGAGAAACGACTGGAATTTTAAAAGGGGACCTCTTTTCCACGGACAAAGGAACGCGCGGCCGAGTTTCAAAAGAAACATTTTTTTTTTTTTGCTCGTCGATCAGCCGGCCCGAATTTTCACAGAGATAATATTTCCGCGTGGAGCGTGGAAGAGCAGAGCTCGCCCCCGTTTTAAACGTGACAAACCCGCGAAACAACCGCTCATTTCGTGGTCACGGTTCTCTCTCGTGAAAGTGTCCCTCATGATTTTTCCAACGGCGCCGTGTCTTGCGGAACGCGCGTCTCAGCCTCGCGCTTTAGATCGTGTCAGTCTTTTCCAAGCCAGTTCGCGAGACCCTCGGTTCGAATAATTTACGCCGCTTTCAAAATTTAACGTTTCTGCTTCTTCCTCCTCGACGCTCCAGTTTTTCACTTTTTCTTCTTCTGGTTTTTTCGTTTCTGCCTAGGTTCGCCGGAAAATTTGTATATAGCAACCCAGAGAAAATAGATGATAAATATTCGATCCGGAGAAAGAGAGAGAGAGAGAGAGAGAAAGAAAGAGAAAGAGAGAGAGAGAGAGAGAGAAAGAAAGAGAAAGAGAGAGAGAGAGATCTAAACGGGGAACGGAACCAATTAATTCCTCTTTGCCAGACGACGAGGTTTATTCGAGACATGTTTACACGCGGTATAGTTTACAATGAATCGGTGAATCCGAGGGAGGGGAGGTTGAATTTCATTTACGAAAACGCGCGGCCGCTCAATGACGCGTGTCGCGAAAATTATGCCCCGCGGCGATGACTGTAATCACATTATTTTCGACCGTGTTACCGGGCAGCATCGCGTTAAATCGCGCAGTAATCGTATCCGTTTAACGGATTTATACACACTATTTTTTTCGTTTTTTTTTTTTCAATTATATCTTGATCCGTTCGATTCACAGGTAATTAGCAGGTAGCAGTTTACAGATTCGCTAGGATAATGCTCGACCGGGACGGCATTATTCCAATCGGTTTATAACGTTTTTTTTTCTTTTTTTTTCTTTTCTTCAAGCGATTTTCTACAGGCAATTTAACGCGCACAGTTTCTGAAGAAACCATGAAAACGGAATTAATGGCACGCCGTGAACGTAGAATGTAAGTCGTGTTTTGTCGTTTTTTCGATCAGTAAGATCGTGCAGATTTAACTGTCGAACTTTTTTCAATTGTTTGTCATTTTCGCAGTCTATCACTCTTTTTAATAACCATCTCATTTCTTTGATCGATCGTTCGAAACTTGTTAAATTGTTCTATCAAGTTGTGTAATAAGTTTCGTGTTGACGCAATATCTTTTATTAACTAGTTTCGAATGAGTTTGAAATCAATGTTGCGAATTATCGGAGTTCGATTTCGAAATTTCGCAAGATTTTCGAAAAGTCGAAATTCTTGAAACTTCGAGCGAGGAGTTCTAATATGTAATATTTTTGTGCAAATTTTTATTGGTCACATTTGAACAGAATGCAAACAGAAATATAACAACATTTAAAAATATTTACTTCAGATTGTTGTAATTGAGGTCATTAACACTCAAAATCTGTCTGAGTCTAATTACTTCTTTTTTATCGACTATACATGTGTACCGAAAAGTCTTTGTGACTGTAATAAAGTCTGCTATAATACAATATGTACTTTTTATTTATAATTTCTTTAGATTCGACAATTTTCCATTATTATTGTCGTTATGATTGTTCGCGTTCTTTAATCTTTAAAAACTACGTCCGCGAAATTTCTCGATGAATACGAATATACAAACTACAGATGAAACTTAAATATTCTTCATTCATTGATTAACTCGACTTCTTTTTGCTTCAGTTTCGAATCACGTGGAAAGCACGAAGCTTCGAATTCTCGAAACTCGAGACTTTTCGAGGGATTGCGTCGCTTTATCCCTTTCTAAAACGAACTCACTTATTATACCTACAGTAGAAATTGTACATTCAATTACTATAGTTCGATCGTCCGTTTTTTAAGGTTATTATTTCATCTATATGCAGCTTTCCGCCCGGAAAATTGTTATTTTCATCGTGCTCTTGTTCTCGTTGCTGCTCAACGATAATTGTTGCGGCGTCGTTTTTTCTCGCCGTCGCGGAAAACGCTGTTTTTAAAAGTCAGTTCGAAGAAAACTGCCAATACAATATCGCTGATGACGTTACATTGCATTGCGGAAAATTGGATGCACTCGGTGTTCGACTACGCGTAACTACGTGCAACGTACGCGAGATACAACTCGCAGACTTGACGCACAATACATCTTTGTGTTGCATAATGCGAGTACTCTAAAGTCCTTCTTTTTTTTTTTTTTTTTTTTCTTTGAATCATTTTCGTGCTACTACTGTTCGTTATTACGGATCCAGCAGAGAATAAAATTGCAATGGCGGCGGGCTGCGATGGAAACTTAATATGACAGTCGTTTTAAAAATACCATTCGGCATGATATGGACGTATCAGCAGTAATTTTGTAACATACGCTAGTCGTGCTTGTAATACACGTTCATTTTCATTTTTTGTTTACGGGTCACGGGATTTTCGTAATGTTAGAACCGTGATTATTTTCAGTTTTTCAGTGTTTCATCATTCGTCTTTATTAATTCCGATGACGATGATGATGATCGTCTCTCTCGCGCTGCTTTGCGATAATTTGCGCATTATCTTCAGTCTATCGCGTTGTTCACGTTCCTCTTCCCACCCTCCGAGCGATCCAAGTGATTTAATTAAAATTTTCAACAATCGCGCAGGTATTTACAAATCCGATGATATCGTTCCTCGAAACGTGAAAGCCGTATTGAAGCAGCTTTTATTAACAATTAACAATGAGAAGTAATTAAAAGAAAAAAAAAAGAAAAAAGAAGAAAGAAAACGAAATGAGCGAATCGTTATAAATATTCTCAGTCCGTGTCTATTGTATTAAATTCGCGCGGCGCAGCACTTTAAATCCACCTCCGGATCCTCCGGGCACCGGACTCGCGATATTTCCTATTTACGTTCTTTTTTTTCTTCGAATTGCCGTAATTAAACCGGGAGCTCAAAGTAGCTGATATAATCGAAAGCAGTCGTCGCGATAATCGCCGCGGAAGATCGTCGTCGATTTCCTCAGCCGGCGGAGGAAAAGGTCAAAGAGGGGGTCGTAATATTGCTCGCGAGAGAGAAAGATGACCTGGCGGAAGAACAACAAGAAGAACAACAAGAAGAAAAAAAGAAAAAAAAGAGAAGAAGAAGAAGAGGAAGAAGAAGAAAAACGCAGAGAGGCAGACGGAAATGGCGGAGCGGGTAGGAGAAAAGATAAGTGCGGCGTTCGCGGTCGGGCAGACGAATTAGTTTGAGCCGGTTTCCCGCGTTTGAACGTACGCCCGGTAACGAGTGGATTTAAGCCGACCCGGGTCACGGAGAAAGTTGGCTGCTGGCTGGCACTCCTGCCCCGACGAGCAGAGTTTCCGAAAGGCCCTCACGTCGGGAAATCAGCTTCTGACCCTCCCGGTCCAGGGATGGTTTCACGATGGTTCGGCGAGCGCGACCGCGAGCTTGCGCTCTCTTGCGCTCTCTTGCCGCCCGTTTCGTTTTAATATCCCAGCGAGAGAGCACGAGTGGTCGTGCGAGCGCCAGCGCTTTCCCCCTCCCTCCCTCTCACCCCTCGCAGTTCCGGTCAAAAACGTCGTTTAACTCTCCGATACAAGTGTACGTGGCGGGTAGAAAATTGGCTGCGCGAGCGGTCACCGGCACCGTATGAAAAGCAGCGAACCCGAAAGCGAAATACTTTGGGGGATTAACGTTTGAAGCGTGCACCGGTGAGAATTTCATGGGATATAAAAAGCGACACACACACACACACACACACACACACACAGATACACACTGGCCGCGGGGGAAAATATTTTCGAATATAAAGCTCTTCTGGCTTCTGGCGCGTTTTTCTCTTTGGCGATTTCGTTTTGTTTTTTTACATATGTATGTACCGCGTATTCGTTTCTTCGGACGCGTCCCGCGGCGCCGAGTTTCCCAATTAAAATCAACTCACCGGCGTATGGTTGGCGATTTAGTCGTGCGGCCAACGAGGACGCGATTATTAGTTTGTTTACGTTGCCGGACAGCATTGGAGCATACACGCATGGGCCAACGAGCCGGCACGTGGCTTCTGCGTGCCGGAAATAATGACATGGAAACGCTTACGGGTTTGCCCCCGCGCTCGTTTCGCCGTTTGATGGAGCGTTCCGCGACAATCGCCGCATCGTTTTAACGATGGGTTAGGCCATTCAGGACGGCAGGATTTCACGCTGATTTTTGGACGTTATTAGTCATTTCTTTCTTTTTTTTTTTTTTCTTTTTTTAATCCGTGTTCACGAGAAGCGTTCGCGTTCTTCGATTCACAGTTTGATGCAATTACTGCGAATAAAATGAAAACAGAATTTTTCCACGGTACGCGGATTCTTGGAAGTAGTAACACCGTTTAAATAAACGGCGAATCAGGAATACCTCGGCGCTACGTATTGACTTATCTTCCACCTACCGAGCTGGAGTTTTTCTTTCTTTTCCCTCTTCGTGTTCCTCGATCCCGTTTCAATTTCAAACGTTAACACAGCAAATTCCTTGCAAATTTGGAACAGTGAAACTACGCCGGCGTAGTTCGATGAATAATCGTCGGTGTACATCGTAACGCGGGTGTGTAGCATCGCAGTCATGGTCGCGTCGGGGTGAATTTCGAACGATGGTCCGACGCCGTAAATACCGCTTTCAGCTCTCTGATTCTCCTTGAATCGCGAACGGCCGCGGCATCATCCTTTCTAATCGAGCCAATATCGTAAACAGATTTGGCCGCGATCACGCGAAAGCAGCACGATAAGCCGCTCAGCTAGAAATCATGCTGATCGCGGAGACAAGATAATGAACGGCTAATATGTGCAGCCACTCCGTGATACGAAATAATTAGCGGGGGGAAGGGGATCGCGGTGGTTCGATGCACTGGCTAAATCGATGCGTATTGCTGACGCAGGTTATATATCGGGCCGGGAGTGAATTTACACCTTCTGCGAATATAATGCCGATCATCGTTCGGATTTCAGGAAGCCGGATCGATCGGCGAACGTTAGTCATTCGTAAAAACCGACAATAGCGAGGGCGAAATTCTCGTTCCATGGAGGATTAAAATACGTTCGAAGGTGTTCGGTTTTGCGAGTATTTTAATAATGGTACGCGCGAAACGTGGATGGTGTGAAAATGAATTGAACTTGGACGTACGTGCAATGAAATTTTTTAATGTGACGTCTGTTTCTGAAGCGAGTCGGGTGTGAAAATATATATTGAATATTTTTATACAATCATGGTACGAAAAGAATGTAATTATAATATAACTGTTGTATGTACAATATATATATATATATATATATATATATATATACATCTAATTGAATTTAGATGTACGTACTATACAATTTTTTTATATGACGTCTCTTTTTGAAGCAACTCGGGTATGAATATTTTTTTATAATTATGATACGATCTGTCATAAAAGGATGTAATTGTAACGTAATTGTTAAGAACTTAGATGTACGTCTCATTGTATTTACAATTTTTTAATATGACGTCTCTTTTTGAAGCAACTAGAATATGAAAATATGTACTGACGATCGTAAAAAGACGTATAAAAATGTATATAAAATTCGACGGGGGTGTAAATATGTATTGACAGTCATAAAAGATATAATTATAACATAATGTAACCATTAAGACACAATGTATATATAATTGAATTTAGATGTACGTAAGTACAATTTTTTTAACATGACGTCTCTTTTTAAAAGAAGCGGGGTATGAAAATATGCATTGAATATTTTTATACAATCACGATACGAACGAACATTCTAACATAAGATATAGTTGATTTAATTAAGCGTTAACCCGACGCTCGACAGGTTTTCAGAAAATTGAATTTTCCCAAGATCCAGGCTTTGTTTCTGACTTTAGCTCCACTCAAAATCGTAGCCTGAATCTGCGATTTATCTTTCTACGAACAACCAATCGTCGCCGGATACCGGACGTGGCTGCGACGTCCTGCAATGCCGGTCATCGATTCGGATTCCCGGGAACCTAATCGATCAATTAACGTCCACAACGCTGTCGACGCTGTCGGCGAAAGTAAGACGAGACCGCTTTGCGATGGTATTAAAACACGTTTTGCCAGTCAATCGCTCTTGAATCGAGTTTATTTTCGATTGGCGCGCGCGCGGGGCGAGGTGATTCGAGTTAATTCCGCGGCGCGTGCACGATTCAATTTATTACGCGGCTTGAATTTTCCACACGTCCACAAAGGCAGTGGAATCGAGCATCGAGCACGGAGATATACGAAACACCGTTAACCGAAATCGATGATTCCGCCTTTCAATTACCCTTCTCCTTCCTCCTCACCGTTTCTCTCTCGCCCTCTCTCTGAATTGGGAGGAAAAAAAAGGAGAGAAAGAAAAGAAAAAAAACTCCACCCCCCTCCGTATGAATTGGAGCCGTGGAAAGTCCGTTGAAGGGTGAGTTCGCACCCCTTTTGATCGGAAATTTTCGCGAGCACCCGTTCGCGATTACTCGTTTAAAATTCACGGATCACAAGCGCGCGCACACACACACACACACATATACACACACACACACAGAATCAAAGGTCTCCCTCTTGTCGTTGAGCATTTCCCCTCGATCGTGTTTCCCGACGATTTTTCATAAACCATCGCCGATAAAGAACGATAAAAATCTAGCCGATTGTGCTCGGGGCTGGTAGGACGATCCGCTTCGTTTCAAATCCCATTTAAATTCCCTTACAACCTCCGGCACCGGGGGTGGGGGATTGTCCGTGCGATTCGAATGCTCGCTGAATTACCGTTCAACTAAACGGATTTAAACCTGTAGACGACGCCAGGGGAACGAGGGCATACAGATAGAAAAGGAAAGATAAGGGAGCGAAAAAGGAAAAGAGAGAGAGAAAGAGAGAAAGAGAGATTCCTTTTTTTTTCAAATTCCACAGAATCGTTCTCCGTTGCGTTGCTTATTACATATATATATATATATATATATATATATATATATATATATATACATACAGAGTATCCTTGGTCGCGGCCAAGCGGAACAATGAACCGTTTTTTCCTCGTCTTTCTACTTTCTGCTCATTCTGGCCGCGCATTGTTTCATTGAAGGATAAATAATGCGTTCCGCTGGGATCGCCGCGCGGTTTTAATTCAATTCCGGACAAAGGCGGAGAGGAGCTCTCGCGGGCCCAGCCACCGTGAAGTGGCTTCTCCTGCTGGCGGAGTAACCCGCGGCTGTCCTGGTGTTTGGACGTGGCTGTGCTTGGTCGTTGACGATACATGAGCATCGCGTTAAATTTGCAACACATCGTCGGCGGTGAACTGTGTTGCTAGAACAGAGCCACGGCATCCCCCGTGGACGGTGGAGGTGAACTACGGAGGATCGATAACCGGCGGGGGGTAGGGAGGGGGGGGGGACCAGGGGGCCAGCCGAGAACTTTTGGCCAGCTTCGGTTAATAATTTAGCATCGAGTGCAAGATCAGATTTGGTAATTGTTGCGAAAAGGGATGAAATTCGCGTTGGCGTACTCGCCAAACGTCGAAATTACTGTCGAGCAGTAGTTTCTGTCGATGGATGGTCAGACACAGTGGTATATCGACATCGTTTACGTTCTTCCGTGGTAATCAGGCGAGAAACAATTCGCCGAATATACTCGCGTGTGTGTGTTGTACAGATAGGTATGCACTTCGAGTTTTACGTACGACTACTCCGTCGGTTTTCCGCTGTTTATCTTCTTAAAGGAATTTGCCTCGGCACGGAGGCCGCCTTTGTAAGGTATCTCGGTCAAGGAACACCGGTGATCGATCTTTAAGTATTGGAACGATGCGCGGCCACTGGCTCGGAACGTTCGTTCGCCCTGACCACGATTAAGATGGATCGCGATCCATCGGCTCTCCACGGGTGACGTTCCACTGTCGCGTTGTTACGATTTTGCCTTTAAAAGAAATGACCACGCTGGGGGTTATTTATCCATCGTTAAATGGACGTCGGACGTTGATCAAAACGAGAATGCAAAAGTAGCGTGGGATAAATTGAAAATAATAAATTTACGTTATAGTTGAATAACCGAGCTGACCGACTTTCGACGTCCCCCTCCGGATGGTTACACGCGTATTTACATTTACAACTCTGCGAGGAATTCGCGAGGAATTGGGTAAAATCCGAGAGAAAATTCGCGGAAACAAACCGGGACCGAATTAAACCGTAATGCAAGCAAAAAGGACAAACGTGCATCGTTTTCCGAATTCATGACGTTGCTCGCAATCAGAGACGAGCAAGTGAATCCCGACCCCCAGGCGGGGGGTTACGAATACTCCTCTCACTTTTCTGACAGACGAAAACCATCGCTACATTATTTTAACCATAGTTCGCTCGAAGGGAAGGCGCTCGAATTTCGTCCCGGTCAGCTGCGAAACAATGCGGCCGCAAACACGTCGCGGTGCAATACGCGTTTCCGTGTTCCGTCGTCGCGTGGGGCGGAGAGGATGAGGATGAGCAGGAGGATGAGGAGGAGGAGAGAGAGGACGAGCGGGCACGCGATGTCACGGGGCGAAAACGCGGGCCGACCGGATGGGACGGATTCCTGACCTATACGTTGCCGTACGTAATTTCATTAGCAATTGAAATTCCTTGCGGCGAGCACGAGTTGCGTGCGCGAGCGATTTGCGCCGCGGGTTCCGGGCGTTTTACGAATATTTGAATATTTCGAGTTCGGGTTTCCAGGCCTCGTTAAGATGGTAATGCAAGCGTCAAACCGGCGCACATAAATTCGCCGTACTTTTCGGCCTGGCTGGAACGAAATTGAGGGGATGAGGGGGTAGGAGAAGGGTGAGAGAAGGGGTTGGGAAATAGGGGATGGCGGAGACTGTGAAACACGGTAACCTCGTAACCGCCGCTTTCCTGAATATTAATGCCGTGAAACTCGTGGCGCAGTTTACGTTATCGTACGTATCAGCGAGCGGAATATCCCGCTTGTATCTTCAGCCGGGGTCCTATTAGTTTTCAATCTAAACGTCCTTGTACAAACGCCGCGTTAACATCCGGCGTCTTGGAATTGGGTTGCGTTGTAAATTGGGTCGAAGATTTGGCCCCTGCTTGGCTCCATCGTGCAAACAGCGTTCGGATCTCGTTTGTCGAGCAGCAAAAAGAAATAAATGCGCGAGTATCGTTGCTTGACGGACGTTTTAAGAACGAAGATGTCGGCGGCGATGTAATCAGATACTTATCGGGATTGTTTCCTACCTCGCGGAATCGATCGGTAGGAAAATTGAAACGAATATTCCAAATATGACGGGAGGATCTGAAAGGAAAATGAGAAAAAGAAAGGGAATGAAAAATGCGTATGCACAATATACGTATGAGTGGTCCGCACACTCAGTGTGTGTGACGGCTCTAAGTGGAATACTTAGAACGAAGAATACTCGTATAGCTTTTTCGCGTGATGCTTCAATTCTCGAAATGATCGAAATTTGAAAACACTCGTCGAGCATACTCGAGTGTAGTTAATTTCTAATTAGAAATGTAGGATTACATGTGAAGTAGACAAAAAAAAGACATAGAGTATCGCTTTTAAGCGAAGCTTTAAACGAAAGAATTCCATATATGTTTGATCGTGTCTTCTGTTTTTTTTTCTTTGTATGGAATTATCCTCTACCGTATCAGCGAATACGAAATTCCCCCGGTGTGTAATAGGAAATTTCACCGATCGACAACAAACGATAGAGTAAACCGCGGCGTGGACGGAGTGTCGATTAACGCTACAACCATCAAAATGGTCAAAATTGTTGGATTCCGCGTAAGGGAATGACACTTGATATTTTTAACAGGGTTTATTCTACGTTGCAACCGTGATCGAGGACGATGTTACTGGGTCTGTTTGATGGAAAAGAGTGCTCTTCTCTTCTTAGCACGTTTCTTTATAATTTTGTCTAATTTTTGGTAAATCGGAGGGAGGCAGAAAGAAGCGTGGATGACCAACTCCGTGGAATTTTGGAGGACTAATACTGACTCAGTGTTACCAGTCAATATTGTCAGGCCTGATTGGTCATCCAAAAAAAATGATCAATTTATAATTCTTGTCAGACATTTTATCGGCGTAAAAGTAGTAAATTTTCAAAGATTCAAATAATACTTTGTAAAATATATGAATAGAAGCTATATCCAATTGTGTTACAAAGTTTTGTCTTCAGTGTCTCCGATGGAAATTTTATGGTCTAACGCTAAACCTACCGACACTTTATTTATGCATATCTATTCCTACCGTGACCGGTCAAAATTACTGTCCTTTAAAAAATAGATAATATTTTTTACACTTGAACATATATATATATATATATATAACGATAATAGCCAATTTGATACTGAATAATAAACGAAACAACTTTCACAAGATTATGGACTGAATTTATTTGACTTTCTTTTATTCGTTCCAATTATAAACGTGAGGGGAGAATTAAAAAATAGACGGTAGTTATGTACACGCACGTACATTGTATATACATTATTTATAAAGAAATGAATAAATAAATAACGCACTTGTATCATACATCGTTTTCGTTGCATTTTCTACAAACTGTAAAGCTCTCAAACGTACATTTGCCGCGGGCATTTCATTTCTTTGCATTTCGAGACAGATGCATTCGTGGGTTAACATCTAACTTGCTGTAATTGTACGTAAGAAATTGTACACGAAAAAACGATTTGAAAACGGTCGATTTCACCGGCCATCAAGAGCTGTGCGTTTAATTCGCTCTCAACGATCCGATCCGTGGATTCGTAATCGCAACTTGAAATTAATTCCTCGCAGAAGGGGAGAGCAGGGTGCAGGTCGTTAAACAAGCGCGCGAGTCGCAGTGTCGCGGTAACGCGAAAGAGCGGAAGCGGACGGGGAAACGTTGCGCCGCGTGTTGCGAGCCGCGTGCGCTCTGAGACTCGTTTATCCCTGGTCCCTCATGGAAGCCGCTGCTAATGGAGTACAACGAATTAGTGCTAATTAACGGGGCCCTGCGTGGCGCGTGACTCTGCGTCACGTGACAAATCCCCGGGATTTCCCTGCCGGCTTAGGCAACCAAGAAGTTCTGCCAGCGCAATTAGGATAATGTATTTGTTACCTGGACTGACGGGATCGGACGTTAAAACGCTACCTTGCATTTGTCACGCGTGCCAGCCACGTACGAGGCAGAGGAATTATATACAATTTATATACTTGTACACTTGTACAGTTCGACGTTTATCGAAAAACGCTGCAGCTCGTTCGATAGCTCGTTCGTAGAAGTCCAATTGACTTCCGTCTTATTTATATCTACTTCCGAGTGTCATTTATTCATTCTAGGGATTTCACAGGTCCTAGAAGGTTCCAGAATCCTTTGTGTGTTTTCCTTTATATAACCGACTTCCTTTATATAACCTACGCGATTTAAAATATATATGAAGTTTATTCATTGAAAAATTAAAAGTCCCAATACGGCGATAACAAGAGACATTAAGACTCTCACTAGACTCATATGCTATCACAACTCGCTACTCTCTATGTGATTTCCTCACAATATGCACCTTCGAAACTTTTGTCCTTCGTACACTCACTTACACACACACGCGCAATAATATTTTTTAAGTCTTCAAACTTGGGCGGCTAAAACAAACAGTTCCAAGTCTGATTTTTTCCAGTGCGACAATCACATCGGCAATTCCCTTGCTCTCAGATAACAAAACGTTCCGAGACAATTCCAAGACAATTTCCCAGGTTTCCTTACCCAACAATTATACATCACACGTGTATATACCAAGGGGGAAATTTTTTAAATAATTACACATCGCGGTGTGTAACAAAAGTCTGTGAATTAGACGAAAAATTCGAAAGAAGGATCGATTCCAGAGTCTCGACAATGAGACGTGCATTCCGCGAAGATACGGATAGGCAAAGCAGCGTAGCCTCGCCTAGGTCAGGCGTACTCGCATAACTTTGCAAATTATACGCGGCGGATCTCGGTGGTTCTTCGTCGAAGATGAAATCCCCGCAGGAAGCGAAGAATTCTAAATATTCCCAGCGAAAGAGAGAGAGAGAGAGAGAGAGAGAGAGAAAGAGAGAGAAACGTTCGCGTTAGGAACGTCACAGCAGAGGAGCCTGAATGGCGGGTGATAGTCGGAGCGTAACTCGGACCAGTGGCCCGTCCCCGAAATGATTCGTAATCTTCGAAGAGACGACTACCAGTGGAGGGTTGCAAGTTGGGTGGCGCGCAAGGTGGAGTGGCGGCTGAGCGTTCAGGAGGTACAAGGGTGGCAGAAAGAGAAAGAGAAAGAGAAAGAGAAAGAGAGAGAGAGAGAAGGAGATGAGAAAGTTTCGCGATGACGATCGGTGCTAGAAAGGAGATCCCGCATTCCCAACCTCTCCCCTTGCGCTGGCAGCATCACCGGCAACAACCCTCGCAGCCTGCACGCTCGAACAATGGAAACAATACATTGAAATGAGAAAGTTGGTTTGCATTGTCGGACAAGCGGGCGCGGCGTGCGAGGGGGAGGGCAGCCTCGCGTCTGTCTGTCTTCTAACCGCGCGTCTCTTTCCCTCTTCGTCTCCCCGCTCTTTCAGTCTCTTACCCTTAGTCTCCCTTTCACTCTGTTTTTCCGCGCTCGTTTCTCCCCTTCGCGTCTCTGGCTTTTACCCCTTTGTGCCTGTGGGCTACGTACGTGTGCCCGATTCCACTCTCTTCCCTTCGCTCTTTTCCTCTCTCTGCCTCGTCTTCCTTCATCCTGCGCTCTGTGTGTGTTGTCCGCTCCTCTTCTTTTTTTTCCTTTTCTTTTTTTTTCTCTATTTTTCTCTTTTTTCTCTCTTTTCTCTTTTTCTCTTTTTTCCCCTCCGCCAAGAGGCGGGACCCCCGCTTCGTTTCCCATCGGCCGGCTGAAAGAAAGGATTGTAAACCGCCGGATGAGCCGCGGATTCCGGAATGGGGACTGCTCTGTTCGCCGGTTTTCTCCGGGTGTCGCAGGAGCGTGGGCGAGCGAACGAGCGAGCAAATCTCGGACGAACTGCACACAACGTGCTGCTCCCGGAACGGAACGCAGGCATCAGCAATTAGCATCAGCGGGGAGGGATAGTCTCTCGCTCTCGCAGGGCGCGTTTTAATAAGTTAATCGGGTCGTTTCTCCCTTCGGGTATCACGATGACGACGTTGCCCGCATGCCAGCCCGCTCTTTGTCCTCGTTCCTCCTCCGAACAGGGGAACTCCGTTCGTCGAGTGGATGGAATTTTTAAGATGTTTTCCTATCGCCGGCGTTCGAGTGGAGATACTTTTAGACAATACCCCGCTCGGGAACAATGCCCGGTCGATACACTAACCGCGTGCATCGCCTCCCCGCGCGGTTTTTTCTTTTTCTTTTTTTCTTTTCTTTTTTTTCTTTTTTTCAAGTGTCCCATTCACGACACGGCGATACGGTCGCGCATTTTCATGCGTGCGTATATATATATATATATATATACTTGATTGTACGTGATACGTATTTTTTCCACCGCGCGACGACAACCGTGAAAATTATAGTGATCTCTCGGCCGACTGCTGCACGCCGGAGATAAAAGGTTGCGTTCGCGTAAATCACGGGACAAGTTATACGAGCGCGTCGTAGACGGCCGCGTTTATTCGACCGAATGCCCGAATCAATCACGCGCGTATATAATTTTGTTTTATTTCGGGATAATTTGTTGGACCATAGTTTGCTCTTTGCTCGACTCGATTTACGGTTACATCGGTCGGGAAGGATCGTCAAGCCGAGCCGAGCTCGTGCAAAATTCACAACCGCGAAATTTTCGTGACATCGGCTCGCCCGGCTACGTTTCGCCGTGGCAATTTGAAAAAAAAAACAAAAAAAATAAAAGAAAACACTGGAAATCACTTCGACCGACGCGATCATTCATATTTCACCGTCGTCCGTCAGCCACGGACGCGGTTCATTTTTTAACGCGGCCGACGTTGAACGTTTAATTTTAATTTGTCGGCTGTAGTTTCGACGAGCGTTCGTCGCGTTCCTCTCCTTCAGCGTTCACCAGACGGAAAGAGAGACGGAAGGAGCGAGCGAAAAGGAAAAGAGAAAAAAGAAAATTATTCGTAGCCGGCAACGAAACCGTGGCGGAGAAACTTTGATCGCGAGCCATTAATAACGCGAGCCGAGAACGCGAGATCGCGGAATGGGTCGGATCTAAAAAGTCGGAAACACCGTGGTCACTCGAGCACGCTTAAAGAAGAATCGCGAAGAAACGAAAAGCGCGAGGCAAGGAGGGGGAACGACGACGACGACGACGACGAAGAGAAGAATACAGAGGGAACCTCTGGTTGGAGGGATGTTGACGCAAAGCATTACGCAGATGGTCGATGGACGGCGGTTGTGTCTCGTCTCTCGAACGGAGCCAGCAACGGAGAAACAGAAGTGTACAGCTTCAGAGGAGCCTCTCCCGATGACGTCGAGGGTTGACTAAGGTTAGACCACTCAACGTATCGCGTATACGACTCGACCGGGGTGGCGAACGCACCAAACATTCACATGCGTGCCTGAGAGTGTAACACGGACGGGGCACGTCTGCAATGGGCCCCCGAACCCTTTCCTCCACTGTTACAGCCGCATCGTCGAGTACGTCGCCGAAGAGGGTAGTACTCGAGTAGCTGCTGGCAGTCCTGGCTGTACGGGACATACAGAAGGGGTAGCCACCATCGTTTCCCCTCCCCGTTCCTTCTGTCCTCCTCTTGCCGCCGCCGTCTATTGTTTAGTTATTCTGATGAGCCAGTGCATTTCAAATACACTCGAGCGGGCCATTATATCGGAGAACACATCGCTTCCTTTCGCGAACCGGCCACGTGCACGAGCCTTTCTCTCTCCCTCTCTCTCTTTTTTCGCGTCTTTTTGTCTCGTCTCTTGTTGTCGTTCGCTCGTCACGCCCGATGCGGACGCGGATTTTGATACGGCGCCCCGTTAATTTGGACGCAAACCGCGAAGATAAATCGAAAGCGTGCGTGCCACGCTTCAAAGGGTTGATTCCACCCCCTCGGCTTTCACGTGACATCCACTCCGCGAGACGGAAGGACCTCGTTGATTCCTCCTCGTATAAACGATTCCGTTCTCGGATCAAAAAAAAAAAAAAAAAAAAAAAAAAGAGAGGGAGACCATCGACGTGAAACGTACAAAGGAAATGGAGAAAATTTCGTTCGACGATCGTAAGAACATCCCCGTGTTTCTTTCTGCGTGTAGTTTCTGTATATGTATAATTTTATTCGTTTGCCGTCGACGCGCGTACGAAGGTTCCTCCCTTTTCTCTCTCTCTCTCTCTCTTCCCCCCCCCCTCCTCTGTCCCCTCCAGCCCCGTGGCTTTCTCTCCGGCTAGCCGCTGCTGCTACCCTTTCTCCTCTATTTCTCCTTTTGTTCCACTATTTTATTCGGGTAAAACGGCGAAACGGTGAATAGGCACGGAGGAAACGCTTTTTATTCGATCAAAAGCGTGTTTTCACTTGTTAGCGCGTGATTATCCGCCATTATTCGAAATTGAAAATACCACTTGAGCGGGAGCGAGCCATTCCGATTTTCCCTTCTCTCTCTCTCTCTCTCTCTCTCTTTACTGCTTTTCTTTTTCTTTTTTTCTTTTTTTTTTATCATTTTCTACCCAACTACCGGGTAGAGAAAATGGAATTACCGTGATACTCGATTCCCTCGATGTTAATCCGGATTATGAGTCCCACGGCGGGCGGAGCGGAGGCGGGGCTCGAGAACGAAACTACAAAAAAAAAAAAAGAAAAAAACGGAAGCACAGGTGAATATGGAAATTTCGCGTAAACTTCCATTTTCATTCGGTTCTCCGTTCCTTGCGATTCCTAGTCGTTTTCATTGTGTACCTAATATTTGTATGTAATAATAATTGTGTAATAATTTGTAATGATGTAATGATGTAATAATAATTGTGTAATAATTTAACTTTCCAGCTAGCGTTCCCTCCCTCTCTCTCTCTCTCTCTCTCTCTCTCTTTTTATAAACGATCGGTTACTTTGGTTTCTCTTAACCAAAGCGAGAAGGCAGAAACGTCCGTCGATGTTTCAATCCGTTTCCTGGTGTCTGGTGTCATAGTGCGACATAGTGGTCGCAGTCGCTCGACGGTTCGCGATGTTGAAGCTGGCGTGCATTAATCGAATGTCGAATTACGAAAGAGGGGCGAAAAGGGAGCGACCGACGCACCGAGGAGTTTGGTCGACGTGCGTCTGACGTTATAGGAAATTAAGTTTACCTCTATATACACGCTCGGAATGGATTTCTCCGGATGGAAAATGCAGAGTTACGCTACGCGGAGAAAAATTGTTGCGCGGATAATCGGGGGGGATGTAGGTCATAAGGTATTACCATCTGCGCGGGAGAAAGAAAAAGAAAAGAAAGTCTCGAGGAGGAGGAGAAACGACCGGAGGTTGTAGAAATCGTGGGAAGGAACATTGGGCTGAAGAGAGAGAGAGAGAGAGAGAGGTGACTCTTACCTCGAATAATACGGCTCTCGCGAAGGATGACACAATTTCCTTTTTTGTTAGGAAAGGATACACGGACAGAGCGCGATCAACTCTCGCGATCTCGTGGCCCGTAGCTCCGTACCTCCTCCTCCTTCGAGGAGGAGCGCGTCTTAGAAATAAACCGAGCAGAAAAGAGCTTCGTGAGACTGGTAGGAACTCTTCGTTATTTGGAAAGTCTCGTGGCTTTCGCGGATAAGGATTGTCGCGTCACGGACTGTAAGCTTTGTCTCTGGAACTGGCGTGTCGAGGGGAAGTTAATTAACGCGGACTTCTCGCGGAAAGATTTTAAATAGAGAGAAATGTTCCTCGTCTTCGCGTCGATCGAGGACAAGAACGTCTCTTTCGCCACCATTTCCCCACCACCGGTAATCGTGCGTCGTTGAAATAATTTTTAATTGCATTTTAATCCCTGTCTTTGAATCTCTGTCTAATAAGGATCTTTTAATTATTCGTCTCGCTTGGATTCTAATTCAATTACTTCATAACTTTTCACGTGATTTCGGCACTACCGCCGATAATCGTGCGTTACTGAAATAATTTTGTACTTTAATCCCTGCTACGAATATAGTCTTTAAATATAGCTTTTAAATAGTCTTTAAATTCTCATTACTCATCAGACAAGGACTTTTTAATACTTTTAACTGGACGATGCGTTTTCATTCAATTACTCAATACCTTTTTCGCAATGACGCAGTATTATCACCGATGATCATGCGTCGTTGAAATAATTTTGAATTGCATCCTAATAATACCTGCCACGGTCTTGGAATTACTTTAACACAAGGATTGCAAAGACTCTTTTGTCAATTGAGAAAATGATGATATTTTTCAATTCAATTACTTAACAACGAGTCAGACTGCGATATCGCGACGTCAAGGGTAAAGGATTGCAATGTTTCTACGTACCTTTTTTTTTTTTTTCCTCAAAGTGTCGGCGAGATAAACGAAAACGTCCGACGGAAATTATTAACTAAAACGTAACGTCACACACGGCAAAGCCGGCGCGCCCTATTCGTCGCACGTTCCTCCGGGTATTCAGCGTAGTTCGTTGGGCCGGCTTCCAGATGGGCAATGTTGGACGGAATGCGGAATACATCCAGGCGTACCGGCATTCCTACTTAAATCAACATAACTCGGGTGATGAATGGTTAACAGGCTTCGCGGGGGGAGGGGGGGACGCAATGCGCTCCATTTATGGAAGCTATTACGGCCGAATTTCAGCGTTAAATGTGTGATTTATGGCCAGCCGTATTATCTTCGTTCATGTCCCGTCGACGATACAGCGATGCGTCGTCCCCCCCTCCCTCCCCGTTTTGCTCGCTCCTGCGTCGGTTGCCGCTGTCTGCGTGCCTGCATTTCTGAAAATTACTTTGAACTCGGCTAGCCGAGCGAAAAAAAAAAAAAAATTCATCAGCCGCGTGTGTGTCCACGCGCTGCCGCCATGATTAATGCCCTTCTAACTGCCGATTGAAACAGTAAGGAAAATTTATTTCGACCCGTCCGGCAGTAGTTTGAACGAAACTGCCAGGCCGCGAATCGGAATTTACCAACGAAACTGCTAATCGCGTTTCATTAAAATTCACTCGCGGCCCATCGATCTTCGCGAAACTTCGACCTCTCCTCACGACTCCTCGTGGTTTATTTGGATCATTTGAGAGACGTCGGAGGTCAGAAAGTGTATTGAAACGACGTGGTGATTTTTATTATCCGTGTTAACGAGAATCGCAAACGCGCGAGCAAGTCGGTAAAGTACGCTTTCGCGGTGAAACTTCGTAGTAGCCTTTTTTTTTATGTTCTTCATTTTTTTCTTTCCTTCTTTCGTTTTTTGTTTTCAGCGAAAACAAAGCCAAACAATAACTTTTACATTATTAAAAGTCGGTGAAGTACAAAGGATTTAAAGTGCAGTTGTGTAGGGATTGTGTAACGAGATTATGTAGCAAACGTCGAGACAGTGGCTATGTGGGTCAAAGGTTACAGTACGCAAAGGACAGCGGTGTAAATGCTTGCGAGAATTGTGGCGCGTATGTAGGACCGTCACGTAGACGATTCTGTAAACAATAAGACGAACTGAATTTACGATGATTAATGTTACCGCGACTGATTAATATCATAAATCATTGCAATCGTAATCCCTGTGACGGTCACGTTCTTCGAAGCTGTACAATGTCTACCAACCAATCGATCGACCATCGTATTCCCAAAATTTTGTTTCCTTTCACCTCGAACTATAGTGATGAAGATTTCCTATTTTAGAAAGAATCCAACACGACTGAAAGAAACGTTCGTAATTACGTAATTTAGTAACAATCCTTTCAGAAAAGGCAGAATACGAGAAACGTGCGTATGTATATATATATATATATATATTCGTTTCGAAAGATGTTGGTCTGGTCACAAAAAGTTACAAAACTTTCATCCGCGGTGAAAGAGTACGTAATAGTTAAGACATAAATGCTCCAATCCAACGTGGAAAATCGTGCTGAAAATTAAGAATTTTGATCATTCAGAAAACTTTAAACAAGCTTCATAAATTTGGGTCAACCTCAAGATGAGGTCTTCTGCACCATAGAAATTGTCACGGTGGGAGTCCCCCCCTTTCCCTAAAAAAAAAGAGTAGTCAGACAGAATGAAGACGCAAGCTCAAGGTTTGAAAGAGTGACTAATTTTTTTTATTTTTTGGGTTATATTGTATTTATATGGGTTATTATCGCAGTGTTAAAAATAGTGGAATTGTTACTGGTATATGACAGGATGTCATAACAAGTGCAATATTTTCAGAAGAGAATCGTTCTCAGAAATGCTGTCTAATGCTCTTACGAGTGGCGATGAAAAATTTTGGGAACATTCCCCCATACTTCCTGAGCTTTCCACCCTCCCCCCGTTCTACAACTCCTCCTTTGGAAAGAATAATCCAAGACTCGATAAAAGGGAGGACAAGGGAGGCAAGTCAGATACAGTTAATAGTATCAATAATCAGAGAGTTATAGTTTTTCTACGTCTACTTTCGGTAGTTATAATGATCACTAACATTCAGTGAGTCACATGAGACAGTTATATAGTATTCGATCGACAGTTTTTATAACCAGTATGTGCAGCAGTGCAAGTTAGCCAGTTAGTCAAATCCACTTGTCACAGTTATACAGTTAGTCAAATAAGTTGGCAATAAATCACAGGTTTGGCAGGATCGATCATAGTTATTCATTTTCCCGTGGGTGGTCCTTCGAACCCCAAGGGATATCCGATCGACACCAGTCGTGGTGGCTGACCTTTAAGTACTATTCTGAAAACGGGTAAACCAGGGATGTTGGATAAAAGAATTCTGGGCTCGTTATGACGATACGTGTGCTGGTGTTTGTTGCAGGTTGCGACGCCTCGTACGAGATGCAGGGGCCGAGCTTCGTGACGGAGCCGGCGTCGCGGGTGGAGTTCACGAACGTGAACGGCGGCCGAGTGGACTGCATAGTGAGAGGAAATCCGGCACCTACCGTCGACTGGCTGGCAGCGGACGGCGGCAGTATAACGAGTATCCCTGGAATCAGACACGTCCTTGGCAACGGGACGATCCACTTTCCTGGCTTCGAGGCGGAGGTCTTCCGACAGGACGTCCACTGGGCTATTTATAAGTGTTCCGCCGTCAACAGCGTCGGTGCCATCGTTAGCAGAGACGTCACTGTCAGAGCAGGCACGCGAAACTTCTTCCTCGTTATCTGCATTATGTTGTCCGCCCGGTACACCGCTTGCTTTCTCCCCTATCTCCACCTTCCCCTTCTCGTTGTCCCTTTCCGCGAACGCGCTATCACCGTCCCTTGTTTGACGATACTCTCGTTCAATTCCCCTGCGAAGACTGCGGCGAAAGATCAGGCTTCCACGTTCTTTGCTAGAAAGTTGGTTTTCTTGGTTTCTTGGTTGTGCGTATTTGTAACTTTTAAGAAACTTCGACATCTTCTATGTCGTAACACATCAATTATATCGTCGTATTAACTCCTTGGCTATGGCACACTTTGAATCACGACCCACACTGAGAACGACGACATTTTGTCGTCAGCGTACGTTTCTCAGAAAGTATATTGAAATAATCAAAACATTGAATTGTACTGCATTAAACCAATATTTATTATTTATTTATTTGTATTCCGCGTTGAATTGTTAGTGCACGTAAAAATTTCACACTAACTTCAAGCTTTGTTTCATAATTATGTATAATAATCTAGTAAATATGGTACAATTTGCAACATCCTACATTACATTTCTTGTATTCGTAATGTGTCTTCCTTCTTTCGTTGTATTTTCTACACATTACATATTTCTGTCTTTTTTGCGATTAATTAATTTATTATCACACCTTTTCATTTTAAGGGTATTGAATGGAATAACTGTAAAATAATCACGATTACAACGGAAGATGTAATCGTCGAATTAGAATTCACTTACCGAGTCTGGTCCAATATTTTTTCGTTGCGATTATTGTCAATAACATTTTCTGTATAAGCGCCAAACAGTCAAGCCAAGCGGTTTAAAATTCTTCATTTTTAATCGTAAAATCGTCGTTCGAAATCAGAACGTTCAGCATTTGTAAGAAGGCATTTGTCGTGTTCTTCTTCTGGGAATTTCCGCGTCGTTCGTTTCCCTCCCCCGAGAAGAAAGAGAGGGAAGATCGTTTTTTCCATTTCACGGAACGACACGTTGTTTTGATTGATCGCGCCGTCACCGCGTCGATATGCAGATATTCGTCATTTTCCTCCGGTGGCTGCCTTCCGATCGTGATTTCCTCCTCGCGGGAGTACTCGTTTAGGGGAAAAAGTTTTCGGTGGCGACGGCGGCGGCGGCGTAACGAGGTGGAGAATCCGTCACGTTCGCGTTTCTCCAGTGAAATCCTCGGCGACGCTCGTTTTACATTAAACATCGTTGAGCGGTTCGTGGCCGCGCGAACTGATCGCAGCCAACAGCAGTTTCGTTCTTAGACGGAATAATTCATCCTCCCGATCGGAAGATGCTACCGTCTTCGACGGTATGAAATATTTATTCCCATCGGGCCCGTGATTTGCTTCGCGTCGTCGTCGTCGGCTTTGACGCACCTGGGCACCAACTCCATTCTGGAATTGACGTAACTCTGGCACCAGAAGACGAGCGGAATGCGATTCGTCGCTGATAGTTTGCCGGTTGAATCTCATTCGACGACGTCTTTCGAAACGAGACGTTCTTCCTCGTTCAACGAACTGAGAGTTCTCTCTCTTTCTCTCTCTCTCTCTCTCTTTTCCGCGGAATGGCCGCGCGCGAGAGAGCCACCACGAGGTCGATCGATGGAACTGTTCGAACCTCCCTCGACCGAGCCGCGGCTATAAAAATAAAAAAAAAGTCCGTCTTATCGGGGTTGGTTCTCGACGCGGCGGTATCGTTTCCGTTTCACGGATAAGCCGGTCGCTCGTTTGGTAATGCCGGAGAGAATATATATATATATATATATATATATATATATTCACGGTCGCTGGTTGTTTCCTTCGCTGGCTGTTTTATCGGACGCTCCTCAAAAACCGGAATCCGTGACAAGATCCATGGCCCAGGCGGAGGGGTGGGAAGTCGGGAGGAGGTTGGCGGTAGGAAGATGGAGAGAGGTGTCTCCGCGAGGCGTCTTAAAAATAGAGCTTCCTCCGGGTCAACGAACCGGAAGATATTTTATCGACCTAATACGCCCGTAAATCATCGTCGCGTGAACGTAGCCCATACCTTTTCAGATTCATACCTCTGCCGCGTCAGCTTCTGCCCTCCGCGCGTCGCCACGCGATTTTCTTCTCCGAATCCCCTGGGCTGCTTTCGACTCGATCAACTTTGCTGACTCTGTTCTTCACCCGGCGAGAAAAGTCTCTCCTCGAACACGACAGGATAAGTGTATTCCTCGGAGCGAAACGGATATGATTAGGCAGCCGCGATGATTAGGTCAGGCCGATCGGCTTCGTCTATACATCCCGCTGACTACGCTCTAACCGCCGATCAAATAACAACAATGGCGAGGCCTCGTTTCCGATTTCCAAACTGCACTCTGACTACAATAGCCAGGGGATTCTCGATCTTCGATCGAAGACACGATCGCGTTCGTTCGTTCGTTCGTTCGTTCGTAGAACGTGTCGCCGAGAGAATGATTTTACAGAGAACGATCGAACGTCGTCTGCTCTCTGGCTCGGTCGACCGTTTCCGCATCCTTCGTGAGATAATGAGGGTAACTAGGTTGATGAAGGAGCCTCGAGAGCTCGTGTTCGACGATTGCCCCTTGCGAATGCCTCGGATAGATCACCGGGGAGCTATCCGAGGTCGATTGTTTAACGTCGACTATCAAATATTGTCGTCTTACAAATATTTTGCCGCGGTTTTCGTTATTTTCACCGGTGTGTTTCACCGGCTGGGGTCGCGATCGATACTTGCCCGAGCGCGACTGTTTTCTTTAGCTTTGGCACGAGCGTTTCATCAGGGAACGACTTTTCTATCAAAGTCGTATTATTCCAGTTATAAATTCCAGTCGACGAAACGAGTCGTTTAAACCATCTCGTCAGAAACGTCTCGCGGAGGGATTCAACGCGTACGAGGGATGTTCCTTTGCGGGAGACTTTAACCAGTCGTATTTTTAGTTACCGTCCGCCTTTAACGAACTATTTAAACTGTCGCCCCCCCCCTCACCCCTCTCCCCGAAGCACGGGCCAAAGAAGTTAATTAAAGTTCTCGAAAGGGGAAATTACATTCCGGTAAGAAATGCCGCCGCGGTCTGTGGTAATAAAATAAAAATTACTTTTCGCGCGCTCGTCCTTTATACCGTGTTTCAAGTCGCTTTGCCCGAAAGTAGGAAAACAGACGGCCGTGTTGTTTCGCGCGTCAGAGGCAAAGCGCACGGCGCTTTATTACGACGGGATCGTTTATTAAGAGACTTGATGCTGCGAAACATGAAAAACTCGCGAACGTCGAGTGAACATCTGCGAATTTCCCGCAAAAACGAAGGAAAGGAAAAGAAAAAGAGAAAAGGAATTTTCGTGAACGGAGCAGCGACGAGGGAGGAGAGACGGGGAGGGAGGCTTTGTGCGCCAAAGTAGGGAAACAATCTGTTCTGTTGTTTCACGCAGTTTATTACGACGGAATCGTTCACGAGATTTGATGCTGCGAGACACGAGAAACTGGCGAGTCTCGAATGAATATTCCGGCGAATTTTCCGTAAAAAAAAAAAGATGAAATCCTCGAGGACAGAGCGGGGACGGGGGAGGAGAGATGGAAAAGAGTTTGTGCGCGAAAAGTAGCAGCATTCTGTTGTTTCGCGCGTTGAAACAAGTTTCTTGTCTATTAACACGTTCCGTGCCGGGGCCGATTTTTAATTATTTTCCATTTAAGTCGCGTACACGACTTTAATGATTTTGCTTTCTGTTTTTTTGTCTTACAATTCTCATAATAGTGCAGAAAGTATAATCATCAAGAAAAGTGTCTAGAGTTCTGCATTACAGGACAAAAAGTAATAAATTTAATTTTAACGATGAAAAGATTAATTTGAAATGAAAGATTTTCTTCGAAATATTCTTAATATTATTGTTTATGCACTAATGATAAATAACATTAATATGATATATAATGATGATAATACTAAATACTAACAAGTAATATTTACTTTATTTCGAGAACAAATTTTACAGCGTCTTCTTCTTACCGAATTCGATCTTAACAGACACTCGGAAAAAAATGATCATATACGTTATCCTACGATAGGATAAACGCGGTATACATGTTACTAAGACTTTATAACAAATTTTTCGAAAATTCCCCGTTTTACGATGGCTCGAACGGAAAACGTGTACGCCCCACGGAATTAAAAATCGGCCCCGGCACGGAACGTGTCAATGCTGCTAGACACGAAAAACTGGGACACGAATCCCGAATGAATATTGGCGAATTTTTCGCAAAAAAAAAAAAGAAAGAAAGAAAAAGAAAAAAGGAAACGGAATTCTCGAGACTGCAGCGAGGAAGAGAGAGAAAGAGAGTGAGAGAGATGGGAAAAGTGTTTGTAGCCGTCTTGGAGAGAACGTCGCTTAATATCGGCTTTCCGCGAAGCAGCGGCCGTGGGAGGAAGCTCGGGGTAAGCTTAACGACGTTTGTAGAAAAACAACGAGCCACAGCAGTATTGTTTGCCTTCATCGTGGCGACGCGGCGCTTTTCAACTGAACCGCGACGCATTCGAACCGCCAGGCCGATTTCGCTAAGTCTGTTTTCATCCGTTTTGCACAATGCGCGCCAGGAGTTATTCTCTTTGTAAATTTCGTTGTTCCACTTTAATTTCGCGGGGCGGCGATGGCCGATGGGGATACGTGTGTGTGAGAGAGAGAGAGAGAGAGAGAGAGAGGTTGGTGGCCACCGCGCCGCGTCGTAATGAGAAATCTCGACGACCGCCGCCAGCGTTAGCGTAAATATCTCACGCGTTCGTCTCGCGTAACGTTCGCTCGTTCGAGCCTTTATTGTGTTCGGTCTTTAAACGCGGCGCTTGATTAAGACACGCCGCGTTCATCGACAGAAAGAGAGAGAAAGAGAGATACGTTGTTGAAATTATTTCCGCTGGACTTCTTTGTACCTCTCGAAGCTGCGAACAAGAACCGGCGCGGTTACAAACGCGTGGATATTACGTTGCGTTTAACTCGAATCACTCGAGTGTTTTAGCCACTCTGTATAGCAGGTTTCGTTCGTTACATTGGACGTCGTTCGACGAGATTAAAAAAAAAAAAAAAAAAAAAAAGGAGGAAAGGAAGATCCGAAAGTACATTGTACTTTTATGGAATTAATATTTTACTGAATAACGTACGATATTTTCCATCGCTTCGCGCATTGACCAGCTTTAATTTTTCTCAAAAAAAAAAAAAAAAAATAAAATAAAATAAAATATTCGTCTCTATTATCAGTGACGGGAGTTTTTTCAAGTACGTATCGCAGACTCTTTACTTTCCAATACGTTTTATCTACCAACGTTGAAAATATCGGATAAAAGCGGAAATAAATGATCGCGTTACTATGTTACCGTTCGGCGGTACTGCCGGATGAATAGAATTAAACTTTCAAGCTACCGGCTAATGTCGTCTCGCTGAGAAGTATCGACTGATGTACTTTATTCAATTAAAAGTCTCTCTGTACACTTACAATCGAGAAAGGTAAACGAACTTGGCCGTGCGATCTATTAATATAATACGTACTGAATTCGGTGAATTCGTAAAAGTAAGACGGGGAAAGAGCTCGTGACGCTCGTCTCTTGCGAGCCGTACGCTTGACGAACACTCCTCTCCGCTGTGAAAATTCCGTCCGCGGAATTTCCGCTTTCCTCCCGCGAGGAACTGTGTAAGATACCAGTGCCATATTCGACATGTTTCTAACAAGATGCTCAAAGTAATCTTATTATCGTGGCTGCGCCGTCGTGTTCTCGTGCGTCGGGATACCTGCACCCTCTCGTCGGGGAAAAATGAATTCGCTTCCTGCGAAAACCCGTTTTCCGGGCAAAGAGAGATATTCTTTCGTAAATGTTCGACTGAAAAACGTTTCGTTCCGCTCGTTTCGTTCCTTTCTTTCTCCCTTTTCGGCTGGTCGTGGCCAGTTCGCCGCTACGAAGCGAGAAAAGAACGATTATTTTTAATTTAACGTGACTCCCTGTGTCGTTGGTAGCAAGCTGCAAGAGAGACAGAGACAGAGAGAGAGAGAGAGAGAGAGAGAGAGAGAGAGAGGAAGAAAGAATTTCTTTCGAGCTCCACAGGCTGTTCTTTTATTCGGGACGAAATTCGCGGAAATTTTATACGGAAATAATTACGCGCCCTCGGGGCTCGAGTTACGTCGTGAGATCTAATTCGACAACGGTGCGCTTTCGGGATCTGGCTAAACGAGCGTTGAACTCTGTCACAGAGAACCTACCCGCTTTCCCGTTTTATCTTTCGTTCCCGCGTCCCGACAAATACCTGTCTGTTCATTAGTTTTCCGCCGTATTTCCACGGTTATTCGATTGCGTTGGATTTCTCCCTTGTAATTCGCGTTTTTGCGCGTCGCGAAATCTTCGAATCTACGTACCTCTCCGCACGTATCGTATAGGTATTCCCCTTCAAACAGGAGAGCCTTCTCTCTTTCCTTCTTTCTTTCTTTCTCTTTTTCTCGATTTCGTTTTCTCGATCGATCGTCTCGTCGTACGCGAACGTCGTTTCGCGACGCGTACGATAACGAAGATGTAATTGCAACGTAGCAGTGCGTTTGGGGAGGAGCATCGACTCGGCTCGTTTCCGCGGAAAATTCGAGTCGGTCGAAAAAGAAGACGGAGCGCGATGTCTCTCTCTCTCTCTCTCTCTCTTTCTGGCAGGTGGATGCACCGCGATGGATTCAAAGAAGGCAGGGTTAGGGTAGGACGGATAGGGCTGGCTACAGTCGGTCGTTTCTCTCTTCCCGTAGGTTTCATGGTTTGTAAATATTACCTGCCACGATACGTCTGCCGAGTTTATGCTTGGCTTGGTTGCCGCGTAACCGAGAGCCGTGTGATACGGGGTGGTAGGTAGCATGCCTGGAAACCGGCGCTGTGCGAGCAGCAGAGAAAGAGAGAGAGAGAGAGAAAGAGAGAGAGAGAGAGGGAGAGAGCAAGCAGAGGCGAACTCACCGAGTTTTTACCCCATTCTGGAGTCTGAGTGCCTCGCTCCGCTGACTCTCGAAACGGGTTGCACAGCCGAGTCCTACACACCACCACATTTTCCTTTACCCATCCCCTTGCTGCTGCCGCTGCTGCTTCCATTCTGCCTCCTCTTTCGCCACCATCTCTCCTTCTCCTCGCCCCGGTCTATCCCCCTTTAACCTGTCTCTCCCTTTTTTTCCCTCTCTCTTCAGCGTTTCCTTGCTCTCTTCGCTCTCTTTCAAGTCTCTCTTTCTCTTTCTCTCTCTTTCTCTTGAGCAACCTTTCAGCCCAGACCATCAACTCACGTCGGAACGCCAGTTCATGGCCGGATTGGGACAGTCTCGAGATTTTGGATAAGATACCGCGACCCTTTTGAGGGTTTTCAAATTCTCTCCGCTTCTCTCGCTGGTCGAGTCCCCTGTGCGAGGTTCTATCGGTTCGCAGATTTTTTCCTCCCCTCCCCCCTCCCCCCTCCCCCTCCCCCCGCCCTATGCGTCGATTAACAACCTCGAGGAAATGGAAAGGGGAAAAGAGAGAGGGTTCACGATATGAACGTGCGGGTTCGTTGTTCGAGAGAGGTTGAACGAGTGGTGGTGTTTCATCTTGAGGAGCAGACGCCGCGCGATTCGGCGGTGGTGGTTCTCCGGTGGATCGATCCCACCGCCCGTATAAAGGAAGCACGGAAGTGTGATTCGTTTCTTTTTATTTTCGTCTTTTTTCCGTTCTTCCGTGCTTCCTCTCTCTCTCTCTCTCTCTCTCTCTCTCTCTATTTCTCGTTGGAAAATTCCAGCTGTAGGAAACGGGGGAGAGAAAACAGACCTTTCTCGGGGATGCCTTTTTGTCAGACACGGAGCACGCGCGCGTGTGTGTATGACGGACAGTCGCGTTTGTGTTAGGTAATTATCGCGGGCCTCGCCTCGGTGCGGTTCTTTTCATCGTAAACAGTCCGCGTGGACGCGTTACACCTACTTTGTTTCCCCTTTCGCCTTCAATTTTCATTATGATCTTTTCAGAAATGCGCCACGCCGCGCCTGTATAAAGAGGTTTCGCGTCCGCGGTGGCCTCGAGCCGCTATCGAGATTTTTTTAATTAAGAGTTCACCTTCGCGCTTCATTTGGAACGCCCGTACGCTTTTATCCGGCTTTCAACCGTGACTGTGCCGTGAAAGTTGATTCCGACCAGGACGGCCGGGTATCAACATCTTGTAGCTGCAGTCGCACAAAAGCAGTCTCCGGATTTAATTCCGGGGGTATCGTCGCGGCGGACCCTCCATTTTCCCTTACACCCTCGCCGCGCCACTTAACAACTTTTCTTTCTCTTTCTCTTTCTCTTTTTTCCCCTTTCTTTTTCACTTTTTCCTTTTCTTTTTTCCTTCTTCGCTTTTGCCACCCGTGTCCTTAGCAAGCTTCCAGCGCGGAGACAATTACGTCGCGCGCGCACTACCTTCAGGAACGGATTCGTTCGCGGCTCGGGAGAGTTTCGACTCGATAAGCGCGAACGAGATTTTTAACGCAAGTTAAACAACAGAAAAACCGCGACGAGTTTACGCGGACTTGCGATTCCTCTCGACGACGACCAGTGACCGTAAAAATCGAAGTTACACCTACTTACGCGTAGCGTAACATACACGCACGTACAATACTGTCATAATTACATTAAACAAAATTCAGCGTGATCGTCATGATTATATGAAAATTATAGAATCGTATAATAAATCACATAATCGTAGTCATCATACTGAGCAAATTTCCAGGATTCCGCGTGCCGTTTGCTCGTTGTACGTCCAAAGTCAACATTCTTAGCCGAAGCTAAGGCAGCGGCGCGTATTTTCGTTAACGTCAGCCACTCCGACTGCAACGGGTTCCGTATCGATTCGACGAAATAATTTAGTCTTCGTCGGTTGAGTATCGCGCTGAAAGTAGCGTAACCCGTACGATATCGTTGTTAAAAACGATCGGTTGTTCTCCGATGGGTCGAGAGAACTAGCACGGGCTACGAGACGAACTTGTCGAAATTCACATGTCTGTGAAAAAATAAATCTCATGCAGATAAATCTCTTGATACAAAGCGTGAATTTGAATTGAAACACCTCTACTTCGTTCATCGGGTAGCGAAACGCGATAGTTCACTGATCAACGACGAGCGAAATTTTCCCAAGTTTTCACACGTTTCTCGACGTTTTTCATCTTGCATTAAGGAGTATTTTCAAACGAGATACGAACTGGAGAGGACGAGTGGCGAATGATAACGAGCAAAGATGTGTAAGCATCGTGAACATGGCGAAATATCGTATCTGGAAAATCGCCGGCGAGATATACACACATATATATATATATATATATATATATATATATATATATATATGCGTTTAGCGTAGTGGTGTGCACGCTGTTCAGAGATTTTCAAGAGCGGCGAATCCGACCCTGTCGGCCGCCGCGCTTTCGAGTCACGCTTTCGAGCGGCTGGTTGTTTGTGTGTTTCAGTGGTGAACCAGCGTTACGATCCGGAAGTGCAATGTCCCGGCGGTTTCCTCGGCAACAACGTACTTATGCGGTGCAACGTGCCCAGTTTCGTTCGCGACCACGTTACCATTACGTCTTGGCTTCAGGAGCCGTCCTTCAACATCTACCCGTCGACGATGGGAGGTGAGTGAGCAGCAGATACCTCCGGGTTACCCTCTAACGATGCCTCGTTCATAAATAAGAAGGAGGAGCAGCAGGCTGAATTCCCGCTGGATGAATACGTCCTGTCGACCATTCTCGATCGGTCGTTCTCGCGACACTTCCCGTTCGTATTTGTTCTCTTTCGTTTGTGTAATTCCATTGAAGATGGAAATACACGTTCGTCTTGAGGTATTTTTTCCGAAACTCGCGACTATATCGGTGTTGTATCAATATCATAACCGTTGAATACAATTTCCTTGCGTTTGATTTTTGTAACTCGATCGGATGGTGGATACGGTCCAATATTTATGCGTGTCAAATATGCAAAACGTTTGATATGTTTAATACGTGTATCGAATTGTATTTAATGATTAATGATAATGCTTGATGGTAGATATTTAGTAATAACTCTCTACGATTCTTACTAAAGTTATAGTTTATTTAAATGTTCAACACGTTTCGTGTCGGGCCGATTGTTGGTTACTTTCCGTTTAGGCTATTACGACGAATAGTTTTGCTTTCGAGGTATGTCGTGGAATTTTTATAATACTGCTAAAACTATAATTATCGAGAGGAATGTTTAGACCGATAAATTTAATTTCAAGGTGTGTTATTTTAACAACCAATTTTTTAACGGTGACAAACTCACAATTTAAAGTGACACATTTTGTTCCAAATATTTTCGGTATATAATATTATTGTTTATGTTTTAAATAATAATAAATAATAATATTAAATAGTAATTATTATTGTATAAGTTATATAATATTACGCAATAATACTAAATATTAATAAATAATTAATTTACTTTAATGTTATTTCGATAACAAATTTTGCAGCATCTTCTTATCGAATTTGGTCGATCTTAATAGGAAAAATGCGGTATGCACATTGTCCAGATGTCGATACACGACTTTATAATAAATTTTTCAAAAATTCTTCGTCGATACAATGAAAATTCCAATTGGCTTGAACGGAAAGTGTTCACTGTGCGATCTATACGCCTCCACGCGGCACGGAACGTGTTAATAAATTCTAAACATTTTATTGAACCATTCTTGGCATTCCTCCTTCAAAAGGTTTCTCTTGCTTTGCGAGTTATTGAAATTTAATTTTACAATGTCGAAGCCTAAATTTGTCAGTGCGTTCGCAGTACGAAGTTGTAGAAAAAAAAAGGAAAAAAAAAGAATAGGATCGTTATGTTCCTCGGGTTCGGACGCGACGCAGAATCGGCATTGTCGGCGCGAAAAGTTTTCGCCGGAAGCACGAGTCGATCCCGTTAACGAGACAAACTTCATTAATTATGAAGAAGTTCGATCAGCTATGCTCCGTACCTCTGAATGTGTTCGCTAATAAACCAGGCGGATCTGTTAATATACTCATCAATTGCAGTAAGACGATCGATAGGCGACCAAACTTTCGTCGTTGCGCGTTGTCGGAGGGGGTTGGAGGTTTCGAAGTTGAACGAACTCGGGGAGAACAACCGTTTGAATGGCTGGCAGCCGAATAGAAATTTATCGCGGTGATATCGTGAACTTGAAAATAATTCGAAAAATTCGAGAAACCCCTTTCGAATGTATTTTCGGGACTTGGAAATTCAGGAGAAATTTAGAGTTCCGAAAATTCCAATTTTTTTTTTTTTTTTTATTTAGGATTCGAATTCGAACACGCGGAGTGTGTCACGATCGACGGAACTAACTGAGATCTTTGTTCCCACAGATGGCAAGTATCACATGCTCTCGAGCGGCGAGCTCATGATACTAAACATCACGCGGGAGGACGCGGAACGGTCTTATCGGTGCAGGACGCATCATCGTTTGACGCAGGAAACGGTTGTCAGCAGCAACGTTGGCAGGCTTCAACTGACTGGTGAGTGCGTTAAAATTGCGTTTTGTTCCCGGCTTCCGTTAAGATAACGCGGTTCCGGCCAGTTCATTCTGACCTGATCGAAAATTCATAACCCGACTGAACTACGTTTGACGCCACGATACCATATAAATTAATCGATACACATGGAGGTCCACCGGGATCGTGTTTTTCTCTCATTTACATTTATGAGCTTGCAAGAGAAAGAAAGAGAGAGAGAGAGAGAGAGCGTGATCGATGTGGGCAAATTCGACAAAATTTCCAGAGATCTTCTCCACCCTTTGGACTCGATTTGTTTTCAATTTGTGGTTGCCCGTTCCACTTGTATTTATTCCAAGGTAAATCAAGTGAAACTAATTTACAACGTAAACCTCTGAAATTCAACGTTACAATGTGATTTATTTTTCGGCAATTTTTCTTTTAACTGCGATGATTTTTCAAACAACGGCGTTGTACAACAAGCTTCCAGCGTGACGCGCGAGTTATGTAAACAAAGGTTATTAAACTTTGGAAAGACGTTTTCGAGGACCGTTTAAAAATATCTTCGAAAAGATAGTTAGTTACTGCTTCGCGCGATAATAACAGTTTATAATGACTCGGAGTTTGTCAACAAACAACGTCGATAGAACGAAAATGTCGCGAGAAATTATAACACGTGGATTAATCCTTTCACGACCATAAGGTTGCTAAGAGTAAATATTAGTATGTAACTGTTTATTTTAGTTTGTTTAAACGTAAAATAAATAAAAATCATAAGAAAAATACATAACAATATGTAGTTTCTTTGGAATTCTATGGAAAATATTTTTCCCAATGGACTATAAAGGTAACACAAATTATGGTTAGACATATCGTGCAATATCTTTTATTTATTGGTTTATTATAACAAAATGTTAACTAAAATAATACGAAATTACGAAATAGAATTACTATGCAAAATGATGTGCTAATTATAATATTCTGCGAAGCAATTTCTTTTGGTTGTGAAGCAAAAATAGACATTGCACATAGTACATATATTACGCGTCTTATTTTCTATGCGGCGTTTAGCACAATTTACACATCTTTACGTAACTGCGTTCGGCATACGTTCTATTTTGACATTCTGTATAAAAAGTACAGATAAGGTTATAATTAAACACGACAATCACCAATTTTAAAATAGGGAAAAATGTTTCCCTTAGTCGTGAAAGGGTTGAACGTTTGTTCTTAAAGTTTTACGAAAGCCATGTTAGATAAACAGGGTGGGAGTGGCGAGGAAGAGAGGGAAGAAAATAATATTTCCTGTCCGTTAACACACTTTCTTTTAACTTTTCCCCTCTACCAAAAGCTCGATGCACGTTCCCTCGAAGCTTCGCCCGTTAACCCGACTAATAAAGTTTTAACACGGGTCGAGGGTGGTTTTCGCGTGACCCGGCGATGGTATTAATAAGAGTATCGAAAGTGGAGGAGCCATCGTCCTCTTTACTGTATCGAAAAGATCCAACAGGGGGCCCACAGAGAAAAAGTTTTCGCCTTTTATCGGCTTTGGACGAACGGCGGCGAACAGGTACTCACCAGCGGCAACTTATTATTGCAGCCCGCGATGCGATATTTACAAATTTCTCGCGAGCACCGTTGAATATTTATGAGAGCCGGAGAGCGAAGAGCGGAGAAGCGGAGAGAGCATCAGATGCCGTGGATCTCTCTCGTTCTTCGATCCGATCCACCACCATTCCAGATCGTTCATCGTCGCTGCGATTCAAGCCTGATCTCCCTCGAAGTACGTGAATCCGTAATTGGACAACGGCTAGACGCTCGTCGAGTTTTCCCAGCAGCCGGTGTGGATCGAAAAATCGTACGCCTTCCCACCGTAATCATTTCCCATTCATCCCCCTTTTCTCCATTCTTTCGCCTTTCTATTTTACTTTTCCGTTCCAACGTTCCGCCGAAGCGAAGGCTCGAAGACGTTGGTAGCCGCGGTTATTAAATTTTTTTTCAATAACAAAACGGGGGCAAAGTGAAGAGAGAAAGAGAGAGAGAGAGAGAGAGAGAAACGGGACAGCAAGCGCTGCAGGATATTCGCTCGTTCACGAAGAAAACCGAATTCCCGAGCCCCTTTCGTCGATCTAGGTCCTCGCGCTCTAGATCCTCGTTCGATTTCAATTAAACGTTCCGCTCACTGTCGGCCCACGAATCCCTGCTGCACGCGATCTCTGTCAATTATCATCGCTGAGAGAACGTTGCGAGAAGTGCACCAACCGAAATGAAAACATCATCGCGGAACTTTTGTCCACGATGTATACGTATTCACGTCGATCGCTGAGGAAAATCGCCAAGCGCGATCTTACCCTTTTTTTTTTCCTTCTTCTACAGGTCGGATTCTCGAACGCGTCATTGAGTATAATTCCACGTTCCTTTGATCGGACACGCGATCGAACGAACTTTACATCCGGCAAACAAACTGGGCTTTTCCGTTCTTTATTGCCCGAGAGAGGATTCCAGGTTTCGCAGTTTCGCGATCGCGTCGAACACCACGGTTACCAATCCGCGAGAGAAACTCGCTCTCCTCTGGCTTGGTTTGTGCACGCACGATTGCGCGCGATTCGATAGAACGCGTTTTGCGGCGCTGATCGATCGATCGACGCCCGGAAGGCAGCGGGTACGCGCGTGAATGGGGAAAAAGGAGGAGGCTGCACCGCCGAGCGGAGTTCAGGCTGGTTCATTAACGGCCGGGATGCAATTAGAAGCCTTATTTCGTGCGATTGGAAACACCGATAACGCTATTCAACCGGGATCAGAGATTGTTCCTTTGACACTAGATTCATCGACAGCCACAAAGTGTAAAAACCTGTGGCGATGCAATCAAAACGGCGAAACGTACGTACGAGAAAACAATTCAGAAACGTTCAAATCGAAAGAAAGTCAAATCTTTATTCGAGGATGAATGTTTGGGATTCGACCACCGGTCGGAGATCAATCTTTTTCTCTGTAATGTGTGCGTAACTAATTACGGAAATTGATCTCGCCTGTTTCACAAGGAAAAAGAGAAATTAATTAAGGGAACGTATCAAAGTGCGTGAATGAATTATTTCGATGAAATTTGGCGTTAATGTAGATTTCCAAAAAAAAAAAAAAAAAAAACATATTTGACCCATATTATTTTTTTATCGGCAATCGTCGATGTTGATGGGGTGAAAATTACCCCCATCAAAGTTGGGGGTGCAGAATACATTTTGTTCAAATATATCTCGGAAATTATCGAACATACCGTTATCGATGAAATTAGTTTAATGGCAAAGAAAACCGTATTTTTTATAAGTTTTCCCAAGTAGATGTAAATAAATTTTCTCGAATGTTTGTTTACGTATATATTCAGACACAAATTACACGGATAAAATGGAATCTTGACTCTTGCATTGTGAGAGAAATTCATTACTTCCGATCTCGTGAGAAACGTGTGTTCGAAAAAATCGTTTGCTAGATACGAAAACTGCGAGATTCATCGTACGATCAGCGACGCGTCGAAGATGTAGGGGGGTGGGGATGGGAGTAACGAGCCATCGGATGATCGACGTTCGATCAAAGTGAAAGTTCTCTTAGTCGCGTAATTGCCGGGCTCGGCGGGGCTCGGCTGGTCTCTCGCGAATCGAGAGCCCGTCTGAAAAGGTTTCCCCGGTCGTTCGCCAACCAGGAGGCCTGGCTTGTTATCCAAGCGAAGCCGGCTTTGCCGGCGTAACGTCTGCTTTGGGGGTTAGCTGCGCGACGGTGGAGAGAAACGGCAAAGGTGGGAAGAAAGGGAAAATATAGAGGCGGAAAGACGCGAAGCAGGCGAGGAACGTGGTGGAGGAGAAGAAGAAGAAGAAGCGGAAAGGGGAGAAATCTCTCCACTCGAGCCCGGGCTAACTAATGATGCTTCTCTTCACATGCCACACCTATCCTCCAGATTCATGTTGAAGCTTCAGACGTGCCTATACACGATGCGTGCGGAGAAGGAGAGAGAGAGAGAGAGAGAGAGAGAAGAAAAATAAAAAAAGAAGAAAGAAAGAGAAGAACGCGCGAGACATTCTGCACGTTCTTCGCTGCCAGTTTATCCCTAGCACGTGACCCCACGCAGGAAGCGTCATAATTCATCGCTCGTTTCCTATAGCGCTCTCTCTTGTTTTTCTTTATTTACTTTTCGTCTTTCTTTCTTTCTTTTTTTCTTTTTCGGATGGAAGAGTGGTGCCTCTTTTCCCTCCTCGCTCCTCCACGATCGCTCGACTCTCTCTTTCTCTCTCTTTCCGTTTATATCGACCTGTCATTCAGTCGATAAGTCTGCGCAGGCTGCCACGGAATAATTAATACACCGGCAGCTTGATCGTGAGCCACGGATACGCCGATAGCCTCGCGTAATCACGGCGCGAAGGTACACGAAGGTACGATGAAAATTCGCGATGATGCGCTGGTAGCGCAGCCTCGTCTCGTCTCGTCTCGTCTCGGGAATCTTGGATGGACATCGTGCAGCCAACGTTTCATTTTTAATAACGCGCCAACTCGTACCGGAATTATTATTCAAGTTTAATCAACGTTATTACAGCCGCGTGGCGATTATTCTGCACGGCGTGGCGGGGGGTATAGTAAAACGAGGACGAATATTTAAATACAACGACAGATAACCCGTGCACCAGGGCTAATTAGACCCGCGAAATAGCCGCCGAAATAATTCCTGGAGGCCTCCTGTTTCTCTCCCGGCGACACATCGTGATCGAGTAGGAACCGAGTGCGAGAGAATCGTGTGAAACATTCCGTTCCGACGTAATTCCGAAAGTTTCCAAACTTACTCGCTCAATCAGTATCGTATTTCAGGTATCCGGTCTGTTCGGCTCCTATCAGACGATATTAGCAAAGGATTAGCTCCACGCGAAACGAATCGTCAAAGAGACGATATAACGTAAAAAAAGAAAAAAAAAAAGAAAAAAAAGAAAAATAAAAGAACGATGAAATATCGGAGCCCACATTCATGCTGGAAATTTCGCGAACAGTGTTTAACGATACACGCCGTACACGTCATACGTGAAAATTCGGAACGGGATGGTGAATCGATGGCCAGCGGGTTTGTTTGCGATTCGTGCGTCTGCTCGCGCAGAGATTCCGCTTTAATGGAATAGAGAGGCGCTCGCAGGCAGTCGTTTATCGCGATCGGCGTTCACGTTCCGAGAGATATTCCGAAACTGGCTGATGTTTACCTGGGCAGCGATCGCGCCGTAGGGTTCCAAGGGAAACCAAGTGAGAGAGAATGAGAGAAAGAGAGAGAGAGAGACACACACAGAGAGAGAGAGAGAGAGAGAATCATAGAAAATTTCACGGCAATTATTTAGGATTTCTAGGTAAACAGCGGTCTTGTCCGAACGCGCATTATCTAAACAGTAATTGCAAATTATTATTAGTCCGGGCACACAGGTCCCGGAAACGATACACGCCGAGCGGAAGCATCGCTCAACTGTTGGCTCTCCATCAGCTTGCCAAAGATTTGTTTGCAACGATTGCTTCCCCATTTAACTTGCGTCCCATTTACGTGTGCACACAAGATCGATGCCGCAACGTGATACAACGCAACGCAACGTAACGCAACGCGCCCGCTGTTTTCGCGTAGCGAAATTGCGCGGACGGGTCGTTTAATTTGTGGAAAATAATAACAGAAGGGGCTTGAGAACTGCTCCGGGGTTGTAGTTAATTTACGATACGCTTTGCTTCGTTCTTGTGGAACGAGCAGAGGGCTGGCGAAGAATAATTCAGATTATCGGGCATAGCGGAAATATACCACGCCAGGAAGATAAAACAGAAGAACGGGAAGAGATTTTATCGTTTTGTTGGTTAATCCAATCTTACGTTTCAGCTACGCGGCCATCGTGCGTGTAAACGGAATCGGCGAAGATCGAGTTACTCGAGACGCAACTCTCGCGAAACCTTGTTATCACGGTCAAGCGTAATTTTCGCGGGAGTATCAACCTTGTCATCATCGAGGCGTTTCCTCGATGGAATGCTTGACGCGTTAATTCCTCGGACGTTCCCCCTTTCTTCTCTCTTTTCACCCTCTCTCTCTCTCTCTCTCTCTCTCATACATACATTTTCTCTATTAAGTCTAATGCGATCGATCCAGCTCGAAAGACCAAACGTTAAGTGTAATTCTCGCATTGGACTCGAGGTATCGCACTCACGTGTGCCCGAATTGAATCCTTGGATTTGAGTCCATTGCGACCGATTATATATACTACATATATTAATATACTTTAAGTCGGCGTGTTGAGAAATGTCTCGAGTTGATTGCCTTTTCGTATCTGGTCGAAAATTTATCTGAAAACCTACCTGGGAAGAGGATATCGAAAACCATGTACGGGCGAGAAAGTGAAACTTGCAGTTTTTCAGGGTATCATCTGGATTTTTTCAGCCTGAGGAATTCATCTACCGAAATTTATGACAGGGATGTTCGTCGTTAATAATATTGTTGGGATGCTGAACCCGGTGCTTGCGCCCAATGTGTTAAGGAATATAAAATTTCTGAAAACGTCTTAAATCACGGTCGTTGCTGGCCTCGACATTCTTTCTCTCTCGACTCTCGACCCTCATTCTTCGTGATTTCCTTTCTATCGTCTATATTTCACTCTTTTTCGTAATCAAGCGAAATTCAAATTCACAATCGTTAACAAAAGCGGTTGATTAAACTCTCGTCGGGCGAGAAGAGCCGCGATTGGCACGCAGCAAAGGAGGATCGCATTTAAACGATCTGGCGAGAAGCGAACAGCTGTCGCGAGCCATTCGTCGCGCGGCTCGTCTGCCACGCCGCGTAATAAAACCCCGTCCGAGCCGGCTTGGATATAGAAATTTATGCTAAGCGCGCTTATATACTTACGAACTTAATAATGAAGTTCTTCGGGGTGTGCCCCGATCGTTTGCATATTCCCGAACAGTCGTTGGTCGCCGCCACCGGTTTCTCCGTCTCACCTTCCCCCCGTTTCGAATACATCGAATTAACCGAAAACTGCTCCTCGCAGCGATGCAGCGATTTTCTCCGGGTAACGAGCAAACTTTTCTGAATTATCTGCGCGCTGGTCGTGGTGGAAAATTTTCGAACCGCGTTCGGCTGGTCACGTATCGCGAATCCAGCGGGATAATTCCATCGTCGATGGCCAGCCAGCGTCGTGTCGTTAGTTGCACGATGCACGAGCTTTCGATTCTCGAACTGTAAACGGATTTCGCGCAAGCATACGCGTGCTATCTCGCACTTGTGTGTGTGCCATCTCGGAGATAAGAATCTGCACGTGACAGGCATCGCGCAGATTTTTTTTCTGTTTCCTCCATCGCTTGCTCTGGCGTACATCGACGATTAACCCATTGACTACTAACTACGAGATATCTCGTAGTAAGCGTATGTACCAAAACTGCCGACTACGGGATATCTCGTAGTTTGCGCTGCAAGTTTAGATTGATTACAATTGGTCAGGGAATATTTTTATTGCTGATTGAGTTAGGAATTATTAGAAAGGATGAATAAAAATTTAATACAGTGTATAAAAACATATTTAATATTACTTTTTATTATAAAAATAATAACTTAGACTATTCGGTCATAACATATTAAATATTTTTATATATATTAATTATATATTTATTTTTCAATAAAAATTACTGTAAATGCCATTTCAATACTAAATCTGTAACTTAGTATTATTATATTTTGGAAAATTTCATGTTTTCTTTAAAATAAAATTTTGGCATATTTAATATTACTTTTTATTATAAAAATAATAACTTAGACTATTCGGTCATAACATATTAAATATTTTTATATATATTAATTATATATTTATTTTTCAATAAAAATTACTGTAAATGCCATTTCAATACTAAATCTGTAACTTAGTATTATTATATTTTGGAAAATTTCATGTTTTCTTTAAAATAAAATTTTCGTACCCAGGGCAAGACGCTCTAAATTTGTCTGGCAGTCAATGGGTTAAAAAGCCCGCTTGGCGTTAACCCCTTCCCGTGCCATTTAGCTCGACGAAACTCGGGCCCAAGCGGTAGGCGTCAAAGCATGGTAAACTAACCAGACTGATGCTCGAGAACAGTCACAATGCGAGTCGAAATGTAAATATAGCTGTGATATAGTCAGTTTTACGCGATACCGCTGTTGTGGAAGTAAACTCTAATCCTTTTCCCTTTTATAGATATTATAAATATATTATATTTTGTAATGAATGACAGTTTCAAAATTATATTTCATGAATAAATAATGCTTCAATAGAAATTCAAGCGTCTTCAAATGTGATTTTGTCCTAGGGAATGTAATAATACTTATTAATTATAAATTATGAGAATCGTGACTAACTCTCGTGGCGTACTGATAGGAACTAACATTCAATTACGATCGTTATATTACGATATTTATGTTTGGCCCCCGACTTTCTGTTCGCGAGTCTGACTCGTGATATTCATGTTTGGGCCAAAATCTTCATCACGAGTCAGACTCGTTAAAGCACGGGAAAGGGTTAATATCCTCTCCTCCGAATATCCGAAATATCGCGTAATATTCGCGGTCAATACACTGACTGTTGAGAACAGTCACGACTGGTGTCGATCGTATATACCTGGAACGAAAGGATCACTCTGGGCAAAGAATCACCTACTAATGTGAGAAATGAATAACTATGATGGATCTTGCTATTCCTGTGATTCATTGTTAACTTAATTATTTAACATCGATAATTTCTTGTAACATCTTTGACCAACTGTGACAACTGATTCGACTAACTGACTGACTTGTACTGCTGTACATACTGGTTATAAAAACTGTCGATTGAGTATTATATGTAAAAGCTATGTAACTGGAACTGACTAAGTGAAAGTCCTCCTTTCCTTCGAGCCTTCATCGCATTTGAGATTGACCCAAATTTATAGGACGCTTTGCTTGGAGTTTTCTAAGTGAATCAAATTCTTGTCACAACCAATACGTACTCTCGGCCCTAACACTGGCGTAATTAAATTTCTCCGCCGAATTCGCATATCATGAACAGAGAGAGAGAGAGAGAGAGAGAGAGAGAGAGAGAGAGTGTGTGTTGTTCGGTCACGAGACACGGAAAAAATGACCGAGCGTTAATCGGCTGTGATCGATCGACGTATCGTTAGCGCTGGGCTGTGTCGAAGCATCGAAACATGCGGGCGAGACCGGGTTCGCTCGGATTTCGCGGGGAAACACACACCGGAAGCGGAGGACAAGACACGCTAATGACGCGATTCCCAGGGTCGATCCGCGAAAAACGTTTTCGCTTTAATTACACCGGACGCCGTTTTGCACTGTGAATTTTCACGACCCCCCGAGTTTTGTTGTAATATTCATTAGCGCGTTATTACGACGTTATTCCATGACGCGTGCACGCGGCGCCACTAACGCCCTCTCATGCTCCTCTCGCGCCGCCACGTTCCAAAATCCGTCGCTAATTATGCGAATATCTGTTAATGAAATCTTAATGAAACGAACAAGTTAATTGCGATTTCATTGACGGCGTTGCCGTATTCGTAGGTCGAAGGTAGGTACAAAGTCGGTTTCACGGAAATGCAAGTAAATTTACGTGCCAGCCGGCCGACGATGGTGGGTGATTTGAAATTCTCGGTGAACGGAGACAAGATACGTACATCGGTGTTATCTGTCCCTTTACGGTACGCCACGTCCCGAGACGAACACCACTATCTCCGACCATAATTCTCCATTAAACGTCGGCCTGACGCTCGCCTCTCTTTCTTCTTATTTTCCCTTCCTTTTCTTCCTTCTCTTCCTTCTTCTTCTTCTTGTTGTTCTTCTTCTTCTTTCGGTTATATTCCTTCCTCCGTACCCATTCTTTTTCCAATTTTTATTCTTCTCACCTATACCTCCTCCCTCCTCACCACGAAGGCAGAAACCTTTGTTCCCGCGTTCCTTTTTCAGCCGGCGGCTATTTATGACACGCCGTGGAAAACATTTCCCGTATATCATGGAACAAACTTACATGAACTCGTCCTGAGGGAGGAGGAGGAGCGACGGCAACACAGGGGATGGCCGTGTCTGCGCCGCAAAGTAACCCCCTGACTTCGCCTGTACATGTGCACACGCTCGTGTATATGTATCTGTTTCGTCGACGATCTCGGAGGATGTATTTCCTTTCTCCCTCCCTCTCTCCCTTCCTTCCTTTCTTCTTCCTTCCTTCCTTCCTCGAGGCTTTCTTTTCTTTTCTCTAAATCTTCAGCGATATTGTCGCTATCAAATTTCCAAACAGCGTAATCCAATATTGTCTCCGCCGGTTTTTCTTTTTTCTAGCTCGTTTTATTTTCCACGTATCATTCCCACGCCGCACTGAAACAGCGCCATCTTTAACGAAAGAAAAAAAGACGATCGCCCCTCCGTTAACACGTTCCGTATCGCCATTTGGAATTTTCCATTGTAGAAACGAGGAATTTTTGAGAAATTTGCTATAAAGTCATGTATTGACATCTTGATGACATGTATACTCTTCACGCGGCGTGACGATCATTTTTTTCCCGACTGTCGAGTTAAGATCAACTCAATTCGGTAAGAGGCGAAATAACGTTAATATTAAGTATTATATATTTTATATAATGAATCATTATTATTTATTATCGTCTTAGCACATAGGCAACGGTACTAAAAATATTTGGAGTAAAATGTTTCATTTTAAATTAACTTTTGACATCGTTGAAAAGTCGTTTCGTTAAAATGACACCTTGAAATTAAATTTATTTATTCGTTCTGTAGTATAGCTGAAACACCAGACACTTTTCTTCCTTAATAATTATAGTTTCTGCACTGTTAAATTGTGAAACATACTTCAGAAGAGCTAGATTATTAATCGCAGTAGTCCCACTTTTCTTTCTTAATAATTATAGTTTCTGCACTATTGAATTGTGAGACATACTTCAGAAGATCTAGATTATTAATCGCAGTAGTCCCACTTTTCTTTCTTAATAATTATAGTTTCTGCACTATTACAAAAATTGTGAGACATACTTCAGAAGATCTAGATTATTAATCGCAGTAGCCCCACTTTTCTTTCTTAATAATTATAGTTTCTGCACTATTAAAAAAATTGTGAGACATACTTCAGAAGATCTAGATTATTAATCGCAGTAGCCCCACTTTTCTTTCTTAATAATTATAGTTTCTGTACTATTAAAAAAATTGTGAGACATACTTCAGAAGATCTATATTACTAATCGCAGTAGCCCCACTTTTCTTTCTTAATAATTATAGTTTCTGCACTATTGAATTGTGAGACATACTTCAGAAGATCTAGATTATTAATCGCAGTAGTCCCACTTTTCTTTCTTAATAATTATAGTTTCTGCACTATTACAAAAATTGTGAGACATACTTCAGAAGATCTAGATTACTAATCGCAGTAGCCCCACTTTTCTTTCTTAATAATTATAGTTTCTGCACCATTACAAAAATTGTGAGACATACTTCAGAAGAGCTAGATTATTAATCGCAATAGCCCCACGGAAAGGTTTGAACGAAAAGTAGCCAAAAATCGGCCCGGCACCGAACGTGTAAAAGAAGAATCTCATTTCGGTAATATACAGCCTGTCGGTCTTTAATCCAGCAAGCCTGTGTTTTATTAAAAAAAACCTTCGCGGCCGTTGTTCACCGCCGCAGCTTCTTCCACGCTCCTTCAATTTCGTCCTCGTCTGCCGGAATATATTTCGCGTGCGTCGCGGGGGAAAACTTGCGCGAACTCGTCTGGAACCGGATGAAGGAGTCGAGGAAGCCTCGTTGGAAGAGATATTTCCGGCGAATACCGGCGCATGTTTCTTCCGCATTTTCCAAAATTTCGCCCGAGAGATTGTTCCATCGGTGGCTCATCGAGATATTTGTTGATTTACCACATGATTTGGAATTGCTTTTTTCCTTGAAAAATTAAATTTAACTTTCCTCGAAGTATATATCTATCGAATTTTAGACGATGAGACGTTTTAGGTTTTGCACTTTGCTTTCTCATGATTTAGTAGCGAATTCGCTGTTATTAGTTCAGTTAAACGAAAAATGGAATCACGAACAGAAACGATCTATCGGTGTTCTTCTTTTTTTTCAGTTTTGAACTCGAGTTTTTCGGTGACAAATATTTTCGCCATAAACAGAGGTTTAACAGATGCCACGCGAGCGATGATTTTTTCGCGTCGAATTTAAGCCCATTTGAAATTTGAAATTTTCTATTATTTTGAAAGTTAATCATCAATTTGCCATCCATAACGGAAAACCCTTGTTTCCCTTTCAAAAGCTTTCACGGAGCTTCGAAGGCGTAACGGGCGAGAAGAAAGGAAAAAAAGAGAAAGGAAAACGAAAATTCAACGACGTTCGAAATAGCGCATGTAACAGAGAGGATCGTACGTGCATCGCATAAGTTGCCCAGGAAATGCATAGAAAAATAGAATTTATTAAAATAGCATGCCGCAAAGTGTCAATAAACAACCGCACCGTGTTCGTAATTTCTTTACGGTCCAAGTATTCCTGGTGGAAGAGATAGAGGCGAGGTCATAAAATTAGTCAAGCTTGAGAGTACACGAGTTTTTGATCGTAATTGAAATTTGTGATAATTCGCGGGAAAGATAAGGCGCTCGGGCCTTGCCTGTTACCGGTTCTTCATTTGCAGCCGTTGAAACCGAGAGAAATTTAGAGAAAATGTGAAGTCAATTAAATTTGTCTCTTTAAATATTGATTAATAACAAACCATCGACTGACGAACTGTGAAATCAATAAACTTGACTTGAATTATGCTCTAAAGTGCAAGTACGATCCTGACTGTAATTGAAATGATCGATATTCTTACTCGATATTTTAACTCTTTCCTCGATATTTTAACACATGATTTCCTCCTTCTGAGGGAACAACGTACTTAGATCTAGCCAACAACTTGGAATTTCTCTCTTTATAATTTGCTGGTAATTATAATGAACGCATACATTCATTTGGTATTGTATAATAACGACGGAAGAAGAACGAAAGAATTGCAAGAAAGAAGAAATTTCTAAAGACAGTCCTGAATCAACTGATCAACTCAATAATTCACATAGATAGACTTCTAATCCCTTCTTACGAAAGTTTAAAAAAAACGCTGGAGGATATTATTTTTCCAAAGATTGAAACCATTTAGGTATCCTTTTGTACATTATACTTGTTCTAATTGCTTTAAATTATATATTAGAAATTCATATTAGAATTACGTATTAGAAAGATATAATCAACAAAATTTCGCGTTAAGAACCATTTGAATGATTATTTTCAATGCTATACCATTTTATTCGAAGCTTCGTTAATAAATTACTGGCAGATGAGGGAAAGAAAGTTTGTCGAGGGCAAAAGGTTATTTAATAGTAAGAAAATTTCAACCTTGATAATCCCGAGGAAATAATTAATTGCAAATAACAACTCTGAAGCTGGAAGGATCACTCGTTGTTTTGTGTCTTGAGTTGTTCGAGACATCGCATAACAGCATCCTGCGCGCTATTGCCAGCAGTTAAAAATTTCTTTCCCACCGATAAGATGCTGACTTCCAGCCATTCTTTGAACTCTTAATCTCAGATCGGCTATACTGAAAATTAGTAGTCAGCAGATCTAGCGACCCAGGTCCACTCGGTGCACACCCAATATTATAAAAGAACCTAAACGCCCAATAGAATCTTGGATTATAACTGGAACTTCTTTCATTATCACCTTGAATCGTTCTGAAATTGCGTTATTAAGTTTTATTTCTTTTTTAAGGTTCAATCATTCCTTTTTTCTTTTCCTCTTTACAAAACATAACAGTTTGTTCAGTGAATCATATTGTAAAGTAGTCGCGCGTGAAAATCATTTTTTTTTTCCCATTAAATCTACCTCCGTCAACGTGACATTAAAGGATTTATTTATGCGATCGCTTTCTGGTTTTTCTACTTGCAGAGATACGCAGCACCATGCATCCGATGATAAACGAGAAGGTGGTTTATATGTCGGCGCGGTTGAAAGACACCATTGTGATACCATGCGTCGCGTATGGCAATCCAACACCTACCAACAGGTAAGAACGTCACCAGATACATACGAATTTGTAGCATGCGCCTGTAGCCTCGTAAACTTCGGCACCGATAGCGTCGTTTGCACGCCGCGTGCGAAATTTCTCCACCTTCGGCGCCGCTGTGCCTGCCTGCCGACACGATGACTGATCCTCGAGATTTCGCGAGATTCCACCGCGGCGTGACGTGGTGAAAATCTATCGATTCGAATCGAACCGGTTTACGACCTGATTTTTTTTCTGTTTCCTTTTCGCCCTTCCCTTTTTCGTTTTTCTCTGCCACCCCCTCTTTGGCGTTTTTCTATTTTTTTTTTTTTTTTTTTGGAGATCGTCGAGCGTGAATCTATCGTCGCTTCGCGCAGACTTTCCGCCACACTTTTCCAAGCACGTTGTTTCACTCATCTTGATTACGCGGAGCATCTCCGGCTGCTTTTACCGAAAACGAGCCGGCCGCAAGAAACGAGTTATCGATCCCTTTGTCGAACAGAAAATGCAGTTTCGCCGCCGCAAAGTCTGTTTAATTCACTGTTTCCTCAATCGGAAACCAGCCTTCTTCCCTCTCCCACTCCCCTTTCCTTCTTTCTCGCGGCTTCAAAAAACCGTGTCGCGTCCGTCAAAGAGGAAGGGAAAGAAGCGAAGACAGTTTCCGCAGTTTCAAAGAAGAAGGCAAATAGAAAGTGCATCGGGCGTGCCGTTTCGGTCGAACCATTAAGGTTCGAAAAATAAGCCAGCGAATGTATTCTTTCGCCTTTCCAGCAAAGACACACGACGTGGAAAGCAAAGAAAGAACAGTCTTCGCTCTAACGGCTTGAATACACCGTTTTTCCCATTCGACGAAGCAACAACTCTCTTCGGGAGAGAAAAGAGAGAGAGAGAAAGAGAGAGGTCCCCGCCGAGAGCGGGTCGTTCCGTAATTGACTTGACTTTCGCGGAAACAGTCCTCGAGTACGATTCACTTACGTGGCAAACAGTTTCCCGATACAACGCGAAGGGTGGGAGGAGACGTGATACATCGGGGACAGGGGACGGGGGGAAATTTAATTGGCTCGATACGGCGAGAAGAAGAGGCTTTTTGTTTCTTTTTTCTTTTTCCTTTTTGTTTTGCTTTCGTGCAGGTGAAACCTTTTTTTTTTCTTTTTTTTTTTTGATTGTTTTAATCGACGAAATCGATTTCCTTCTCGAGTGTCTCGCGAGGTGGTGGTGCACTCTCGTTTTAAATGTCGGGCGGGGGGGGGGCACGTTCTCCGCGCGACGACTTTCGACTAGCGCTTCGCGCCAGCTTCCGTTCACTTTCAAATTGGTTTCCATTCGTTCCCCTCGTTCGGTCGAGTGCCCGTGTAAACGGATGTTCCGCCACGCAATTAACCGGTAAACGACCATTTACTTTTCGTCGTGGCTGAGGCTACGGCGCGAAGTAATCTACCTACCAGCGAAGGAGTACAACGCGAGGCAGTAGCTGCTCTAGGGTAGATTGAAGATAGCTCTCAGGATTAATAAGACATCCGGTCGCGTCGCGGAATTATCGTCGAATCTCCGGTTCACGCTTGCCTGAAGCCTGAAACTGCCGTTAAATTCCGTTAAATCGTTGATGATGATTCTCGGGGGCAACAAACGCCGCGGTTCCAGCGCGCTACGGACGGACGAGGAGGATTATAACGAGTACGTTATTGAAATGTAAAAATTTCAATTTCGCTTGACGCCCAGCTTTCCATATTCCCTCACCTTTTCCCCGGTTTTGTTTGTTTGTTTCTTTTTTTCCCTCTTTTTGCTTTTTTCTCTTTCTTTCTGTTATTTTAGAGCCCGCGAACCGAGAGCTGGAGAAGCGGCGAATTTATTTCGCCAGGAATTCCTCGTCCTCTCCTGGCGAATAGATAAGCTGGATACGCGTTGTTTCGACGCGTAGGGATCGCGGCTGACGTTGCATTTTCGAGATTTCATGATTTCGGTTCGAACGGAGGCGCGAAAGGTTGCCGAGAGGGAAACGATAATAATGACGCGGATGGAAAATGGCGCGGAACGAACGAATAATCCGCCCGTTGGCTCCGGGACTCTCGTATTTTTCTTGTATTAATGCTAATTTCATACATAGCCGCGCTACGTCGTACGTAGCCGAGGCATTTCCATGGAGAGAAGGTGAAACACGGGCTGCTACTCGCTCTGCTGTATTATTACGCGAGAGGGAAAGGAGGGAAGCAGAGGAGACGGACATTACGAGACAGCGAGGAAAGCGTTTCTCTTTGACGGGCGGAATTATCTCTCGCGGATCGGACAGAGAGACTCTTTCGTAGAAGACTATTTAGCATAGTCAAATAGACCGAAGCTGAAAAGAAAGGAAACAGAGGCGTCAAGTGGACCGGATGAGAATTGTTCGTTCGTTCGTTTCGGCTATTCGGTCGATATCGACGAAGTTACTTCCTATAGGCGTTTCACGAGTTATAAACTCCATCTCGAAACTTGGTCTCATCTTTCCTCGGCCATCGGCGAGGGCCAATAAACTCGAGTGAGAAACAAAACGATCCGGCAATCTAGGGGGGGGGGGCCAGTGATTTTTTGAATTCGCATCGCGAGATCAAGCTGGTACAAACGATGCGAATGAGTTCCGATGAGTTGTGCTTCTGCATACGTTTTTCTGGGTTGTCAAGTGCTCGTGAAAATAAAGAGAATGGTGAAACAATGTTGTGGAAAATACTGGGACATAGGGCATAGGGATGTTAATTCGATTGGGCATAGGTATTTATTATTCGATTGAGCGACTCTGCTTGGAATGACAACGAACAGATGGAACAGATGGAACGAAAAGGAAGAAATCTCTTCAATAGTTTCTCGCTCGTGCTGCGCCGATCATCGGGTTATTAAACGACCCGGCTCGTCCTTTTTCCATACTGACAGGAACAGAAAGATCCGTCGGCGTTCCTTTGAACATTACATAATCAACAGTTGACGCACTTTCATCTTTGATATCGTCTGACTGTTGCCAGAAGTTTATTCGTAGAGAGGATTCAGATCTCGAGTTTATCTCGCGATGAAATCGAGCCAGTGACGCGATTCCGCTCCATCGATCAACGACGATGGAAGTTCACATAACGAGGAGTAGAAATAATTCGGTACACCTTGCCTGCAATTTCCTGTCACGGATGTTTGACAGGCGTAATTAATTCCGTTGGTCCACGGAACTGCGAGCATCTCGATCGATAATCACGGCAACGACGCTGCGTTTTGGGAGCGACGTGGCGCGGCGCGGCGCTTCCTTTCGAGGAATTTCCGTGAGCCGTGATTAATCGATTACGTAAAAATCACGGACGATTTTGCGTGATGCTGGTGCAGGATGCGCGGCCGCACGTTCAGGTGCACGCGCGTGTTACCGGTGGCGCGGGATGCTGGCGGTAGCGCAGCTGCAAGGTGAGGCTGCTCCACATAGACGCGGCGAGTGTGTGGGTAGCGCAAACAAACCGACCGCTGATTACAGAGACTGCTTCTGACAGCCCATCAAATATTCCGCATTTACGTGTACGCCGACGTCACTGAGTATTCCGTGGCTGTGTTCATCGTCTCCTTCTCTCTGTCCCATCTTCGGTCCTGCGTACAGACTCTCTCTCTCTTCTCTTCGCCTCTTCCGCTGCCTGACTGAATTGACGGAGGAGAGTACGTAGCCATAGAGAGAGAGAGAGAGAGAAAGAGAGAGAGAGTCATCGCGCTGCAAAGGATAAGCAAAAGGATCAGAGGAAGATGGGAAAAGCGACGCGGAGGATGAGAGGGGACAAGATAGAAGGGGGAGAGGTAGAGTCTGAGGGTTTGCCAACGTGGCACAGCTTCCATCTCTCACGCTTCTTCCTACCTTGCTATCCTATCTCCTTTCCTCGCCAATTTCCCTCCGTAAATTCGATTATCTATAGATATACTCTTCGTCTTCGACCTCTCTTCCGCTTTTCCCTCTTTCCTCTCATCCGCTGCCATCGACTACACCGACGACTCTTCAACCTCATCGGCGTCCTTCTGCCATCCACCTCCTCTCGTCGACCTCTGACGTTGCTTTTGCGAAGCTGCTTGCCACCTCCTGTCTTCCGCCGAAGACGGAGAAAAACAGAGGCCTTCTCTGAGGGACAAACTGCGAGAGGATGCAAGATCATTTTTGGAACAACTACTTTAGGAGTCCCGGGGAACCCGAGGGACGCTGTCTTAGCTCCGAGATTGCGGACGGTAAAATATTTGACGCTGGGGACTCGGGCCTCGCGGAGAAAAATATCCTGGCCTAGATCCACCTCGGTGAGACTTTGTCTCAAGCAATCAGTCGTTGGACGTTTGTTCTCTGGACAAGCCTCCTCGGCGACGATCACCGAGATTCAGCTCGAGATCACGTTCGACTTCACGAAGACAGAAACGACCACACTCGACAAGCCTCTTTATACAGTGTCAATTCGCCTTGTTTTCACGAGAAGTAGCACCGAGAGATTGGCAACCAAACGTTGGTGGCTGGCCCAACGCCGGTTGGTTGGTGCAGGTGCAAAAGTAAGTTTCCAAGAATAATATTTATCGGGGGAGGAGTGAGGTGAGGGGCACGCGAAGGCAAATGGTCGAATCGTGGCTGCTTAAGGGTGCAAAATCAATAGAAGCCGCGACGAAAACTTTATTTTCCAAGCTTCGTTCGGTAAATATTGATGCTTCGCTCACGCGTTTCAATGTAACGCAAATGTTTTCCTTCGTTTACTGTTGCTGCTGTTGCTGCTGCTGCTGCTGCGCGGTGCAATCGTCAAGTGTACAGTACGGGGGATTATTTTTGGAAGTATCGCGAAAATTAACCTCGAGGTATATATCGTTGGTCGGGGGGGGGGAGAGGGGGGTAATTCGATCGATGATTCGCCTCGGCGACTATTCTCGTTTTCCGAACAATTCACTTGGGCTCGCTGGTTTTACGCGGGGTCAAAGGTCGTGCGTGCCCGCGAAAGATCGATTCGATTATCCCGTGTCTGCAGAGACGCTTTAACCCCCCTCCCGTCCCCCGCAATTCGAAACGTTTCCACGTTCCCAGGGAATTTGCATACGCAAAAACGAACGAACGAACGTACGTACGTAAACGCGAGCCGTTCGACTTCTTTATTTAAAGATCCGCCGTGGGTATTAACGATTTTCGTCTGTACCCACTGTACGGCAGAGGTGCAGTTTATCCGGCTGCTTGTTCAAGCGGAGAGTGTTTTGAAAACGTGCCAGTACATCGAGGCGCGTTGCATACGCTCTCTCGGTCTGTGCGAGGGTTTCTGTCGAATACAAAAAAAAAAAATGAAAAAGAAAGAAAGACAGGAAGAGAAGGAAAAAAAGAACGAGAGAGGGAAAGAGAAAGGAAAGCAAAACGAGAGAGAAGTGAACGTATGGGTGTAGCCGTGTAGCACAATTCACGGCTGTGCTGTGTGTATTCAGTCTTTCCCAATGAAACAGTTGTTATTTTGTGGTTGGCGAGTGCACTAGATATATATATATATATATATATATATATATATATATATACACCACCGTTGGAATGGAAAGGCTTGGTCGGATAGCAAAGCAGCAATATCGCCCTCTGTCCGATGCCAGAGCGCGCCCCCGGTACGCGTTGCTATTTTTGCCTCGCCACCAGAGGCTGAATCTTGAGCAACGATCGAACGTAATGTAACGCTGTATCGTAGCGAGACGGCTGACTGGTTGACTGGCTGACTGGCTCGATGGGCTGACTGCAACGATGCAACCGTTACGATTCATCGACTCCCCGGCCAGTCAGTGAAGCGAGCGTACGCTCTAGTTGACAGTGGCGTATCCCATTCGCTGTCAGACACGCGGACCCCCGGCGGGATCTTGCGGACGTGCGTGTATCTCGTTGTTTCTCTTCTTTCAAAGACTGGCGAATGTCTTTCCGTCGTTTCACTCGGATACGGGAAATAAAACGACGGTGCAAACGTATGCCTCGCTTTGTTTGCCTACAGCGAAATTTAATTCATTGACTGCCAACTCGTAGAGATATCGGGTAGTAAGCGTATGTACCAAAACTGCCAACTACGGGATATCTCGATTTGCGCTACGTTTAGATTGATTACAATTGGTCAGGGAATATTTTTATTTCCGGTTGAGTTAGGAATTAGAAAGGATGAATAAAAATTTAATACAGTGTATAAAAACATATTTAATATTACTTTTTATTATAAAAATAATAACTTAGACTATTCGGTCATAACATATTAAATATTTTTATATATATTAATTATATATTTATTTTTCAATAAAAATTACTGTAAATGCCATTTCAATACTAAATCTGTAACTTAGTATTATTATATTTTGGAAAATTTCATGTTTTCTTTAAAATGAAATTTTCGCTCCTAGGGCAAGACGCTCTAAATTTGCCTGGCAGTCAATAGGTTAAACGCGATAACCACACGCGCGTTTAATTCAATGGTTTAGATTACCTGTTTTGTAACACACTTGAAATCGGTAGTCGTTTCGAGTTCTTTAGCTGAATGATAAATCGGTGATTAATCGTACGTCATTTGAAAATGTGTAGCTGAGCATCGACAGCATCCTTTCACGTTCTCAACGATATATCTATATCGCTTTCTACAGTGACTAACTTTATAACTCGTTGCGTGTCTTTTCAAATTACTGTCGAGTAATATAATGCCTCGAAATATCCGCAAAGGCGATATAAAACGAATGTACGCGCAAAGAATGGAAAACGCACTTGCAGATTCTGTTGTGCAGGGGACGATCGTTTTGTCGTTGAACTGAAGAAACGTTATTACGAAATATTAATTTTTACAGGTTGTTAAACCTATTAAATAATTACAAGTTGTTGTTTCTTAGTTTAGTAATATAATTTATATTTCGATTTCGCCATTGTTACGTATCACGTGGAATTACGATGTGAAATAAATTTGTGAAAATTAAGTATGTACGTTTGTAAGTTACATTCGTTTCCAACAAAACGTATTTGATAAACTTGATAAACTCTAATATTTTATTCATATTTCTTCCAAATTTCAACAAATCACAATAAAGGCAATGCCTTTTGATAATGATGCCTTAACATAATTAAATAGCAAACACCTGCGACTTTATGGTATTGTATAGACTTTTGGAAATTACACACGGTGTTCAACTAAACTCTTATCCGTCGCGAATGTTTCGTCCTCGAGACTTCGAAAATCGCTTATTTTCGAAAGTGGATTATACTATTCTTCGGTCTGGAATTTCAGTTTAAAGAAACTGGTAGCATACGATGTTTCCCTGTTACATGAAAATTTCACCGACCAAGCATATATTCATTTCAGAAAAGGGTGTCACACGTTTGAGCAGTAATTTTCCTTATTCCTATTTCCAGTAATATTAATATAAACGTAAAACGGTATCCAAGAGAAACTTTCATTTCACGTGACAGACAAGATATAATACCACGCTCCTGAATGATAAAATTTAACTCGTTAATGTACAATACACACACACACACACACACACACACATATATATGTTCGAAAATATTATGACAAGCCCGAGTTATATTTTCCTTCGGTAAGACCCGAAGGAGCGTCCGAGGAAACGTTCCCGAAGAAATTTACGTTGGTACAATGGTAGGATATTGGCGGGATCTAAAATAGAATTCCCCATTTCACCTGCACGTCGTAACGCAATTTTTTTACGGTCGGCGACAAAACTCGCGTTCTTCTATCTGTATCGTCTAGGTCAGTGATGGCGAACCTATGACACTGACCCACGTGTTGATTTTTATAAACTTATCATCATATATATAAAAGAATTTTAATTATTTTTCAAACCCTTCTTTTCGAAAAATGATTCAAGAAATATCAGGTGTCTAATTAAAGTTTAAAAATGAGTAACAAGTGCATATTTGTAGTTTGCGTAGTGTTTTAGATTTGATTATGTATACATTTTGCTAAACAAAGTGTTGTTTGGTAGATTGAGTTGATAAAGGTCTTGAAAATAATAAAAATGAAACTCAAGAATGAATAGGAGTGTTTAAAAAGTAGAATTAATACACAAACATTATTCCCCATTCTCAGAATGGATAGCTTTGCTAGTTTTATATATATATATATATATATATATATATATATATATAAAAGAATTTTAATTGTTTTTCGAACCCCTTGTGTCAAAAAATGTTAAGAAAATTACAAAGTTGTAAAACAAAAAGGAAACGTGAACTTTTTAGAGGATTATAAAAGTGTGAACCAAAAGAGAAAGTAGTTTTTACCTACTTCCATCCTCCCCTCCCCCTTTCCAAGTGACGTTACTGACTTAGTGACCCACGAGCTAGTACTAAAAAAAATAGTGAACAAAATTTCACCTACTTCTCAAAAAAGTTCGCCGTCACTGCTCGCGGAGATCAGAAGATAGAAATCATCCGTCGATACTCGCGGACGTCGAGATTCACGGATATTCAGGCTTCCCTTTTCTTCTGTTTTCGTTTTGTTGCAGGTGGTACTACAACAGGAATCAGCGGGAGGAGCCAGTGGAGGACTCGTCCGGGCATTACGTGGTGCGTGACGGTTCGTTGATCATACAAGGCGTCCAGGAGAGCGACGCCGGGTCGTACATGTGCACTGCTAGTAATTCGGAGGGCAGCGAGTCTATGGAAGTGAGGTTAACCGTGTCCGCGCCATTGAGCGTGCACGTTCAGCCGTCGATCCAGACAGTCGATCTTGGCAAAGTTGCTCATTTGGTAATTGATGATTTACACGGTCAGCTGTATGTACGTTATCTACGTGAATCGCTCAGTACTCGAAACGACGAGCTTCGTGAATCGATAAGACGTTGAAATTCAAATCTTCGAAAAAAAGCAAGATTCCGAACGTACCATATTCTGATTTCAATCGCGAAGAAGAAAAGTAATTGGATGTTATGTACCTAAATTCTACGTGAGTGATCTCAAAAGTCGAAGGGATCAGCTTCGTAAATCGATAAACTGAAATTTCAACGAAACAAGGTTTCATATCGTGAAGAAGAAAAGTAATTAGAATTTCATACCTGATCCACGTGAATCGCTCAGAACTCGAAACGACGAGCTTCGTGAATCGACAAGACGTCGCGTGTTGGAATTTAGATGCGAATGTGACACCATCCGTGCCGCGAAGTGAAATATTTTGTTAGCCGCGAAATAGAAATTTCGAAGAAACAAGATGTGTCAGACACGCGTTCATATCGTGTCATATCGTGATTCCAACCGCGGAGAGAAATACTTACGACGGCGTGCGATCTCTGCTCCGGAAGTTCATCTAGCGGTAAATTCATCGCTCGTATCCGAACCATTCGTCGCGATAACCAAGTACCGGGGTAATCTGATTTTCTTTTTTTTTTACGAGGAAAAAACCACCGACGGAAAAGCGAAAAGCCTGATTACTCGAGGCACACGACCCTGCCTTCTTCTCTCGCGTCTGGCTTTCGCTCGCGGTGGATGGTAATCTTGTTTCCGGAAGAAGGCTAGAGGAAAAAGAAACGCGGTGGAGATTCGTAGATTCGTTGGGTGGCGCGCGCGCGTCGCGACGCATCGCGTCGTCCGATACGGGCAACGCTCTCTCATCAGTCCCTTTTCTCTAAACTGCTTTTGCAGACGTGCAGCGCAAGTGGATTTCCGCAGGCGGCGCTATACTGGCTGAAGGACGGTCAGCCATTGAGAACGGGCGCTCGCATAAGGGCGGTTTCCAGGGAACGAATTTCCGTGATGTCGGTTGCAAGAGAGGATCGCGGCATGTACCAGTGCTTTGTGAGGAACGAGTATGAAATGGCTCAAGGAATTGCGGAATTGCGGCTGGGCGGTGAGTCTTTGTTTGTTCACCGTTTACGGGCTGGCGTGTCGTGTACGCACGTACGTACACGGGCGTGTGTTGTGACACGCACGCCTGGTTATGATATCGCAGCCGTGCCGCGACAGAGGAAATGAAAGATGAAAAAAGATCTGGATAGAGCAAACGAGCCCCCCCCCCATTCCTCGCCTCCGGTTGGGTAATCTCGCGTGAAACGGCCGTGGATCGTTTTATTAAATCGTCGCCGGGCGTCGTTTGAACGGATATTCAAGATTGCCCGTTTAATTCTGTTCGCGTGCGTAATCGTCTTTTTCTTCGCGGCTCGGGGAAAGGGGGGCTGGCGACGGTTCTAGCTACGCGTAATATCCATTATACCGTTTAAACGATTTTGAGCAAGCTTCGTTCTACCTTCGTTCTACCTTCGTTTACCCCTGCCAAGTTTCCTCCGGAGCTACGCTGGATAGAAACAGCTTAACGAACGGTCCGCGAAATGAAACGTTTAAGACACTCCGTCGCGTGGCGCGGCGCGTCGTGCCATCTAATGACATCGTCATAGCTTTCAACTGCTCCGGCGTCGTCTTTCGTCGTCTTGCTGACTCTCTCTCTCTCTCTCTCTCTCTGTCTGTCTCTCTCTGTCTCTCTTGTTAAATTCTCACGACGGATTTACACTGCGTCCTGTCTCGACCATCGCCGTTGGATTTGACGTTGCGATTCGATCAGTCGCGAGAAATCGGAAATCTCCTCTTGATCCTGGGAACCAAGCTTTCCTTTCTACCCTTCTTTTTCCTATTTTCTCGCCTCTTTCGCTCGTTCGATTTCAGTTCACCCTTTCTTGGACGACGATCGAGGAGAGAACGCGGCCCCCAGTGAGCGTGCTTGAAAGACAGACTCGTAGATGGAGGAACGACGAAATGGTGAGGAGGGTGTGCCACGGCGCAAGAGCGGCGGCGGAGATGGGGTAGACTTGTTTGTCGAGCGAATGGTTCCGCGGTGATAGGTTGCCGGTGGTTAATGCAGTGGAACTCTTCCCCATACGATCCATTCCAGGTTTGCGTGCCACTCCATCGTAACGCGTTTTCCATCACGGAGCCGCACCACGGCTCTACCCTCCCCCCGGGGGGGGGGGGGAAACGTACGTGCCATTTTTGCGCGAAAATGGCCACATCGGTTTCCCGATCGTGCCTCGCCACGAAAATCCCTGTTTACCCTGCCGTTCTCCCGTAATCGCGTTCTCCGCGCATTGATTCCCCACGCTTTTAATTACCAAATCTTCATTGTGTACGTGTGTTTGTAAAACCGTTTTCGTTCCGATCTTCGTCGACATTCGCCGGCGCATCAATGAGACGGAATCTCGTTCGTTCGTTCGAGCTTGGTTGATACCGAATCTTTCTGTCGGGAACGTGATTACAATACTCGATCCATGTATTAAAAACGTCTTTCTTTTCGATGCTGTACGAAATTTCATTTCATTCGAATTATTTGTTTTTAAGTTGTTGTCACTAGATGACAGTGTTTATTAAATTGGTAAAAAAGAAACCCAATTTTCAAACGAACATACAACAACGTCCGATGGAAAATGTTTAACTAACCAAGTCTCTTTTGATCGCTTGGTCGCGATCTTGTAATTCAGAAGTTCGGGCCGTGGCAACGACAAAGCAGACTTTCGACTGGTTGGCCTACAAACTACGCTTTCTTCTTCTTGCATCCGCAACCGGCAATAAAGTGTGTCAAACGATTACGATCGACCGTTCGTGCCCAGACTGCATTGCCAGGCACTCCAGGTTACCAGATGCAGCTCTCCACTCGGCAACGCTTTGGCGCGGCGACGCGCGATAGCGCGTTATTTCGATGTAAAACAGCCCCGGCGTCGAACGAACTGTCAGAGCGGTGGATGTAGTCTTGTTTTCTTCCCCGTCCCTCCCCTCCACGCCGCTTTTCATTCACTTTCGCGTATCGGTTCCCGTCATATTTCGACCAGTCGCCCGCGATGCTTTTTCCATTAGCTGTGCAGCATCGAGCGAGCGTTGTTCTCCCGACTCGACCGTCCCAGTGGAAAGAGTTACGGGCCCGAAGATTTCAATTAAAACACCTTTACCAAGGCAGATTGCTTTCGGCCGGCCCCGGGCACGGGTTACAGGAATAAAGTGTCTGTCGAGCGATTTCGCGCCTGGCGAGCATCCTCCTCTCCCGGCCGTGGTTGCAGGCCTCGTTTCACCCTGTTTCATACCGTTTCACGGCTATCATTTCGCGTTCCGAAAACCCTCTCGCTGCTGCGCTCCCTCGTAACGTATTTTCTATCGCTGGCGTCGCTACGCCGCGGGCATCGCGCGCTATTTTTCCGCGAAAATGGCCTCGTTTGCTGCCCGCCCGCTCCGACGTGCCGCATTAATGCTCTATCGAGAACCACGCGATACTCGAATTTCCCAGGAAATACAATCAAGCCAATTTACTGTGCCTCGATTTCCTTTTTTCCTCTCTCTCTCTCTCTTTTCTTCCTTTCTCTTCCCTACCTCTTTTTTTTCATTTATCCACGATTCGGTCGGAACAAACGTGACATCGAGGGCTTGAATTTTCGAAAGTAAACGGCTGCGATTCCTGCTTTCCATTAAGTTCGATAAATTGGCGCGCTCCGTCTTTTTTTCTCTTTTGTCGATTTTTCTTTGTCGTCTGTGTCTGCTTTGACTCCTCTTTGATTCCAAATTAGTAACCCGACAAATTGCAAGACACGCGGGTTATAGACTTCTTCTTCTCCTCGGATTCTTGGATTCATCGAGCGTTATTTGTAAAATTTTTCTTACAAATAAGCTGTCGACATCTCGAAATATCATCGAAATATCTCCCCACGTTACAGGGGAAATTAATTATTCTCTGGTTGTTCGGTTTGCTGAAAGGTTTGCTGAAACGTTTTGTACGTTCGATGAAAAGTTGCCGTGTACTCTCTCGCTGTCCCTCTCTCTCTCTCTCTCTCTCTCTCTCTCTCTCTCTCTGTCATTAGCCAGACCAGCTCCCGCCCGATAACTTCGATGGCCGTTGAAACTTGAAGTTTTCTTTCCGCATGCCCGCTCCCACCTCTCGAGCGAAAGAACGTTAGTTTCAGAACGTTTGATTGACGGTGGCCGAACGATACAATGGCGCTCAGCTCTCGAAAGTACGGTCCGGTTTCTTTCCTCCGCGATTCAATAATCCATCCGGCCGGAGTATTCAGCCAGAGGTGAAACTGTTTCCTCCCAGCTGCCCCCTGATTGCTCCCGGTGGGGAGGGGGTAATTGGAGGGACGAAGGAGAGCCGGTAGCCGATAGCAGGACGCCATAGAAACAAGAACAGCAGCAAACAACGGTAATGGATTCAACCTTTGAACGTTTCACCCGCAATTGCATCGGGCCGCAATAACTTTGCCAGCAAGGCCGCCAGGTAGCCGCGCTAAGCGACTTTTCATTAGCTTTAAACGGCGCCTACGATCGCGCTGTTATTTCTCCGTCGTCAGCCGCCAGTCTTCTCTCGACTGGCTCCGAAGACTCGGCCGAGTTGGGTTAGGAGCTCTTTTTATAGAACGAGCGATAATCAATTTCGTTAACGCCGGAATTGCCAAACCTCTCGAAACGACCTGGTTTCAGAATCACGTCGCAGCATGGCTCATCAACGAGCGATATCTGTTTTGCAGAATTTACTCGTAGAATTCTCGTTTCGTTTGTTCGTAGAGTTATTCGTCGGGTATTGTCCAAGCTGATTCTGTTACTTCCGGTTACGAAGTTCGAGCGGTCGACATCGGTGTCTCGGTAACTCGTGGCTTGTATTTTAACAGTCGAAACAGTCCGACTGGATAATTCTCTTGAGGAGAGAAGAATCTCTCTTCGGTGACTGGGGAGAAAAGAAGTAATTATGCCAATTGCAACAAATTTTCATAACATCGACGTTGGTTTTTATTTAGAGGCGCTTCGAATCGGGAAAAAGAAGGGAGAATTCACTGTCAAAGCCGCAAGAGGATTTTTCTACAAAAAAAAAAAAAAGAAGAAAGTAGCACACACCCTGAAATCCATTTTTGTCAATTTCGACCCTTGTCGTCCAGCGACGGCGACGAACATCGGGCGACAAACGAACGTCCCGAGATGGCCGGGCATCGATTTTTCCAATCGGCCGATCAACCGCGTGACGCGTGTGCGTGCGCGTGAAAATTCGACGTGTCCCATTAGCCTGCCGTTGGAATTCTTCTCGGTCGCATGATTTCTAAGCTGCAGGGCATATAGTGTACATTAGGTGTGGGAGAGGGGAAGGATTGCCCGCAGCACGATGGGATAGTTAGTACCGCCACCCTGGATTTGCATACGCTAACGAGATTCCTGCGGTTTTGCCGATGCTTTGCATGCCGACAGAGCACGATCTCTCGCTCCAGCCTGCGGGGCTCTGGCTGCGTCTATTTATTATGCGTCATAGATACGTCAGGGGGAAGAAGGCACGTCAGCCACGAGCGAGCAAACGAGATAGGGGTGGTTGCAGCCGAGTACACGCGAGAGAGAGAGAGAGAGAGAGAGAGACGCGCTGGAGCATCGTGTTGGTAGTTACCGCAAGTAGTCGCGTTCTCGAGAAGCGAATGTCGCGCTTCGTTCGCTCTATTAAGCGTGCCGTTCCACTTTGACGGAAAATTCGTCGTATCAGGAACCACGTTTCCAGCAATTGCGCCGCTTTCGATGCACGAAGTATATATTGGGAAAGTTTCGGGGAAAATATTTGCCGGTGTATAAGGGAAACTTATACCCGCGAACTTTATCGAATCAAAGCTTTTCTATCGTGCAGTAATTTCGCATTTATTGTTCGTTTCATGTATGTCGATCGTACGATATATATGGGGGGAGAGACATTCGTGAAATTGATTCCGTATATGTGTCAACGTGGCGAGCGAGATTTATCGTTTCTCGTAAAAATGTCGTTTGATATTATTGTACAGATTAAATATGAATGATATTTATTAAACAACAATGCCAGCGATGAAACAGCAAAGTAATGAACACGAATCAACAACTAATGTACGCGGTCACAACCCAATCATCAACTCTTTTTTTGTCAACTCGATCGACGCTTTTTTACAACTTGGATCGACTCTCTCCTTTTTCAGAAAAACAAAACTCGCGCTTCTCCCGCTATATTCGTACTTTCTTTCGCTCTACAGGCGTGTAGAAAATGCAACTGAAGGTATATAATAACTGAAACTACAGGTTATGACTTAACAATGACGATAATGACCTACGGTACTACATTACAAACAAATATATCTCGTAACTCGAATGCATTTATTTATGATCTTTTATTGGCTGATAGACGTATATAATTCATATACCTTTTATCTTTGTTCGCGTTGCTTATCTGCCGCTGTGGCTACGTATCCGCCGCAGGCGACCGGGTCGCCGCGATTATATTCAAAAGACGTGCAATTAAACGGTCGAAACGAAATGTCGGATAATGGCCTCGGCGCGAGATACAAGTTCGTGGGTTCGAGCGAGTTCGGCCTTGGTTACGGATATAATAAGAACGAGTTACGGTACGAGAGGGCAACGTTCATAGAGAAAAGGCCGTACTTTAAATCGAGCCTGGAAACTGCAGAAATTTGTTCTTTCCTAAACGATGGAGAGGGGTCGGAGGGCGTGGCGGGAAATGAAGTTTCTCTCCGCGAGGCGAGTCGGCCTGCGCAGATTTTTAATTTAAATTACCAGCACCGGCCGAGGCTCGCTAGAGTACTGGTTATATTTGACGACAGCCTCGGCTATTATTTACACGGCGATTCTCGTTTTCTTTCCAGGCGAACGATAAACAAGCGGTCTACCCTGTTAACGTTTCATTAACATCAATCTCGTTCGCTGAACTTCAGCGCTTTCGCCCCCCGTAGTGTCTCGCGTAACCGGCGAAAAACCGGGTGTTGATCGTTGGAATTACACTCTTAAACGAGAGAGGAGAGATTTCAGGGTGAACGTTTCCGAGGAATTCTCTCTAAGGAAAATCACCGAGAAATAATTAACGCTGTCGACTGTTTAATTTGTATAATCTTGTAATAAATATGATCCTCGAGAATGGTATGATAAAAGAGAGGAACCCTTTCTTTTTTTTTCTCTTTCTTCTTTTTCCTTCTTTTTTTCTTTTCATTTTTTTTGGCCGAGCCGTTTCAGCAAACAGGCAACCCCCGAAGCACGATGCTTTTAAAGATTATTGCGCCCGCTCAAGGAAAACTCGCAGCGCAAAGTTACTCTCGCGCAGCCGGCTCCGAAGACGAAATGACGAGAGGCGCGACTAATTGGACAGACGTAATTGTTAATTTACTAATAGCTTCCTTGCAGTCTTTTAATTATACGCGGCGGCCTCTCCCCGCGCCCCCTCCCCCCTCCATCGTGATTTCGAATTTTCATTACCAAGTTCTCCGCCCAAGTTGGCGCCTTGATGAAACGCGACGGTCATCATCCCGCTTTGCGCCCAACAAACAGACGCGACGCGATACTTTTTCGTCGCGGACGAAAGTTTCCTCGTTGCTTGAGATTTCCTCGGCGAAGCATCGCTCGCATCGTAAAATTGCGCACGCGAGTCGTACACGCGTGCTCGTTATTTCGTTTCGTACCATACGTGCCACTCTGCTTGAGACATTCGAGATCGCGATAAGAAATTAAATCGGCAGAGATATCTCCATCAGACGTCGGTGACGAACGACCAATGGCACAGATATTCTCCGGAGTGAGAAAAAGAAAAAGGAAAAAAGAAACGAAAAGGGGAGGACGGAACGGGAAGAGAGGGAGAGAGAGAATTCACGGGGAAGAAACAGCCGCGAAGTTTCGAAGCCGATGTTTTTCTTCGGATAGTCTTGACACTTCGTAACACGGGGAGAACGACGTCAACTTGGGCGAAAACGTCGAAGTTGCTACGTGCAACGGGCGGGCGTGCAAGAATCAAGGTATGCATACGAAAAGTTGGAGGAGGAAAGTCGGCTGTTATTTCGTAGTCGACGTGCCCGCGCTTATGAAGTTCATGAATTCATTACCCGGAGGCGGGGATCGTTACGCGCGGCGGCACGTTCATTTAGAGCCCTTCTGCAACTGGAACGCATGCCGGCGAACGCGACGCGGTTACTTTCAATGTTTCGTCGTTAAGTCGCGCTGTTCTTAATCCATCGTCGGGTTCCATTAATCTGCAGGCCCAATTATTCAGTGGAAAGAGATCTAGCTGCTTATTTAGAGCTTACCACTCTAGACTAGAGCTGATCAGATATCAGAAAGCGCACGGCGTTGTCGCGTCGATCTGACGCTTGCTCGACGATCCGCGACGCGGATCGTTGAAACTTTTAGAGGTTAACCGATTCGGACAGTTTCGATATTGGATATTTCCCGTTGTAGCTGAAATGTCCTCTCGAGGCGCGACGACGCGTCACAGCGGCTATAACAGTGACCCAGATTTTCAGCAGAGTGGCCGAGAAATCAAAAATCCGTTCGAGAAACGACAAGAAACTGGCATCTGAGCTGTAAATTCGATAATTCCTCTTCTACTCATTTTCATCCTCGTGCTTTATTAGTTCTCTTCCTTATCGTAATATTTTTTTTTCTTTTTGGCGATGAAAGTAATCAAAAGTAATCAGCCCTGCGTGGTATAATTTTCTGATACCGGCGCAACTCGGTGCAACTCCTCCAATCCATCCTGGGGCTCTTGTATATTGCAGTGCGAATTTAATCCAGCAAGTAGGATCGAAAGTTAGGCACGACAGCGCGCGGTTAGAGCAAAGATCGAGGGGAGAGAGTCTATCTCGTAAATAAATAGCCGGATATTAGCGGAGTGGTAGTATCGGCGAGGGCAGAAGTAGATGGTAATTAGCGAAGGAGAATCCAGGTTGGATCGGGAACGCGAGGACGGGGACGAGATGGGACGATCGTTTGGACAGATTACGGTTGGAAAGAGAGAGAGAGAGAGAGCAGGGATGAAAAGACGGGGAAAGGGTGGTTCGAGAAGGGGTAGGACGATGGTGCTGGTATTTCGATGCTTCGAGGTATGTGTAATCCGAGCATAACGTCTGTTAACAGAGATCGCGCCGCAGCTGGTCTACAGGTTTATCGAACAGACAATGCAGACCGGTCCATCGGTTTCTCTGAAATGCAGCGCCGCGGGTAATCCCACGCCGCAAATTTCCTGGCTGCTGGATGGATTTCCGCTTCCGCAAAACGACAGACTCCTGATTGGCCAGTACGTGACCGTGTACGGGGACGTAATATCGCACGTGAACATCTCGTCGGTGAAGTCGGAAGACGGGGGCGAGTACGAGTGCATCGCGAGTAGCCGCGCTGGCGATGCCAGCCACTCGGCCAGGCTCAATATTTACGGTGAGTACTCCCCCGTACGGAGGTAAGAGCCCGAAGCGAGAAAGAGAACGAGAGAGAGAGAGAGAGAGAAAGAGAGAGGGTAAAGACTGTTAAGGAGAAGAATCGCTGGCCGGTGTCGATTGAAATTGACTGGAAACCCCGGGGAATATTACGTTCCCCTCTTTCCCTCTTTCTCACTTTAATTCTCTTTCGTCCTACCGTTCTCGCTCTCCCGTTCGCCGTGCCACGAATCGATCGCCAGGAATATCGGCTCGATGGGATCCTTTGTCATTAACCAGCCGCCTGGTTTCTGGAGGGGTGGTTTCTGTTAATTAAAAACCGCCTCGTAGCCTTTTGTTTTATCAGCGGATTTATGCCGGCTGCGAATCGCGAATTCCGCTTGTCGGCACGAAGATGAAAACCTTATACCTCATTTCGCGAAGAATCGCGCAAGATCTCCTTATTCAAGCAAACTTCACGAACACCGCTCCACGGTGGCTCCACGGTGGGGCCGCGAGTCGAAAAGTGAAAAGCAAGTTTTCAATTACGTAATAATCTGCGACGCAGGGAAGCTGATACGACGCGGTGGTGTATTTGCATTGCACGATGAATAGTTGGCCCAGTGTACAGTGCAACGCTTGTTCGTTTGTTCAATGGCAACCGCCAGGCGCTGCGCAATTGCAGGTTCACCTCTGACCTCTGCTGCTGATGGAATAAAGGGGAGGAGAGTTGGATTCGGGTTACACGCGAAAATGTTATTTTTCTGTGGAGATAGAGAAGCGATCTCGCAGAAAGGGAGATACTGTGTAGAAATGTTATTTTATTTCAAATTGTTACAAAGTTAAGATAGAGTTATCCGAGTTGGAGGAGTATTTCAGCCAAGCCACGTATGATTATATACTTTCGCGTGTCTGATTATTCTGTGCAAGTAACGCTGTTTCATTATGTTTCGGATAGTTAAACGGTATCTTTACTTTATTTTTCTACTTATCGTATCTCGCAAATACTCTGCATTGTGAAAGATATTTTAAACTGCAACTCTCACACATCGACAGTTTACTTGAGTTAGGAAAGAAAGTATTTCAGTCACGTATTTACACGTGTCTAATTATTCTGTGCAAATAACCTGTGCATAAATAATATATTTCATCGTGTCGGATATATTAAACGGTATCTTGATATTTTTCTATTTATCTTCGCAGATACTCTGTATCGTGAAATATATGTTAAATTGCTCTCGCGCACAAAGTTATTCGACTTTTGTCAGAAAAATATTTCAATCAATTACGTATTTACGTGTGTATCGAATGCATATTTTATTTTTAACTTTATTTTTCAATTTATCGCCGCAGCTCGCGGATATACTCTGTATTAACACATATGAAATTGCAAGTCTTATACATATTTCGTGACACACTCGATGGAAACATGGGGATGCATCGATGTCGCGCCAGAGGGTGAATTGCTCCAAACGAAATATATGTTTGCTTGTCAATCGCAGGTTTGCCATATGTCAGGCCCATGTCGACGGTTTCGGCGGTCGCTGGGAAACAGTTTCACATCAAATGCCCGGTTGCTGGCTACCCCATTGAATCGATCGTTTGGGAGAAAGGTGAGTATTAATACGTCCCTCTATCTTGCCACGTGTGCGCGCGATATCTTTTATTTAAAGATCGAAGATGTCGAGCAGTCCTCGAGCTTAAGTTAAACTCTTAAGCGAGTCGGCTTGAATCCATTTGGAATTTCGAACGATCGCGATTGATCAGGCAAATCGTTGATCTTGAACGTTGTTCATAACAGACGGAGTAAGGCTGCCCACGAACATGAGACAGAGGGTTGCGAACGGAAGCCTGTTCATCGATACGGTGCAACGAGCCGCCGATCAAGGCACGTACACGTGCACCGCCAGGAACAAGCATAACTTCACCTCTCAACGATCAGTCGAAGTGCGCGTTCTAGGTGAGTGAACTGTGCAAGCAAATATTTTCCGATACCGGTCTCTTTTGCAGGCTTCACGATTGCCAGGACGATTTAATTTGCAACGATACTCTAAGCTCAACTGGTCACGTGCGGTACGCCCATTCATTTTCATTCCTACACATCTACGGCTCTGCAGGAATTTTGCGGAATTTTGATGGAGTTACATATCGATGTAACTACCGTCTGACTTTTAACTCTTTATCTGTCTTGCCGTTATCCTCCTTTCAGTTTGTCTCTCGTTTCTATCTTCATTTACAATTGTACCACAACTGTCCGCAAATATTTGGACGTCTGGTGTAATTCGATCGAATAACTTTTTTTTTTTATAATAGAAATACTGTTTCTCTGCTTCGTTAATTTTTCATCCCCAATCGTAGCTGGAATTTAAAGCGAGGTAAGGAATGAGCGCGTATATACATACCTCCTCCCCGCTCTAATTTCATTTAAAAACAGAAACTTTTAGAAAAATTTGCCTTGGGAATACATAATTCAATCACTCTGAAATTCCGATATTGAACAGACACTGAAGTTTCGAGTCATTTAATTCGTGCGTATCCACGGGATCAATTTTCACTCAACGCCATCAATTATCGCTCGAAATGTATTTCCGAAATGTAGTTGCAACGTGTAGTTCAATGTACCCGAATATCGGGCAACGAGAGAATCGAGATTCGAAAAGATAGAACTCGTCAAGTTCCATCTCTGAAACGAACAGCCGGGATATTAACAAAGGAATATTAAGCAAACGGTTTGCACGCAACACGGGTACCGTATGTGACCATTCGAGATATCAAAGAACGATTATCAATGGATAATCGCAGCACACCTGAAGTTACATCATCCCTTTGTTTGATACATTCTCTCCTCTCACACGGCCTCCAGTCATATCCCGTGCGCAATTTTCCGTCCCGACGGCAATCGCATATTAATTACAATTCGTGTATATGCATAACAGCCCGGCGTGTTTGATGCGTGTCGCCAAATTTACCTTCACATAAAATGTTTCTGTATCAGGTTTACGGAGCAAATTCCGTGTACTCCATTGTTCGTCGCTGGCCGGGATTAGTTAACGCGAGGCAAGCGTTGCTTCGAAATTTCCCCGGGTTTGTCGTAAGCGTGCGTATGTACTTCCGGTAACAACCAACGCGTGTGGTAAGAGCCAACCGGGCAACCGGCTTTATCATTCGAAACGATGTACCGGTATTCTATCCGGGTCTCTCAGTTGTCGCGCCGCGATTCCGCGATGTTGCGAAATTTCGACGATACGTTTTCTCTTCGTTCCCTTACGCGTCTTCTTGTGCTCTCTCGATCTTCTGCACCCTTTGTCGTCTCGATCTCGCGGAACACTTAACGAAAGCAGATCGCGCCTCGAGATAAATTCGACCCGGGGGTAAACACTCGAAGCTCGACGCTGAGAGGGGGAAGCAGAGTCTCTCTCTCTCTCTCTCTCTCTCTCTGTATCCTGCGACGGAAGTTGGAAAAATTTGCGAAAACTCGTCGTAAACTTGCCTCAAAGGATCTCGGTCGGGGGTTCTGGCTGGCGTTTCCGGTGAAGCGTTAAGGAGCATCGTTCGCACGACTCCCTAATCGCGCGGCTCGGGCTCGGGAATCGTATCGCGCCCTTTCAGACCCGTCCGCCATTTTGTATACTTTGAGAAAGTACTTAAGAGCGATCCTCCGAGAGGCGAATCGGTAATCGCTTCCCCCTCGCGTTCTCTCGCGAGCTCTCTGCCCGTGAAGTCTCTCTAGGAAGGACCTAGAGTCTCCCTCCCCCCCTCCCCCAATCTACCGGAGGGGGTGGGGGAAGGGAAGAAAAACGAAGAAGCAAAGACGCGGAACGGGAATCGAACTCGATTAAACGGGCGATTCCGGCGAAGTGCTACGGAAAACCGGGAACCGGGATCGATAGTTACTCGCGGCGTCCAAGTTAATTAAGCCTGCTAGCTGGGGCGATTTTCTAGCTCGCCGAGGGTACGGTTATTTGCCCTGGGTGGCTCTGGCTATTTACACGCGATAGAACGCGATCGCGTTTGAACCGATTAACAAACGCGGGACCGACGGTGAATTCGTACGTCTTACGTTCCACCGCACAGCTACCAGTTATATGACCACGTTGGCTACAGCAAAGGGAACTCTATCTCTATTTCTCTCTCTCTCTCTCTTTGTCTTTCTCTTTGCACACGATACGACACGCTGACCGTGTGCGCGTGTATGCGTGTGCTTGCGCGTAGGATGCTTCTGTGAAACGCAATCCGTCTGACAGCGCAGGGGAACTAGTCGACGGTCCACATTCAGCGAACTCTCCGGAACGCACAGACGATCGGTGAAAGTTTTCTCGACTTAAGGAAATTTCTTAAGATAGCTCCTTATCGTACGACGATCGTACGACAGAGGTTACGCGGTGCAATTGTGTGTATATACATATACGTGTGTGGCTAGGGCGTGTACGTATGCGTCCATCTTTATGCCTCTGTCTCTGTCTCTCTCTTTCTCTTTCTCTCTTTCTCTCTCTCTCTAACCGTATGTACCTACAATAACTCGCGAAAGTGTGCTCCGAACACTCGTAGGAATTTTTCACGAACGTATCGCGCGATCCATCCTCGGAATTCCATCGATATTCCAACGAGCTATCACCGCTATCACCGTTATCACCGTGTTAAAATACGCCCTTCTGTCCATTGAACCGTATGCATTTCTGAGTAATTCTAATTTGCTGAATTTTCGCAAAGTGTTCGTTCCATGCGCGATACGTTCGCAACACTTTCGTGAGTTGCTGTACCATCTTTCTCTATCTCTGTCTCTCTTTATCTATTCTTCTCTATGTGCGTCAACGGATATCCGTGCGTTTGACAACACTCCGCGAACGAACCCACGCACCAAGAGCACAGCACTTCACTGCATCGCTCAAGCATCTGTCCTTGCACGCGCTCGCCTAACTGCTCTGTATATTATATTACGTACGTGTACTTTTGTACATAAAAATTCATAGCGCGCCGATGCCACGTACCATCGGGAACGGGTACGGCGGCCGGATCTACGTGCGTGTACGTGAACGTTCTGCCGATACACGGGGCGCTTCCTCCCCCGCGGCGGCAGGGAGGGAGGGAGAAAGGCGCGATCATCTCTGCCTCGCCTACGTTTAATCGTGTCGTGCATCAACCCCCGCGTGCCAGCTGTAAGGAGTTCACCTCCCACCGACGAACGTTCGTTCGTTCGTTCGTTCGTTCGTTCGTTTCGTTTGCCACCGAGATACGAACGCTGCCAGGCGAAAAATATCGCTGACCGGCTTAATATCGACTCCGCGTCGCCCGGGTGTATCGCCGATACTCGCGTTTTACGCTCCGTGTTACGGTAGCTCTCGTGACTTATGAAACATTTGTCCTTATCTATCGATTTCCGAATATAAAGCCAAGTGCGCGTTCCCCATAAACTTTGCTCGCTCGGATATATTCCGGCTGTATCGGCGGAAACCTCGCGGCGTTTAGCTCGCGGTTGATCTTTGAAATTTGAAGGGAAGAAGTATTGGATTCTTTTTTTTTTATTATAACGGGGATTGAGTTACAATTACCATGGTATTTCGAACCAAACCCGGGACAAACCGCGACGATTTCATTTGCAAAATCTCGACATAAAATCGTGACGAGTTGTCGAAGAAGTCGGATTGTCTTTTTTTTTTTAGCAAGAATTTTATTATAATGGAAATTAAATTGCAATTACCATGGCATTCGGAGGCATTAGCATTTCACTCGTTTTCAAACGCGTTCCATTGTCCCGTGATTTTCGAGTCCAACGTTCCGCCGAACCGCCGGGGACCGAACCGCAACGATCTCGTTTGCAAAATCTCGACGTCATCGCGGCGTAAAACCGCGGCGAGTGGCGCAATTTCAACCACGAGCGCTCCGTGTATTCGAGAACGTGTGCACGTGCTACTTGTACATAAATATGCTGTTGTCGAAGCATCGATATTCTATTAACGTGACTCTGTCGCCGTTTCTTTCGCACGATGTGCACTTCACCAAGCAAGCACGCCACCGAGAGCGAAACGCGGCCGTGTACGCACGCACGTGTACGTGTGCGTCAGTAAAGAGCTGAATTTCACCGGCAATTTTCATAATCGAGATCGAAGAGGTGAACGTAACAATGAAGCACGCTCGCTCGCTCGCTTGGCCCGGCCCGGCTTGTAAGAGCGTGAAACGCTGCTGCTTACAAACTCGCTGGGCGGCGAGTTACGCCTCGATTCGAATGCAATCAACCAGAGTGCCTGTAATCGATCGATTGTATTCCGTTTTGTGAAAATTTCGCGCGTTTTCAACGCCAACGGCGAAAGTAGCGTTTATCGGCGCGACGGCGATCGTGTACTCGGTTGCTCACGAGCCGCGAATTAATTGCGAAACCTTGTCGGCAGAGATATTCGATGCGAAACCGAAGCGGCGGGAGGTGGGGCGATCTTTGCAAACGGAAAAGGAGAAAAAAAAAGCGAGCGGATCGTTCGATCGGGTGTGGGGAGAGCGGAGTTCATTAACAGGATCCACGCCGCGGCGAGGGCGAATTTTTCGCGAATTTCTCGTGCCACTCGTAACCGGGAGGGCGCGTCGAACGAACGACGGAACGAGCAAGCGAGTGGGGATGGAAAAGTGAAAACCGATCGGCGAAAAATTTTACGGCGCGCCAGCCACGATTAAATATCAATTACCGCGTTTGTTTCTGCTAACGCCGGTTTATTCGTCGAACTGTTTCGAAGGGAAGGAACGCGTTACAATTAATCGTGGCCGCTGGCCGTGAAAAGGGCAAAAAGAAAAAAAAGAAAAGAGAAAAAAAAGAAGAAAAGGGGAGGGAAGAATGTAAAAATCGTTCGTGTATACACAGGCGGCAAGAGATACAATCGAGCTCGTGCATAGGCCGTTTAACGGCGTTTAATTCCTTGATCGCGCGAATTCCACGGATTAACTGACACGATTCACACGATAACAACGTATTTAAAGAGCGAGCGGAACGTACGCACATCTCTGTTCGGCGTGTTTTCGCATTTCTGTTTAACTCGCGAAAGTATCGAAACACTTGTATTACAAACGTATATTGAAACATTTTGAAATTTTATTAGCAATGAAATATATTTGATTATCGCGATAATGTCAAAGTTTCGAAAAACAAGCAGCGTTTCGTTGCAAGCAAAGCACAACGCGGTACACGAAAGTTCAAATACGAGCTGCTTGTGCACGCGGTAAATTTTTCGACAATTTTTTTTTTTTTTTTTTGTTCTTTTTTCCTTCGGCGGATATAGACGAACGAATGTTTTCAGAGAGAAATAACGGCGCAGTGATTGGCAGTTAATTCTTAATTGAGTGGATTAAACGCGTGTTGCGTAACCGATAGAGAACGTGTTGTATCTCCGTTCGTTGGGCTTCGGTACAAAAAATAACTGCAACGCTCGCTTCATCCAATTAAACAAGTTACCCTTACCGATATTGGATTAAATCGCAACGCTAGGATGAAAAAGTTAGCGGAAAATCGGGAATTAAAAAGGCCGCTGGGTCCAGACAACGAAGATTGCCGGTAAATTCGATCGTTCGTCTTTCTCGTTTGCCGTTCGCAACAAGAAGGAACAAAACTCGCAAAGGTGCTTGCAAGAGAGGTTCGCAACGTGCGTGTATCTATCTCTTTCAGAGCTGTCTGTTTCTATATAGACAATCGCAACGTCAAACTATATATATATATATATATATATATATATATATATATATATATATATTTCCTCTATACGTCGCGCGTTGGGACGTTTGAACGACGACTGAAAACTTTTTAATAAAAGTCTCGCCTCACGGCTCGAAGATTACGTTCTTGCGGCTGCCTCAAAGCTATTGTTTTAAGGACTTAATTTAGCGATGCGCCACGGCTCAAGAAAACGGCCATGGAAAATTTAATTAACGCCGGCGTAATTACAAGCAGGCACAGCACGAGCGGCTTTTGACCTCGCTTTCATTATGCACCAGACAGGTGTATCTTCGACATGTGTCGCCGTGGGATCGTGTTTTCGATCGTTCCTACAAGCGTCCTAAAGTGACGAGCTTTCTGTCTCGACTGATGTTGTGGAATTCTTCATCCATCGTACTTCGATGGACAATTCTGCTCTTCCCGGGTGAAAGCTAGCTATATTCACCAGCAGTTTGAAGAGATTTAATCCTCGTCTACGAGAAACACAGATGCGAATGTTTCGACGAATCGAATCATGATCGAACGAAGGAAAATTCGCTGGATATATGGCGAAATTTCCACCGAGAAGGGCAGAATGGAAAACCTATATCCGTTCGTGTGCGCTCATACATCTTCTGTCCTGTGAAAATCTCTTTTCTCTGTCCCCCCGTTCACCTGCCACATTTCCTCCGAAAACAAAGAAAAAAAAGAAAAAAAAAAGAAAAAAGAAAAAAAGAAAAAAAAAGTGCAATTTTCTCTATAGCGTTTTTTTTTTTCTTTTTCTCTCGAACCGCTTTTGACTGGAATGCCACCTTTGTCTTTGTATTGTTCTTTCAGTGCCACCTAAAATCACGCCTTTCAGTTTTGCTCGCGATTTAAACGTAGGGCACCGTACTAGCGTACAGTGCGTAGTCGTGACTGGCGATCTGCCACTGACGTTCACGTGGCTGAAAGATAACGTCCCAATAGAGACGATCAGGACGTCGCAGGACACCCCGTCGTCCGGCCATAGCCGCGTTCAGGCCTCGGCCGGTGCTGGAGACCCGATTAAGGGGCCCAAGCGGGGCCCCAAGGTCGACTTGGGGCAGGCCGAACAATCCCCGAGAAAGGCCATTACCGTCCGGCAATATGACGCTTTTACCAGCGCCCTGAGCATTAGCACGATCGCACCCGCGCACAATGGCACGTACACCTGTCGCGTGGCCAATGGCGCTGCCACCGTCGCTCATTCTGCACTCCTTCACGTCAACGGTAAACGCACACCGTTGGTGTACTTGTTCGTTCACGGTCTCGCACTCACGGCAGAGGTGATCCACGCTTCTTTCATTTTCTTGTTTTCTTTTGCCTCTTTTCCCCCGCGTTTTTTTTTCCACCGATTCGCTGTTGCATCGATCTCGACGTGTTTGCATGCATCGACGCACGTCGCCAGATCGGTAGATCTTTGTTACGCGCGACTAATCGTGCCATTTAAGTGCCAACTAACTACGTCACCGTGGCTACGTTCTGGGATAGTAACGCGTAGACGAGATGTTCCAAACGCGCGATTTTGTTCGACGTAAGAATGTGGTTACGGTGGATAGATTTTGTCGTTGCGACGAATATAACGTTTGAGGATTGGAGTGCATGCTTTCGTAAGAAGTTTACGTGCAGTAGAACTTCGTTTGTGTGGACAGCATTCGTTTGATTCCAAATTTCAGTCAAATTTGAGTAAACTCTTGTTGATTGGATCCAGAGGTGATGCGAATAAAGAAAAACGGATTGACGGATTTTTATGATTACCTTAATTAAGATGTTCATATAAACGAAATTTTACTGTACGTCTGGTACGTCTTGGCATATTCGTCAGAACGACAATTTCTTGGAATAACCGCTATAACCATAATATTATTCGAGAAACGATCTCGCAATCAGGTCTAGAACTTGAAGAAACTTTAGACATGAACGAAAGCTTAAAGCTTTGGATATGCATAGTTCTCGTCGAAACGCTCTGTGAACGTCCCGACGAGAATGTGAACGTCGAGTGACGAGAGTGACACGCGAAGCGTACCGGTTCCTCCACGGATCGATTCGAAGCAACAGAGCAGTTGCTGGGATCGCGGCTCGCGATTCACGGAACATAATAAAGACAGACTGGCAATTTTCCAGGTCGGCGGATTATATGCTCGCGCTGGAAAAGTAACTGATTGATCGGTCGGTAAGGAAACAACGCAACGCGGTCGTCCTAACTGCTGGGTCGGGTATGATCGATCAATCAGCGGGCTCTCGAAGCTGCGGCATCACGGCGTGATCAATTTTCCGTTGCGTCCTGAGTGGGGGGTGGAAAAAGACGAATTTTCGATCCGGCTCTCGCGTCAACTCGAACCACTCGAAAGAATCGATCGACGCTTGAAATGAAGAAAAAAAGAAGAAAAAGAAAAAAGAGACATCCGACGTCGATCAATTTACGTACAATCGATTCACGTACAGATATATTAATTTCAGTTTTTCAATTAAAGTCTTTCGGTTGATTTTCTCCTTCTGTCGGGATTCACCTCTGTCGTCGTTCGCGAGTCGAGTTTCTTAAGCACCATGTACACTGACGATCGTCGAGGATGATCTCGGAGCCCGGAAGGTTGTAACATAGAGGCTGTCCGACGTCATTCGACGCGACTTTGTTTCTGCTATGATGCTAGTCCAAAGTGCACGTTCAACGGCACGTTCGACCTGCGACAACCGGCGGATATCCGCCAGCGTTCTCCGCGCTCTACCGTCTCTACCGGCGCGATTTTTCCCCAATCGATTCGCAACGATTCCTCGTCGTTTTCCTCTTCTCTCCTTTTATTTCCTTTTCTCTCTCCTTTCCTTTCCTCACTCTCTTTTCCATTTCTCTTTCCTTTCCTTTCCTCAGTCTTTTTTCCATTTCTCTCTTGGCAACGGTTAGCTTCGGAGAAAAGGTTCCGACGAAGGAATATCGCGAGGAGGATATCGAGCGTGGCGAAACGTGCCGCGCTCCGTCTCGTCGCGGATTATTAGATTTCAATTTAGATTAGAAGTAGAGCAAGGCCGGGTGAAAATCGAGACGGTGAGAGATGATTCGTTGGTCGTCGCGTTGTCGGTCTAGGACGGAGTAGAGCGCCCGTGTTCGCCCCGGTAGAACGTGCCGCGAATTTTCGATTTCTTATACTACTACTTCCCACGATTTTGGATCCTTTTCTCTGTCTTTTTACACACATAGACATACACATATACAGTCTCTCTCTCTCTCTTTCTCTGTGACTTTCTTGACTCTCCTGCACGCTGTTTCTCTCTTGCACGCCCAATTGCACGCTTTTTTCGATTGTGATATATACGTAAATATATATATATATATATATATATATATATATGTATATTTATCCTACAGACACTCTTGATACGTATATATATATATATAGTACACATATATTTATACGTATGTTGAAACCCATATATTGTATATGTACAGTTAGCAGATCTTGCCAGTATATTTCACGTAATGTTCGTTCACGAACGTTTTGCTTTTTCTCTTCTATAGTGTGTGATAATCGGGCTGAATCAGTCGACTTGAAGGTGTATGCCTCGTAGATCGTACAATTGTGATCTGTGACATCGAAGCGCTCGTTGAAAATCTGCTTCGGGGGCGAGTTTCGACTCGTTGCTTCAAAACTCTTACATACACGCCTAGACACGATCATACATACATACATACATACATACATACATACATACGTACGTACATACGTACGTACATACGTACGTACATACGTACCTACATACGTACCTACATACGTACCTACATACGTACCTACATACGTACATACATACATACATCCATACATATATACATCCATACATACATACATACATACATACATACGTACGTACACCATACGTGCACACAGAGACACAAACTTTGTGTCTCCCTTCCCCAACTCTCCACTATCGCTCGGTTTCTCTAACTCTGTCTATCTGTCTGTCTGTCTGTTTCTCCTGTCTTCTCACGCTCGCGGAGAAACTCGTGTTCGGACTGGTTTCGAATTGGCTGCCGCGAAATTAAACGGGAATCCGGCGTCAGATTAGGATTTTTCGTTTAATTTTGCGCTCGGCGGCCGCGGGATCGGGCTCGATGTCACAGCAGCGAGACACCGCTTCTACGTAAAAAAAGTTACCGGTGCCGTGCTGACTTTTAATCTTTCGCGCGCGCGCGCGCGCGCCTGTATTGCATCGTTCAGTATTAACATATCCGAGTTCAGTAATCTCGATTGAGCACTGATTTGAGTATATTGTGTTTTATATACATACATACGGCGATGCCTGTTTCGATTCCGGATAGATTCTCTCTCGCGTAAATACAAGCCGACCCAGTTCCATCGCTCTTCATTATTAGCGCCTCGAGTTCCCTGTGATCTAATCCTATTGATAAATATGTGCGAGCAGATGTGAGCAGTTGTGAGCGAAAATACGAGCCGAATTCGCAAGCTCGCGTAGTGAGCAAAGCGAAATCATGGGTAATTTAAGTTCGGGGAGGAGAACGAAAATCAAGAATGAAACGTGAAATTAACGATGGCGGGACTTTAATTACGTCACGGCATATTGCAACTGACGACGTATCGCTTTTTTTTAATTCGCTCCGCCTGTCTCATTTCCTCGCCGATGAGAAGACTCGAGAATACTTCCTGAAACGAAATCTGTTCCATCTGTTCTACGATTACAGCATCATGAACGACAACGTGAACGACAATTCGTTGGAATGTAAACGTGCATCATTGTATGTATGTATATATATATATATATATATTATTATTCTATGTATATCGATTTCCTATGGTACTCTTTTACGTTAGATCGTTGTACAACGACACCTCGAACACATGATATTTCGCCTATAGCTAGAGTCGTGCTCTTTTGTCCCGTTTTTCGAATGAATCGTCCACATTTGTTGCTCTCTCGATATTTGTGTTGTATTATCGTGTATCAGTCACGTATTTGACCGATTCTGACCGAGTTATATTATATATATATATTATATATCACTATCACTGTCCAGTAGAACAGTATCTTTTTTATGAAAACTATGCTATGTTTTCGCTCGAGATATTCTCTATGATTTGTGTACTGTCATCATTATCATCATTATTATCATTCAAGTTACATTGAGACCGTAGTATAAATTCGTATTTGGACGAAATCGGCGCGAGAGATCTCAAAATCAACGCCGATGCATGAAACCGATTCGAAACATGTTATATATTTGGTGTATTATTAATTAACGTTTGCCCAAAGAAATGAAATGCGTGATTGAAAATCTTTAAATTCAGCTGCATTCGCCTGTGAAAGCCTTTGTACATCTTTGTAAAAGGACCATTTTCATTCAAATGGGACATGCATGCACGCCGTTTAAACGACATAATAAATCATTTTACTCGACGCGATTCGATAGAAATTAAATAAGCCAAAGCATCGACCGATCGACCATGCATGAGAATGGACAAATTTTGCAACGAAACTCTCTCTCGTTCGTTCCATTTCCACGAGAATGGGAGTTTTTCAGCGTGTACGAAGATCCTCGCAGGCGACTGTGTGTACCAGGCGAGGCCTCTCGCGCTTTTTCGTCCCACTTAGTTTTCCACGCTCGTTTCGATAATTGACTGCCCGGCGTCCTATATAGTTGCTGGTAAGTAAACTCGTCGTTCAATCAAATTCGAATGAGAAAAGAAAGCCAAACAATCACGACGAATTGTCGTGCCGATCGAGCACCTCTCGCGTCGCACTTGCGAATCGAACGAAATCGAACGCGAAAGACGCGCCAGGGAAGCGAACAACGAGCGAACTGCAGTTATACAACGACAATCCGATTGATGAAAAAAACCCGGTTCGTCGACAAAAAAAAAAACATCATACACCGTATACACTGGACAGTCGCGTCCGGTTTTGCCTTACTTTCGCCGAAGACACATTGGCCGACATTAGTAGCTACTCCCCGGCTCATAAATGTTCATTTTCCGGTCCACGGGATACGTGGTAGCGCGGCCTCTCTCACCGAATATTTACGGCCGGGCCGCCATTTTTCACGGACTCGGGCCGGGTTAACGTTGCACCTGTCCAGTGTCCACGTTCCGGAGGTCACGTAGCTGGAAACACGTAGCAGAAACTCCAAGTTATCGCGGTTATCAAGCACCACCGCCGGTTCTTGTACAAACGCGCCACGGACCAGCTCGAAAATTTCGTCCCGTGGCGCCAGTGGTATAGATCGCCGGTGTTTGGTCAGACAACGAAGTAGAGCGGCCGCACGATATGAACCGTTGCACCTGACCGGTAAATCGATGCGGATTCGATCAAACAACGTGATCACGAAATTTCGTACTTCGTGACCTCCTCCGCGCTCGTTTCGCGACGAGATTTCGATCACAGCGCCGCATCGCGGAGGGGCGGGGAGGGAAGGTGGGGGAGGGAAAAGCGAAGCGAGATCGTGGAAATTGCAGGAGCAAATAGAGTGTATTAATACGGAGTATTACGCGGGAGAGTCGCGCGGGCACCCGGCTTCTTTTTGCAGATCGTTTTTGAATTGTCGTTGCCACCGAGAGGAACATTAATTACGGGTCCGTCCGCTCGCCCGGCAACGGATTAAACTCCGAGCAGTTTGTATCCGCCAGTTGTATTTTAATGTTAATTTCAGACGTTCGGGAGGAAGATTTATTAACTCGCCGTTGTTTTCGACGCGTAGACCCGGCGCTATTAATCCCGTTTCAACGGGGGCCTGCCTTTCGAAGTCACCCGCGGAGTTTCACGATTTTCGATGTAATTACCTCGGCCTCGGCGCGACTCTCTTTCGAAATACATGTATGTCTCAGCGCAGCCGAGATCTTCGCCTCGCTGTTTCCACCCCGACGAATGTACTCACGGACACGCGTGTGTACATGTGTACGCAGAAGTCTCATCGTCTAACGGCACTCGTGTGTTCTTCTTCCCATGGCGCGTTCGTTTGACTATCTGACGATCTTCCTCTCATCTTCCAACCCCCCTTTAACTAACCTTTCCACCAACGAAAAAAAAAAAAGAACAGAAAAGTGAAAAAAAAGCAAAAAGCAAAAGATAGGAAACGAAGACGAGAGCGTCATCTCTCACGTGGAGATGCGCGTATATAGGAGAAAGTGGTTTACGTGCCGGCATGCAGGTACATACTATTATCACACGTCACGTTTATAGTTCCACCGCGGATCTCGCCGTTTTATTTCGAGAACGGTGTGACGGAGGGGATGAGGACACAGCTAATGTGTACCACGAGCCAGGGTGACCAGCCGTTCAACATCACGTGGTTGATGGACGACAAACCGATTCAGGTCAGATCGGGTGACGGTACGTCGGCGTCGTCATCGGCGTCGTCGTCGTCGTCATCGTCGTCGTCGTCGTCGTCGTCGTCGTCATCGTCGTCGTCTTCGGGCGGATCCAACGCGGCCGTCGTCGAGACGGGCAACAACATACAGATAAGCGACTATCCGCCGTTTTCCAGCATCCTGACGATAAATAACGTCAGCGCTAAGCACAGTGGGAACTACACGTGCCAGATCAGCAACGTCGCTGGCCTGGCCGAATACTCGACCAGCCTCTCCGTTGCTGGTTGGTGTCTCAAACGAGCAAGAACAAAAATCGACTTATGGTAGCTGTAAGAACCTGTGTACAAACCGTGTGCCAGCCAGATATATAATATGTGTCTGACTGTCTTTCTTTTTGTGTGTGTGTGTGTGTATGTATATATATATATATATATATATATATATATGTATATACGTTCATCTAAGTATCTGTATATATATATATATATATATATATATATACATATATATATATATATATATACATATACACGTGTGTATATACATATTACGGAACAGAAAACCAAACAGCCATGACGAAGGATTGGAGTACGGTGTGTTTCGACAGAATCGATTCGGGTGTCGTGTTCTCGTTGACCTCGATGACGCTTCCTCCACGGTCTGCCCACCATTTTTCGAATATTTGCGTGATTCTTCCGCTCTCTGCCCCGTCGTCCAAGCTCTGCCCCGCGCGTGCAGATTAAATCGGAGGAGGACTTTCTACTCCTTTGAAAAATCGCCGGCGAAAATTTATGGAAAAACTGTCCGGCGTATCATAGTCGCAGAAGATATATCGTTGCACGGACGAATATATTCCAACGTGAGAAAGGACGCATTTGTCTTCGTCAATGGATGCATTTCGAAGTTCGATCCTTCGCTTGAATTATCGATGCAATATCCAAAACTAGTTACTCCACGCCAGTGGAGTTTGTACACTACGTGCAGCCGAGAGTTCCTGTTTCTTCGAACACATCGCGTGAAAATAGAATATCTGGGCGAACGTGCGACGCTGCTTTGCACGAGAGGATTCTTCTATCGCAGTATGTCCCCGGTAAGAAGACGCCGAGAGAGAGGTCTCTTCGCTCCTGACTGCATCCGGAATATTCGCTCGGAAGAAAATAGCGAAAGATCCGAAGGGCAGATGGCTGCTGTTGCTTCCAAGGACACCGATGGTTGCTCCGCAATTACATTTTCTCCCGGTACCAACCGCCTCTACCGTGCCTGTTCTCCAGTAGACTCGCACTCGGCGCGTGTACCGAGTAGTCGATTGTCTTGTCTCGAGCGCGTGTTTTTTTCTTTTTTTTCTCTTTTTTCCAACGCGAGCACGTTTCTCCCCGTAGTCTTATTCTCGTTTTCTTCAACGACGTTTCCTCGTTTCCGTCCACGAGCCAGCTTCACCCCGCCGATGTTCCACCCCCGAACGACATTACAAGCCCAGTTTTCTCGGGGCAGAAGTTCCTCTGGCAGTCGCATCGGGGATCCACTCGCGAGTATGCAGCCCAGGCAAATTAGTTTCGAATTTCCAGAGGAGGAGGGCAGCGCGGTAATGCGACTTTTTCAAGAAGTTCTCTCTCTCTCTCTCTTCCTCCCCCTTTCACTCTCCGCATCCCCGTTCGACGAGGCGATTACGAAAGTCGCCAACAGCCGTTCCTTTGCCGTGATCCACGTCTAAGTCACTTTCTGTTTTCCCTCGTACGAACGGGCGGACCGACTCTCGGTTTGTTCGGCGAGCGAACGACAACGAAGCTACCGCCATTGTTCTTCTCCGTTTACGACAGCTGTGAACTTTCTCTCTCCGGTCGATGAAATTACGGCGCGTATGCGCGCGCTATAGCGTCGCGCGGAATCAGCGTGCCGATAAATAGTGGGTGTAGCAACGCGAAGCCCACGAGAGAAAACGATGGAACGATGGCGGTGTTAATCTTCGTTAGTCGAAATGAATTCTTCCGAAGGCGATGAAACTCGTTAGCAGCAGATACGCGGATATTTATGCAAATTCGTGCTTTTATGAGTGCGAGCGAAGACCAGGGACTTAAATAGAGATTTATTTAAGTACCTGGCCGTCAAATTAGGACCGCGTGCAGGAATTTCATTTCGCTGGCTACCGTGTCTCGTGCGAAATTACTGTCATGTTAGTGTATTATTGGGTTGGCCGAAAAGTAATTGCGTTTCTTTCGCAATAATAGATGGATATATATGTCTATCTTAAAAGTAACCAATTTCATTATGTATATATATATATATATATATATATATGTATATATATAATATTATATATAAAATATATATATATATATAACAAAGTTACTTTAAAAAATATATATATATATATAAAATTATTCTATATATATATATATATATATATATATATATATATATTAAAAAGTAACTTTATTCTAAACCACAAAAAATTCATTCTATAAACTGATTGTTCAAGCATGCTTTAGAAAAACAATTGTTTGTTTGATTTTAATATCAAAGAGGAACATTTTAGTGATATTTTGCTGTACTACTCCCGAAAAGGGAAGAAAAAGCGTGTGAAAAAGAAGCCTCCGGACTGAATTAATTTACTAACTGACTATCGATTACTCTCTAGAACTTTTTTTTCGTCGAAAAAAGGAACAAGAACTTGCTAGAAAACTGACAGAACATAATGGAACAAAATGGTCACTATATTGTTCAATAAAGTTTTTGTTTCTCTTATTTCATTTACACATACACACACACACACACAAACGCGGTTACTTTTTCATCAATCTAATATATGTATAAGTATATATTTATATTCGTGCATAAAGTACAATAATTCCTGATTGTGCAATGGGACAATCTGCCATTTTTGAAATCGCAGGTTCGTTACGAGATGAAAGAAAACCATGGGTTTGCACATCATGATTTTGATATTTTAAGGGACACGCGAGGTGTATGTCAGGAGTATCAAGAGAGGGACGCGCGTTGTCGCACGGTGTAATGTGCTTCCGCCCGCCATTCATATTCACTAAGAGGCGGCCGATGTCTGCGGGCGAAACGCGCGTAAAAACTACCCGTATAAATTCGAGTTAGCCGTGTTATAGCCGGCGAATCGATGCGGGCCAGTGATACGCGCGCCAGTCCCTCGTGATTTCGATATCGTTTTTTCCGACGCGCCTCGTGCACGCGACCTCCCCCCCCCCCCCTCAAAACCAGCCCTGAAATAACACCCTCGCTGTTTTGTCCCGTTAACGAACTATTTTCACGGTCCCTGTCGTTTCAACCTAATCTCAAAAAATACGACACGCCGCGCCAGCGGGACGATACCTCGGAACAGATGGCTCATTAGTCGTGAAACAAATTTCTCCACGTTGTGATCTCCAGGTGAGAAATTTTACACGTGTTTCGCATTTCGCTCAGATATGGATTGCATCGATCGACGAGACTTTGGGGGATTGTTCGCTTTTATAAAGAGAAATCACTTCGAATTCAGTTCCATTCCATTTTGGTGGCGTTGCGAATCGCTGCAGCCACCGTGGATGGAAAGTCTCGTAAAACAAGGAATCATAAATTACACACGGCAGAATACGGAGAATTTAATGGCAATGTTATCGCTTGGAAGTTTGGAACTATTTATATATGGTAATTTTTAAAAGTGGCTAAGTTCAAATTTAGATCTCGTGCTTATTTAAAATGTCTGGACGACTAGTAAAAGATAAAAATTAACGCATGTTAGAAATCGTGCCGGTCCTTGCAACTAACGTATATATGGAGTTTAATAGCAAAATCGATGGAGAATAAAGTTCCTCGTATACTATCGAATTAGTTCCCGCGCGATCGATTAAGACCATCCAGACGTTGGAATCTACTTGCGCACACCATATACGAGCACCATCGAGAACGATCCGCGATCGATCGCCGATTTAGAGCCAGCGAAAACGGAGGATTTCACAGTGAAAGGATTCGTGACTTAGGTGAAATCGGCCAGGATGAAATAGCGGGTCGATAGAACTCGCGAAACTCGTTCACCGATGGGAATTTTCGCGTCAGACGAATTTAAGGGGCTCGTAGAACCGCGGTTGCTGGAAACAAGAGGCAATCGTTCGGAAAATGGAGTGCTCGATTTTCGCCGATCAGCGAAACCTTGGAAATGATAAGAGCAACAATGCCCGTCGCGACGAACAATCTGCTGAGGAAGATTCCGATAAGAAACACCTGACTTTCCGCGTTTGTTTCCCGTGACGTTATAGCGCTACTCTCTGTCTGGTATACAGAGCACACTATTGTTCCTAACTGCAAGTGTATTTGAACACCAGGTGTAATTTGATCTATAGCTCGATATTAAAAGGGAATCAATTAAAGTTTCTACGAATGTTCGAAATTGACAAGTTCCTTTTGTTCTCAAAAATAAATTCTCTTCGAACTTATTCGGAAAATTCACGTAAGAAGAAAAATCTGTTTTTTGTGGAATTTTTATAGAAAGAAGTATTTTCGAACAATGTTCTCACGAAACAGATATTTTAGAATCTGTACTAAATGTAATAAAAGTTCCATAGAAGCAAGTTATTTTAGAACAAAACAATTTTGTCTAAACAAAAGTTTATTTTTATATTCAAGTAATATCATTCAGTGTTGGTGTTTGCTACAAATATCGAGAACTTTGTTAACATTGACAAACAAATTGTCCGTTCTCCCAGCAGAACGAAGTTTTTTATTTTTCTTCCCTTTAGAGGCCTCTGTTCTGTCTGAAACTTTTGCTTGCGAGAACGTTTATTCGTCGGAACGTGTAATGCAAGAACATTTTTCGAGAAAGTTGTACGATTTGCTACTTTCAAACAGAACCTTGTTCAAAGGTTTCTCAAATTTTTCGATCCGTGGCTCAAACCACTCTATCGCGAGCGATGTATTCGCAACAATTTCAAAACATGTTTGTGGAGAGTAGACTATGGTAATGTATCTGGCATTCTGGAAACATGAGACGATACAATCCGGATACGAATAACGTCTGACGGAGGAGCGACTGAAACGGAAACGACGACGTGTACAGATAAACGCTCGCGTTAGCCCCGTTATCGGATACACGTGTCCTAATGCGCATAAAACGACGCGCGCCCGCTCGTCATTCGAAAGCCATTCCGGCTGAGAGCGTATCCTGCAGGATGTACAAACGATCCTACTCCTCCTCCTCCTCCCCCTTCTCTTCGTCCCAGGAGGAACGCGAGAAGCCAAGGATCCGCGAGTAATTTAAAGTTGCCAGACTTCCAGGTCTTCGGTAAGTTGCTCCAACTGAATTATACTAAAATGCACAGTAAATTATATTCCTCTGTAAATTCCATTCCTCCCATTTCCGTGATTGTCGACCGCCAATTTCACAGTTCTTTGTCCAATTTCACCAACTTTGATCTCGCTCTTTCTTTTGAAGCGAAGAATTTCCTGCCGGGGTATGTCGGAGTTGTCGGGCTCTACTTGCTTGATCTTACATCGATATCTTCACTGTTTCGTAGGAGTTAAGTTCACCTAAGTACCTACTGGTATTACTTCTCGAACGATTTTTACGTTGTTAGCCTTCTCACGAGGTTGAATCGTAAAATCGACGAGGTAGGTTCGTGCAGTAGGGCACGATCGGTAAGCAAAGCAAATAATTTTCATTTGTTAAATAATAACGAGTCATCGAACAGCCATCCATTTCAACCAATTAAGTCGAATCGATTCTACAGTTCTCGAATACAAATCTCGTAAAACAATGGTTGTTTATATCGCTCGTTCAGTTCGTTCCGTTCGCGCGCGTCACCGCGTGACAACTGGAAACTCTATTTCTCACGATATGTGCCGACGATACACACAACGATCTGATAGTTCTTTATCGTTCGGGAAAATCTGCTCAGCCCTTTTCGTTCAGCGTGCCCGTAGTATCTCGCTCCACAGTCGCATCCGCGAGTAATTAAGTGTCGAGCTCTCCCCGTAGTCTCGTCGAGCGATTTCGATTCAAAGTTTCACGTTTCGGCTGACAATACGTGGCCGGGATACGAAACGAATTTCCCCGGGGTTATTCGCGGGCTCGCAGCCCTGGAAAATGGCACGGCCATGAGATTCTGAGATTTTACGTTTGGCTCGCAGAACAGCGAAGACAGCGAATGTACATACAGTTTAGGTTCGTCAGCCGTTCATCAGCCGGCAACACTCTTGCTTCACTGGCACTCGCTGTTACGCAACAGGTTTACGATCATACGCGACGCGAGAATTTTCTGTTTGCCCAGCGATCAATCCGCGTCCCTTGTCGTTGGCTTGTTTCCAACTTCTCTATCGGCGGTATGGAAAGCAAGTAACGAGCTCGACGATATCTCCGACGCTCGCGAAAGTGATTTCTTCGGACGTTAGAATGTTACTTTACCGACCATGTTTTGGGACCAGTTGCGCAATTACTTGTCGACAACTGACCCATAACTAAGGTGTATGAGGTGTTTGTTTCATGATAAAGTACTTGTTTTAAAATCTCATAGGGAAATGATCCAAGTCAATGAAACAAGGGACAATTAACGTTCGAATAATTAACGAAATACTGGCGAAAGGAGATCATTGCCAATTGGTTAGGACAGTCGAAAGATATGAAATATCGTTCTGGCTGGACCGAGTGATTTCAATTATTCCATCTATCCGTGTCTGCGCAAGATTCGATACCAGGTATCTGAAATCGAGGTTACTGGGTTCGTGGAAGACTATTTCCTCGAAATGCCAGGAGGTCCACATAGCTGTTAGCTGCATAGTGATTTCGCATGGAGAGTCGACGTCGGGGGGCGGGGGGGGGGGACGAGTGTCCAGCCGGAAGCGTGTTCCCATCGAGGCGTTTCCCTTCGTTCGCTAAAATCGACTCGATTTTGCATAACGTTACGGTGCCACGTAACGCTGACGCGACACCGGTACTCCAATCCTCTCCGAGGCGATAGCACTTCTGCGCAAAGAGGGTGTTTTTTTTTTTCTAGAGAAGGACAGAAAAAAGAATATATATATGTATAAAATATATACGACACGATAGACGATAGCACACAAGGCAGCAGATCCAGGATTTTTCCCTCACGCAGCACAGAATATATACGAGAAACAAAAAAAAAAAAAAAAGAAAAAAGAAAGAAAGAAAGAAAGAAAAGAAACGAAATATATTTCTAGGGACGCAGGCTTACGTCGTACGATTTACCTTCTTTTTTTCTATCTGTCTCTCTCTCTCTATCTATCTATCTATCTCTCTCCTTCGTTTTTAATGCATGCTAATTAACAAGCCGGTTAACCGCAACGGGAACGAATTCGACGACACACGAATTTCTTTCGTTCGTGCAAATTTTTCCCCGGGAAGAGCACGTTTCACCCGAGGTTCACGACGGTTAAAGCAACAACCAAATTAATCCGTCGGCCAGTCGGTAAGGAAAGAAAGAAAAGAAACGAGAAAAAAAAAGCACGAAAGAAAAGAAAAAAAAGAGATGGAAAAAAGAAAGAAAGCGGACAAAAATTGCTAGAGATAAGAAGAACGAAAGATGCTGAAAGAAAAAAGTAAATGAGAACTTGATTGTTATTATTACTTTCTTTTCTCGTTGTTTCATCGTTAATATTATTGTACATCCTCACAAATCATCAGCATTTGTAACGAGTTCGATCTGTAGATCTCTAAAGTTGAGCGTGCTGATTTCTAATTAGAATTAGAACACTTTTCGCTGTTCGGCCGTTTTTTCTTCTTCTTCTTTTCTTTTTTTTTTTTTCTTTTTAATTACTGTGTTCTTTCTCCTGTTTCTTCTTCGTTTCACTGTCACAACTTTATTAGTTAGAGTATCATTTCATTTTCTACATACCGTTGTTCTTTCCTATTCTGTTGTTCTTTTCCTCTGATTCTTTTGTTTCTTCGTTTTTTTGTTTTTTTTTCTTTTTTCCTTTCTTGTAGCGGTTTCGTGTACCGAGAGATATTACTTATATTGTGCTCGTGTAATGCAACAAAATGTCTGTGACGGATGTAAAAGCATGCGTTCGCGTAGTTAACGTTTACTGGTACAGTACGTTTTCTCGTACGATATTTTTCGCCTACCTTTATATTTTATCTCTATATACATATATACGAGCAACTTGGAATGACGATGGAAAGAATGTTGAGAGTAACGTTTACATTATTTACTGTGTGCCTCGAAAGTTTTTCTGCGTGTCTTTTTCTTCGTATATACTGATTACAAGTAACGTTCTTTTGAGATAGGTACCGTTTGCGTTGTTCGTACGTTGTTCTTTAAGATACCTTCTATTATTACATTATATATTCACATACTTTTTCACTTGGAATGATGCCTGCCGTGTTTTTTATATTTTTCGAATACGAACGAATTCTTGCATGAAACACTTCACCCTCCCGACCACGGTATACCTTTTCCCCCGCCGGTGTAATTATCCCAGCAAATGCTCGTTTTCCCATTTAGTACCACGAAACAAGTACAGTTCGTTTTCTGTTTCTTTCTTTAAGGCACTCTTACTCAGTTTTTCTTCCTTTTCGTTCTCCCTTTTTTTTTTTTATCGAACGCACTTCTCGATATCACTTTATGCGGATAAGTTTCTCCGAAACGAGCACGTTTTCATTTGAAATTTTGATCACGAGCAAGTTACACGACACAAATGCACGATTCTCTTTCGTTCGAATTTTTCTTTTTCTTCTTTTTTTCTTTTTTTCTCATTCCGTTTGATAGAGTCTCGTTTTCGTTTCGCCTACTCCGTTCTTTAAACCACTGCTCGAAATCACTCCTTGGTAAATTAGTATATTTTCCTCCGATTGAGACAACGAATGAGTAAACATTTTTACCCCTCTGAATACGACATCGTCAATTCAAGTAGTTTAAAACACAGACACCACCGTGGTTTTGTTGTCACACGTTGTTGTTCACACATTCGTAGCGATGCGTAAGTATGCAGTAACATCGAAACCCGTTGGAAATGCATGCGTTTCACAACACACGAGTATTATACGCGGTAACAAAAACAGTAACACGCGACAGCAAAGACAGAAACCTAGTAGATAAAGAGAAACGCCTGCTGATCGGTGATCCTCGTCGACGAGAAAGAAAAGAAACCGTCGTCCGACCGTTTCACGGTGAATAGGGGGGTGGCCGGGAAACAATGGCTAATTAGTCGAATAAAGTATCATTTTTCACGCTTAACTAACAGAAGATGCGCTGATTAAACTTGATCACACGTGTTCCCTGTCGCGTAATCCGATTTTTCAATCAAAATTAATAACAGAATTTTCAAAGAGACAGGGCTGTATTGTACCAAATGTGATAGTATCAACAGCAATCATTTTTATCGATAGTTATTATTTGACAATCCGTAAAGAGAGTCACAATTAAAGAGAACCGTCGGTAACTGTCGTTAGTTTGGTTGTTCGATTTCCTTAGTACTTTGAGCCAGGTTTTGTCTCATACCTCGTGAGATAAGAACGAAGGTATATCTTATAACATTTTTTCAGAGTTACATTTCGATAGATCTGCAGCACGCGCAGTGAAAGGGGGCCGAAAGAGAAAACGCTGCGGCAAACTGGACGAAACGGCTCTGTCTCGGTCGCCTCTGTCTCGAGTCTTTCAAACGAGCTGTGTATGTTAGCCACGTGCCAGGTTAGAGACGTGCGACCGTACGGTTCGTCGAAACGAGGCATTGTCGGCATAGAGATAAGAGGGGTAAAGGGTAACGGTAGGGGGTGGGGAGAGACGTCAGGTCAATCGACGGGTGTAATTGACGCGACGATTTCGAAACGCCCGAAAAGAACGGTCGGACGAAGCAGCAGCGTCGATCGACGAGGATCTCGCCGAGAGAACGGGCGACGACGAAACGCTGGTCCGTGAGGAACCGGCGATCCGGAAGATTTTAAGCCAATTGGATCGTATTTTTAGTGCCGCCGCGGTGGACGGTGGAACCTATCGACCAGAACGCCGTTGTAGGTCACGGCGTCTCCATTGCCTGTCAGGCTGAAGGATTCCCCATTCCGACGGTGACTTGGAAGCAATCGATCGGTAAGTCACGACTCGACTTAAAAACCCCTGCCGGGGAAAAGCTTCACGTACGAAAAAACTGTTCTCTGTCTTACTGAAAACCACCGGGGGCTGACGTATGTCTGGCATCGGTCTTGAACGATGATGCGATTAGTCACCCTGCCCGGTTGTTTTCGTACCTTTATCTGTCTTATCCGGCCCCTTCCTTCGATTTTCCTTCGGAATTTACTTTGTCCCTTTTCCCGTGATTTACCAATAATTACGTCTTCAAGCCTGGGAGGGAACAGTACGTGCTGTGCTATTTTCGCTTATTCTTGATTATTCGTGGTTTCTCCTTCTTCTTCTTTTTTTCCTTTAGATATTGGCAGTTTCATAGAATTACCATTGTAAAAAAAATTTCGTTGCAAAGAGAAGGTAAAAAAATTTTGACATTGTAACGCTTGACGTTGTGCAATGGAATTCAATTCAGAGGCCAATCCCTCTGCACGCAATATATACGACGTCCGATTCCAACGTCCGTGCGTTTTCCTCTTCTCTATTTTACAATTTCTTACACTCACTGCGGGCAAACTATGCAAATATTCTCGGAACACGTTCGCAGCTCGTGTCAGCTCCTCAAGCCTTCAGTATTAATGCATTCTTTCGCACTTTAATCTCAAGCAGTCAGACCATCCGTATATCTTTATCACTTGAAATTCAATCACTCGCTGCTAGAAATCACTCGCTATATCTCTTCTCGTATTTTCTGCTAATCTTCTCGCGTATTTTCTTCTCCATTTAAAATACTTTCAGGATAAAGAGATGATTTGCTACAGAGTTAATATAATTTAATCGCACAACAAAAAAGGAAAGAGTAGGGAAGAAAGTATTTAATCTCATATATATTCTGCTCTTTTTAGAAAAAAAGAATTAAAAAAGTGATTATTTTTTAAAGTTGAAATAACTATTCGATCGTATCACAAATGAAAAAAAAAACAACAACAGAGAAGGCAATTTTCGAGACTAAGTATCATTTTTTGAGCACAGTTCAATCACTCGCTGTGAGAAATCACTCGCGATTTCTTTTTCATATTCTCTGCCAATCTTCTCACGTGTACGTGTATTTTTCTCTTTTTCGGAAAAACCCTTCGGATAAAGAGAGATAATTACTTACTCTTTAGAAAGTTGAAATAATCAGTCGTATCGTAAATGAGGAAAGAGAGCGTAGGAGAGAATTTCCGAGACGAGGTGGCATTTTCTGATTACAGCTCGTCTATCCTCACATTTTCCTTTCATGTTTTTCGTTGCTTCCGCTCGCTGACTTATGACGGCGTGCTCCACTATGAAGGGCTTCTTTGCCGTAAAGAAACTCATGACGCATAAATTGTGCTTCGAGTGTGCGGACAAGCTGCTGTAATAGCTTGATGCCACTTAATAAGCGGAATTTGATGCTTGCCTTTTGACAGCTCATTTTCCTTTGCGGGAAAACTCGGTCGATCCTTATGTGCCAGGTAACTCGTTAACGTGACCTTTTGCGAAAAATTTCATTCGCAAACAAACGGAGCTTAGTTTTCTTTTTTTTTTTTTTTTTTTGTTATTCTCGATTAAACGGTCTCGCGTAAAGGATTTCATTTAATTAACAGGCAGGATCGACTCTCGTGAACAGTTGGCAGTAGCAGACGTCGAAATTGTATCGGCGAGAAAAGTGAAGTTTCGTTTCGTAATTAGAGATACCAAGAAAGAAGATCACGCGGGATTATACGTCCGACGTGAAGTAATTTCCTACCGATAGTGCGTCAAAGAAGAACTCGCGTTTTGTATATAGAGAATTCGCGCCATATAAAGGTACGTCTCGATCACATAACAGGTGAAATTTCAATCTGCATATAAAGCGTACTTTTGTTGGTGGTTAATCACGCTCTTTGAATTTTAATTCTGAATGATACGCATCTGTCGGGATGAAAGTTTTTTAGGAAGAGGAAAATTGGCAGTACAATTTCAGGCCGGATTTTGTGGCGAAACATATTCAAGAAGAATATGTAAATGTGGGACTTTGTGGCCGCGCGGAACAAGGAAAATACGGAGACGAAGCGGAATTCTCGCGCACGGCGGAGGGAAAGAATCTGAAATTCTAACAGATGCGATCGATTCGCAGGTTCGATCTACAAGCACCGAGGCGGCCTTATCCGACGAATTCTTTCGTTTTTCGCCTCGAGAGATTTATTAACCAGCATCCACCACTGACCTTGGAACACAACTTCGAGAGATAAATACTTCCTCTTTGTGTCCCGTCTGCCTCTTCTCGAACGAACGAGTTTTAATAACTCTGGCCTGACTTTTACGCGACGGCTATCGATCGGTCGTTCTCATCAAGTTACAGCTGCCGAGTGTATTTAACCCGAGGCTGGCAGCGGTTGACGAAGATATCCATCAGAAATTTCGCTGATCGCGGCCGTTTCCAGCTCCTCGTCTCGTTCAATCTGAAATAAGCCCTCCGCCCTCTGAAATGAAGCGGTAGTACAATTAGTTTCACCGGTTCGTTGCTCGGTGAACATTACAGCAGTCGCGCCGCTGCTCCGGGAATGAAATTTCTCCTCTCTTTTTCCTTGATCGCGGCCCATCTACACCGTGCTCCGCTATGATTCCTCTTCTATTCCAATTTCGGGGGAAGTTAAATCGCTCGTTACACGACGGATACGTTTCGAAGAATTGAGCCAATCAAGGAAGATGTTAATCAAACGGGCTTGATGAAATCACACGCTAACGCAACAACGACGTAAACTATTCTAGTAGTAAAGCGGATGTGTCTTTTGCTGTAATTATCTACCTGTTGGTTTCTTTCGGATGTAGCAATTTTCTTTTCTCTGTCTGAAAGATCATTTTCGTGATCATTTCGATACGTGAAAACGATGTCGAAAGTCAGAGCTTGAAGAAGTACTTTTCAACCGTACTTTTCACGTACGTTGTATCTTTTCACGCAACGCCGGGCTTCCTTTGGACATTCACCCGTTTCCCGATGTTTATTGTATCGGAAAGAATGTCGGATGACGTTGATCCGCCCGCAATGCTAACGCTCTCCTCTCGCTCCTCTGTCGATGGCGGAGTGCGCGCGACGACGCACCGCGAATTCCGACGGATATTCTGATACCTGGCTGAAAAATTCCGTAACGTCATAAACGCGCGTCCCGCGAGGCGCCTGGAATTCCTCGGGAAATTACGGCCAATTCGCTGGATCGCTGGGAAGCGAATTTTTGTCTTTTGATAAAAATTGTTCTTTGACAGGAGGAGTCAGGACGTTTCGAAAAAAGTCTCTGGATATTTCGTAGACGAAACAGAGTCGCGTCAAGTTATAAGAAATTTGACTTTGCACGTTTCTTTGAACAGGCAGGCATTTTCTCTGATTTTCAGACAATTTTCGCGCGGTAACTGTTTTCGACAAACAGTTTAAGACTAAATGTACCGGCATTTTACATTATACCTATCTTACCATAACATATGAATGAACGTTGATTTTTAGAAAGAAATTCTTAATTTATTAAAGGAAATAATTCGCAGCATAACTTCTGATTTCTAATAAAATAATCAAACATATATTTGCATTTGAATAAAAAAAATAACCAATTAATTGCACTTTTTATATGACTGGTTTCTCCTTCATACATTTGTCCGCAGACAAATTTTTTTGCAAATTATGCAAGTTTGAGTGGTTTTATTACCCGTGCACAATCTTATTTGACATTTTCTTCGTGATTGGGAAATATTGCTTAGACTGCTTGGTTTTCCTTTCCTTCTTCAAGAAATTCGTGATACTCTGTGACTAGTTCATCTGCTAATTGTGACAGGAAACACTGTCTTGATATCTTTATTTCAGTTGTTTCCCGATAGAATATCCATGCATTGATTCCAACTAAATCCAGGATATTGAAGAATACGTGCACAGACCATCTATTGCATTTGGATTTGTATTTTCGCGCCATTTGGTCAACCACATCGACGCCAAATTTAGTCTTATTGTAATAATTGTTTCGGGTGTTCGCTTTCCATTGTTTTTAGTTTTGACGCATTTATGTCTCAAATTTAATATCGTAACATTTTTTGTTGGTTTTGATTTATAAATTGTCAGAAAAATACGTAAATTTCGTCTTTCGTAAAAGGGGTCGTTTGACCTCGCTTGGTACGTTCAGCGTTAAAGTAATCTTTGAGATAATAAATGTTAAATAAAAAGTAATAAATTAATAAATTAAATTTCGATCAACAGTGTTATATTAAAGTGATGAATGATTCCGATCGATTTGTTATTTTCAGTTGAAGAACAAAGTAACTGTGTCCCGTAACGAGAACAAATAATTCTCTATATCACACGGTTAATTTTGAATTTTAAACGTTAATTTGAATTTTAAATATTGATTTGCATACATTTGAATCATAAACAACGTGGCTAAATTGTTTCAAAGCATAACAGCGTTTGCTGCCAGAATTGTTTTAGTTTCAATTGCTCTTGAATAATGTGTGTCTGAGCTTATGGAAATCTATATACATGTGTATATATATATATATATATATATATATATATATTCCTGGCGCAGTTGATAACATTAACATAACGGAATCAGGAATTATTTCAGAAATTATAACGTGGAATTATTTGGAGATAATAGCCGTCTCGATAACACGTTGTTTCGTTTCGCTTATATGATGTTTCGCGTTACATTCCACGGTTGCAGGTGTCCGTAGTTAATGATCCTGCTTGAAGAAGAAACAGATATCATATAGAAGATCGAAAGTGCGACAGAGTGATAAATAGGACGGTGAAAATTAATCTGGCTATTGTATTAAAATCCTAAAATTAGTCGCTAGGAGATGCTTGAACAGTGCAAGTCTCTAACGAGAGGCTACTGGATGGTCTGCTACTGCAGGGGATAAACGCTATAAGTAACTATACCGTGTCTACTTTTCCAGACCAACGTCCTCTATTCTTAGATGAGACTGGTCGAAACAGTATCGATCAAGTAATCACTCCGCGTTCTTCACTCGAAAGTTATTTTCAGTTATTTCACCTTCGCGATTCGTAAGTCGTAAGAGAGAGATTCTAGAAATTAAAATAAAGAAGATGAAAATGTTCTAAAGGAACGATGGTTTGCGTTTCCTTTTGTAATTGGGGCAGAAACCAACAATGGAGTTGTTCTGCTCCTCTTGTTTCTCTCCGTTTATTACGACGAACGTTATCAAAATACAGAGTTACTTCGGACGAATAATGGTTGCTTGCTCCGAAACATCCAGGCGATACACCAGGAGACTACAGAGAGCTGGGATACAGCGGCACCGAGGGAGTTGGGGTTGCTGGAAACGGGTCCTTGGTGATCTCACGGGTATCCAGAGATCATGCCGGCTTCTATCTGTGCCAGGCGAGCAACGGCATCGGCCCCGGCCTCAGCAAGCTCATTCGGCTAACAGTTCACGGTAAAATATTCACGCAACACCGAGTTACCGTTCCTTGGATCTGTGTCAGCCCGCGAACTTGGCATTCCGGCCACGACTAGCCGCCCCGAAATTCTTCGTTTCGTGGCCGAAATTTCTCCCAACCGACCGCCCAACCCGCTATCCCATTTCTCGATCCATACGAAGGGGGGAACGTCTCGCGAGGCCGGTGCAGTTACGGTTTGCTTTCCCTGAAAACAGCGCGTTCCGCTTCGAATACTGTCTCATATAATCCAACGTTCATATGAATTTAGGCAATTCATCTGTTAAGAATCCAGTGCTAACGCGAAAAAATGTTTCATTAGTAATTGTTTTTTACTTAGTCGGTACAGTATACATTAACTCTCCAGCCGTGGGCGGTTTTTCATTTTTTATTTTTTATTTTTTTTTTGTATAAAATCGAGGGCTATTTTTAATGGTGTGTAAAAAGAAAACTTAAAACTCAACTGTAAACATGAAATTTTATTAAAAATTATCGTACATTATGCGGGAACCGCTATTATCGGATTTAACAAAAAAAAACTTTCTAATAATTTATATATATATATATATATATATATATATATATATATATATATATTGGGAGTTTGCAATAAAGGTTCATCATCAGTCTCATTTCCAGAAGATAATGCACGTTTCGACATATCGCAAATTCACTGGTCAAGGGTAATCTAAGCGAGTCAATTGCTGTTATTCAACTGAATATAAATTATATATTATAAAGACAAAAGTAATGTAATGTAACATAATATTCTTGATTCTAAAGGAACGAAAAATGACATGTGCATATGAAATACATTCAATGTTTCAAAATAAAATAAAATAGATATGATAAATGAAATTATATATTATACTTATTTTCAATGTTACAAAATAAAATGAAATAGACTCAACGTAGAAATAGCGCCTCCCGATACTTAACTATCCTAAAAATTATAAGCAATAATAGCGTACCCCGTGGAATTATATAGATCATGTGAGACGCGCTATGAGCAGCTTGCTCGTGGCTGAAGGGTTAAATAATATATCTTTTTTTCTTTTGCTTTTTTAACATTGTGATTGTTAAACGAAAGTAATGTTTTTCAAGAGTATGAGACATTATTTCACTGCTTGATCAGGGTTTGAATTTTATTTCAATTAGCTAGCTGGGAGAAACGCGATGATGTAACGAGGAACGTAGACCGTATGTTGACTGCAGTAGCGCGAAAAAAGGATTCAATTTATGCAATTCGAGGAAAATGGATTTTACATTTTACTGTTTCCATCTGATCGTATATTTCTCGATGAATCGGACACCGGCAGATATACGTGGAAACGTTTTTCACTCCTGTCCACGGTCAAATTTTCAACAATCGCTCCCGATACAAATTCCAAATTTTCTATCTAAATTTGTAACTTGTCGTTGGAGTAGATTCATAGTAACTCGTTGATCGTCTAATTGAGAGATTAATTAACTCTAGAGTTAATTAACGGGCTAGATTAGACTGTCAAATTCGCACGCGTGGCGTTCCTCTGAACCAATGAAGAAAGAAAGAAAGAAAGAAAAAGAAAGAAAGAAAAAAAAAAGGAAACAAAGATAGAGACGAATGAAGAGACGAGCAATTTGAAATTCTCTTGGGAACAGCGGGCCCTCAAGTATCGGTGAAAACGCAGCAGGAGTCAGTGCGGCGAGGAGAGAGCGTGACACTGCGCTGCGAGGCCGAAGGAGACGCACCTCTTGATCTCAGTTGGCGTGCACGTGACAGCAGAGTCGATCCCAACTACGACGTTAGGTTTGTATCGAAATTAATCAAGCCCTTTCCTTCGCACGCACGCACGCACGCATGTACGCACGCGGTAGCTTGCACTGCGAACGATCGATGAGAGTGACACTTCGATCTCCCATCGATCTCGATTGACAGAGGCACAGCTTAATTACAACGCGAGTCCGTCGAGACAAGCCCCCCGACTGATTAACACGTTCGTGTTCGCGTTCATCGTCGTCGTCGTCGTCGTGGTCGAAGAACCCTATTTTGACGAGGCGAGGTCAAGAGGATCCGTTTCTTCGAAATTTTTCCAGTTTATGTGTCGAACGTGGGAGATAACGTCGGGGGATAACGTTCAAGACGCGATTCAAGCGGGATTTCCTCGCGGGGATTCAGACCGGTAGAGTACGGATGGTTCCGCTCCACGAAGCGTGTGACTGAGCACCATAGTTGGAGAGTTTCCGCCGAACATTTTCCCCAACAGCTCGCTCGGTATCGTGCTCCTTCATTACGAAATTATTCGGCTCATCCCTTGTTGCGTCGCCTGCTAACTTTCGCTCACGCAAAATTACTCGAGCAACGGGGCTATGGCGGCGTTCGTCAATAATTTCGAGCGATGCAATCTCTTAGAATATCTGTTAAATCCGCGGAGGTTTGCCTCGTTGTTCGTTCATCGCGCGGATGAGGACGCGATTTATAATCGTCTCTCTCAGGATTGACAAAGCGTGGAGACGCTCGTGGGGTTTGACGATCGATCAACCGCATTCGTGGTTCGCAACGAATTTAATTTGTCATTAAAGTTACTCAGTCGCTTCGTTGACGCGTTCCGAGCTCGATTTTTGGCCACGTTTCTGTATACGTTCCTCAAGTATGTCTCACAATGCAAAAGATATAATTATCAAGAGAAGTGTGAAAATGCATTACAATTTTAAGGTATTATTTTAACAAACACATGGTTGAACATTTCACTCTATCAATATTTTTTCAACGATGTCAAAATTAATTTAAAGTGAAACATTTTGTTTCGAATATATTTTAGTTTATGTTACAATAACGCTAAATAATGTTAAATAATAATGATTTGCTCACAATCACAAATTCAATTCTTCGTTGAAATGTGCTAAAAAGAAATGCAGTTTGCGTCACAACGCGGTGTGTCACAACTTTTACTACGATGCAATTTTTCGCCGGCTGCGAATCGAACATTTTAGTAAATTTCGCAACGTCTTCCTACCGAATTGAATTGGCTTTAACAGACAATCGGAGAATGAATGATCGTCACGCCGCGTAGGCCGTACACGTTTTTTTTTTTTTAACAAATTTCTAAAAAATTCTTCGCTTTACAAAAATGGCCCCTGACCTGTGGGGCGTATACGGATTTATCAGTACTTATCAGGACTTACGATTACTGAAACTGTCTCTCCTCTTTCGTCCTCTAGGTACACGATAGACAATCAGAAAATGTCAGGAAGGTTGATCTCCGAGCTGCGAATCACCCAGGCGAACCACATAGACCGTGGGGACTACATGTGCGTGGCGACGAATGCTTATGGGCATGCGAGGGCGAGCATCAAACTGCTAGTTCAGGAGCCACCGAATTTTCCCCGAAATTTACACGTAGCCGAGCAGGGGAGCAGATCGTTGCTGTTGGCCTGGTCATCGCCGTCCAGCGAGCAGGATCCAGCGCACGCCAGCTCCCCTATAACCAACTACATCGTGCAGTACAAGGAGGCGCAGGGTAGGTTGGCCGATTCGCTTTGTCCGCCGCGTGCGGTACACGGCCGCCCACGATGTATCGGGTGACACGTGTGATTATCGATCGAGGAACGGCCACTGTCCCATGGCACGTCACTCGGGACGCCGCACGTCGCGGCAAGCTCGCCGCCAGATATCTCGGAAATTTTTCCGCTTCCTTTTTCGTTTCTTCTCGAAACACTGTCTACAAAAATCGACATCCTGAATCGGGCATCATTCGACGATATCAAGCATCGTTTAGTGAAATTTTCGCGGATCGATGCGACATTGGTATTTGTATATTTCAGGTTGTACACACTGATCGATCCTCAGTCCTTCGGAATTGTGTCGCGGGAACGTGTCCCCAATATCAATTAAGTTGGAACGATTTCCGATCGTTCAGCACGAAGTTACCCGGGGTCCTTTGAACCGTAATTGGTCGTGTAATCGCCAGAGAGTTAGTTGACAAGGAATTATGAGACTATGATTGCAGAACCGTTCGAATTAAATTAGACCGTGGACAAACTGGCACGTTGGACGATAAAATGACAGACGACGAGGCCGTATTCGAAAATCCTTTCACTCACCGAAAACTTGTTTTAACGTAAGAGCGCGTTGTAACGAGAAGTGTTTATCGAGACTGGCGAATTCGACGGATTGACAGTCGCTAAAGGAGCTTAATTAAAACGAATTAGAATTCGATCGGTGGTTCGACGTGGTGGTATATTGGTTCCGTTTGATGGGATGGAAATGAGAAGGTCACTGGACCGAGCTTCCCAGCGACGTTGCAACTTGCCTCGAGACAGAGAGGCGTGTCTCAGGAACGTGTACCGGGTAACTTCGATTGATCGTAGTCAAATACGCGTATCAATGGCGCATGGATCGGCGTTCGCATCGGTCCGTGGGCATCGTACCGACTCGAAATTGACAAACGGGATCGAATTCACGCTGCGTACAATGACGTTAGACTCATTCCTATCACTAGATTCGCATACACTCATAGTGCACTCGTTGACGTTCCTAAGCGTGTTCACACCACTCCCGCGAGATCGGCGACTGATTTTTTTTTCTTTTTTTTTTTATAAAAGGAATGTTCTACAGACAATTTCAAGTTGAAAGACGTATTTTGTATTTTTTTTCCTTTTCTTCTTTGTCTCCGTCTTTGAAAATCATAATTGTGGAAATCTTCAACGCGAACATTTGATTTCGTTTGATGCAAATCTTTGGATGCGAGTGCTCGATCGTTTCACGCAGCCTCTTGGCGTCTACCTGTCCCGTAATACGATGAAAGCCGATATGCCAAAGGAAATAGATATGCCAACGTTGTTGGATTACAGTCAGGTTGCTTAACTTTGGCAACGCTATACGTCTATCACAGGCTTCCGGTGTGGTACAGGGTTTCTCAAATTTAACCATCCTCTTACTGGTTCGTAGATGGTCAACGTTCCGGTTCCACTGTATCACTGCCGGTAAAAATATGAGAGATTAGCTCGCGGCTCGTGAAAAAAACCTCACGTCGGAGGTGTATTAATCCCAGATATCGAGAGAAAAGCCGGAGATCGATTCGGAGGAGCCTAACCTATTTCCTCGGGCCAGATACAGATAACTGAATCTTTATAGAACCAGGTGATTTATTGCTTTGACATCTACGTCGGGAAAAAGACTGTCTGAAAGCTTCTTTGGAATTCAAATAGCCGACCTCCTCTCGCTTGTGTGACGGTGTTATCCGTCGCGTTACCCAAGATCCATCTTGGTGTTCCTCGACTTTGCCTCGATGTCGTTTGACTCGTTCATAACGATTTCCGTGGGGAACGTGTCAGACGTTATTCATGCCCCGTGACTATCGCTACGTCTTCGTTATTTTTCACTGGATAACCATTCTCTCCTCGTAACTCTTTCCCACCTTTCTTCGGTCTTCGGACTCGATTCTCTCTCCCTCCTCGCCGAGTTTTTCTTAATCGATCGCGAAACTCGAGCACCCCCCCCCCTCGTGAGGTTCCCGAGCGAGCCAGCCAGCCTGTGTGTGAAATTTGAGAAACGCTGCGCTAGGAGTCCTCTGTCCGTTTGCCGATCGATGCTGCCGACACGAATCGTGCTCGCAGCCAGGAAAAGGTTCTTATATAGATTTCTGGATATTTAGGGCAATATCGCCTCACGGCTGCGACCGAGTGCCGCCGTTCCGGAGGAACCGAACTCCTCGGAGGGCTCGTTTCGACTCGATTCAACTTACTTTTCCCAGCCTTCCCCTGTTCCATGCCTCGATGCAAAATCATCGGCGACGATCTCGTGCATCGACGCGTTCCAATCACTCGAGCAAGCTTCCATATGCGGGATATTTCGAAAATTTCATGCACGAGCGTATGATTTCAAACGTACAATTGGTACTCTCTCTCTCTCTCTGGAGTATGATCGTTTAAACGTTTTGTGCGACGTGTTTCTTTGCAGAAACTCCAAAATTTCCATGTACGTACGTACGCCATTTTTCACATCATTTGCCTCGAACTATACCGATATACTCGCAATAGTGCCAGTAAGAACGTTGAATTTGAAACGTAGCCTGTACATACATAGCGTATGTCAAGTCTTTCGATGGATTTTTCCGTCGTGAATTCGCCACAGAGGTAGGGGAGAATTTCATTACGACGATCACGACAGTTTTCATTTCGGCTTTCTTTTGTTTACACGAACTTCCTACGCCTGGTCTCTATATTTTAATTGCTTTCCATCCACAACGGGCACAATCGTCGTTTCATTACTGGCCCGGCCGTCGGAAGGAGTTTGACTCGTAATATCTCGACAGTGCCACATTAAGACTCCATTATTGGACTGTCAAGCTGGATCTCAAGTTTAATCAATAGCCGGTCGGCTGGCTGGCTGGTTGCGGAGGCAGTCGCGGGCAATGAAATTATAGCGCGATGTAGCAAACAATATACAATCAATCCAGGCTAACAGATCGCACGTACCAGAATCAGTGGCTTCTTTCGCATTCATTCGTGGACTGATTGGACCGCGCGGACCATTGGTCGACGTGCAGTTTCCAAAGCAGTTTCTCTACCTTCCGATCGACTTCCGCTTCTTCACCGGAATCCCTCGGCTAGATCAGAGCCGCTGGCCGACCGAAATAATAAACGATGATCCCGCTGAGCGACGCGACACCGGCCAATTCGCAGCCCCAATTCGTTTTTACATTTTAATGGGAAAATTAATTTCGAAGCGTCGGCTCTCTCCCTTAGTCGCTCTAACGGGCCTTCCGGTTGCGGACTGCAACGTGTACACTCGTGGAGGCGAAAGTTTTTCAATTCTCGCGAAAGCCAGGGCCGCCTCATCCTTCGACAGTTTTTGGCAGTCGTCGAATCAAACGAGTATTGTCACCGGATGAAGAGCCGGACCATGAAACGTTAGCTCGTGAACGTAGAAGTCTGCGTTTTACCACCGTGTTCGACGATATTTAATTACGACCTGCTTTTTTTTTCGAGCAACCGAGCTAGACGAGAGGAGCGAAGTTATATCGAGCGAAGCGAAGAATGGGTCATGGTTTTCACAAAACCGCACGCCGCAGAAAGGAAGTCGAAGTTTGACGCAAAGTCGACGTCGTTCTCCTTCTTCTTCTTCTTCTTCTTCTTCTTCTTCTTCTCGCTTTCTGTCTCCTGTCTTTATTTTCTCCGCCGTTGGGAAGATCCATCTTTTGAAAGCGGCCAACGCGCGCAAACTCCATCTATCCTCGTTCTCCTTTCCTCGCCCTCTTTATTTGCTCTCCTTCTCCGCCGAGGCATCGCGCATCCGCCCTCAGGATCTAGTCCCTCGTTAATTTCGGATGTCCTCATTTACGCCTAATCGACTCGAATCGCCTGGCCGCAGCTAAATTATCGAACTTAACACGTGGAAGGGCAGCGGCCTGTCGTGGTGTGAACGCGCGTGAAACACGTTTTCAGGGCAAGCACCGAGTCGGGTATTCGCTATCACTCACACTATCACCCCGAGATTTCTTCTTGCTGCCACCCTGCCTCTATCGATATATCGATGTATCGACCGTGCGATCTCGAACGTTTCATCGATCCACGGTCGACGACAAATATCTTCCTTTTTCTTTCGTGCCCTCGAAGCTCGAGTTAGGCTCAAGTTAAATATACACGTGTGATTTTAATTTCGATCCTTACCTCTCGATTTTTTCGGTCACATTTTATTTTCGTGTTAAAGCGTTGCAGCAATGAATTTTTCATCCGCATGAAACGAGTATCGAGGGCACGCAACACATCGGAAATGTATTGCGTTCTCGTTTCAATCACGGTGGAATACATTCGATTAACTTGTTTCGAAAACTTCGAAAACACGCGTCACGTGGCATCACTTTGTCGAACTTTGCTCTCTGTTTCAGTGATTTTAAAAAAATTTCTCTTTTTTTCTCATTTTCCTTTTCCTTCTTCTTCTTCTTTTTTTTTTTTTTTTTTTTTAGTGTTTTCGCGGACCGCCTGTTCGATCGGTTTTTCGACTGTTTCGAGGCGGATTACAGTTGCCTGCGTTCGCTAGATTTCTGTCAGTTAGATTTCTTTCTCCGGATGGGATTCACTTCGCTCGAACGTGGCGTCTATCGTGACAAACGCTGTCGACGTCGTTGCTCTCGAGTCAGCGGAACTGGAAACGAAAATTGATTAATAAAATCGGCGAGAAACGAGACGCAACAGTTGCGTCCTTGCAAGTATTCCGCGAAAAATTCCTCCCTTTACTTCTTGAACGCAAGTTTCCCATAAACCGGGGAAGAGTGCAGAGGCTTTCGAAAGGGAAGAAAGTTTGCCGACGTTATTTGAATACACGTTACAACGGACGTTCAACATAGACACATCGAGTTTAAATTGAATTCGATAAACTTTCATCTTACAAGTTTCGGAAGCTGATCGAAACTTCGCAACGAGGAAACACGATCGTTGCCTCTTCTTTGGGAATTTTTTTCCCCTTCGCGTCGCTGCGAGAGCAACGAGGGACGCGACGTCGGTTGCGTTTTGTTTCCTTTCTCTCGTGACTCGATGAAAAAGAAACGAAACCGAAAGCGGCGCGTGGTTTTACCACGGACGTTGATGGGGGCGGGGCGGGGGAAAAAGAACGAAAGAAAAAGGAAAAGCAAAGTAACCGTGGTAGCAACTATCTCGGGGCGAAAGTTCGATAGATAGCTATATGTATCGCGCGACGCGTGAAAGCCGCGCGTCGTAAATCCGTCGACCACCCTAGCGATCAACGATGCACAAGCCCTCTAAGCGTTGTCGTTGCCTTTTGCTGGAAAGACGTGTGGCATGAGCACAACATGCAGAAGATGGTGGCAGGGGACAACACGGTCGCGCTGGTATCGCCTCTAAAACCGGCGACTTCCTACCACTTTCGGGTGCTTGCGGAAAATCACCTTGGAACATCAGCGCCAAGCGACATCCTTCATGTCAGTATCAAACATTTCAGCATATCTCAAAGAAAAAAAAAAAAAAAAAAAAAAAAGAAAGCAATTTTTATCATTTTACGTCACATTATGTTCATCTGTTCGTTCGGCTCGAGCACGACCGCCATCGTCGTTTAACTTTCTTATACGTCTCTCTTTTCACTCGGTCCACGCCGACTCCCCGTCCGTTCGATCGAATAAAATACGATCGCATCGACAAAAACCAACGACGCGACAACAGGCCCAAACGGACGGCGAGATCCCCGGCGGACCACCTAGGCACGTTATCGCCGAGCCCTTAGGACCGCAGCAAGTGAAGGTCACCTGGCAACCACCGGATCGATCCCTCTGGAACGGTGAACTTCTCGGATACACCATCAGCTACGCCAATCTCGGGTATCGTTGTCCGCTTACGGCTGTTTAGAATAGTTTCTAGCACACTTCGGGATCGTAGAATTTTGAGAGGAAGAGACCGGCCCTGTCCTCGGTCGAGTCTTCGTCGATTATCGCGGCATTAACAATGGGCCGACGATCGGTTCGCGTTTCCGCCGCCGCGGATAATTGCCTGGCAATTTTGTTCTCGCGAGCGGACGTTTCGCTTGCTTTTCCGCTTTTACGAAACGTCCAATTCACAGCTTCGACGACGTTCGCGCTTGCGATTATTCAACCGATTGGGCCAATTTTCCGATATAACGAGTCTAACTCTATATTAAGAAAAATTAGCGAGCTTCGGCGAGATCTGAAACTTCTTCGAATTCTCGTCTTGAGAGGTTTTCGAAGAACTTCGACAACGTCGGCCAGGACGGGACAGGCTCGAACGATATTCGTCGTTAACCATTCCGAAACGATGGAATTCCTTCGCTGTCGGGATTCCACGGATTCCCGATTATAATTCGCGACGAGTCGCGGCGGAAACGCGCCTGGCGGACTCGTGTACTCTCGTCTGCGAGAAAAGGAAATTTCATATCGACTGAAATATATATATATATATATATATATATATATATATATACACATATACATACGGGTGTTACAAAGAAGTGAAGGGGAAAGGAGGGGAAGTTGGAAGAATCAGAAGACTATTTTTCGCTCCAATTTGCACGGGGGATGGGTTTAAGTATCGCAGAGTTCCGCGCGTTTCTTCTCGCGCGCTTTATCTTTCCGCCTCAAGGAACCATCGACCGTGGCTTTATTTCAGGGGGAATGATCAATCGGTGAACATCACCAGAGTGGGAATCACGGGAAACGGGGACGGTTCGTACGATTATAGGCTAACCAGCCTCCGGAAGTACACCCAGTACAGCGTGGTGGTGAAGGCGTTCAATAATAAAGGCGACGGCCCAGGATCTGACCCAGTGACGGTGCAGACCCTCGAAGACGGTGAGCGAACGACATCAAGGTTATTTCCCTTTTATTTTTTTGTTTGTCTCTCTTCGTTGCATACTCCCTTCCTTTTCTCGTTTGCTTGTTCTTTCAGTTCTTAGCGTGTGTCTTGTTGTGTATTTATTTTTAAATTAGAATTTTCTTTTTAATCGTTTTATTGTCCCGTTTATCGAGGAGATAAACGCTTCTCTTGATATTCTTAGTGGACAAGATCGACATTTTTGAATTAAAAGGAGCAGACAAAACTACACTTTGAAAGTAAAATAAGAGGACAGCTTTGCTAATCGATACCGTACCGAACTCGCGGATTCAAATTGCTTGCTTCTGCAAGAGAGAATACAAAGTGTACCATTTTAATCTATAAATGCAATCATCACAGAAATTATTCGCCATTAAAAAAATTTTGCTCTGTTTTGAGAGGGCAGTGAGGTTTGTCTCGTAGATAGACGCGTAATTTTTCACGTGTCAGTCGATGCAGCAGAACTCTACATCTAAAACTCTAAAAGTTTAAGAGACATTTCTTACATGCATTTGTTCTTCCCCGTCTTTTATACGATAGACTTTATAAAATTAAAGGTATCCCCTAAACTAACAATTTTTCATTATACATAGGTTAATACCTTTTTAGAGAGAATGACCTGCTGCCTCGATTGACGTAAAAAAAAAAATTACATAATTGAAAAAACAGTGGTGACTTTCATATATCCTATCTCACTGTCTATCTAGAGGCAAGCTAAGTATACCAAATTACTGTTCTCAAACCAAAAAAAAAAAAAAAAAAATACATTTTGACGAATAGTTTCGGAGAATAATTGCATTCGTAGATTAAAATGGAACACCCTGTAATTTCTCATGTTCTTCTTCCCCTCTTCCCCGTGGTTCTCGTGGAATAAAATAGATACGCAAGTAGATGGAGCAACCGGTTTCGTTATCCGCAAACTAATCTGAACGTCTCCCTCGCGAACGAGAAATATCTTATTCGGGTATTTTCGAGTTGAAACGAGGGCATTTCTCTCTGCCTCAACGAATCGTGATAAAGGATAATCGGCTGACTCCGAGCAGTTCCCGGATTAATGTACAACAAAATGCGGCGCGTTCTCTCAATCGCTGATGAGGCAGGCCAAAGGTCCTCCTCGCGCTTCGCCGCGGAAAATTAATTTCCACGGGAGCAGTTTACACCCGGTGAGCCGCAATAACACGGGCGCGGATGTAAAAAAGATTTGCATGCACGCTACGTCTCGCAAGGCGGGGCTCATTAACTTACGTCCCCATTTTTTACCCCAATGACCTGTTGTTCTAACTTGTTGAGTTCCAACCCTTGCAAGTATCGTGCCGCGTACCCGCGCGGTAAAAACGCAGCCCCCATCCTCGTTTGAAACGATTAAGCACGCGACAGTCGCGGCAGCGATACTTCCCCCGGCGCTAAGAAACTTCCACGAAGATATTTATTGGTGTTTCGCCATACCACGAGAATATTTCCAACGCTTCACGCTCCACATTGCATTAAGATCTATGCGATCCTGTTATCCTCCTCTGTCTTTTACTTTCCTCGAGTTCTCGCTCGTTGTACTACGTTACGGACACAACGCATCCCCTTAAATTGAACTATTAGGAAAATTTTCCAACTCACGAGTTTGCGAGCTGCTGGAGGTTTAGTTACTACTTACTAGGTTACCGAAAGCAAACTTCGCCGTTTACTTTTCATTAGAGGAAGTTTGCCGATCTGCGCAGCGCTGTATCGATAAATCCGCGTCATCCAGGCACAATGTTTCCGAGATATTATTTTCTATGGGGGGGGACTAAACGTGATCACTTCTCGATTTTGCGAAACTTTTGTCTGCACGATTCTTGGAGGATACTTCAACTTCAACGATAGATGATACGTTCGTCGGTAGTAGTTTAAGTTTCGGATGTATTTATTATGCCACTACAAAGAGAATACCGAAAATCTTGCAATAACGTCTGAGATAAAAGGTAGACAAGACGAAAGAGCATAAATTAACGTTTAAGTTTAAATAAATCGCATTAAAGGTGAATCACGGTCGATTCAATCTTAGACAGAGAGTACCTAACTAATTCCACAGACTACGGCCTGAAATAAACTTGAAAGCATCTCGTCGTTTCACGTAGAATCGAATTCTAAAAGAGAATTTTGTAATCTAGCGCTTGTATAATGTTTGCCAATATTATTACGTAACAATTAATTAATTAGCAAATGATGAGCACGTTGCGTTTACATCCACAACTACGAGTACAGCTAGCTTACTTCCAAAACGTATTAAAGATAACAAAATTTTAATAATACCGTAAACATCGCTTAATATGCAAATATCGTGAACTCGAGGGTTTCCTGGTACAGTTTAGAAACATCCATCCATCCATCCATCCATCCATACGCTTAACCGAACTTTGCCGCGAGAGTTGAAGTTCAACGACGAGCATCCACGATGCATGAAATCTGCCCATCATTCGCGCGATTTCCGTGGTCCGTTCCGCTTGAAACAATGGCGTCGCTTAATTGCGCGGTTTCCTTTGCCAACACTCGAGGAAACCGGTCGTGCCACATTTTCCAGCGAAACCGTCAACCGACGATAATCCCCGGCTACAACTGTGCTATATCTCTATGAAAAAAGAGAAAAGGAAAAAGGAAAAAGAAAGGGGGGCGGGAGGGAAATGTACAACAGCGTTTTGACCGTTGGATTTCTCCAGAACAAATTTCTCTCTGTCGTAAGTTTCGTCGAGAGCAATCGGAAACGCCGTGCAGTCGCGTTCCATTTTCTCTTCCGAGTTTTTCTCGGTTTTGCAGAGGACCCTGCATTGTCGCAGCTGGCCATCGAACGAGCTTCCTCGCAAGGGGAAACACCCCTCCTCCCCATCCGCGTGCCACGAAAACCACGGACGAGAGTGGATGTATTTCCCTTTGTGCGGAGTGCACACGCGCGTGCCGCGCCGCTTTTCCTCGTTTGACACTTGACCCAGTGGAAAAAGATCGCGAGACTCACGCTCTCTTAACGAGAGACAGACGAATCCCTGTGTAGTTCGCGCCGCGTGTATCGTGTACACAGAGGAAACGATTTTTCGAGTAACGAGCGGCGCCGAGAGATCCGATCGATCGATTGATCGGCCCCTCCCGCCCCCCCGCGCGGCACCGGTTTCTCGCTTCAAGAAATTGGCACTCGAGGAATTCTACCCTCCCAATCAGGAACGCAGGAAAACAATCCACTCGACACCCGAGTTTACCTCTTCCCTCGCCCGACGAAGTCGTCGAATTTCCTCTCGAAACTGAAAACTCCTAGTCACGCCATTTGCCGCGGCCGTCGGTAACCAGAGCCGCGACTCCGTTGTTCCGCCTCCTCGCTTCGAATTTCCACAGAAATAGCCCAGGATACCGGTTTTCTCATCCTCTTCCTGCTCGTCTCCCCAGCATTTCCCACCGTGAAGGTTAATTTTCACCGGTCGTGGCCAACCGCTGCATGCCGAACCTATCTATAGACCACGTATACACCATAATGACGTGTATACAGTTGTATACAACGACACGAGCGACGAGCAGCATTCGCAGCGAGTTGTACGGGTTACGATTTGACGCAGTTCCAAGCGCCCCGCCGCAGAACGTGGCGTGCGCCGCGCTAACCGGTCAGAACATCCAGGTGACCTGGAAACCACCGCCTTCCGACAAAGTTCACGGGGTCGTGCAGGGCTACAAGTTGCTGTACGAGGCGGCCAGCGTGGTTCTCGAGCAGCAGGCAGGCAGGGAGACGAAGATCAGCCATGCACTGAGCACTGTGCTACACGGGCTTAGCCCGTACACCAATTACACCGTGCAGGTGCTGGCTTACACCAGGGCCGGCGAGGGTGTCGCCAGCAGCCCGATTTCCTGCACCACCGAAGAAACTGGTAAACCATTTCCTACATTGCTCTCTCTATATATATATTACTGTCGTGTATCTCTCCTGTTTCGGTGGCACGCAAACGAACAAGTCGAACCATCGGCAAAGCAAATTTTCGAGTGAAGTTTCTGTCTCGAAAGAGTCGAGAGAGTCGGGATAGCTTGCGGATTCGATCTCTAGCGGGTGCTTCTGCATCGTGCTGTTGATGTTTCGATAAATCAATACGAGAGTCTACGAGATTCGATCGGTCAGTTTGTCGTTTTGCGATTGAGATTGGGAAGGCCAGGACGGTGGTTTAGTGGGTGGATCGTGGACGTAAGTCGGCTAGACTCGGGTTGCTGGGATTATTGAAACGTTAATGGGCTGTCGGGCGCTGGTGGTCAGCATCGGTCGAAGGTACTAAAATTATCGAGCTCCTTGAATTAGCCAACCACGATCGATTTTGATTTCCCGTGAATTAGGTTTACACGGACGACCAACATACCGTACCTTCCGGCGTTTCTATTTTCGTTTAGTTGTGTTTCCTTAATTCTTTCACTACGACAGGCGGCTATACTCACTTGTTAGTCCATTTGCTCGTCACTTACATTTTTACGAGTGACTATGATCGCCTGCTATTTTTGCACGCTCTGTATCTTGTTCTGGGCTTACTGTGTCGATAGTTTGGTGCTTGGTTTTATTGCCTCTCACAGTTCGAAGCAGTTCATTAATATAAAGAAATATCAAACACATTTCATATCTCTAAGCTTCAAGTCTCTAAAGGTTCGTCTGAACGCTCGTTCAAGCGGGAGCATCTCGTGGCGAAATGATTAGTGATTAATTATAAAACACGAGAAATTGCGTGAACAGCCGGTGCGTCTACTATCGCGGCTAAACTTTCATCTTTCAAAATCACTCCATTTCCATCGGGAAATATTCCCGAGCAGCCACTGCGCGGAATATATTTCACCACCGTTTAACCCAAAAGGAGTTGAAGCTGCAGTCCAAAAATTTCTAGCCAAACGCTGGCTCGAACGACAATCACGGCGGTGCGTGCTTTGTAGCGGAAGCAGAGGCAGGGCCACTTGCAGCCGCGAATTCCGGAGAATTCGGCGCGGCTGTTTAACGAGGGGAAACGCGAACGAAAAGAGTCAATGACAGAAAGTTTCGCGGCGCCTTTGAAGTTAACGTCGCGCCGAGTGTGGCTCTCGTTTCCCATTCGACGGTGGAAACTCGACTCGGCAGCTGGTTTTCCATTAAACCGTAGCTGCACACGTGCCGCCACGCGTACGCGCGCCGGCTCGCTCGAAATTCCGCGAAATGGGTCGCGAATAATTGTATCGCGTTATCGCGAAACTCGTAATAACGCGCGCGACGCGCGGCGCTACAACGCCTCGGCACACCGGGACACACCGGGCGTAATCGAAATTTCGTGTATCACAAAGAAAACGCCTGGCACCCCTGCCCCGGGGTCAGAGGACGTTTGTCGATTGCAGAAACTCGGCGGCGCTAGCGAATCCTGCCTCCCGCCTCTTTATAAACCGATGTTGTTAGTTGCCGAGCACCGATTCGTTTTTTGAGCCCGTGCAGCAGACAGCTCCCGATACACAGCCGAGATTTTTTAATTGCGTGTCAATGAGCTGATAAATACAGGGCACTTCACAGTTCGGCATAACACAGCTTTGCTGGATATGAATTATAAATTGCGAAATATAATCGCGGCGTGATTCTCTGTGCGTGGATAAAGTTTGTCGAGATATTTCACATCAGCGTGTATATATGTGTGTGTGTGTGTGTGTGTGTGTGTGTGTATAGGTAGTCGAAGCTTGAAAATTGCAGCGGGTGTTAAACAATACTGGATCTCAGCGAGTGCCGCTGTATTTAAACAGGATCGATAGTCGTCAAAAGAAGGATATTAAATTCTATACGAGGGAATTTCTTCCTCCCCGGAGAACGAGACAAATTCAGGAAACGACGAACAACGTTAGAAGATTCCACGATAGAAACGGATTTCCGAATCTTTGCAACCGTCGATTCGGAAATGGAGGCTGAGAAGTGGAAAGAGACAGACGTGTTCCTTCTCATCCTGCCAATTCTAAATTTAAACCGTGTCGCGATCGATCATCGACGTTTCCTGTGTTCTTCCTCTCGTTTTTTTCTCTTTCTTTTCTCTTTTTTTTTTCCCGCTGCACATCCGGGGCAACCATTAAGCCCGGCTGTTCTGCTCTTAGTTCCGGACGCGCCGGAGCGCGTAAAAGCGGTGACCAGTAACGAGGACGCGATGGTGATATCTTGGCTGCCGCCGCGGCGGCCAAACGGAATCCTCACCAAGTACACCGTCTATATCCGGGTGTTGGACCAGGGCCAGGAGGTGAAGATCACTAAGAGTTCGTTGACTGCGCAGTACCTGCATCACGAGGCGACCGGGTTGAAGCTGCGCGAGTCCTACGAGGCCTGGGTTACGGCCTCGACGAAAATGGGACAGGGACCTAGCACTCCGGTCATCAAACTTCAGCTGAGCAGCACTGGTAAGCCGACGTGCGTCGAACGCGAAACTTTACTTGCCTCTCTTGCTGGAAACGAAGTAGAAACGTTTCTTCGTTTCACAACCATCCCCTATGGCTGTTTCTTTCTCTCCTCTTTCTTCCCCCCTCCCCCTCTAGGAGGGATTGATTCGAGCAGCTCGCTCGATTCGCCGAACGATCGCTGCCCGGAAACGTCTGGAAAATTGGGCCAATGAACGTGGAAGTTTGATGAAAAATTCGTGAGCCACCGGTCCCGCGAGAAACAGTCCGCGCGATGTTGGTTTTGTGCCTCGATATTCTATCCCCTCCCCGCCCTTGTTCCCTCTTCTCTCTATCGTTTTCCGTTTTTCATTCGCCGAGTTTCGCTCGAGTTTGTCTTTTCACGTTTTTAAAATTCAATTATACGCCACCCGCCGTTTTTTGCACGCCGATTGCGAAAAATATATCGGCGCGCCATTGTACTTACAACGATACACATTCGTTTCGAATTTTACAAATTTTCGCTAAAAGTTTGCTATTATTGCGCGACCGAGGTGTTGGGAATTTGATTTGAACAAAAAACGCTTCGTTGGAATATCGACTCTCGCGGTCGATTTTTGGCAATTTGATGCTACTTGAAGCTACAGAAGCTACGTTTGATGAATTAACAACTACGACGTGTTTTAAAATGCGAGGGTCGCTGCGATTTAATCTCTCTGCGTCTTGTAAAAGCTAAACAAAGTTCCTCTTCCTGAAGCCCGTAATGTACATCGATTTCTCTCGCAGGTGAAATTGCGCCCGTCGAGCAAAAGTCGTTGATAAATCTTTCAACGATCTGTTCACTGCCTCGTTTCATATGCATAGGATGTTTAATCGACGTTACTTCCCGCGATTCTTTACGTTTGACTTCGACCGGCTACGAAGTTCGTAGCGATCGACGTGACCCCCCCCCCCCCGGCCAATGTATAGACGACTTCCGGGAATTATATATTTCAATCAAAGCGGCCGAGGCTCGGCTTCGCTCGAATAATTGAAATTTTCGTCTTTGCCGAAATCGGTGCTGCAGCCGGCCGTTTCTCGAATTACTCGTTAAAAATTCCCTACTGTCGAGCAACGTAAGGTCGAAGCTGGAACGAGAAGGGAGAGAGAGAGAGAGAGAGAGAGAGGAAAATGGACGAGGAAAGTTTCGAAAGTGAACTCAAACACGGATCATAGCTGGAGGAAGTTTAACGAAGAGCAAGGATAACCGGGACTTTTAATTAGTTCCAGCAGCTATAATATCGTTCGGAGTACCGTTGGTGATGCCGTGGAGAATGGACGTCAATATGGCCTGTCTCGCCGTCGGTAATCCACGACCAACGGTGGAATGGCGTCGCGGCGACACCAAGTTGCAACAGAAGTAAGTGCGAAACGTGTGCGAGAGTGTGCGTTCAGTGGCGGATTGACGTAAAAAAAAAAAAAAAAAAAGAAAACAAGGGAAATCATAAGAAAATCATAAAAACCTTGCGAGTGGCCACTTAATCACCGCTGAAGATTCTGAGAAAAATATGTCCGCGAAATAAAATTTTAATCGCCGCATTATTTCTTTTTTCTGTTCCGAAGAATCTGATCTCGCTGTGCATAAATTTCAAAAAGTCCATCGCCAAAATTATCAAAAATATCACCACTAAAGGTATTAGAAAGTACACAGGGTGTCCCAGTGTTGAATTAAGAGAAGGATGACACTACATCAAAAAGTAATAAATCGAAAATGAAGAATAAGAATTTTTTCATTTGAGGTCTGTTTTTAAGAAAATTTGTTGCTAAGAAAATAATCAACCTTGTATTTGACTTCAGCTAATTCTGCACTGAACTAAACAGTAAAGAGGAAATAAGTCAAGAGCAAGTAGAATTTTTTCATAAGACGCTTCGTTTTCGAGAAAACTCGATTTAAAACTTTATCGGCTAATTTTTAACTAGATATATTCAAACTTTATTTCCTTGAAAATGAGGCCACGAACAAGAAAATTTTATATTTCTCATTTATTTTCGCAGGTAGAATAATCTCTTATCAATTGCACACTCCTGTGCAGTCCAGGATTAGCGAAATTCAACTGATAAATTTTCAAATTTAACAGATGACTTGAAAGAAGATTTTACTCTTTATTTTTCCATGTAGAATTACTCTATTCTTCAATGTACCATGAAATATTGTGTACTTTCAATGTACCTGAACAATATATAAAGTCTCTAAAATACAGAACTCATTGCGATATTTAATATCTATATCAAGTTTCCATCTAGGTTTCTCATTTCTTATCACTCGTGTGTATATAATTCCGTGAAATTCATCCACGAATCTTGAAGTACTTTAAACACTACATACAAGATATGTATGTAATCATGAGTTTTCTACAATAGATCAGACATCGGGCCGGACAACACGTTAACGCTGAGGAACGTTCAGAGGACGCACGAGGGCAACTATTCCTGTCACGTGAAGAATCCCCTTGGCTCCGATGAAATCGCGTACACGCTGCAAGTGCAAGGTATGTGGAACCTGAGAGAAAAAAAATTCCATCGGTGGTCCAGATTTTTCATTTTTTAACGCCGTTTAACATTAATCGCTTTACCGTAGTGTCATAATTTTATAAACGAAAAAAGTCCTCTTAACTCGACTCGAGGCAAGTGGAAACCTTACTTGATTTCTCGAGGACTTTGAATAGATATTGAGTAATGTATTTATTGGTATTTTATTTTATTTCGAATGGGTTGATCACTCGAGCAGAGAGAAAAAAAATTGTTGCACATTCCATGTTTTCCAGACGCGATGTTTTACGACTCGGCGATCCATGAAATTCTTTAAAAAGTTCTTACCTATCTATTTTATAGTGTTCTTTTTTTTATGGACTCTGTGCACTAGAGCATATGTAGGATGCCCTAATTTTCTTCTATGCGAAGCTATGGCTGCATAAAAAAATGAAAGTAAAAAAAATCTCATAAATGCAAATTTATTTCGATAAATCTTTCCGTGAGGCACGCGTGATTAAATTACACACGTTCGATTTAATAGCGGCAAGTACATCCCGCAACTACATAAAATCACTTTATTGCCTCTCTCCCCCTCACCCTTTATATCCCCCTTTGAGGCTTATCATTTGAAACTGCGATGTAAAAATTCCTTTTTCGCGGTATGCCATTCATTCGATTTAAAGTTCTTGCATCGGGCATTTGAAACTCGCGTAAAGGGTTTACCGCGTGTCGTCTCGTAACGTTGTTTCACCGATTAGGGGATAATACGGCCGCGGACAACCACGATGGTGAAGCGAATCGGGTCAACCAGCCGAGCCACGTTGAAAACGCGAATCGACGTCGCCTCCCGGCAAACTTTCGTCAGTCTCGCGTGTGTCGCGCGTATTATCGTGGCAATGAACAAGAATGGGCCGCGGTTGTTCTGGAAAAGCCAGTCGTCGATGGGGAAAAGGTCGGTTCGTTAAAAGTTACGCCGAACTATTTTCCGTTTCGACGGGCCGTATAATTATTCCACGTCGAATAAAATATGTAGCTCAAACACGCTCGTCGTTACAATTGCGCAAATATTTGAACATCTACTGACGTTTAATACTGTTTAATTAAATGACTTAGTGTTTTATTATGATCGTCATTTTATTATGAACTTTTATGGTGTAAACTATTAAGCAGAATAAAATTTCTTTGTTTAAACGAATTGCTCAGCTCCTTGTCAGCTGGATCATCGCACTAATTTGCCTGATAATTGTCGTCGAAAAATCACTGTTGGCGAATAATTCGATTTGAACTTCGTTGATTATGCGCTAGATTTATTTCCTGTAGTTAAGAAGATCGGTCGCTTCTGGTCTCTAGAGATGACAGTTAATTCCGTCTGAATGAACTAAGCTTAGTCCCGAGTAATTCTGCTTAGCTGATTAACTACAACTGACAACTTAACTAAAACTAACTGCTGACTCTCCTGCTCAGAGCTTTCTTCCAGAAGACGTTCATCCTTTCTTTCGAAAGATTTTAAAAAGGTTCGAGTCGTAAGACATGTTAAGACCAATTAGGAAATGTGAGAAAGATTTCCAGAATTTCTCCTTATCATTCCACGAGATTAACTTGCGTGGTGTGGCAGTTGTGGAAAACGGGCCTATCATTTTCTGGAAATTGCCTATTGTCTCGTTGCGTTCGAAACTAACTGACATTTATCGAGAGACTCGATTACAAATTATTCAAACTATCTAAACGTGATGTGCGAAAATTCTCTAAACTTAATAAACTGCTTCTCTGAAAGCATGTCCGCATCATAAATTAGTGTTCACACCGTTGGTCTTAATACTTTCCGGGGTGGGATGTTTGAAACGACAATTGCGTGTAAGTAATATTGCTTACGTAAGAATCATCGTTATAAAAACATTAACATTACAAAACAACGATGCAATTTTATTATTTTATAATAATAATCAAACCCATTAATATGATGAATTTCACATTTGTTGTTTTTTACAATTGGTTAAAAGACAACTGGATGATCTTACCAGAATTAATGTTAATTTCTGATTGAAAAAGAAATGTAATTGTATAAATCTATTTATTTTAGTTGTCATTTAAATTATAACGATTCACATGTAGACTATCCTGATTGTTCGAGTGTTAATAGATATTTTCATTTATTCTATTTATATTGATATTTTTGGACAACCAAAGTCAAGCCCTGATATGTGACCCCTTGTCAATGATTTAATATATACTTACAGCTGGTGTGGGTGGAATACTTTTGTCAGAAACACTTGGTCACGCGGAACGTTACGAGGATCGAACGTGGAACGCGGCGACGATACCGATTTCCCTGTCGTTCGAATCCTCGCGGTCGTACGTGACGACAGATTTCGAGGAAAATATGTTCGGCGCGACGTGCGCCGAGTTTTCTGATTTCTCTTCCTGTCGCCGGCTCTATGGTCGCTATATCTCAAGCTGAGCAAGAATAGATCGCGCCTGGAAACTTCGCTCTGAAATTCGTCAAACAGTTTCTTGTAAATTAGAAATTCCATCCAAGTACCTTGAAAGTTTCGTTAACTTGCAAATCGTTGTCAGTCGTTGCACAGAGTCGGCGAATCTCTACGAAGAAATTTAAAGTCGACGAAAGATAAATCAATTTCAGAGTTGAACTCTACCGAACATGTGAATACAACGCGCGCGATAGGATTCCATTTATTCGAATTCGTCAGGGGACAAACAGCGTAATTGGAATTCGTATGATAATAACACTCCAATTTCCCTCGCTTATATCCCGATTACTTTCGCAATCGGAGTTCACGTTCGGATTCAATCGACGAAAGTGCAGTTAATCAAGCATCGACTAAAATTTCGTTCGAGTGAATCCGGATAAATGGCTAACTACGGTGACTTACTTTCAGTAGAAATCTTGCGGTCAACTCTGCCGTGCTAGTCCGTATCTAGTTTTAACAAACAGAAGCGTCTTTTGGTGCACTGTGAAAAATTTCTCGCAAATATGAAAATTACTATCTGGAAAGAAAGAGATTTGTTATAAAACGAAAAGTTATAAATTCAAGTTACGTTTCAAATCAAGATGTGGGATCGACAGATTACGAGAAACGGCTTCGCTTTATCGTTTTCCAATTCATAACTCGACGCGATTAATCAGTGTTGATGACAAGCGTTTCACAGTGAATCAAATCACCTGGTCTGAATCGTGCGACTTTGCGCAGTGCCGCCAACCCCTCCGACTTTGCTCGCCACCGGGACCACAACCGACGCGGTCCAACTGCAGTGGAAACAGGGCGACAATGGAGGCGCCCCTATCAAGGGATTCTTGTTGGCCTATCGTCGAGAGTTCTCCGAATGGGAGGAAGTGATGCTCGATAGGAAAGCAAACACGCATCTCCTGGAAGGTTTGCAGTGCGGCACCAGGTACCAGTTCACGTTGGCAGCCTTCAACAGGATTGGTAGCGGAAGCGCCAGTAAGGTCGAGTCAGCCAAGACAAATGGAACGAAACCCATTGCTCCTACGAAACATCAGCTAATCAAGGCGAACCAGACGTTTGTTATATTGGAGTTGACTTCCTGGCAAGATGGGGGCTGCCCTCTGTTGTACTTCGTGGTCGAGTACAGGAGACTTCCGGGCGCCTGGTTGCTCGGTGAGTGTTGCGTCGCAACCGGTACAGGTGACTCTGGTTAATATTAAATAAACTGTCGTAAAAAAAAAGAAATAAAATAAAAATAAAATAAAATAAAAAATTGTACAACATAAAACTCGTTCGAAGCTTTTATTTTCGAAATGCATCGTTCATTTTATTTTCAGATGTTTTTTTATTAGCAAAGTGAGGACATTTTTCTTCACATAGTATGTAGAAACATTGAAAAAATTTTCTTTGTTGGGTCTGGATCTCTAATGGATTTGAAGATTGAAGCCTTCCTTTTTTATAACGACTTCTTGACGAAAACTTGAAGTTTGATTTTCTTTCATCGTTTTATCGATCTTTCAATGTTAGATGACGACGACAAACTTAGACGACGAACATTCAAGAAACTTTCATATTCAGAGTTCAATAAAATGACGGAAAAGAATCGTACAAGTTTTTAAGAGTCGTTGTACAAGGCTTCGATCTTCAGATCCATTGTAGATTCAATCGTTAAAAATATTTTTCGATGTTTTTACGTAATATTTTCGAGAAGAAAAATATCTTCGCTTTCATTCATTCGAATGTAAAAACATTTTAGAATGAAACGAACGATTCATTTTGAAAGAGCCTTCAAAGTGAGCCAGTGTTGTACTATCTTCTTCACAAAATTATAACAATATTAGTTTCAGTGTGCATCTCGAGATGAATAAATTTCGTCGATGATGTATTTCTAAGTGAGAAGAATACCTTTAGAAACTGAAACTATTGAAGTCTTAAATCTTTTTGCACAATTGAATCAATGAAACAGAGATCGTAGATTGCTAGTTTATATAGTTAATAAAGTACAGACGCACAGCGCGGCTAGAAAAAAAGAATATATATATATGTGTATATATTCCCAAGAGAGAAGCCTCTCGAAAATCCTCGTGCATGAAATAGATGCTCGAAACTCGCCATAGGACGCAACATGTTACGGTCTGTTTCACGCGGCAACGACCCTAATTCTGTTGCAGTGTCGAATAACGTGTCGCCGCAATCGAGATTCTCTATATTGGACCTGGAAAGCGGCACCAAATACGAGCTCCGTGTCACCGCGTACAACAACGCGGGCTCGACGCAGGCCGAATACCTGTTCAGCACGCTGTCGCCGACCGGCAGTAATCGAATGCACGACGAGCAACCGCCGGAAACCGAGGAGACCTCTTTGTTTTTTGACGCTCACGTGCTGGCGCCCAGCGTGATCTCGCTTCTGGCCGTGTTCCTCGCTGTGGCTGGCGTTTGCTTTTGCTTGAAAACACGTAAGTCTGCTTCTGCGGTCGGACTGCAGATCTGTCGATCGTTGTCGTCGTCCGTCCATTATTCATATCGGAATTTTTTTCTCTTCGCACGTTCGTTCGTTCGTTCGTTCGTTCGTTCGGAGTGCTCATCATTCGTCGAAACGACGAATCGAATCAACTTGGCCGGCGTCCGTGTGGTAATTAGACGTAGAATATACGACCGGTGCCAAGAAGTCTCGCGTTTTCCGCGAGTGCTGGCCGAAACGTTCTCGCGGAACGTGTTTATGGACACCGGTCGTGGAAATTCCCAATTGGCTTGAAAATTCAAAGTCATTTCCATTCGTTGCCGTTATCGCGCCCGCTCGAATAACCATACATATAATTAAAATCGCTGGGGGCCATGTATATTTCGTTCGTATTGAAACAGGCATTATCAAACAAAGAAGCATTGAATCGACGTTCAATTAACGATACTAGTTTCGCGTGCGTGCATGCATTTAAATATACGACCCGCACGCACACGCGTAACGAAAATCATCAGAACATCGGAATTCGTGTCTATAGCGCGTACGAAATTCATCCGTATATACGGATAAATTTATATATATATATATATACTATATATCTCGTGCATTCAATCGCGAACCATCGAACTTAACTACACTACGCGTAACAACCATACTTTGATCCACCGTCAACTTAAACTCTCGACGATAAAATCCAACGTCGATCGAATCACGATAGCTACTTCTATCAGAAGAATCGTTTGGGAGTTTAAATTGGAAAATGACGAAAGAGAAGAAAAAAGTGAGACGCACATGCAACGTTTAAAATTTTTCACAGAGTTTAAACCCTGAAGAGACCAACAGCCGACTAATTCTGTCTACTTAAATTTTTTAAACAAGCCTGTGTATATATATATATATATATGCATGTGTGTACAGATCGATCGCGAAAGGGAGCTAAAAGGGAGGATGGAGAGATTGAATCGAAGGGCAGAAATCGATCGCTCGCTAGAGGCTCAAAGTACACGGATAGGATTTCAGTGGTGGCGGCAATTTGCATGAAGCCTGAAGGGCGTGTTGGCGCCGCACTCGTGCCACTCGTCGTTATTGAGTAGCTAAACGTCGCAGGATTGTGCTCCAATTACTATATCTGTCGCGGAGGCACCTTTGAGGGGTGGCGAACCGCGAGATATCATCGGTTACGACGAGTGCAAAATTGATTCCTCTGATTTTCGTTTCATCCTTCTTCTTCGCTTCACGTTCGTTCCTCGTCCTCTTTGCACGATGGATCTAACGGAATGCCGTGCCACGTTTTTATTAATTTCACTTCCATCAACATCGTCAGGGATCGATACGTTCGTACGGAACGAATTCGATTAATTAATACCTTGGCGAACGAGGCAACCGCGCATACATCGCGCAATTATATCCGGTGTCGTTGATGCTAACGCGACGTGATCATTTGCGTGCAACGGCCGAAAACTATGCGCTTCGCGATGATTCGGAACGGTGTGGAACGGTGGATTCTAAATCGTCGGGCTTTCATTGTTGCCCGCGTGCTTTTTCGGGGAGAGTTTGCTTTGAATACTGGTAATAACACAGCAATTTCGATGTTAACTTTTCTAGCGAAATCGCACCCCCGAGGCGGATAAATATACGCAAACTCTAATTTAACGTCAATTTAGTATCAAAATTAATATACCAATCACAGTGGTTTGATAGTTCGCGATATTAATTCGAAACTATGGCCTCGTACATTCCATTAAAAGGCCGCTTTTATTGAAATGAGATAGTATATTTCACCCGTATTGAAATCATAGTTTGAAATCCGAAGTGGAGCTCGAGTTTAATTAAATTAAATTAAAGTCCCTCGGTCTTCCAAAGACCTATCGCAACCAAAACGGTGCTATTAATTTATGCATTCTATTGATACTTCTTACTGTCAATCGATGTATTTTATCGACATTTAGGATTTTCTTTTTAAATAACGCGTGACTCAGCTGCAACTAAAATAAGTATAATTACATGTTCAGTCCAGGGCCAAGTTCTTTGATCGTTGAAAGTCACAAAGGCGACCTCAGGGTTGAAATTCTCTCTGACAGCGTGCTGGAGACGTCAGGTCTTTGGTTTACAGCGGTTTGGAAGGGTCTAAGACGCCATACTTTGACAATGTTTATATAACTTATAGCGGCCCAACTTTCTTATTTCATTTTTTTAAATTCTTATTTCGTTTCTCTTTTTTTTTTTTTTTTTTTTTTTTGTTAACACTAGACGCACCAAGCTGGGTCAAGCGATCACTTTTCAAAATTTACTTTAAAATCGTACATTCATTGTTAGTTCTTTCGCTAATCTGACTTTCTGTAAATTCTTATATTATCCGATCGTTCAATTTCTCGCTTTCTGTTTTTCTCTTAGCTTATTACTTTTTACCGAGAAAAATTCTTTGCATACCCTATGCACCGCGAGAAATTTACGTGTTTTTCTGCAGTTTTGCAAATGGAACCTTAGTTCCGGAATCAGATACACTTCTCAAGTTATTCATCGAGCAACAAAGTATACAGAATATTGCGACGAGAGTGGTCTGATCGCTTCGAGTTTGCGTCAGACAACGAATGTTCATCTAGACCTCTCGATCATCCACGCGTGGCTTTAGCGTGGCGCGAATGAAAAATTACGTAAAAAATGGAGAGAAAGTGCTAATGTATGACGATGATTGCAGACGCGGAAAGGTCAGGTCGAGCGAACGATCCGAATTCGCAAACGCAGGCCGCGCTGGAGAACAAGCACAACATGGAGCAGAGGGAACAGTACTACGCGACCGTGAGGAAACCAGGCCAGCAGTCACCCTGTCGCGAGGTGAGCGCGCTGGAAAGAATACCCGAATATTCCGAAGACATTTATCCGTACGCCACCTTCAATCTGCCCGAGCAGGAAAACCTGTCGGCGAACCCGATGCGACAGGCGTTCTACTACGAACGTAGCGAAACGATGCTGCAAGGCAATCAGGTATGAGTACCGATCAGAAATGAAACTATCCACGAAGAATCGATAGTGAAACTGTGTTTCTTCTTTTTTCTTTTTTTTTTTTTTCGAGGGCACGGCGACGAAACTTTCTTTCCAACGATCGTGCTTTTTATTCGAACTTTTTTCTTTTTTCATAGCCAGTGATTTTTAATTTAATCGACCGAGAAAACCGGAATTTATCTCTTGCACACGCGTCTTTCGTCTAACGTGACGTAGCCAGCGTGTATCTTCATCGAGAGATCGAACGATGTATCCTCGTGTACGCGCGGCAGAGATCAGGTCGATGATATATTGCTCGTGTAGACGAGGACAGATATCCCGGGAGATCAAAGCAGCATGCACTCGATGCCGCGTATAAGTGTGAAGCGACTTTCATTGATGTATCGTGCTCGAGCTTAGATCTGGCGAGACTCTGCTTGCAAGTAAATGTCCTTGCCTCTGTGTGGTTGGGAAAACTTGTTTCGAGAGAGAGCCATCTTTCTTTCCGTAATTCGCTCGTCTTTAAATTTACGTTTGCATTTAGAGTTGAATGTATCGAGCGAGGTACGAAGATCATCATGTAGCAGATTATTCTTGTAATTGCATGCTAACTGTGAACACTGGCGGACGTATAGTTAATCGGACAAAAATTTACACATACCTATCGTGAACTCTTTGATGTTAACTTAAATTGAATTCGAAGCTACGACTGACATTGTAAACCTGTACATTATACAAAAAGTATATACGTGTCTGTTCGAATCCAGTTGGCATCAAACTATCTCTGTTTCAAATGTAATTGATAAATATTCGACGATATCCTGGTGTATAGCGTCTAATGTCGAAACTTGTTCCAAAGAACGTAGGTAACTCTTACACGTTGCAGTGCGACATGGAGCAGTATACAAAGGTACGAGGAAGGGCGCGGCGGAAGTCGAAGTCGTTCAAGTCGGAGTCGGAGGAGTACGACACTCTGGGCTCGGACAGCGACACGGAGGTCGGTACCAGCAGTCGCACCGAGTCCTCGAATCACCTGGACGATTCCGGGCCGGCGTCGATAATGACGCGGTCGCCGGGGCCGAATTCGATGGGGCAGAGGGAGCAGCGACTAGCCCTGGTCCCGAGGCCGGTTCATCATAGTAAGTTAGTATTCGATTTTCTGTGTCGATGCCGGCATAAGGCCTTAAACAGCATTCAAGTCGCCACTAACGTCTCACGTTTCTCGCATCAACGTGTCTCGCGTGCACCTTCCAGATGTGCTGTACCACACGCACGAATCAAGTACATCAACCGAGCCGTCACCAATTTCTGAGAGGAAGACCTTCCCGAGGCTCGAGAAGCAAAGGTACGGACCAACCCCGAGCGTAATAGATTTCCGATTCTTTGCAATCGTCTGTCTCTGACGAGTTTTCACGGATGAAAAGTATCTTCTGAAAAAAATTCCTCGAACTTCTCTAGAATTCTCTTTTGACACATGATTAATTCCGATTAATAGAAAGAATCTGGAAATATTCTTGTTTTCGTCGATGAGTTATGGTAGATAGAGTTCTACTCTGTATTTATCGCATCACGTACACTCTCGATTTTCTAAAAAAAATTTCGTATTTATCATTGTTTATCAGTTTAAAACCAAAAACCTTTGTCCACGTGTACATTGGTCGTAAAGGAAAGGCTGAGAAATTTGTGCAAATTGATTCAGAAACGAAACGATGAAATTTACAGGAATCAAGGGGCAACACCCGATATGGGGATGGACGGTCGTGTACCGGGGATCCTGCGCCCTGTGATGAAGCTCTCGGAATCTGGGATGCATTCGTATTCGAGGGGAGCGTCGCCGAGTCAGCCGTCGAGGCCTGGATCTTGCGATCGGCTGGGGAAAGATCCGAGCCCGAGGAAGTCCGTAGAATCGTTGTGCCTGCTGGAGGAACCCGGATCGTCCAGAATGGCAAGGAGGGAAGAGGACTGGGGCAGCGAGCTGTCTACGTTGGAACTGAAACCGCCGACAGGTTTCACGGACGCGCACGAGACCAGCGAGGCCGAGTGCGATATCGACATGAAGCTGAAGCTCCACAGGAAGAGGACGGGTTTTCCTTCTAACTCGCTTTCCAAATCACCTAAAGACTTCACTATCACTGTCTAAGTGTGTTAATCAAATATTCGAAGAAGAAGAATAAGAAAAGAAAGAAGAAATATAAGAAAGAAGTAAAAAAAAAAAAAAATGAAATGAAACGCTAACGAAACGAGTAAAGTAAATAAGAAAAAAAAAAAAACGATATATCGCATAAGGGACACAGACACACGTACACGCATACAGACACAGACACGTAAAAATAATAAAGATGCCAAAGCATGATGAGTGTTAATTCAAAAAAAGCAAAAATGTAAAAAAAAAGAAAAAAAAATATCGAAGCGCAAAAAGAAAAAAAAGAAAAAATTCTCCTCGCCGTTGAGATTGTCGGGATCCCCCAACGCTTCTCTGTGGATGGATGACTGTCTTTCCGTGTAACTACCGTCGACGATCCATTTACAATAAAGAGGTATTTTTGTAAGAAAAACCGGAAAAAAAAGCTAAAACAACAGTGTGAATTTCTTTCGCGTTCCTTTACCCGTGCATCTCGCCGAGAATACGAAGGGAAAGAAACGAACATATTTCGTTTTACACGTTTTCTCTCTTCCACATGTCGACGGAGTTCATCGATACCGAATTTAAATTCATTGACAATTGATGTGGCATTCCGTTAACGCCGATCGAGCCGATAACTTCGAAGCGGATTCGAAATTCCCACCGATCGATCGCTTTTCTATCGTTGCGAGGACAGTGATTCGTTAAAATGACAATTTGTGGTCATAGACGCGGTCATAAACGAGACGTCAATCAGCTTAATTACCAACGCTTATCAGTTGCACGTCAGTCGTATTTTCACGAGAGAGAGATTCGAGTCTGGCATTAATCCGCAGCCAGGATCAATACGTTCTCGTGTGTGATCGATAAACGGCATATTGCAATCGACGAATTCCTTTCGTATCGATCGAAGCGTCTGAAAAATTAAAAATTGCTCGATCCTTCAAAAATCACTGTCTTCAATCACGGACGAGATATCGTCTGTGCTATAAATTCCCAATCCCCTGTCGTAATGGTAGAAATTGATTCAGCCTGTCGCTGAAAAAAAACACAGGTACCATCTTTGTACGCTCACAGCCACTTGTTCAAAAGAATTAACGTCAATTTCCTGAAATTCCACTGTCGATAAGAACAAAGGTAGTGCTGCCATCTATCAAAGTTTTCCTGTTCGTCCTTTTAATTCCAGTCAAAGTTGAAAAAGTGCTTAGATGGCAGTGCCATTCGTAGACAAAGAGCGCAACAGTATGCAACAGAGACAGAAATAGCGATCAGTTCCACCATTTCACCACTACGCGACGCCAGTGTATTTGAATGTTCGTGAATCGGCCAAATTTTCTTTTACAAAAAAAAAAAAAAAAAATTAATTAAGAGGATCAATTTATAAACTTTTACGATTGAATCTTCCTAACTGAACTAAACTATAAACTTTCTTCCTACATTCAACTTAACGAATAAAATGCGTGTATAAAGATCTGCAAATTCTATTCAGTAGCTCCTCTTCGAATAACATTTCATTCCCTCGTAAACTTACGTTTAATAATCTAAAAAAATTATATTTCTAGGTAAATTGTAGCCCATAGATATCATTTTTTTTTTTCTGTTGGTTTCATTTTGAAATTATTACCGCGTTGTAATCGATTGCTGCAGAAAAGCAAAGCCCACGATGAATCGTACGTATGCAGTTGTGAATTTTATTGAAACAATTGCGAAATGCAAAAAATGCAAGAAACGAATACGAAGAGAGTCAAATGAACGATGGAATGTGAGATGAGAAAATGAAATGGTAACGAAAGAAAACCAACGATGAATGAAGAGAAAAGAAAATATCAATAGACGCAATGTAATGGCGTGATTTATAGCTGCACGATCGATACAATGAAAACTCATGATATTTTTCGATAGTAAGAAGTGTATATTACTACAACATACTTGTGGGATATCGATTGCAACAATGATCGCATCAGAGAAGGGGTTGGGAGCTGGAGCGGGGGTTCGCTACTCTTCTACACGGCGGATACGTATACAACAAAGAAAAAATACACACTTATTAGCTGTGACAATAGTTTGTTCGCGTATCAATACGTGTCGTGTAGTCGCAATTTTTCCTTTCTCTCTTTTTTTTCTTTTGTTTCGTTTTCCCTCTTTTCTTCACCAGGACAGATCACAAGAAAATTCGCATTTAGAAAAAACGGAAATTACTCTTCATTCGAATCGTGGTACTTAGATTGTATATCGAACGCGAAGTGGAACCTTGATCGTTCGATGATCCCACCCCGTTTTCTCGTCTATAAAATCGTCGTAAAATATCGTACATGGCAGTCAAATAATGTTTTATTTCGTTGATCGTCTAAAAAAAGCGGCTTGGAATGTCTCTTAACGATTTCTTCGTCTTGTTTCTCTCTCTCTCTCTCTCTCTCTCTCTCGTTTTGCCCCGTTTTTGTTTCATCCTCTTTTTTTTCCCTCGTTCGTTTAAAAAGTTCGCGTTAAACGATTGGCAGACAGTCGTTGGCAATATATTTCGTTTTGCGCAAATGGAAGAAAGAAAACCGTGAGTTCGCACGAGCAAGGACAGTCGTCAAGAAAAATCTGAACGAGCATCAGTTCCGACACTTAACATTGAGTATTACGCAGGTAACTGGTTAACATTTATCTCAGTGTGTATACATCCATGCTAGCTTAGTATTTAATTGGTCAAGATACTGTTACAGTGAAAGGACATACGTATAATCTTTTGCTTGTTTCCACTGTGCATTATTTCTTTTTTTTCTTCTTTTTTTTTTGCATTTCGCGCTTTTCTATTTAGGGTAGCTGCGGCCGAGAACAACCGAAACGTCGTACGATCATTCAGTGTGAACCAACGAGTCACGATCGTACGAGTTCTCGGCTGTTTTCCAATTTATACATATCTTGTTCTTCCAGTTCTTCCAAACTTTTTGCGAATTTTTTGTACTATGTCGAATCGAAACATCGCATGCTAATCGTAATGCAACTGCAACCGGATCTCTCGGACGTTATTTAACGAGGCGCTCGTCGGCGAACGCGGAGAGAATTTCCTTCGATGTCGTTCCCCGTTCTGCGAAATTACCATTAACTAGGGGATTAAAAATCGTTGATTATAGAAATGTATACGCGCGGACGACGTTCGCCAACGAGCTACCATCGCGGTGAAATGTTCATTTGCAACAGTTCGTTCGGTGTTGTTGGGATCCACGATGAGAAAAAAAAAAATTAACGTACCTATAAATTCGTTCTTTCTAATGTTTTCCGTAGCGTAAATGTTTCATTGTTTTCCTTTCGTACAGTTCCATTACGATATCGCCGTGCTAGCGGAAGTAGCGTGCCATCCGAAATTTCAGGGTTCTAGGAACGAAAGGTAGTCAGAAATGGTAGCGGGTAATCCGTCGATTAGGCCCAATTGCAAGTGTAAAACGCGAGTGAAAAGTCGTTCCGCCATTTCGATTGGAGGCAAAAGCTTCTCGGTACATTATCCCATTCTCCTTCTTTTTTTTCTTCTTCTTCTTCTTCTTCTTACTAGAGCGCTACGCATGTCGTCCGATCGTCGATCAGCTGAATGACAATTAATGCTTGTTTATTTAGTGTTACACGTGAAACATCATGGATACGTATATAAAGAGTTTCTCTTATCGTAGGCCTGTGCGAATACTTGCATTTAAATGTCGCGCGTCGATTGACTCGATGCTGCGGAAACTAACGCCGAAAAAGGAAACGTATCAATAATCGTAAATATAGTACAATAATCGTAAAAAACACCATTTTCATCGGTCGCGATTTTCTCTCATTTTTTTTTTGTTTTTTCTTTTTTTTTTTTGTTTGGTTGTTCCTTTAATTGGTTTGTTTGTTGTGTTTGCAGTCTTACGGTAGCGTGACGTTGTACGTTCCCCGCGCGCGGATTCACTAATTCGTATAATAATGTGACTCGTGTTCGACCCGAAATGTTTTTTACCTCTATGCGCTAGAATTGATAATTTCGCCGATGATAATTCCCTGTCTCGCTAAATTCTCTAATGACTTTTTTGGTCGACTGTACGGTCAAGCGTTCGACTTTTCTTTACTCTGGTCAACCATGCTTCTCATCGGCGAGCGATTCGCGCCGCGTTCGCGATTTCGACGACATCTCGATCGAGCGCGAACCGTTTCGCGGATAATCAAACGACACCTCGAGGTTCGTGTAGGCCTTCGATACGCGTGTTTCACGCTCGTTTACATTATCGAACACTTATATTCTCTCGATGGCTGCGTCTGCAGTCCGTTCATCGCGTCGTTCGAGAATTCACTTCGCCACGGTATTTTGAAAAGGCGTTCAACGGAAGCTCCGTGTGTAATTAAAGCTGTTTCCAGAAAAAAAAAAAAACGAAAGGAAACTCCAGGATCATTACTGGAATAAAGGGAATTAATTTCAATTAGCGCTAACAACGTGGAGAAAGATAATTACAAAGAAAAATAAAAAGAAAAGGAACAAAGGGGACGAGAAAACAAGGAAGAAATGAACGATGGAGAAACAGGAGCGACAGAAACGTCGCACTCTTTCAATCCGCAACGCGTCCAACGCACCCTCTCCGAGCAAATGAACAGCTGTAAACGCAGCCACGCGTTCGTTACGTAACTCATCCTGCCTTCGCGTGGAGAAAAAACCCGAACGCATCGAGTACAGAGAAACAACGAATGGGGAACGAATGTGAATAAACGCGTTCTCCCGTGAGTACAACGTAAGAACGAAAACGAAATGAACAAGGAAAACGTGTGCGTCGTCGATTACGATTGTGTTATGCTGACTAGAGTCTAAATTATCCTTCTATACACACCTATCTCGTTTATCCTCCGAATTAATTATGTATAATATTTATATATGTATAAACGATGCGACGATCGACTCCCCGTGTGAATTTCGGGGATCGACCGGTCCACACGCATCCCTCGTTGCGTATCTACTTACTTACTTTCTCACTCTCGCATACTCGTACATACATACTCTCTCTCTCTCTCTCTTCACTTTTTATATATCAATCTTTTGTATCCGTAGAGGTACACTCAGAATTTACGGTGCTTATTGTAAAATACAGTACAGGTTTTCGTATTTCGACGCCCCGTTCGACGAGCTACCGTGGCATCATGCAAGCGAGGAAACTATCCGCTTTTCCCGTTTCGATTTTTTCCCCCTGTGTTTCCGCGTCGACAGGAGCGACCACGCGGCTCGAGAACACTGAAAGTGAAATTATTCGAATAAATTCGCACGTAGTCGCACGCGCACGCGTGCATGCTTGGTCACGGTATCTCGTTCAGTGACGTTACACTGTGTAATTTTCGCTCATATCATAAATATCTGAATATAATATATATATATATATATTTATATTTGTATTTTATATTTATATATTTATATATATATATTTATATTTATATATATATATATTTATATTTCTCTCTCTCTCTCTCTCTCTCTCTCTTTATGTATACGACGTATGGTTTTTTTTTGTTGCGTGATCCGGTTTTGCTCGTTCAATCAAATTAACAACAGTCAGTTTCGTCGGTGGTTCTTACGTTAAAAAGATCTTATGAAGCTACGATGAGACTTTTACTAATCGGTGTTACGCGTAGTGTGCATCCAGTTGCTTCGTGTGTGGTGTGTAAATTTTTTTTTCTTTCTTTTCTTTTTTCTTAATATGTACTTTTGATGCGTGGTTGGCGTCCAGACACGTCTTTGCACGGGCCAACAAGTATGTATGTATGTATATCCTCGCGTTCTAATTATCCCTAATTACAGCGGAATCGAATATTACATTAATACATTGCATATGGTACAGACTTTAGCTCTTTCGCTCTTTCTCGTCGTAGGGAGGGATTCGCTGGCTCAATCGGTCCAGAGGAATTATCTACTTTCGCGATGCCTTCCCTTCTTGCGCTCAGGTGAAGGAAGAGGCATCGTGTTGGATTTTTTTTCTTTTTTTTTCTTTTTTTTTTTTTTTTTCTCGTCCAGCTCGAGCTTCGCGCGTCATCTACGAGCCTACCGGGCGTTATGCAACATTCAACTACCATTCGTTTCCCCCTCTACGAAGCGTATCGTTCGATTTTTATAACACATTGTAGACTCTCCGTCGGGATCTCGTCGAGTAATTATCACGTCGCGATTATCAACAAGAGGAAATCGAATAGTCGTTGCTCGTTAGTCCATAAACCGCTGTGCTCGACGCTGGACGTCGGCTCGGTTTCTCTGATTCGCGTCAGAAGCCTTCCGTCGTGAGGCTCCAAGCGGTTACGCTCGCATAGTTATAGAATCGTCGACCAACGTTCCATTGTCCGTCGAAAACGACGCGCGCGACACCCGCGCGAGATCGTGTCGATGAGAAAACGCGAACGTATGTCTCACGATCGTACGATCTGCCTAACGAAAGTGTGGAACATAGGACCAAAGAAAGCCAAAGATCGGGAAAATCGAATGTCGCCTTTGCCGTGTATCGATTTTACACGTGTCTCTACATCTCTCTCTCTCTTTTCCCTTGTTATTATGTTTCTTAGCTTCGCTGACGTGTCCGAAAGTTAGCAAGAAATACAACTCTCCTCTCCTGTCTTCCCGAACACGTGAACTATATCTAAGCCTTATGTTTTCTAATCTTCCTTCGGGTTCCCTTAAACGGGCTGCTGCGAATCGTTTGCTGATCGAACGTTCGGATATTCGTTCCGATTATCCGATAAAAGCGACCAGTTCGAGCGTCGTCGAATGTTAAAACGATGATAATAATGGCGATTTGTTTTAAAGCTTTGTAAAATGACCTTGGTTCGATCTCCGTTTCCGTCGCGTCGATCAGGCCCGAAGGAAGAAGCACGGTATTACGTTTTTAAGTGTAGACTACATCGACATCCAGTTATAAAAACCGACAACCGAGTTTAAAAAGTCGTTCAGTCAGTAGATTACGTTTCTTACATTACGTCTTATTAACACGGATACGATTACATACATGCACATATACATATATAGATTCTTTTTTTTTTTGAAATTTTCTTTTTTTTTTACGCCTTTTTTACTTTTTTTTCCTTTTCGTCAAACTTCCACGTCGTTACAATCGGCAGTAAAAGGTTAAAAACGAAGGGCGATCGACCCGATTCGTCAACGATTCGTCACGATGTGTATAATTATGTATACAAGATGATAGAAAAACACGTACAGAAGATGGATCAAAGGTGTCGCAGGCAGTTATCGTTTCCGTATCACGTGAATTAGCAATTGGCTGACTTAGCAATTGCGTACAGCTGTATGTAAGAATTCTACGTGTGTGAGAGAACAGTCTTCCGGATTGGTTAGATTCAATAGAAAAATGATCGCGCGGCAAAGGAACTCGTGGAATAAACGACAGCGTCGAATTTTTTATTTTTTTTTCCTTTCTTTTTTCGTTTTTCTCTTCTTCTCTGTTTATCGCAATAAAAAAAAAAAAAGAAAAAAAAGAAAAAACATTTCGCTTGGTTGCACGAGTCTGAACAACGTTACTTTAAAAGCAGGCTCGATCGACGTTGATACACAAGGCGATCAAAGTCGGCCCTGATACCGTGATTAGAAATTAATCTCATTAATTATCGAACGCTTCAGATTGTCGTCGCCGTAGCTTGTTCTTTGTCACACAACGAAAACGTCGCGACGAAGAAAACGTCCACGCGGGTCATTTTCCACGTTTTTCTTCTTTTATTTTTTTTTGTTTTTTTTTTGTTGTTTTTTTTTTTACTTAATTCAAATCTTACTCGTTAGAAATGCGTTACGACATTGATTAGTTACGTCGGAAGGTTGATAGACAGACCACGTTTGTTCGCATTCCCTCTCCCTCTCTCTCTCTCTCTCTCTTCATTTTTCTCTCACGTGCAGACATGACGAGTTCGTAAAAACAAGTTTCACGTTTGCTATACGGTTCCAACCGTGTTCCATCGTGTTTAGTTTACAGAGATCGAGTTACGATTCATCGCCAGATTTGTTACCGATTCTCACCGATCGCGATCGATCGTCAAGTCTGCACGATTACAATCGCCTTCCGTTCGCATGATTCTCGTATCTCGGTGCGATTGTTTTCTGTCATCAACCTCGAGAAAGTCGGATAGACGCACGACGACGCGTTTTTACGAACAACGTTTGGATCGTCAATTCCTTGTGACATTGCATGTTCGACTGTTTGGCGAAAAGAGACAGAGCGGTGGAAGAGCGTTGAAAGAAGCTCCTCGTGAGCGAGACGCATCGAACTCGATTGATCGCGCTGTTTTTTGATTATGAGTCAAGACACGATAGGTAGGCACGATCTGTTCTATAGATCGCAACGCGTGCACGACACGTGCGAATTCGATTGATCAGTCTTCGGCTGAGCGATAGAACCTTAAGAAGGGGGGGAAGGGGGTCTTAAAACGAAACGAGAGCGAATACGAAGGATTCTTTGGTAAAAGAAGTGGTCGAATGATCCAACTTATACAAAGGTATTACACGTACATATGTAAAAAAACATACGTGCGTGTATACGCGTGCGATGGTAAGCGAGATGCGTATGTACACGCGTGTGAGTGTTATGTAAGTGTGCACGATACGCGCAAATGTACGTCGTACATTGTGTATGTGTATATATATATATATATATATATATATATATATATATACACATACACACACACACACACACACACAAAAACGAGAGGTGAACACTTACACGATGAACAACGTTTAAACGAAGGTCCAAGGTGGCGTGCTCACAAAACAAGTGGCTTTTGGCACCCAGCAACACCGGAAACGGGACCCTTATTTTCCTTTCTCTCTTCCGTGTTTCTTTTTTTCTTTTTCCTTTTTTTCTTTTTTTTTTTCTTTTGTTTTGTTTTCTCTAGACCGCGTGTGCGCGTGTAACCTCGTCGTTCGACGTCCTCGAGAGCGTACGCGTACACGCGGGCAAACTAACGCGGTTAATTATTTACATTTAGAGATGCTTAAGAATCCTCTCTAGGCGGATCCTAACTAATCGAATCGCCGTTCCTCCGTTTGTGCGAAGACGTGTCCAATCTGGAACTCCTTGCGCTGTGGCCTGTGTGCGTAAAACCAGAGAAAAGAATCTGTACTTTAATCTATTACTCGGCCATCGAACGGTGTACGCGTGTCCTCGAGCTGTAGCTACGCAGTCGCGATCCTAATCTACGTAAAGACAGTTCAGTCTCGTAGGCGTATCCGTTCGTTCGAATTCGAGGAGGCTTTTTTTCGGATCGGTCGAACACAAAATGTATCCACTTACAGAATCAGGATTACACTTCGGGCAGTGAGAGAGCTCGATCGGTTACAGCGGCTCAGATCGGCTCGAGGAAACACTGCAACCGAAGATCGGCAGGCATCATTGAGGCAACATCTTGCAGGTCGACTCCATGCCCTCTGGTCTCATGCGCATGCTGCCGTTCGTCACATAACCGTTCGCGTCAACGATCACAGAGACACTGCCCGGATGATTGTGATAGCTGACGTTCCGATGGGTCATGACGATGTTCTTCTCGTGCTCGTTCCCCGCGTGGCTGAACATGCAGCTCTCGCTGCTTCTGCTACTGCACGGCTCCATCGAATGGTCCACACGAATCGGTATAGAATAGTCGGACATGGAGTTCACCTCCACCGTCGCGTACTCGCGGATCATCGTTGGTTTCGGAGAGTAATCCATCTGCATGTGCTGCATCGACGAGGTAGGCACGTCAGTCGGATCCGTTATCGTGGACACGTGGCCGTTGGCCATCGAGTATAGATCCGGCTCGTCGTGAGTTTTCGACGACAGCGTCGTTTCCAGACATTGATACAACAACGCGTAATCCTCCTACAGCAAAGCGTAACCGAGTTACGTATTTCACCATCGCGGATAGTTTCCCAAAAGAAATTTCATAAAATTGCTCGTTCACAATGCAATGTCAAATACCTTTGTGCGAAAGACTCCAGGTCGTTTCATGTACAACAACTTCGCGTACATGTAAATGTCAGCGCTCTTCTCGAACTCCATCTGCTTGTTCAACGTTGTCAGCAAGATGAAGATTGCCGCTTCGACGCCGCCAAACCTGATACCAATGATACCGATCGATATTGCTTCTGCGTTCGTTACAACTCGCGATACGTGTCACACATGTAAGTAAGAAAGCTTGAAAACTGTCGAAAATTACCTGTCCATCACGACAATAGGGCCGTTTTGGTAATCCCGATGTAAATCGTGGATTAAGGTGACGAGGGGTCGCGGGTTGGTGTTGTGTGGCCAGAAGCCAGGCTGAGATCGCGGTCCTTGCACGATTTTGGCACTCAATTCGTAATCGTCTTGCAGAGATCGGACCGCAACTTCGCGCAGAATCATTCCGCTCGCGGTTTCCTTGATTCCGCATGATCGCACGCGGAAGGTCTCCGACTCTAAATCTTTCCCCTCGGTAGGCCAAAATTCGGGATACTCCTGCGAATTAATCATCATTTATTATTATTTTTTTTTTCCAATTGAAAAGGAATTCTACTATAAATAAAAAATGACTTAAACGAAAAGGATTTCTACTACCTCGTCGCATTCGGTCAGCATGACCACGGTTTGTGCATTGTAATCCCACATCATCTGCCAGAACTCCATGATCGTATTTTCCATCGGATGCTGGGTGATGATAAACTCACGATTGCGATGGAAGCCTGGAAAAGGACGATCGGGTTTGCTTCGGGTTCACGAAAGTCACGTGGAATTCGGGCGATTAATCGATTGCTTACCAGCGATCCACGTAGCGTTTATGTAGTCGCTTCCGTCGATCCCGGGCTTCGGCGTCAAGTGAACGCGAGCTGTTTCGATCGAGATCACATCTTGGTTACGGTTCTTGTGAAGATTGCACGGTTTGATCGCGGACACGAGATTGAACTCCTTCGGTTTCCACGAGGTCACCAGCTGGAAAGTCATTAATTTAAAGATCGCGTCAACAAACGAGAGAACTGAAGTATGCTATTTATTGTCCGTTCCGCACAAATGAACAAACCTTGTACTGAGCTTCGAGATTGTTCCATGCATCGGCGTTGGTGTTGTTCGGATTCAACATGTCTTGGACATACTCTAACAGATTGTTTGCCTCGATGTTGGTCTCGCCGCTCTCGATAGCCTCTTGCAGTGCATGATGGATGAACACGTACTGTTCCTCCGTTTGAACCAAGAAATTTCGCTGCGTGCGAATGTGCTTTAAAAACCCGAATACGTTCACCTCGTTCTTGCACTTGGCCTGTTTCAGCATCGCGTCGATGACAATATAAGTGCCTGTACGCCCGACGCCAGCGCTGGAGGGCAAGACAATTTTATATTTACATAAAATCATAATTACTTCATAGTTTATGTTTTATAATTTATAATTAAATTTGTAATTCTCAACTACTTGGATACTTTGCAGTACTTCTAACTGTTCAAAAGCGTTTGCTTGTTGTTTCTACCTGCAGTGGACAACGATTGGTCCTGCGTCCGGTGGATTGGCATTGGAAGATTTCCGGATGAAGCTCAGAACCGGCAACGGATGCTCCGGTACACCGTGATCAGGCCATCCAGTGTAATGGTACTGCCAAATGATACGCTCCCCCATGTTGACTCCGTTCTTCCTTTTCTTCACCTGTGAACGTCCATTTACATTCGAGTCTCGGCGAGTGTTTCACTCTCATCGGCGAGGTCAATTCTCATAAATATACCAACCTTCATGTGGCGAATCTGAAGTGTACGAATAGTGTACGTAGCCATGACATCTTCCCTCAACAGAGTGACTTGAATGTAACCATAGGTTTCGGATCCCTTCTTAGGCCAGTACATATCACATTTTTTCTGCGAACGAAGAAATCGGAAAAGTTATCGAAAACAAGGTTAAAAAGATGTTAGATCGTCTGAAACACGAATGCATTGAGAGTGTGTACTTACACGGCCACGTTCAACGAGATTGGTGATCATAACAACGATCGATACCCTCTGTTCCCACACCATACGCCAGAATCCATCGAAAGTCGGTGGCAACGGACCCTGCGTACCAATGTACGCGCGTGTACGTTGCCAACCATCGATGTAATTCGCGTTTACGTAATCGTGCCCCTTTTTCGGTGGTCCTCCGCCGCACGACAGCAACTGCACTCGAGTATGATCGTCTGCGAACAACCAGTATTTTTCTATTTACCGTCGAATAAATTACCGATGCATTTCAACGACGTTTGGTTACCAACATTGGACATTTCAAACTGTGAATTTCGTTTTTCTCCTAATTTTGGAAACCGTGAATCAATGTCGCGAATCAATGTCGTCCAGATGTTCGTTTCTCTCTCTCTCTCTCTCTCTCTCTCTCTCTCTTACCTACCACTATTGATAGGCATTAATAAGCAGTGCGGCGAAACATCTGTGACCTCGTTGTCGAGTGCTGCCGGTCACTCACATTAAAAACGAACGAGAGCAGCTCCGTTGATCGGACAACAGCGCGAATTTCGGGCCGATCGACCGATCGTTCAACGCGATTCCAGGTCGAACCCGCGACCAACGTTCCGCTTATCACGGCGAAAGCCGATAATACGTTATCGGCGTAAAGTCGCGAAAGAGATTCATGACTTTTCCAGATAGACTAGGAGATCTTATCGCGAGATGGAAGAACACTGTTTGACTTCGTTTGATATTTCCCTTCGATAACATGACAAGCGTACCGAGATATAAATGGCGTACGCTGCGCGCTCCGTACGCTTGTTTTCGTCGAATCACTTTGATAGACGGCCTTTTTGTTTCAGCGCGACATAAGGACACGATCGATTACCAAAATTAATCGTTTTCCATCGAACGACAAGGGCAAAGGCGATATGACATGGACGCACTCTAGACGAGACGAGAACTTCTAGGAATCGAAAGTCGCATCGTTCAAAGTAGAAAGCGATCTCGAGCGTGATTTCAGCTCTATTGGAGGCCAGTTGCACGCCAGGCCGAGCAACGATCACGGATACGCGCGATTACAATTGTCGCATTGCGCGCGCCGCTCGCTTTTCGTCTCTGTCTCGACTCGATGTGCGTGAAAACCTTCGCCGACTTACGTACGCTTACGGCGACGAGCAAACGAAAGAACGTGCGTATAGCAAGTAGATACCGACAAGGCAAGAGGAAACCTTGAAGAAACGGAAGCGTGCCAATGCTGCGAGTTAATCGATTAAAACGGAGCTACCATACTAGCATCGCTGTTGTACCAGATAACGCGGGCTCCACGACGCTGTTTGATGGATTAATAAAATTGAAGAAATCGCCGCGGCGTGACGCGAGGATGAAAGGTTTAGGTTAGTAACCTGGTTAAAAATAGCTTGGCCGACGCCGGTGGGCCGTAGAAAGAAAAACAGAAGTCTCGCGCGGTTCCTGTCGAAACCACAGGCGTGTTTTTTCGACGCGTAGTTTCTATGAAAATAGAAAAGAAAAATTCCTTCGTCGTCGAGTTGGAAGAATTGAATATATATACGTACATACATATATACATATTGTCATGCTCTACTCACAGGCCAATATATTCAAGTATCGGTTTTTCGCTTTGTTCTCGACGTATTGGGAATTCTCCGCGGTGAACTTGCCGCTCTCCGACTGAATGAACTCGTACTCCTTGCTGAAGCCGATGTCTCCGTCCGCGTGCAGGCTCGCGACGTGTTGCACGAACTTCTGAATGGCGACCGCGGTACGTTCTCCATCCTGCTCGCTGTTCTCCCATTCCTGGAGCGTCGGCACGTTACGGGGCGGATAGTCGAGGAAGTAGTACGCGGTGTGGAAGCATTTCCTGAAAATTGGCCTCAGGCAAGGCCTAATGAGTTTCGTCATAAGCATGCATTCCAAACGAAAATGTAAAACAAACACAAATGGGCCTGGGTTGGTAAATGGGGGTGGGGCGGGGACGGGGGGAGTGAGCGGGGAGAGGTTAGCGAAGAGAAAAGAAATTGAAAAATAAGACAAAGAAAAGGAAAGGGGCAGGAACTTCAAGAAGGTTTATCGAAGCGTTAAAACGATACGATACGATTCCTTCCACGGGACATAGATATTCTTATCGAAGCGCGTCTCGCAAACAGAAAGTGCAGCAAATTGAACGTAACAAAAAAAAAAAAAAAAGAAAAAAAACACGGATCGTCAATTGTTTCGATTCGCCTACGATCGATCCGAGTTTCTTCTTTCTTCCTTTTCTCTTTTCGCTTCGTTGACGTCGACGATCTTCCTGTAAATGAGAGAAAGTTCGCGACGCAAAAAGGGGGAGGGGAAAGGGCGCGAGAGGGACGGTTCTCTCTTTTCGGTACTCACAGCTCGAGGAACTTCTTCATCCCGTCGACGAGCATCTGTCGCTATCCATTCTACGTACGATCGTGCAGAAAATTTTCCACGGCCGCGCGCGAGAGCAAGAGGAATCGAGGTGAACGTTCCTCGAATAGATCACGAGAGCGGGCAACGCACAGCCAGAGAACCGAAGCACCGTCGTCCGTGACCCGGAAAGTATTCCTACTTTGCGAATTTTCGTTCCCTCGTTAATCACATACGTCGCACGATATCGCGGCTGAATCGACGTCCTTGATCATCTTTGACGACGACGACGACGACGACGCTCTCTCTCTCTCTCTCTCTCTCTCTCTGTCTCCAACGAAAATACGCGGCAACACGTGCTTCGGCACACGACTGTCTCTAGTATGTAGTAGCACTGGATGGGACCCGCCAACTCTCTTCGTTGAAACGCGCGAAAGCGAAACGTAACGATCCGTGGCACGCCGAAACGCCGTCGTACGACTGTGAAGCCTTACTTTGTCGTTGTTACTAGTCGTTATCGCCGAACCGATAAGGGGTCAGCCGGCGATAGAGAAGGAGAAAGATTACGGTTGAGTCGAGGAAAAGGAAGGATTACGTGCGCGCAAAGACGCGAAGACCCGAAAAGAGGAGGGGGAGGGGGGAGAGAGGGAATCCCGCAAATCCGAGAACACGAATGTTCCACACACCGCACGTAGTTAGAGGCTGTTTTTCCCCGCGCGCTGTCAGCGACGATAATGCGCGGGCCAGTCTAAATACCGCGAGACCAGCCGGTAAACTGAGCGCTCGCCTGAGCGGACTAATCGCGCACGGCGCACCGACTGCGTGCCATTTAATACTGCGTGACTGCACCGTCGGATCGTTTGTAATTGCACGATGACGACCGAACGCCTATTATCGCATGACGGGGGCCGAGGTATTGCATTTGCAAAGTTGAATGAGTGAACGAGACTGTGGGCGGCAATTCTCGTGACCGTTGCAGTTCGAGCGGCAAAGCTCGAACTTCACCGCGTTCTCCTCCGCTGTCACAACAGCTAAATGTCTAAATGTAATTCTTCTGTAATTTTCGTTGTTAAAGTGACGCAGAGACGAAAGAAAGAAGCAAGAGAGTGTAGAAAAGAAAATAATTAAAAACAAAAGAGAAAAGATGTCACACGAGAGGAAAGGTATCCGAAAAGAAGGGAGGGGAAAGAGAAAGAAACGTGGACAAACGATTGATCCTCACTTCCATAGGACGAAGGACGTGATCATCAGCATCACTGCCAGACAAGCGCAGATCACCCCGGCAATCACTCCGCTGCTGAACCATATGGTGCTGTGTGGCAATAACGGCGGCGCTCTGTTGCAATCGCGAATACCGCGGACCTTCTGCGGAGCAGAGCCTTCTCCGCGTATAATCAATCGATTGTCGATAGCGCTTCGCGTGCCTCCGCGCACCACGATCTCGTACACGCTGTTCATCGTCAGGTTCGGTATGATCATCTGTGGATAAAACAACGATTTATCGAAATCAATCGACGGTGCGTACACGGCAATTCTATCTTGGGGGGGGTTTTTTCGTTTCAAGGGAGTCACGTGGAACTATATAGTTTGGTGTTCGACTTCCTTGATAAGGAAGTTCGTCCATCCCGTGCATTTCCGCCACGTCTGCAGTGCTGATAACCGACGAAACGATTTAATCGTTCAAGGATGTTCTCGCCCGTTCGAGACGAAGGCTCGCGCGCTCGAAGCGTGTCACAACACTCTTGGTTTTCGTATCGAGCGAGATTGATGACGACAATTCTCGTTTACGGTCACGGTAATTCTCGAGATCTTTGACTTTGTCTCGCAAGAAAAAGAGATCGCTTGTTCACGAGGCGAGAGAAAATAATCGACGAATCGGAGAAATCGCCGGGTTCCAGTTCCGAGTGTCGATGTTCCGAGTTCCTCTCTCTCTTTCTTCTCGTAGCGAGCGAGCGACCAATGAAAGTGCGAAAGACAGTCGCCGCGGCTGGTGGACTCGAGCAGAAAACATAAAAAAAGAAAACCGATTAAAAACTGAGAAACGTACCGCGCTCTCGAGATGATTTTTCTCCGTCATCAGCTCGATCTCCTCGTAACGATTGTCGTTCTCGATTCGATAATTGATGAAATAGTAGTCGATCGAGCCCCAGAACAGATTCGGCCTGGCCCACTGGATGTAGACGGAGTCGTGGGTCGGGCAAGTGACGTTCAAAATCAACGGCGCGCTCGGTCCTGAAATATCTGTCCGGCGAATGATATGGTCCGAGGGCTCGCCCTCGTTCTTCCATGTGTAAGCCTTCACCCATATCTTGTACTCGGTGTACGGTTCTGAAAGGAATCAATCAACATTGGTACGATTAGATTGTGCAATAACTTTGTAATCATTCTTGACTTTTCTTGTCGGAGCAATTAAGAGAGCAATTAACTGAGAGCAAACAAGGACGAAAGACTTTTTCTACCGGAATACGAAAAAAAAGTCCTCACGATAGACTAAGCACTAAGCCGTAATCGAACGACAGTAGAAAAATTGGAAATAAAACTTCCGATGCAATAATTGCTCAATGAACGTTTAATAACGTGAAATACACTTTCCATTTCTAATCGATTTGTGAGATACACGTGTACGTACATCGTGGCCAACAGCGTTTAACACGCGAACGAAGATCGAATTTGTGCTTCATTGCACGAACCCTAAATTCCAACGTGTTATCTAACAATGCGTTCACCTGCGGCCATTGGGCACGAACACGTAATTCATCGTCAGCGGAGTGATAAGAGTTCCGACTTATCGTCGAATCATATACACACTGATGTCTCTTGTTCCTTTACCCGAACGACAATTCTCGAAATCGATATTATATACCGGTATACTGTCTGCTCTTAACAGAGACCGCGCCCCCAATCGAAACGCCGCGCGAAAAAGCGCCGTGAGAAAAAATAGCTCGCGAAAGAATTTGGATTTATATAATTTTCAACGTGACGACGAAAAAACTAGCTCACCTAGTTCTTTTAAAAGGAATTCAATGACTGGGCCGTCGTACTCGTCGGTCCTGTACATTTGGACGTTCGTGTAATTGGAATGCATGTAGTAAATGCGATAACCGGAAATGATCCCATTGGCGTAGTCCGGCTCGGCCCATGACAACTCGATGGTGGTGGAGGTGATGCCGTGAGACGACAGGTTCAATGGTTTCGTTGGCACTGGAACACGTATAAACACGAAAATGAAAGTTAATTGGCACGATTATGATAGTTTTGTCGTACACACGGGCAAGAATTAGGTTTCAAAGGAACGTATCGTAGATTACACTACATACGTGTAGTTGTTGAATTATGCATTTGTTAACATCGAAGTGACCGGCGTTGCACGTTTGCGATGTTCCTCGACCATCGCTAAACGACCGGCATTGCATGTTTCTGTAATCTGTAATATTATACGCTTACTATCTTTATCGAACGAGCGTGCCTTCAATTATCCCTTGCTAGCTTTCTAGCTTGCTAGTTTGGTTTTTTGGCCTCTCAAGCTTGTATATATGGCGTCTCTTCCGCCGATATAAATTTATTCTTATTTCTCGTAATTGCAGCCGTTTAAATGTCGTTTAAATCTCGAGTGCATTGCGCTTCCAGTAGCAAACATCCAGTTCGTTGCTCTTGCTTTTCGAGAGCGGAGAGTGTTAAAGGTAACGATTTTCGTCGTCGTCGTCGTTCGAAAATGCGCGCGTGGCTTGGTAAACTATTTTCTCGGCCGATGCACTCGTGACAGTTTCTCTTTGCTTTCCGTCAGGCTCTCGCTCATCATCCTCCAAGGTGGCTTTCCAATTTTCAGCGTACAAAGACGAGAGCAAGCTTGTGACGGCCAAAGTCTGAATAATTAATTTCGCCTCGAGTGTCTTCTCAGACCCCTCGCGCCGCGACGAACAGCCCTATAGACACCATTCACTTTCCGAGCGACCGCAGCCTCTAAGATCGAGGCTACTTTCTTCTTCTTCTTCTTCTTCTTCTTCCTTACTGTCTTTCGTCTTTAGCGTGCCTGTAAAAACTCCCGTAATAACTGCCGCCCTCGTGAACAATTGAACCGGATCGAATTTTATCGCGTCGTTTTCATCGTTTCGATCGTCTCTCGCTCGTCGAGAACATCTGGCACTCGCCAGTCGGGGGAGAAACGAAACGGAATACATACGAAACGATCTGTCGCCTCTATGGCTTCGCGATTGAGTTTCGCCAAGTTTTAACAAGGGGAAGCTTACACGCGAGTTTTGCGCATTGACATGCAAAACGAGTCACGATCAGATGAAATAGACGCGAAGAATAAATGTATTTCTCTATTGAAATCTTTCCTCGGTGTTCGACGCTGTTCGTACTCCGAACATATATATAATATATATAATTGCACACACACACACACACACACACATATGTGCAATTTCAAACAATATTCTCTCTGGACAAATTTCGCAATATTCCGCAAGCACCGAACGGAATTCGATAATGATCATTACACCTTCGCCAGTGCTGGCTCTGTAACGCAATACTCCTACGCATCAACGGTTAATCGCGTGAATGTTAGGCGCCATAGGTTCGCCGATGTGTTGGAGCGGCGCGATTCCAACGGATGATCGAAACCACGAATATGGCAACATCGCGTGAAAATGTTGCGAGATGATTTCGTTAATCCATTAACGGCCATAACGTTGCCATTAACGTAACGTTTCAATCGTAATTTCTTCCCAGCGGATTCGCGTTTAGACGAAACGGCAGCAAATTAAAACGGCGACGAAAAGTGCATTTGCATGCTAGATATTTTTAAGCTGTTTGAACTTCATAAGACAGAATCCAGTACGACAATCCAGTTGGCCTCGTTTTAGAGCGCGAAACCTCTACTTCGCCAACCTTGAATTCTTTTTCTCCACATCATGCTGCAGCAGATGGAAACAGTTTTTACAGTCGTAAAAAATGAAAAGTTTTTTTTCGCGATTAGATCTACCATTGCCTTCAAGATCGAAGTCTTCCTTTTACATCAACTCCTTGAAACTTACTATAGGATTTTTTTTTTTTTTGTTGAACCTTTTGATATTTAACACTTAATTGATTCAAAGATCAATGAAACAGTGGAAAAAAAAATTGTACAACAGGTTCTGAAAGATCCTGTTGTAAAGAGAAAATTTCAATCTTCCAAGACCATGGTAGATTTAGTCGCGGAAGAAATTTTTTTCACCTTCTCAGAGGCATTTGAATTTCGACGATTTTCAAGAACGAAAGTACCCTCTCGCTACATGATGTGAAAGCATGTTTGTACAGAACGTAGGGCTGTAAAAAAGTGGAGGCTTTGCACTTCAAAACGAGGCCAACTGGATTGTTACACGGCTCTCTTTTTCTAAAGTTATAAAATTGAAATATATAGACAATTCTTGCGCGAGTACTCTCGTTAACCTTTGTATAATATTGGATAATAGAAGTATCGACGTGCTTCGTTAAGTAAACACCTCGCCAAACGTTTGTTTACGGACAACGAGAAGACCAGAGGTTAGATTAGTTTCACCTAATAACCCGACGAGGAAGCCGAGGTTCTAGTTACGAACGCTTTAATTCTCGCTTTCGCCCGACGCGCGATACGCCCGTAATTTCAAAGAAGAAGCATATTCAGGCGAGTCGTTGCACTTCACACTCCAGCGCCACGGGTTGATCCGTGCGTTCCCGCGCAGTCGACGATTTTTTCCGTGACGTTTCGTCGCAAAGGTGAAATCTCGCGACGAGTCTCGTTTCACGCGACCCTCCACCCTCGAGCGTGGAAGAGCTTTTCTTCGTCGCTGAAAAAACCAAGCTCGAAGCAGGAGAATAGAGCTTCCCCCACCCCCCCTTTTTTCGTCCGTATTTACGTCGCGTTCGCGGAGACGGACGACGACGACGAACCTTCAAACCTTTAGAATTCGCAGCGGAATCGTGTTGTACCTTGACACGCGACTCCTGAAGAATGAACGTGATCGCGTATAGTAGATATTATGGTGATTCGAAAACTCGAGCGGTGAGAAAAGAGAGAATCGATCGCTTCGATTACGTCGATGACTCGCGTCTTTTCGTTCGTCGTTTTTCCGCGTTTCGCGCGACCACCAAAAAAAACTCTCTTTCTCTCTCTTCGTTGTTCCCCTTTATCGATCAAAGACCGCCGTCTCAACATCACCGGCGAGCCAGCGCTGACGTGTAAAGTTTTCAATTAGGAACGTCGAAGTTTGCAGATGACTTCGCCTCGGATGAACTCGCTCGACCGTTTTTCTTAGATAGGTACGGTTTAGGAACGACTTTCCTTCGTAGCTGAACGCTGCTGACCGGTTCGATTAATGTCAGGAAACGTGCAGCATGAATTCTTATATAATATATACCTGTTGGTTCTTTGATAACGATTTCACGAACGACTCATACGATCTCGAGAGAGAGAGAGAAAGAGAGGAAATCATTCTCTGGAGAGAAAGAAGACTGGATCGAGATTGTTACGAAACTGTGTTTTATGTAACAAAATTGAAAGAAATATTACTTAAAGTGGTATGTGCAAGTTTCCGGCCCGGATTGATTTTTCTCAATTTATAGTCCAAAGAGTCATGCTCGGTTGCCGTTAAAATTCTTTGAAATTAATTAAAATTTTCTTCAAAGTATCGGTTTTTTTTCAATTGTCTCTGTTGTATCGTCAATTTAGAAATGACCGAAATAAGGAAAAAAAAAAAGAATTCATCTTTTACTTTTCATTAGCGAATTACCATGGTCGCAAAGATACACCGGCGTGGTTTTGACGCTGCGCGAGAGAGCCACAGGCGAAAGTAGCTTTATTAGGATCAGTTCGCCAGTGAAAGGTACGGCTGATAAGAAAAGCTACCTGCTTCGAGTTACTCGGCTTTCTCGTTTACCGAACGGCAAGTTTATGAACTTGAAACGTACTCGACACCTAGCTTCCCGATCGGCTAAATTAACGGCGTTTGCTCGTTGCGATTTCGTCCTCGAACCGGTGCCACAACGGCAAAAAAACGCTCTTGACGCGTTTCACATCGGATGACTCACGGCACTCCTCAAAGCTGAACACGCTATCTCGAGGAATACTAGGAATCTAAGCCATGTCCGGTGTTCAACCGGCGTAAAATAATCCAAGTTCCAAGTTGCTTCGACTCGGCAACAGCTTTTTCCAATATTAACGCTCTCCCGGCGGGAGAGATGCATCATTTACTATCATTTTACAGTGAAGTTTTATAAATAATTTTATTGTTTTAACGATCGAACCCGTCGGTTTCAGATTTTCGTCTTTCTGTAAATTTCTTTTTACAAGCTAACCGATATTCTTGTTGAAATTAATATTAATTTCTGTTCGCACAAAAGCATGATTGTGCAAATATCTATTTATTTGAATTACAACGACGTATATGTGGAATATTTCGATACGATTGTTCCTATGTGTCATATAGCATTAGCATTAATATTTTTGTTAACCAACCAAAATCAAGTACACATGGACGCGACGTGCCGCCGTGGAAACTGTTGATAATTGACAAAGGCGTAAATTTCTAATTTAAATAAATATCCGTGTACGATTCGCACGACAGCGGCATGTTTCAATAAAACAACACAGTTCGCTTTTATCTCAAAGGTTATAATTTATTCGTTCTACGTGGAAGCTCCTTCTCAGACGAATGATCAGCAAGAGCATAAAGTTTGCAACTCCGTATATAATCGTCGCTGGATAACAGACGGTTTTATGATCGTGATTCACACTCAGAGGGAAAATGCACGAGCCGAGCAAAAATTGCATCACCGTTTCTTTTATTCCGCAGGAGCGACTTCAAAAGCGTTACATATTTCAGCTCACGCCATCGACTACAAAGGCATCGAACATTAACGACGTCCCCCGGCCGCGTCGCTGCAAGGTGAGTCTCGGTGAGAGCGAAAGGCCATTAAGAGGTCATTAATTCAAGATACGCGGTCTCCGCGATGGGCATTAGCAAACGCGAGCAGAAACACAGAGGTTAAACATTTTCGAGCGATGTGAATTCGTGTCCGACCTTGACGTCCTCTCCTTTCCTGCGTAAAAATAGACCAGCCGACTGCTTCGGAGTGCGTTTCGACGTGCTCCGACTTCCAAAAATGAGCTGAAAACGAGGGAGACAGAGAGAGAGAGAGAGAGAGAGAAAGACTACAATGGACAGGACCAAATTTCCATAATTTTATATTTATTGAGGTTAGTCGGAGCGTGGCTGTTGCAACGAGTGTATGTGTGTGTGTGTGTGTGTGTGTGTGTGTGTGTGTGTGTGTGTGTGTGTGTGTGTGTGTGAGAGAATAAATCCGTATTTTGCACGCGGATCACGCGAGTGACGATCCATCGTGAAGGTGGTTTGCGAAACTGGACCGAAACGTCAGCGCGCGAAGAAAAGGCGTGCAGAGGCGTTTGCTCGAGCGTTCGTCCGGCGGAAACGCGTCTCGCTTCCTGGGGGAGCGGGGTGGCGGGGGGGGGGCAGAGAGCACGCGGGATCAGGTGACGACGATTTCTCGGCGGGAGACTAGTGTCCGTGGCTACGCTTCGGAACCTGCTCGCGAGCCGGAGGAAACGCAACGCGCTGTTTTCATGCCTTCGTGGCAGCGTACACGCCCGCGAATCCGCGTTAAACCGCTTACGTAACGTTACGCGGCGGCGCGGAGGTGCGTTTCAAAGGAACCAGACCGAGCTGGATGGAGGCGAAGTAGGTGGGATCGAGATAGAGATACCTGTGCTAGCCTGGACTAGCAGAGAGGTAGATTCCGCGAGAGAAATGTAATACACGCGTGCTGCACCTTGCGTTCCCCGGAAAAAGAAACGAGCGAGCCGGCGCGCGCCACTTCGTTGCACGCGACAGGAAAATCCTTCTCGCGACGTACGCTGCATGCTGAACGCGATTATCGACCGACGATCCACCGGAATATGCGTCGAAGATTCGCATCGCGAGGTGTTTCCTTTTTTTTTCTAATTTTTTCCTAACTTGGAAAATGGAAGAGCAAAGAATAAGCGGGCAATTTCGCACTCGTGCACGCGATATATTTGTAACCGGTGCTTACGACGCGGCGTAACAAGCAGACGATTGTTCACCAATCCAACGAGACATCCTACACAGAGAGAGATTTTATTCGCGAGGATACGATAATAATTTCGTCGCGGTCTATTCATCACCGGCAGTGAATCGGCGCGGGACCAGCGATACTGGTAATTAATTGAATAAATCACGAGTGCATTTTGCGTCTCTTTCGGTTTAACAGCCTGTTTGCATACCTGTTTTGCAAAAATACTCTCTACTCCGTTCGCAATTAATTCCTCTCCTTCTTTCTTCTTCTTCTTCTTCTTTTTTTATACTGGCACGATATACAAAGGAATTATTAAAAAGGAACCTTGGCACAACCTCGGAGACGGTTTAAATATTCATCTCCTCTTTCGCCCGCCAATCTCCTTGACGTGACTTTGCCAAGAATTTAAATATTTATCCTCCTTTTCTTTTTCTCCGATCAAGCCGATCTTTTCTGCTGGATATCAGAAGCAAAAAAAAAAAAAATAAAAAAAAAAATAAAAAAAAGAAACAAAAGAAAAAAAAAGGAACTGCAAGAAAAAAAGAGAGTCGAGTGATCCTGTTTGGTCACCTTCCACTCGGGACCGCCACTTTCCATCGAAAAGCATCATCACAGTGTGTCCGAATCGAGTGATTCCATTTACCTCGATAAATGTCGCTGTCATTCTCGGTGGAGGAGACCGGGACCGTGTAGGTAGTCTGCTCGTACGTCTGCTCTTCCGTGTACACGATCGGATCGGCGGACGCGAACAATATCCTTAGAATGACGGCCACTGCGGCCGCGAGTTGAGCGGCACTGGCTATCCTGGCCCGCGACATTTTCGTTTTGCAGCTGCAGCTGTGAAGCGCGGCGTGGCGCGGCGTGGCGTGGCCTGGTGTGTGCGAGCACCGCACGGCACGGGCACACGGCACAACACACGGCGTGGCTCGCTCTCGCTCGCTCTCCACCGGGCTATTTCACGAATTCGTCCATCCTCGTTGCCCTTGTCGGCGTTCTTCTCATCGCGCTCGTTTTCACCCTCGGTCAGCACACGCACACCAACCACGGGAACAACACGCGACAGGACGGTCCGCGGTACGAGTCGCGTCTCCGCGAACGTTCATCGCTGTTCTTCACCTTGTGTCTGCACCGTGTTTCAAAACACCGGCCCGTGATAGGCCACGGGGTAGAAACACCCTGGTTTGCGCCGTCTCATCCCGTACACACCATGCTGGCTGATTTTTGTCCACGAGGTTCGCGATCACGATCCAGGTCGATGCTCACTGGCGAACGATCATACTGTCCAGATACACGATTTCACCCCGTGGCCGAGGGTGTTGCACAGGAGGGGTGGCACAGGAGGAAAGCGATCGAACGGATCGATCGACCGACGTGTCCCTGGACGGTCGCCTGAAGGAAATGGGAAATTGTCGAGGCGTATCGGGCAGCAAGGATCGAAGCTAACGAAGCGGCGATTGCGTTCCGTGCTGCATCCTGGCGACCCGATACTACTTGGCGTGTCGCGTACACACGTCCGCGTGCAACGTGACCGGAATATTAACCGTGGCTCGAGATCGAACTTGCTAGCCTAATTTGGTTTCTCTCCCGTCGGACTTGTTCCCTTGCCTTTCCTTCCCTCTCCTTTCTTTCTTTGTTCTTTTTCGTCCTTTGTCTCGCGACCGCGCAAGCAGCGCACACGTGGGAATACAGAAGCGAAATAAGGAAGACAGACCGGCGGAAAGAAAGAAAAAGAAAGAAAAAAGTAAATTCAATCGTCGCCGGTTCCCCGGCTCGCGCGTTGTCCTAATTGCGTCGTCGAGTGCCTCAATTAGTCGGAATTATGACCTCGATTGTTTTATCGTCGCGCTGCTGCCTCGCCGAGAGAGGAGAGCAGCAACAGCGCCGGTAGCAACAGCGGAGACGGCCGCCGCGCCGGCAGCAACGAGCGCATCAGCTTCGCTATTCGCCGGTCGCGCAGCAATAATTACACCGGCCCCTCTGCAAGCGTTTTAAAGCGACTTCCCCTTGTATTTTTAGTACGTCAAGATCGAGGGGACTCGCGGCCAAACGCCTCCGCGGCCTGTCGACGATCCGGCAAACGTTTGTCTCACGTTTCTGTCTTTCTGACAGAAAGAAAAGAAGGAAGAGAAAACGAGACAGTCGTCGAAAGCTACATCGCGCACGCTCAACGAGCTTCGCGAGGATATACGTCTGTCTTCTATCTTTTGCTACCCATCGCTACCCAGCTTGTGCAGCGATCGGGAACCAACGTGCGGAAAGTTTCGGAGTAAAGTACCGTGCGAGAAGAAGATCGCGCAGAGGCTCGAGCCGACTGGTTCGTTATGCCAGGATTTCCCCAGCGCTGTCGGGAAAGACACTCGAGACGACGAGGAATCGCCTGATGCTTGCCGCCCGCGTTTTGGAAACGGACGAAACATGCGAGCGTGCAGAGTCGGCTCTACAATTATGACTCAACGATTGCGATATTAACCGCAAAGTTAGCCGAGAACCGGCCGCGGCGGCGCTGCACGCGTGCACGAGCACCACGAGCCTTGACATTTATACGTCACGGAGAAACTCCGCGTTCTATGTTCATCCTAGTTGCGCAGAAAGCTAGACGGAAAGAAACCACAACGTCGAGACCGACCAACTCGGCAATCAGACGAGGCGAGGGTATACACACAAGCGCGGAAAAACAATTTTCGCTTGTTCTCGCATGAAAATTCAAGTTCCGCAATAAAGGATGACTCACTGGCATGCGATGTGCCTTAGCGAATAGTGCACCTACATAGGGTGTTGTATCGTAACGTGTGGGCACTGGTTCAAGGGTAGTCTCGGGGCGTTCGAACGATAAAACGAAACTTTGGACGATTATCCTCTTTGGCCTTTTGTTTGCTTAACAAACAAATATCCTATGTTTCCTATATACATATCTGCTATATTTACTTCGAGTGTAGACTCGTTTGAGATCGTTGAGTGGTTAAAGTGGTAAAGTAAACAACTACCGTGGTACTTATTCTTGAAAAATGTTGACAACTTGCTTCGATGCACACGCTGATGGAAACATTGAATTTCCATATATTCGTGATATTTTCGGCTCGAAATTTATTGAAAGCAGGTCGTATTTCTCGTGCAACGATCGGCAACCTATCAACGATTTCCTGCCAGCTTCCGTTTCGTAAGAAAGACGTCAAACCGGCGGAGATAGAGAGAGAGAGAGAAGGAGGGAGAGCCGCCCGTTGCTTCCGATTCCAATATCCTTTGCGACAAGAAATATCTAACTCCGCGACAAGTCGACGGGAAACGTGCAAACTCAGGCCTCCACGCAAATCGACTGGTATTATGCAACGATGTACATATTTGCATAGGTCGGTCGCATCGGTGGTATCGTGTCGCGTGGGATTACACCGATCGACCGCCAGAAGAGGAGGAATCGATTCGTTTCGTGCCGAGACGTCGCCTTTCAGCCAGATAGAGATTCGAGGGCGAAGGGTGTTGCCTTTTGTCGTCGATGGTACTCGTTATACCTGACACTGCACCGACGATCCCTTGTTCCAACATTCCCGGGAGAAAACCGTCGACGAGGTTACGTTCAATTACACACCGGCGAAGGTCGATTAAAGTGGACTACGTTGCGATACGCTATATTTGCGGATACGCAGATAGAATAAATTATCAAAGCGGATGACATTGACATGTATTTCGTGTATGTAACGCTATGTTGGATACGAAGAGTTATTTGTTATTCATGTAGCCGCGATACAAAAGCGAAAATGGTATACGCATCAACCATAAGTATGTATACACTTCTGTCGATATATTACGTACTTCGGGAGAACAAAAACAGGGAAACCAGTCGCGTGTATGTCGCGAGTCGTTTTCGAACGATTGTACGAAACGACCAGAGTGTCTCGGGTATCCGAGGAAATTACACCGATGGGAGTTGCTCGAGGAAAATCGAAATTTCCCGGCGGAAACACTCGCATGGTCAATTGAACGCGCCGATCCAGCGTCATTTTGGCACCGTGCGAAGAACCCTTCACGCCATATCGACCCTTCAACCTCGAGCCACGATTCCGCCCACGTCGAACTCTCGACCCGGACCACTTACTGAACCAATCATTACCATGCGATTCTCGGCGCCTCTCGGTGTACCCTCGATATCTGTCTTCTTGAAGAAGAAGAAGAAGAAGAAGAAGAAAAAGAAAGAAAGAAAAGAAAAAAAAATAACCGGAAAAGACGGTAACTGGTACCGTACGGCGCGTGGTGTGCGCGAATTCACTGAAAACTTTCTCACACTAGGCGTCACTGACACTGAAGAGGCGTCGTTTGCGCGGTGGAATCAAACGCCATTTCAAATTGAATCGCACGGGAGCATCCACGGGTAACTTCACAAAATGACGGATCTGCGGCCGCGGCAGAGTCTAGCCGAGATAACGTTTCATCGACATCTCGGGACGAGCGATGGAGCACCGTTGCAATCCTGCGAGAGTGACAAAACGCACTGCTCTCCAGCGAGGAAACACGAACGCTGCCACGCACACCACTGGCCTGTCGCACACGATCACCAACGTACAACGTACTCGCGCGTACGGTAAACCGTGGGCTCCGACTACACTCTCTCTCTCTCTCTCTCTCTCTCTCTCTACACTCGCTTCTCTAACTTGCTTTCAGTCGAGAAGAAAACAGATAGACGAGCATGGAGAGAGAAAGAGAGAGAGAGGGAGAGAAACTCACGTTCACGAATACGCACAGGTTCGAGTACACACTGTGTGGCGCGCTGTGTGTGTCGAAGCGTGTACGTACAAAGGGGTTGGAGCGAGGGGGAGAATGCACGAGAAGTACGAGCGCGCGCGTTCACTCACAGACACAGACACACACACACACACACACACACACACGACGGCTTCTCTAACAAGCCGGCCGCGGCATACACGTGCGCTGGGAAATGTGCGTGAGAGGAAGAAAGGCGGCAAGAGGGAAGGAGAACGAACAAGAGAGGGGGATGTGGAGAACACGTTATACGTCTGTATGTGAGCAGAAACCGTGTGTGTTGGCGTTATATATGTCGTGTATATATACGTATGCGCACGTGTATATGAACATGTATGTAGCGTCGTGTTTGTAACGCGTTTCCTTCGTCGGTGTTCTCGCTTATCGCGTCTTCTTCACGCCGAGACAAGAGGCGACTTTGTCGCGTCGCGTTCGCCACGTACCCTGATACTCTCCTCGAGGAGGCATCGTACACTGGAGTGAAAAATCGTGGAAAATCGATCGTGGAACGAAGAGGCGCGCCGGTCGCGACGACCGAAACGGCGTGGCAATCCCCCCCCTCTTTCGCTTGCCTGTCTCTTTCCGCCTTTTCCCTCGTTCTATCTTCCTTCCTCTTTGCCTCTTTCTGTCTCCATCTACATCTTCCTTTCTCTCTTTCTCCGTTTCCTTCCCTGTTTATCTACCGACGTTTCCGCCTCTCTCTCTGTCTCTCTGTCTCTCGCGTGACTGCTATCTCTTCCCCTCTTTCTCTTTATTTTTCTGCTTCTGTCCTTCCCACCAGGTTACAGACTTTCTTTCTCTCGCTTGCGAGCTATCCGTTCTTGTTTCTCATCGCGCTGTCTCTTCGATTCTTGTTGCTCGGCTGATTCTCGCGCGTGCTGTTTCCCTCGGCACGTCCCTGCCCTGTGCCAATGCGTATGGATTTTCAGAGAAGCGAAAATTGGAGCAAACCGATCGGCGATCGCGAGGCAACGACGGCTGCGGGAATCGGCGCCGGCGACGGGGATTAGGCTCGCATGACTCATGAAACGGCGGCGATAGAACACTGAAAAACTCGCGAACGGCCATGAAAATCCCGACCATGCCCTCTCGAGTGAGAGCGAAGCGCCGACAACGGCACACAACGACGGTTGCTCATGGATGTGGAGAAGAGCAGCTGGAAACCTGCTGCTTGCTGGCGCGAGCGGGCTTTCAGGGACGTAAAATTCGATCCCCGTACCACGTGGCCTGTAACTGTCATTGCCAAAAACGTGATTCGAGTGCCGACCATTCACTCGCGATCTTTCAGCAGCTGATAGGAATCCGGTGGTGTGCCGATGCGCGATGATATCGATTTTGGAGCAGATGTCGCCTCGCCTCGCTTCGCCTCGCCACGCGTCTCCTCGCTACTTTCCTTAACTCATCTCGTTGCGAAATTTAATCGTCGCTACTTGCAAAGTGTAAAATATTACTTAAATCTCTCGCTCAAAGTCGCTGAACTCGTTGAAATCATTCTTTCAATGACGCGTGCAACAGGAAATGGCAAAGAACAAAGCTGACTTCTAAATGTGTAATTAGTATCCCGATAATTACGAATTTGTTCGATAATTACGAATCAGCGTGGATGAGACAGTTTCCGAAATTGGCAACTCTTCGATAGAGAAAAACCAGATGATTTTATCTGTTTCCACGAGATTTACAGATTTTCTTACAGTCAGATGCGCGATAGGGACGGAGAGAAAAGGATCCGATGAAAAGAAACGTGTCTACTGGTGAATTCATCGGTAATCCTACCTAGCAGATCGTTCTTTAGACGCAGGAACAGTAATGTCAGGTCAGAGGACGTATTGTAGGTATCGGATGGTTGAAAGACAACTTCTGCGAATGGTATTCTGGCGTGATGCATCTGGCGTGATTGTAGAAGGTCCGATGCATAGTGAAACGTTTCAAGATCTAAAATTTAGCCGAGGCAAAATGCGGTTTGTGACAGCGACAAACCTGAGGAAGAGGGACAAAATTGAAGACCGTACTCAGGGACGTAGATAGAAACAAATGAACCATCATGAAAAGCGTATGAAGGCACGACGAGACCGTCTAAAAACAGCCACCATTTGCATAAATTTTACGAAACGTATGCACTCGCGTATGTGGTCTGGGGAAAAACGACCGATGTATGGGTGAATTCTGATGATATTAACTGCGTCAGTTGCAGGAAGATTGTACTATCGCGTGGATGTTACGCTACGTGAATGTTATCTGTCTCCCGCATAATCATTGTGCTGGACTGATAGAGACGACTCAAAGAAAGGCATTGGTTTGAAGCGTATGATTAAATTATTCAGCCGAATGGCTATAGAATGTCATAAAGTGATATATAATGGAACATCCTTTTCGACACTCTATGTAGCGTACGTTTTTTACGTGGTAAAAGTAAAAATATTACGATCACGATATAGTGAAGATCATGACGAAGTCTATAAACCACGAACGAGGGTTTTATCAAATTCTTACCACTTGGCTGTAAAGCAAAGACTCGACGACATTTGGCGACATCCCTGCAAACTTTCTAAGACACACTTTAATTTCATTTTCTCTTGTTCCATTAATTTTTTACATCTTTCCAATATCAAGTGTTTCAGATTTCTTCAATTACGATTGCCGATAAGAGAATGCTGTTACAGGAATCTTCGTCTCCAAGTTCAGCTAAGGTAGGTATCTTTGAAGTATGTATCGACCGAAGGTACAATGAAGCTACTGAATGTTCTGTTTTATCGGTTGGTTCAACGCTGAAGCGCCAAATTAGAAACGATGCGAACGTCAGAGATAGTACCAATTGTGACAATCTCGTCGCTCGTTGGTAGACATTTAACGATCAATAATGAATAAATTTGTAATCTCACCTCCTTCGTCGGTCATTACGGAGATAGTAGTTGCAGGACCATGACCTTCTGGATTGAACACTTGTAACGACACCAGGTATTGGGTATATGTTTGCAGATTGCGGATTGTGTGATTCTATAATGAGAGAAAACATGCCAGATTTATCAAATCGGTGACGTAATACTGTATATAGTACCAATTGTGAAAGAAATTTGAACGATTTCTTACGTAACTTACGTCAATGGCTGGATTACGGATGTACACTTCTTTTTCTTCCATATACGGTTTGTCTCGAGGTTTATAGCCGATTCGGTAACCAAGGAATTCACCGTGGATGGTGTCAGGACTGGGCGCCTTCCACGCCAAATAAATCGACGTGGCGGACGTGTTATGGGCGCTGGTAATTATAGGCTTTCCAGTCGGCACTGAAATTGAAAAGAAAAGAAAAAAAGAAAACAATAAAACATGGATGCATTAATACGTTTTTCAACTCAAACACATCGTCGGGATGTATTGAAATTTTATCGATATTCCATTCCACGGAGCATCATGAAAAACATCCCTCTCGATGGAATATTTACCTATTCGATGATTTTCATTAATGCATATTTTCATGAATTTGCCTGTTTGCCAAACAAACAGGTACTTCCCCCTCCCCCCAAAAAATAAAGGGTGGGGGGAAAAAAAGAATGAAAAATATCGTTAGCGTTCTGTTCCGAATACCCGATTGAACTTCGAAAATTTGCGTGCATTTTAAGCGGTCACGATGATCGCGTTAAATTTTACGATTAAAATTTACAATTTACATCGACTCGACTTTACCCGTGTTTACTGTTAAAGCTGCGGATTAGAGAAATGTCTTGGTATCAGGGATTAATGATCAAACAATGACCGTGTGAACTACAAGTCTCGATGAGAAAAAGAAAACGATGTATCGAATGTAGTAGCTAACTACTACAGGGGAGGAATAATAGAGGAACAGGGAGCATGGAAACGGACGAATCAACACGAGTGTCATTGGAGTTTCATTTCTATCGGATAAAAACATATTTGTAATGATTGTTGGACGATCGGTTCGCAATAAATATCGGATCGATCGCATTTATTTTCCAACCCCCGGTCATCGCCACGGAATAAAATTCGAACAAGCACGCTTAATCGCATTTCCCATTATTCCATTCCTATCCTCCCCTCCCGTCTCCTCCTACCGTCCCCTACAGCTCCAGGTACATGCATTTCAATGGATCCTCTGCCCTCTTCCACACCGTAATATTTTCAACAATTGATAGCTCTCCACTCGTTTAAAATTCGAGCCCGTGTAATTTAATACTTTTCGCATAATCGAATTTTCCCGACTGATCGGAACGTACTATCGGAGCCGCATTCGAAAATAATAGCAATTACGTCGAAGAAATATACGATACGATCGGACTTATTTCATCTCATTCGCTCTATTTGTCACAAATGTCTCGAAGAATTTATCGACCGATGCCGTCGCGGAAGCGCCGAATGAAATGGAATAGAATTTCCATGCGATCCCAATTTTCTCTCTCTCTCTCTCTCTCTTTTCCCGCGGGCATGTCCGGGAATTCTGAGTTTAATATATCCGCCTTAAAATTCCTCCCCGTCATACTTTGTACGCTTCCACACAATCCTCCCGCCCTCCTTCTCCCCCAGAGATACTTCATAAGCACATGTTATTTCATTACATTCCTCTTGGCACTGACGTGGCTCCATCGTGCTAAACCACACGTGAATACCCAAGTTACATCGTAACTTACAACCAAGTAGGATTCTAGCTAACAGTTTCTTGCAATAACACAGGGAAACAACGGAATTCGAAAAGTTGAATTTACTTGACGAACGTCTTCAACGTGTACTCACGTCGTCAACGCGTGCTACACCCGCACCGAAGTCTCGCGTGACGCCTTTTAATCCGTAATAAAGTCCCAATAAAATGACGTCAATTAGAAGCATTACTCACGCGTTTTCTTAGCAAACGAACTTTAAGTACGCTTAATCGTTTTATTGTTATTAATTATTAATCAACTTCATCATTAACCGATCTCCTTTAATTTTCGAGCAAGTTAACTATACGCAAGACTCTCGAGCAGAGAAGTGAGCATCCATCCATGCGTTTATTATTTTATTATTATATCTTTTTTTCATCTTCTCGCATTTCAAAGTATATATCAGTGAGTCAAGTGAATTAAAATACAACTCGATTGAATCGACTTCTTAATCAACGAGGCGCTTGTATCTTATCTTAACCGTACCGCGAAATTACCGTACACGAATCATGTCTGAGGACTACTACTATCCTCCTCAAGTAAGTAAGGTCCACGTCGTCGACGAAACTCCGCGGGGTTATCGCGTGCCAATATTCGCGGATGGAAAGTTCACCAAGTTCTTGGTCTTGTCTCTTGGTGAACCGAGAGACACTCGTTGAAATAATTCCGAGACGTTTAATGCGCGTCACGTGTCGCTCGACGACACAGTCGGCGCAAACTTCCGGTGGCTCGTTAATACTGGTGGAAAAGCGTCCTCGCTCGCGAAACGACGACGACCACGACCACCGGCCGCGAGGATAAAGGATCTTCGTGCGGATGTGCAGAAAAGTCGCCGCCGGTAATTAATGCATCGGCATCGAAACTACAAACGGACGTTGCCAGTGAATAATTGCCAGACTAGAACGATTAGTCGGCTGGTTGACGGAGAAATTGCTCGGACGAATTGCGATACACCGGGTTATTGTTTCGCGAATTCAGGGATATTCCCGTCAGGCGGGGAAAATCACGGTACATTATGGGTCAGATTAACTGGGACGCGTCGGAAATGTGGTGGATGATGTTTACAAATGCGATCGGTAATCATTCGCACCGCGGACGAGGAGATTTTATTAGAAGGAGATTTTATTGGAAACATTCTAAATACGAAGCAATAATTGTTAATCGTCTTCGTAATGGAATTCGTTAGATTCGACTCTGACAATGGGAAAGAAAAATCTGCGAGGATTAAGTGAATTGTTTTTGTTGCGGGCAATTACGAGCGTGTAAAGGTAATCGATGAATAGTAGTTCAAAGCGTGGTTTCACCGGCGTGAATTAATTACCGGCGCGTTCAACGTCGGAGACTCCCCCCCCCCGACGTTTAAGTGCTCAGCAATTCTCCGATTATTTTCCAGTACTTAAGTTGGACTCCGGGCAAACCTTCTAAAGCATGATGGCCCCGTCTTACTTTCTATTTACACGCGAGCCCCATGGAACGACCGGGTAATTTTTCCAGGTTGGCACCGCTGTTATCTGTTTTTATTTCGATGTCCCTCTTTCGTAATTATTCATAACTCTCTGGACAATGTTCCGTTTCACTGTCTCGCGTAGATAATAATTACGCAGTTAAATTTCCCCTGCTCTGTCTATTTTTTCAGCAGGCTGACGTTATTTCTCCCGTGCAATTAACATTTTCAACACTACAGAAGCGTGTCCACGACCGGACACAGACATTCTCCATCGTTGAACGTTAAATATTTTTTCGAAGGGAAATTTAATTACGTTTGCAATGTGTGTGTAAATTTCTGAAAAGAATTTATCACCGACTATGAAAAACAAATCGCGTTTAATACAGGGAAATTGGCTTACACTATGTAACTGTATGTAGCCGTATTATGTAAATGTATACATAAGAGTATATATTATATACTTTCGAGTTTACTGGCTCTCGAGTGTTTTTCGTTACTGGAGTGACGTTTTATTTCTGTGGCGGTTATCAATTAACGAAACAATTATTATTGACGCGGAATTATGAACGCGTAGCTGAAGAAATTGTGGATAAACGCGATAAGTCTTTCACGCGATTCCGCCCCGAGGTTATTCAGTCCCGTAATAAACGCGAGCCGGCCATATTTTGCTTTTTCTTCGCTATTCGTCGCTAAATCTGCGTTAAGTTATTATGATCCAGTGCCGGGACCGCGTTTATGATGGCTATGTTTGCCTCTACGTCGCCGCGATAAAAGCACGCAACATCGATCCCCTTCGCGACTTTCTTCTCTCTCTTCGTCCGCGCCACTTTCTTCGAAAATAGAACGAACTCCGTACAAGGGGAAAATAGGAAGAAAAAAAGAAGAAGGAGAAGAAGAAGAAGAAAAAGAAGAAAAAAAGGAACTAATTCAATATCCGGTCGCGATCATAAAGAGCAAAGCTATGGTCGCAAACGGTTCTATAAACGAAATAGACCTCGGCTTGCCGCGACATTCGCGCAATAAAAACCGCCGCCACTTGGCGAATTACACCTAACCCCACGTCGCAGCGTGCAGGCTGCAAAACGAAAAAAATGCCGATGGAGAAGACGTGGAAGTTGGCAGAGGATGGTGTGAGGTGACAGCGGCCGAGCGTGGTAGAAATTTCCACGACCCCTTATCAGCTCCGAAGGGAAATAAAAGCGAGACTCGCGACGCTTTGCAGCTAGATCTCTCTCTCTCTCTCTCTCTCTTTCTCTGTGTGTGTGTGTGTCTCGTCGGCGTGGCCCCGGTGTTAAAGTTCATAACTCAGGCTGATTACCGGCTCGTGGGCCCGAGGATGTTACCGAAATTAGCTAGCAGGACCGCGCAACGAATCCTCCAATTTTCGCACGGACCACCGGTGCCGTGCCTCCAGCGAACTTACCCCCGAACGAATACGGGGGCGTATATACGCCGACACGGCTGTCCCGATGGCTAATTGGTGGCTCTGTTACGCCATATATTTATGGGGGACAGGCGAACGACCTCCGGAAACAGGAACAAGAGTCGGTGTACGTATTGGCCCGGGACTAAAGTGGTAGGAGAAGTTTCGTTGGTGCCCTATTGATCTGGGTGAGACAGAGGGTGACTGGAAAGAGGGAAGGAGAAAGAGAGAGTGAGAGAGAGGGAGAGAGTGAGAAGGAGAAAGGGTAGCATTTCATTTAAGCCACCCGTGGATTCCTGTACAGCGCCAGCAACGCCGTTCACCTATACCCGTGCACAGTCACGCATACATCGGCGAATTAGTAACGCGAATTAGAATATGCTAGCGATAAATTGCGCAAACGAAACGCATGCGATGTTGACGCATTATCGGCTAATCCGATGCGTGCACGCGTCCATTCAATTTCGTTCGTTCCGTTTTGATGAATGGTGTAACCGACGATGGCTAAAGGTACAACTTACGAACGAGGCCAACGAGGATGAAGCAATTTTCCGAGGCTGGAGGAAATTTTTCGTCTTTCCAGGATGTGGGTCAGAGTTACAATAAAGTGGAGTGTTCTCTGGAAAGCGTCTCAGATGCGGGGAACAGCTAATTCAGATATTTATCGCCGCAGCATCCAGGATACAGTTCTGCGTGACGCTTAAGGGTAGTAGCGCGCCAAGTTAAACGGACAAGTGGTACGAAGAGAGACTTAGAGAGAGAGAGAGAGAGAGAAGAAAAAAAGGAGAAAGTTTCGTAGCATTTCATTAACGACTGCAAAGGGGTGGAACATTTACCGGCTGTAAAATTAATTATTCTCTGAAGGCGTATCTATTTGCGCGAGGAGATTGAAGTTCGCTCTGGCCTGGACGGAGATCAAAGAAGCTCCCGGTAAAGTCGTAGAAACGTTATTAAAAAAATAAGAGACACGCAAACGCAAATACAGTTATCCGGCGTTCTTAAAAGGAATTAGATTGAATAATCTCGCCCCAGCGACAAAATTCAGCATTAACGACCGGCGATGTTGGTTTACACCGGTGTTTTCACTCGAAATATACCGAGCGTTCTATCATCCCCCCCCCTCTATCTCTCTATTAGCTTTATCGTTCGTTGACGTGCACGCGTTACGTATTGACGACAGCAAATACATAGCTTTGTATTAATTGTCTGTTTGTTGCCGTGACAACTGTCATTATCTCGTTGAACGCAGCACCGCCACATAGCCTAGATACTTCGTCTCCGTCTAGTTTTGTATCGATGCAGCGATGATGCAAGACGATGTTAATTTATTCGTGTTTGCAAAGTAAAACGTAAGCTGAACAGTGATACGACACGTACACGATACGTCATTCTACCGTCATTCTTCATCGACCGTCAACGATCAATCGATCTTCAAAATTAATTCTCCGCCATATATTTACGTGTACATTTTTTCCACTTCTCGGTGCAATAAAAAACAAGAATGGAGCATAAAATAACGGTCATTTCCGGGCTTTCGAAAGATCGAAAAACAATCGCATTAACGTCCAACGTCCATTGACTCTTTAATCTCGTTATTAATACTTGAACGTATTTTTTCGCTCGAAATGCAAAAATTGGCCGAACGGTTAGTTTTCCACTCGGTGAAAAAGCGTACACGGCCATGTATTTATTTATTAACATCAATATCTAGAATTTCATCAGGTGCATCGATGACGGTTGCTCTTTTTCGCAACGGGCGATCGACGTCGAAGATCTCTCTCTGAAAAATTCATTCGTCTCATCGCGAGCAAAAGCACGCTGTCACGATTGACGTATTACTCGTCGCCCGTTATCGAGCAAAGGTTTGTCATCCTGTTTCAAACGCGTGTTCATCCCTGGCTTGGAAAGACTTCATCGATCTCTTCAGATAGAATGTCACATCGGTCGTAGCGATTTCACCACGCGAAACGACCAATCGAATTACGCTCTTGAATTACTCATACGAGTTCCGCCTCGCTGGCGTCCACGAACCCACGGAGTCACGTATCTTTTGAGCAACATGGATACACGACTCCCCCGACCGAAAAATCTAACCGAATTGACTGATCCAACCGACACACGATATATCCACGACCAGGTGACGAGAGAAAAAGGATTTTGGTATTGGTTCTGCTCATTTTCCCATTCGGCTTCGAATTTCGCCAGCGTGGAGTTTCTTCTTTTTTCTTTTCTTCCCTTTGTTCTCTCTCTCTCTCTCTCTTTCTTTCTTCTTTCTTTTCCTTTTTTTCCGTTTGATCGTACGACGTTATTGTTGACGGTTCCGGTGAAAACGGCGTTTAAACGTCGCTTCCGATCGCGAGTATCGGGAAACACGCGAGTAGCGAGGGGAGCAGAGAAGCGTAACAGAGAAAACAAAAACCAGTTCCCGAGCAGCATGCAATATCGCGAAACAAATATAATCGCATTCGGTTTAACAACTCGTAACGTTTCTGTTCGCTCTGCGCGTTTTTTTTCTTTTTTTTTTCTTTTTTTTTCCCCCGGTTACCCCAAACTCTCGTTTTCCTCAAAGTTGGGAAGGCTCGCGTGCGCGTCCGTATCGGCGTCGACTGAAACCTCTCCCCCCCCGATATTTGAATCAGTTATTGACACGAATCCGCGCGATCGTCGATGCGGGACCGGTCTTGATAACCGGACAATTATTCCTACCGCACGTGCTACCATAATGAACCTGCCCCTGGCTGTGTGCTCTGGCTTATGTATTTAATAGTATTGATTTCGCGTGTTTTTTCCTAACACGCTCTAGGCAATAGATCATGACACGATTCCCGTGTTTCGATTCCATTCGATTCGATAGAGCATCGAAAACATTCCCCATTTGATTTCGACGTTCTGGTGTCCATTTTCGCCCGTATTTGCCAGACCGATGAATGCGTCGCGATTTTTCCCTCGCCGTCCGGCTTAATGCACGTTCCGCGGACTGATTTTAATTGATTTCGAACGTTCAACGATCGGTTTTAACACGCACGAATCTGCCTTTGTCGCTGCATTATCGTTGCCTGTCGAAGCGAAAATTTCTTTCTTTTTTTCTTCTTTTTTTTTTTTTAGAGGTATTTTCACGTAGTTTATTACGAAGATCACGCAGGGAAAATTCTGTCGATTTTCTGTGTCTTGGCGCGAGCGAAAGAGAATAATTTTTAGGGGGAGGGGTCACATATCTTTGAATGGTTGCGACAGAGAGAAAATTAAGGAATTTTTCCGGAGATGAAAAGTTACATTTCGTTGAAAAAAATAACATGTACGATTTTAGGGAATTGTTAAACAATTTGAATTAAATATACAAAGGTAGAAGAACACGACAATCATTTACATCGTCTACGATACCAGGCATATCTCTGTGTGTAGTTTCATCTAAAGCTTCTTTTTTAAATTTTTTAAAATTCATCAAACTGTACAAGAGAAGCTAGTAATTGTCGAAGTTATCAATTTTTTTAAAAGATGACGGCTATTTGGGCTTGAACGTGTAATTTTCAGCTCCTTCGTTAATAGAAAAAAATGGAAAAGGAAATATTCGTCTTTCGGATATTTCTAGTGCTAATTTTGAAAATTTCATTTTCGCGAAGAAAACGATTTTAAAATTTTCAGTTATCTGTTACCATCAGATGGCGACGAAAGTTTCGAGGCAATTGTTTTCTAGCATATTCTGAAAGAGTATACAATTTTTGGAAAATCGAGTTTCCTGACTGTATGAAAGTAAGTCTCTGAGAAGAAATCACATTTTTTACTGAGCAAGCAAATTAACCTTCTTTTCAAGATTCTCGAAATAATCTCTCGCGATAACATCACTACAGTACGTCGTGACATTAAACCTTTCGCTACCCTGGACGAGATATCTCGCAAATATACCACTGACAAAGTGGAATTGCAGAAGTTACGAAGTGTTACGAAGCGAGATATCTCGTCGCTGGTATTGCAGAATCGATACAGTTGTGACGAAACATCTCGTTCACGGTAACGGAAAAGGTTAAAACATGACTTGTTCATCCGTGATTTTCCGGTTTCAAGCATTGACTTTTATGACGCGAGAGTTGAAAAGATTCTGGCAGCGAAATTAAATTGCCCAATTAGGATCGCTTGTTGCTCCTTGTAATTGATTTGTATATAGAAATATCCGACGAATTGCGAAACATTTTACAACACAGAAGGATTAATGCGTACGTATGCAGGACTAGTTTTCACCGTTAATCTGTTTCAGTAAACCGGTTTATTAAACGTGTGGTTATCGGTTCGTTAATTATGCTATTTGAACAGCGAGCTTATTACCAATAACGGTTTATTGACATTCTAATGTGGATATGTCGCGTATCAAGCGTTAATTCGAAACAACATGTGAAAAACAGGAACACACACCGATATTTCGAATCGATGAGATGGAAATGCGTATTTTGCGCAACAATGCTGAACATATTATATATCGAGGACGATATATAATGCATTACACAACGTACAATGCAATGTAATACGTTTTTCAAAAAACGTTCCGCTGAAGTTTGACCGTTTACTTAGAAAAAAAAAAATTTTTTTAATATTTCACTCGACGATGAACGGACCACTTTAAAAATATTAATTAATTCGAGATATTTAATATTTTATATGAGCGTCTCTCTTTCTGTCGAATAATTGTTTTACAAATTCATTCAACGCATACATCCTTCAGCTTTCAGTCTTTTAAACAGACGCTCTATTTAAATTCTCTTTAATTCGATTTTGCTTTTCGATTTTTGACCCTTTGTCCCCGCACGTGTTTCACATTACGTCAGGAAGCAATATTAGCAAAAATCTGTTCATAAAATTGAGAAACATGGATAAATTATCGAAGTACACTTTCTAAAAGCATATTCGTTTAATTAATTTTACGTTTCTTTCACTTTTCTTGTCTTTACAGTGTGCATCGTGAATGTGCTCGCGAAATTTGGCAAGCTTGTTTAGTTTTTTCGTTTCTTTCGAGCCCTTTGCTGCAAAAAACATTCCGATCGATTGATACCGCAATAAATTGCTTTCTGCCACGTGTATCAACGATTTGATATTTTAATATATTTTTTCCGCGATTCTGTCGGGATTATTTGTATCTAACTACTCCGAACGAATTAATCGAGTAGTACGATATATCAATCGATGACTCATTGTAACAGGATATTTGCCCGGCATACGTATGCCGTTTAAATTTCACACATTGAATTTTCCGTGAAATCGTCGGCTGGTGGTTTGATTAATTTGTATGTTTAAAGGCTGTTAACGGAGAAACGTGATATTGATAATTAACACTGTGTACTGGCGAGTCGTTTAAATGTAATTTTCGAAATCCGGGAGAAGAGATCGATCGTGTCTTTTCCGTTCTGACCTGAAGGTCTCGGATAACCTGAATATCAATACTTTCTGATTTTGTCGACGGCGCGTTAAATTAATTCGACGATGTTAATTTAACCCGAATGTTAGCCTGTGACATACGTACATACATACATACATACATACACAAGTTATACGAAGCGTGTATCATTCATTTTTGTTTCTTTTTTTTTTCAGAAGACAAAAAACTGAAGAGTTTATTGCATTACAACGAGTGCGTCGTATCATGAGAACTAAACAGAAAATGCGAGTGAAAGCTGTTTAAGATAGCGCAAACAGAACGATAAGAAATTCCATGTATATTAAAAGTTACGTGCTCTCGTCGTTCTGCTCTCACTGTATCCACCAGCAGCACGAGGGATAGAAGAGACTCTCTCTCTCTCTCTCTCCCTTTTTCCTCGCAAATTTCTCCTCCCTAATTATCTCCGAACAACGTAAGCCGTAAGAAGACCGGCTAAGAAATTCTATGTATATTAAACTAAAGCATCTGTTCCCGATCCGGCATCAAATATTCAGCCGGGGAAATCTCATGCAGCTAATCCCATCGGCAAGACGTCTGCGACTAACGCGCTAATTGCTATGGCGATACACATGGGAATTCAGGTTTGGAGGGCAGGCGTGCGCTAACCCATCGGTGCCTTTGTCAGCCTTCGTCGTCGTCGTCGCGATGCAAAGTTTGTCGAGCGTCGTGGGTATACATACAACAGGCGTCGGCCAATCCCGGCGGCGTTGACAGAATTTATAGGGCTGAGCTTCGCGCGAGCGTCCGTCCGCTCAACCTATTTTCCGCGGCGGACGTGAGACAAAGAGACGTGCCAGCCGGCCAAACGACGACGACGGCGAAACGAAGAAGGGAAGAGAAAAGCTGGACTGCTCGAGTTTAAGCGCGACTCTACACTGCTCCTTCCGGTGCTGCAATTAGCGCCTCCTTAGTTGGCTGGTAGTCTCGCGACGCGATGCCTGGCCGCGGAAAACCGGCCGTGCAAACCATTCTTCTCGCTCTTCTCTTCCTCTCCTTTTCTTCCTCCCTTATTCTTCTCGGTTCTCATCTCATTCTTGCCAGCCTCTTTCTCTATCTTCATACGCTATAGCGCTATAGCATCTAGGAGGAGTTCCTACTTCGTTGGATTCGGAACGTTTACTCTCTCTTTCGCGAGCTTCAACAGTGCCCCGAAGGGACTCGTTCCGCCTGGGCATCTTCCGCTCGGATTTTACCTCTATTATCATTCCCTCTTATGTTTTCGGCTAATGCCGCTCTACGATGTCTTTCGAGAAGTTATCGAGAGTTGGTCGCTGGATTGGCGAGCAAGTGGAGGGAGAGGAAGGTTGCCGAGTGAATGGAAAGGAGGCCATCTTTCGTTATAACGTTCGGATAGAATGTTGCAGGAACGTTGGAACTTCAGACAGAGGTGAAATAGAGATAGAAACGGAACGCTCTATCCGGCACGATTCCCTCGAAATCTAAATTTCTCGACTCGTTTCTCGATTACAACCGCGACTCTCAACTTTCTTTTCGCAACCAATGGAATAGTTTCAATTTCTCTCATTCGGTTAGATCGTTGCAAATAAATTCTTGATCAAAACTTCGAGCTTTCAGTCAGTTATATCTTTTCTTGACAAATAATATTTATCGAATCGAATACATTTTGACTGACGAGTTCTAATTATTACAATTAAAAATCTTTAGTTGATCGTTATTGATATTTTCACCTCGAAAATTTCTTCACGTCAGTGACAAGTTATTTTTTTCTTTTAAAAATAGTTCTTCTTTTTAGGCTCCAATATTGATATTAGAGTTAGTTTTCACTGAATTGGAGCAATGTTTGAAGTTTTTCAAAGCATATGTTTAAATTCAATATTAATCCACGAAGCGCTTTGGTGCGTAAACTTATCTTTTTGCAATGAAACAGTCGACATGTTACGTTTGATTTGAAGCTTTAACGCTTTAAAGCGATCACTAAGAAATATTATCCCCAGTCAGAAAATTCCAAATAATTTCACACGATTGTGATAATCGGGCATTTCATCCGCGATATTTTCATAACGAATCTATCAGGATTCCAAAATCTAATCTAAATATAAATATACTAAAATTAAATCGCTGTCCAGTCCATATAGGACACCCGACTATCAATTTTGATTGATCTTCGACAGTTTGAACATCGAGCTAAACGTGCTTGATATACACGCAATTTCGGTGCATAACGTAGGCCATTTCCAACATACAATCAAAATACATATTCACAGATCAATAACCTAAAGTATAAACATTCGCTAATTCTCGGTTACTCGTCATCCCCAAAGTAGATTCCCACAAAACGTCGAATGTGATCGAAGCGAGTTAGCGATCAATCGAGGACATTCAAGGCGGAAGATTAATGGTGGCTTCAGAGTATACAGGTACATACATATATACATATAGAAAAACATACGTTCTCGAAGGGTAACAGAGTGGAAGGTCTCCTCGCTGGGTTTGCTCCGTCCCATGGCGTTCACCGCCGACACGCGAAAACTATAGACGGTGAACGGCTGCAGGTTCTCGATGTTGTAGGTCGTATCGTTGTTTGGTGTTACGATTTCCTCCGTTGCGTTCCATGCTCCACCTACTCCGGTTCTGAAAACAATTGCCCGGTCGTTAGTGCGACCCGTGTAAACACGAGCGTTGATTCGAAGGGGGAAGGGAAAGCTACCGCATCGGAAGCTTTTGTTCGCCCTCACGGTTTTGTTTATGGAGTAACTACCCTCCCTTCTCTCGTATAGGAAAGTTTTGAAATATCCTGGCCCGGTAGCTGGCCGGGTGTGCTCACCGTGCTAAAAATATTCCTCCTATTCCGATGGATAGTTCCGAAAAATAAACGCTTTTGAAAAAAAAACCGTTCGTGTTATCGAACGTCTATACACACTACTCTATGGATATGCACCTTGTCTGCGTTAAGGGTTGGAAACACACGTTGTGAAAATAAAGCATCCCTTCCCTCGTCCTCCTCCTCTCCTCCCCACTCGCCAATCTCTCTCTCTCTCTCTCTCTATGTATGTACACGGGCGAGTTGCGTGATCGCGTTGCGATCATTCGATATATCGCGTAACGTGCGATGGCACGTTACGCGTTTCGCGGTTGATTAGAATTCAATGGATCGTCAACGAGAAACCGACGATTGTATTTAGACATTAATGGTAGCGACGGATCGCTGACGATCCGGATGCGGCGTGCTCGAATCGGATGTAAATCGACTGCGTGAACTGCGCGAGCGATTAATTAATTACAGCCGGTGTCGGCTCGCTGTGAACAAACAATACCGGTTTCGCTGCGAGCGCCACCTAAGTTCCGATGACGGAAACGTCGTTCGACGTAGAGTAATGAGTTGGCCGAAGACGCAACATGCGCCCACAGCGGCTATAGCGAGATTTTACCCTTTCGTACGTTACACACAGCTCTGTTCCCGTCTCCTCCCCCTCTCCCCCTCGATCTCTAATTAATACCGTCTATTAATTGTCCCGCGATCCACGTTACCGAAACTTCTCTCCGGCAATTATGCCCTCGAGTAATTGCCATAGTTCGCCCCGGGCCGAGTCGGGCCTTTTTTGTCAGCCAGCGAGATTGCTTGCTTTCTAAATGGCAACATTCGATAGAGATTACTTATCGATCGCACCGGTCCTTTCGCGTTAAGAGCACGAAACGCCGAAACTGTCGAGGTGGTAAATTATTCAATTTCCAGTTCCCGCGTCTACGTTTGACGTTATCGAGAGAGAGAGAGCGAGATAGGGAAAGAGTTGAATCCGTTCAAAGAATTATAAGGTCTTTGATACCAGCCCATCCCGCGTACAAGATATATAAACGGAAAATTTTTATTTTCACTTCACGTTTCAAAGAACCGATTTAATTAATTCGTTGTTCCATCGAAGAATACCGGATTTTCCACTTCGTTCGTTCTCGCGTTACCGGTTCCCACGTTTCCTCGCCGGATACACGCGGTGCCCTAATTGTCTTAATTGAAACCTGTACGTAACCTATACGTTTTTCCTTTCCTTTTTCTTTCTTTTTTTTTTTCCTTTTTTCGCTCCCAATCTGAATTCCCTTTCAGAGTGTGCGTATTCACGAATTTCATAACGAGCAACGAGTTTCCCCTGTTTCCAGCGGCGATTTCTTTGTGCCAAACCCCCCGACGAGAACTCTCTCGTTCGACGAGAGAAAACCGAAACTGCGGGAATTTTTAAGCAACACGGCCGATTTCATTTCGTTCGTTTCCTGGGTTATAATGGCAGCCAATTACAGACCGATGTTTTGACATTTATGAATTTATTTCCTCCGCTGTGACTTGTGTCGTTAATGAGAATTTCCACGCACCGGATGCATTTCGTTTCCTTTCTTCCTTTTCTTTTTTTTCTTCTTCTTTTCTCTCTCGTTTCTCGTTCGTTCAACCCGAAAACTATTCTCTTCCAAGCCCCACACATACACACACACACACGCACGGTTTGCTCGTTTTTCTCAGAGGCGTAACGCGATATTTGGTTCCAACTTGGATTCAACAATGGAAACTGGAACCGCGTATATTTTAGAAACATGATCATTGAATATGCTCGATGAAACGGCTAGTTTCACGGTGTATTTACATTTCCGCTGATTCCGAATACGGCGTGTCGAGCATTGTATGGAGAAAGCACTATAACGAGGACTCCTCGAATTCGTAATCATTCATGAAATATCGGAACCAGTTAAAACATATGTCGAAAGAGGTCGACAGCATTGACAGCTGAATGTCATCGATATCTATATAAATGTCACTGACATTGGTAATTTGACATCATTATTAATTTACCGCCATTAATAGTTCGCCGTTGCTATTATTTCATAATTTGATCATCGATCGTTGTTATCAATAGTAAATAGCGAACGGAGAAAATTTTATTGTATTTATGGATATCCATGGATGTATTTATGTATTATCCATAAGTAATGTCGTTTTTCGATACCGTGCAAAATTTTATTTTATTCAAGAGTTAATACAGTTTTGATCTATAATATAATTTAACAATAAGCATACTAAATGTCAATATATTTAATACTATAATAAATTGAATTATTGTCACTAGATGGCAATTTTTATTAAATTTGAAGACAACGACGTTACTGATGGGTACTTCTATTTAAATAATTCAATGTATTTTCTTTTTATATTCTTTCGTTGAATTTATTCATGTAATAATAACAACGTAAATATCACAATTGACCAACGTGATGCGTTTTCCCTTCCATCTGAAAACTTCATCTCTGACGAGTTCAAATTAATCCAATTGATCGAATCAGTTTCAGTTCTTCGGAAATAACCGTTTCGCCAGGAATGATCATCAACCGAAATTACGTATAAACCACGTGATAAAAATGACTGTAATAGAACGTTGTGTCGTTGCGCTTTAATCGTCGCATTATTTCACCGATTTATAAAACTTTACTCGCGTCGCGCGAGTTGACGCGTTTATTTTCGTTATTGTTCCCAAGAAAAATGTTCGACGATTTCGCCGGGCATCGCCAGGTAAATTATCGTTTAAACGGTCGGGCCGAGAGCCCTGCTGTTTTCGCAGTTATTCGCAAATTTATTCGGTAATGCGTTCAACTATCCCGGCACGTTTAATGGTTGTTTTGCAAACAGCGGTTGCGGGAGACGAGGGACAAGAGCAATCACGAGAGAACGTGATTGCACGCGAGTCGCTCGAGTCCATTTCTCAAATTTCGGTGAGAATTTAAATTTCGGTGAGTCCGTTTCGCGAAGGGAGGAGGAGAAAGAGAGAGAGAGAGAGAAAAATCGCGCATGTGAAAATTATTACCAACGATGGGCGTGACGATTCCCGCGGGAGCAGCGCAAAAATATAAAGCCGGTAACTCGTTTCCAATTAACGTCGCTCGCCCGCCGTTTATTCGGCTCTTCGATTCGTCGTTTGTACAAGCAGATCATTTCAATTTTGGTCACGCCCGGGACACGATCATTCACTGGCTTTTCTAACGCGGGTGAAATCGATATCGTTGCACCCCGCGTCGATTTAAATTCACCCTGACGATTTCCCCCTTCGGCTCACACGCTCTCGCCCCACCATCCCCCACTCGTTATTAGATCCACGTTTACCGGCACGACGAGTGTGTATCGATTTCGAATCTATCTGGTAGTCTAGCAGTCTCGACAAAGGAAAAATGGAAATTCGATAAGTCAACTGTTCTCCTCGTCTCGAGCATCGACCAACGAGCGGAGTGGGCTGAATTCGTGAAAAAAAGAAGAAGAAGAAGAAGAGAAAGAGGAAAAAAGGAGGGGAAGAAGGAGAGAAAAGAAGAAGAAAAAAAAAGAACGTCACGCAAACTTGAAAACTAGAAGTTTGTGCTCCATTTCGAAAGTCCGTCCGTCGTCCTGGAAACGACAGTTTGCCGTACAGTTCCGCGAAACTCCCCGTCGATTTCCAGCCGACGGCGGAAGAAGTTTTACTCTCGAAGGGATGCCGGACGCCGTTTCCCCAAGAAACGAGTCATCGTATCAGAAATTTTGATTCGTCGCTGCTCGTTTTCCCATTGTGGCGCCCGCTGGTGCGCGCCCGAATATAATAAATCGTCCGCTAACTTTTCGATCAACTCGACGAAAATTCACGCGTTCTTCTCGCGACAACTGCGCGCGACGATTTCTGCCCGATGATCGGTGGAATTATACATCTTGAAGATGAATCTCCGAACCGATTCGGATTCCCGCGAAACTCTCGCAATACTGCCTTCGTTCCGAAAGGAAAGGAAGACTGATATGATTCTCGCGAATTTCACGCTGCCTTCCTTTTTCCCTCGTTCATTTCGAGCTTCTTTAATTTCTCGATCGAGAAATCAAGCTGTCGATTTTATTTCAAAAGACAGAGAGAGAGAGTGAGAGAAACAAGAGCAACGTTTCGTTGGAATTACTCGGTTAGACTCAGATTTGCCACGGTTGCGAAAAGGAAATCGATATTATAGTGGGCATTCCGTTATTTCTCCACCGATACGAGCTGTCCTCTCTTTACGAGAGCCGTCGTGTCGACTCGATATTGCGTGTGCGGAAACTTCGTGCGCTGCGAGTGAAATAACACCGTGACCGGGCTTCGAGCGTGATTATCATAACGACGACGTGGAACCGGCCTCTGCAACCTGTTTGATTCTATCCGACTCCCACAGCTTTTTTTCCCTTCTCCAGTTTTCTTTCACCTGTCCCTACTCTCTCTCTCTCTCTCTCTCTCTCTTTTCGTTCCCTCCCCGTTTCTCTCTTCTCTTCTGCCATTTGTCCTTTTCTATCGCTCGCTCGCAGCCGTTGCTCGGCAGATATTGCATCGACCCGTTGGAACAGACTCTGACGACGACCGAAGTGAAACCTTTCGGCGAAAAGACGCTGATATTAAAAATGACCGATATTTGCTTCACGTTGGTCACTACTGAAATAGCCCGGTCTCGCATAATACCGTGACTGGCCATTGATCGCACACCTACGCGCCCGGTAAATCGTATACCGCGAATATAACCACGCGCCGACGATTGTTGCGGACTTGGAACAGATTGAAATACCGCGACGATTGTAGAACGCGAATGAATTTTTACGTGTATCAGGGGCACCCGGGTGTAGCCGAGGATCTCCGTCACGCGCTCCGCTGACAAGCATTCTGCGCGTGAAACCGGCCGTGAGGCCGGTCGGGAAAAATCTATCGTTCTCCGCGTTTTAAATGAATTATTCGCGATCGAAGATTGAACAGAGATTTCTGTTCGTATTGTTCACCGTTCACCGCAATCCGCCGGATGAAAAACGCCGATTACCACGCACGAGAATTTTAATAGAAATTACGATAAAAGGGAATGGAAAATGGAAGAATTCACCGTTTTTCGAGGAACACGGTGACGGATGGTAGGGGATACCGATCTCTTTTTCACCGGTATAAATTGCGAATTTTTTTTTCCCCCTTCGTCGACATATCGCTCTTTCGTTTCGATCAGCACGGATAATGGAAAACGTATTTTGCGACGATTATGAACAACGAGGATTCGAGATTTGTGTTGAAATTTTCAGCCTCTGCCGCGCGTCTCTCTTTCGCACTTTCCCTCCCTAATTTTTTTTTTTTTTTGTTTCGTTCTTTTTAATTTCCAACGCTACCGATTGAAACCGCGCCGACATTGTCCTAAAATCGTAAACACCCCGGATAACGGACAGGCCCGGCCGTGAATGGACCGTGAAATTTTGTAGCTACGAAAGAACGATCTTTGGGATTTTCCGGATCCTGCGAGTGTATTGTATTCGAATCATTGTGAAATTCGTTATTATCGCCTTCGATTTTCGCCCGAACTGTTCGTACACAGTTTTAGCAACAATGCTCGGAATTAGTCACTGTAAATAAAAATACAGTCGAGTAATAATTTACTTAATATTTAATTGCTATTACAAAGTGTTATACGGTGATATATGTAAATCTGTTCGTATCATTCTTTCGTTAAGTATCTATCGTTACTCACGTATCGTGATACGTAAAGAAAGAATCACTATTACAGCAGTTAAACACCTTCGCAGAGAGAACGTTTCGGAAAACGTCTCATCCGGACGTTTTCACGCCACACACCCGCGGGACAGATCTCTCGCAATCTCATCGCATTACAGTTAGAACAAAGGGGCTGGCACGGACTAAGAGTAACGAGAAAAAAGAAAAAAAGAAAGAATCGCAGCACGCTGTGTTTCCCCTCTTACGATTCAAACGTCCGTCCTGTGGCGTCCTGTGTTACGACGAAATCAACGATCCACTCCCCTGTGTCGTCGCTCGGTGTTCTCTCTTCCTTTTTTCCCCTTTTTTGTTTCACTTTCCGTCTCGTTTCCCCTCCCTCGTCGTAACACTCCCGTCGTTATTAAATCATCCCACGGGCGAAACGATCCATAAAAATAAAACTCGATATATATCGAGATACAACGGGGGCGGTTACGAGCGCACTATATCATCATTGACAACCATCTTGTAAAAATAAACTGTCCCGTGAGCGCCGCCGCGCGTAATTCAACCCCCCGTGACGCGTTGACGCCCGGCCGTCTGTCCTCTCGTCATTCGCGCGTTCATTTTTATTTTTTTATTTTTCTTTTTTTTCTTTTTTAACAATTCCCCCTTTTGTTTCTCCTTTCCTGTTTTTCAGTGTCGTTCGTTCTCGCGTCTCGTAAATTGTCGAGGGAAATTGAAAGATCTGCTTGGAGGAAACGTTTCAACGCCTCATTGGAATTGCAAAATTACGTTGAGACGCGGTGGTTACAAAAGAGTATTTTCGCACGCCTCTGTTTCCTAGGGATGTTAGAAGAGTCAATATTTCTTTCCATTACCTCTCATTGCCGTTATCGCTGAATTGTGTTTGACGGAGTGCTGAATTTTAAAATTACTTTCCCGCAAAAGAATGAAACGAAGGTTGGCAAATACGACCTGTCGTGTTGAAAGGAGGAATGAAAAGTCGGCGCGATACTTGTCCAAATTACACTTTTCACGCGACAAAACGAAAGAATGACAGGAGGTTTGCGCAGGCAAAACGCGCGACAGCCACGTGACCCGGAAACAGGCTACCGCTGTCGTGAACGTATTCCACTTGCTGCCAAAGTTCGGTTAACGAGCAAATCACGTTACACGTGATATCGCGTTCTGAGAACACTATCTACGAGGGTTAGCCGTGCTACATTAGCCCCGCGCAATTAATTAAGTTACAAGCGGTTTAATGGGGATCTAGTTATCTCTTTGATTGGCCCGCTACCGCTCGCGTTCGCCCGCCGAATTTCTCTGTCGCACTTATTTCCGGTCTCTGTCCTCCACCCCCGGGAAAGGGGGCGATGGCCCCGCCTCGGTATCCAGCGACTTCGAGCGAGAACAAAGAGACCGTGCCGAGAAACTGGGTCGTCTCAGAGATAGAGAGAGCTCTGTAAACGATCTCAATTATATTCTTAGTTAACCGGGGGAAAACGAGCTACCAACGCCCGCAACTACTACGAGGTTGCCACGTGCAAAATCGTCGTTTGTACCTCTTCCGGAACTTCAACCGCACGTATCTTCTTCAAAACATTGACATTGGCTACCGCGCGGTAAATTTCTAAACACCTGGATGACCCGTGGAAATGACCCCGAGCGAAATTTTTAGTCCTTTCGGTGCTTTCGAACGAAAGCGAATTCTTTGGTTTTTCTCAATCAAGTAATTTCACAGTTTCTTGATTCGTTCCTCAAACGATTGTCCATTTGAGAAGAGAAAGAAAATGACAATTGGGGGTCTATTTTTTGAGAAGGAGGAACTTAACAGTTGCGGGTATTTTTATACCAAGTACAAGCAATATCAAGTACAAGCAATCAGATTGAAAAAGAAAAATAGGATTCAAGCGTCGTTTGCGGAAATGCTATTGAAAAGAGATGAAATATAGTTTGAAGTGATGATTTGGTAAAATGGAAAGGGGCATTGAATTTGATAAGAATAGGGGCGTTGTTTGCCCGTGATAACCTTAATAATAATTTATATTGCAATACATACTGTAAATTACTATTAACGGTATTATTATTATTATTATCATTATACGTAGTATATAAACTCTCAAGAATTTGAAATTTCCATTAACGTTCTACCAACTTATCGTATTATTAACAACATTTATAACGCAATCGCGTCTCCTCAAAGGAACACCAACTAACTTTCGCGTGCGTTGAATTATATATATTGCACAACAACATTCGAAAATATTCGTAATTATTGGCTCGAACGGCGAAACAAACCGTCGTGCTTCGAGAACCGCGAATTTCAATCTTGGCCGTGTACGAGACTTGGGCGACTCGTTGATAATACGTTCGACAGTTTCGATTAATAAAGCTTTATTAAATCGCCGGGCCGCATGTTTTTGCCAGCTGCGTCTACTTTCGTTTGCGTTTAACCGTGAGGGACCGACTGACCGCGACGTCGGGGATAATTATTTCGACGGACGGCGTCGAAGTGCGCAAGGGAATTGTTTGAAAATATGACATCTCATTAATTACATAGTGTATACACGTTCTATTAAAATTGAGAGCGCAACGCAGGCGACACGGACGGGACAAACACAACGAATCGAACGTCGCGCGTTTTTATTATTCTTTCTTCCTTCTTTTTTTTCCCTTTCTTTTGTCTGATTTCACACCTGTTACGAGCACGCGAAGTTGAAAAAAAAAAAGGAAACACGTTTCAATTTGTCCGACGGATTTCCGTTTGTGATGTATCCCGCTGTTTCTCGACATCTCTCTCCCCTTGGTTTTCTAATTAAATACGGTTTTACCTTAATGCTGCGTTAACAAGGGCCACGTTTTTTCCCCTCCTCCCTGCCCCTTTGGCATTTCAAGGGTGACACGACCTCGACACGGGCTCCAGGCTTGTTGACGCAAGAATTACTCGCGCTTCGAGAGGGAAGCAACGACGATCGAAAGGATCCGAAACCGGGACGACGCAGCAGTTCGATGCCGGTCGAGGCCTCGTCACAGTGCCTGTCAGGGATTTGTGGATCTTGTTGCCGGCGGTATACGTGGTAAACGTACCCGGAGAGATAGCAGACCGACGCCGTTGACCTCTCTCTGTATAGTGTTCACTGTCCACTGTGAGCACGACCGCTGTTTATGCCAGCTTGGAATACTAAATTGGACCGTATTATCTGGTCGGCCGCGTATCGCGTTTCTACCTGCTGTTCGAACGAATCGGCAGGACGTCAATGATAATCCTGCGACCGATTCTAATTTTGAGTGATGAACGCGTTTCACGTTTGTCCGCGCTTCTGTCTCCTCCAGGATATGCGAAATCTATGCGAAATCTGCTCCCGTAATCTGGTCGAACGATGTAAGCGATTAAAGGAAAGGGTGAGAAGTGGACATTGGAAAGACAGTAGAAAAAGTTATCAGTTATCGCTTCCTTGCGCTCTCCGATTTCTGAATTTCTGAATCAATTTAATTGATGATTTAATTAATATTTCTGATCATTCACTGGCGCTTACGTACCATTATTCTTCAACTGTCCTCGAATGATCTCGCGCAAGTTTTGCCTTCCTATTTCCCCTCTGTTGAACTTTTTTTCGACAGGGAATGAAAGAAACGGCGAAAATACAGAGAAAGATTGTACAGTTTATCGAAAGAGAGAGAGGGAGAGAGAGAAGGAGAGAGATCTATTCCATGAATCCACTCGAGCGTCAATTCCGAAAGGTCGCGAATTTATATCCTAGTTTTTACACGCCTCCGCGCGCACCTATCAATATAAATTTCACCAACGATTCTACTATAACGGCTACAAATCATACGATCGATAATGGTCAGATTCGTTCAACGTTCGAACTAAAAATAATGTCACTCCCGCGTCTATAAAATGTACACTATAAATCAGAGGGTGAAAATTATTTTCGACAAGATTATAATATGGTTTTCTATTCGAGGATTATTGCGCGGATTTGATCGTGGGTAGCTTGCAGACCGACTTTAGAAATCGATTTCTCTGTTCTCATGATGCTGTGTGGAAAGCTTTTTTTCTTTCATTTCTACAAAGCAACGAATTTCAGAAGTTTCAATTTCCAAACGCTTCGAAAGCAATCTTGTTCTGTGTGTGTGTGTGTGTGTGTGTGTCGGAAAATCAGCCAAAAATAAATGAAAAATAATTATCTTTCAGAACAATATGGGATAGAATTGCGTGCAAAATGTTCGACTAACAATAAGTCCGGATTAAAGCACATTCCTGGTTTAAAACATCCGATCCCGAAAGAACACCGTATCAAAAAGATATTCCGATAAAGCGACGCGAACGCTTTTAGGCGTTTTCTTTCACAGGGGCAATCCGAAACGATCCGGGGCAATATTTTATTGGTTCTAACACTCCGGGGGATCAAACGCGGTTGGGAGGCTAAACATTGTCAAATATTTGCAGCTTCAGGTTGCCACCGGTTCACCTCGAAGCTTTAGAGCTAAGCAGGGGGGGGGGAGAGAAAGAGGATATAGCCTGGCGCGGAACAGAATTTACCAAAAGAGGCTTGGACAACAACAAGAGGAATAAATTCACCGCTGATCCGAGCAATTATTTTTGCTCGCGAGCGAGCCTCTGTTTCCCTGTTTCGTTCCTGAAAAATAACGTTAGGCGTTCCCTGTTGCCTTCGTAAGCTGAAGCTCGTCCAACTGACGCAAACACGCCGCCATCGAACCGTCTCTGACAAACATATCGTTTCGCTATTCCCTAATTTCTTTTCTTCCTCTCTCGTTAGTACACATACAGATAACCCTCCTATAACACGGTACATAGGTTCCTAGAAAATGCCGTGTTGCGTGAGACCCAGAGCCAGTACAAAAACGGGGGTTACGTTCCGGAAACTTATTAAAAACAAACTTTTTTTTTTAATTCCACGTAAGCAACTTAATTTTTATTAAAAATATAAATGTACGTATAACACAAAACGAAAAGAAACAAAAAATATTATTTTCATTTAATGCGACCTTAATTTAATAAATTTCTTCCACATCACTGCTCAGTACAATCAAACGAGAACGTTTTTTGCACTTTATCTTTTTAAATATGGCGGCACTTTCCGCAACATTGTATCTCTGAGACAGCAAGCCTCGCCGCGGATGGCGTGTAAACTGTGCATGACGCTTTCCGCTATGACATCGGAATAGAGTTATAAACGAATAAATTATAATTTGTTTATACATTTTCATGTAAAGCCACTGTAGTTCGTTATTCCTTCCCGTCATTGTTTTAAGGTAATTTAGTTTTTAAATGTGTTAAACCAAAATCATGTTATCTAGTGCTGTAGAAGTACAGTGTCGTACAAAGGTTTTCGCAATTTTTTTTATCGTGTTAAAACGAAACCATGTTGTAAGATGCTACAAGAGGGCTACCTGTATAAAATTTGTCAATCTCGTGAAATAACGAATTATTTCTGCAAATGTCTCTATTCGTTAATCGCTTGACTTTTCTAGTCAAGCATTTTCCAAAGCTTCTTTTGTCATTTCTTTCTGTGGCCATTACTACTGCCATTGCGAGGGTTGGTGACCAAACTTTAGAAGACTGTAATATATTCATCAAAACAAGCAACGAGGTCCTCACAAACACAATCCAGATATTCAAACGTCACCAGCATGAATGTGAAAGTGATGTCAAAGTCTAAAATGATCTTACAAAAACTTGTATTTCCTCTACAATTTTCATACACAAGCCGAACAATCGAATTTAATCGAAAGTGAGATGAACTTCTTGCCAAAAGAAACATACTCGCGTTATTTTACCAGTGACTGCGTGTAGCAATAAAAAAGAAAAGCGAAATAAAAATCTTGTTGTTTCCGTCACGATGTGTGCGCATCGATTCACCTCACTGTGAAATCCTGTCGGTTCTGCCCGACGGACTCGAAAAAAGAAAGGCCAGTTCGTCGAAGTCGCGTGTTTGTCCTGTCAGTTATTCCTCGTCACCGATTGATTCTTTTCACGCGTCGCGATAATTGTCGGTGTCCGTGATCGAGCTCTCGAATCCCTGCTGGTCGGCCACCGCGCGTTTTCGGTCGGAAACTGTTCCGTAGCCCGGAAACCGAAACTTCTGGCGACGAAAAAAAGTAACAGTCAGACGAAACAGAAAGAGAGAGAGAGAGAGAGAAAGAGAAACGAGGGTGGAAAAATCGCGCGGAAAATCCAATCGAGAGAGAGCAGCCGCGCGTCGAATTGGCACGGCGGCGCGTCGCGGTTGTTAAGCGAACCGAACGGTTTCGTTCGGTCGGCCGCGGGTGGAATTCGTTAACGAAAGGATCGTTGCGGATAACCGGGCGCCTTCTTCCCTTCTTCAATCGCGTCCCATCCTTCCGAGAAGTTGTTCGAGCCGACTGTTGTTCCTCCGCGAGAATAATTCCCCCCCGAGGGTGGATTTATCGTGCGACCCTCTTCTCGTTTCTCCGACCCTGCACTTTCATCCCCAATGCCCTCTCGCTCGTCTCTCACCGCGGGTAACACGAAATTCGTTTTAATGAATTTTCAATCGAGCCGGTTAAACAGGCCGTGAACGATGAGAAGGCTCGCGTGGATGCAATGGGAGACGAGTCAGATTCAGATTTCTACTACCAAGATAAAATTCCCGCAACGTTGCTGAACGTTCGTTGTTCCGGTAATTACAACGTGAAAAACCTATGCCTTGTATGCGTATATAGCGTGATCAAGGAGATGGTGGTTTTTCGCGAAAAAACGAGACAAGAACAGCCGGTGTAATTTTGATGGAATTCATCCGACGCGGGTGTTAAATTACTCGGCACTGCATAATGCGAATAACTCGCGGCGCGCGTTACATTATTGCGTGGAAACCGGGATTGTCCGTGTTACAGTGGTACAAACCGGCCGGTTTCTGCAATATTTACGGTCCGACGAGTGTCGTTACGCTCGCTTAATTGTCGCGGCTTGCGTCACGACGGTTATCGAGGGAGACAATCGTTCTGAGAATCGTCGACTTCGGTAGACGATTGAAGTCAGAAGACGAACGCAGCCGGGAACCGACTGAGGCTGCAGGAATGTCGAGTGTGATCGAAAGCTGGGAGATGAAACGGAACGGTCGTTGCAATTACATTGTAAATAAATTAAGCGCCTCGCGAATAAACAAACGGCTTGCATTATGAAAAAGATCATCATTTATTTTGTTCTCATTATTTTGTGCTCATTATTATTACAATAATACCCGTGTTTTATATTCATATACACTGTGGTGTGATAGAGATAATGAAAAATTCGTCGGTGGAAAAAGCTCGATAGTTTCATTAAAACAGTCGCAATGTTGAATGTATTATTACATTACGCGTAACTTCGTTATCTATTATACCGAAACTGTATGAAAGTTTCACTGTCTATTTATTATTTCAGCGACTTACTCACCGAGTGCCGCGTCTAATGGAAAATCCATTTAATCTTGATACACCTTCCAAGTAATTTTCAATTCATGAGTCCAAAGTACGCGCCATCTTCTCGTGCTTTTGCTCCCGTGTTTGAAGACCGATGATCAAATTTGAAGAAATTGAAGCTTAACAGACCTTTCTTTTTTTCTTCGGTAATTAGTTATTCGTCGTTCGAAACGAGAACGAAAATTCGAAGAGCGTGTCGTTTAGAGCAGGGTCGACAGGAAAACGAGCGGGAGCTAGCCTAGGATTGGTCAAAGCGTTGAAACTCACAGGCCGAAATTTCCTGGGGAATTAGTCCCTCTGGCACCCGTATCCGACGCTATTAAATAGTTCGTTCGTGGAAGAAACTGGACAGCCATGAGTCTCGTATTGGACACTTGCTGCTGTAACCCGGGGATTCTGTTCGCCCCGGTTGCGTATCTTCGACCGATGAGAACGAACCAATTCGAATCTGCCATATGCAAAATCTCGTAGGGGGTAGACGAGAGGGTAGCGATTACGCCTGCCTCGTTATGGCGCGGCGGTGGCGCGCGTCATGATGCGTTTGCTCGTTGTTCTTGACCGGCCGGAAGTGTGCGGGATGCCGCATCAAATGCGGACTAGATGCGTGCCATAACTGGTCGAAACACGGGGATCTCGGACGAGCCGCTATCTCGGCCTCCGTTTCGCATCTGCTTTAATAACGTATGGTAACGACGAGCCGTGCGAGCTTCTACCGTACGCGTGTACATACACGCTCGTGCATCCTCCGTCCACGGCGTGTGTTTACGCGCGCCTCTGTCCTCCGCCAGTTACCAGCGTGATTTACGCTGCGAGCGACGATACGTCAGCAAACGACAGCGACGATGCGACGCGTTACACATTTCCCCTGTCGGATCGTCGACGGAAAAATATCGACGGGGCACGTTGGATGCAACGATGCTGGACGCAACGATCGTTTCGCGAATTTGCGAGCTTCGTTTCTCTCTGTACATCGTTTCCGGGCAAATCGAATTTTTCACTTTCTTACGCATGCATGTAATAATGTGAAGTTGAAAGCTCGCGCAAATCTTTTGCGAATACATTATTACGTGCCTTGTGCACGCAAGGCGCACACGTTGAAATTTTATTACCGCTGTAACGAGAGCCGATGGCCGTGATTATGTTGGTAAAGTTCCAATCAAATCTGAAACGTACACGGCTGGTTCGGAGTTATGAAACCGTGGAATTCATTTCTCTCTCTCTCTTTCTCGCAGAGAGAATGTTTAAATAACGATCAATTAACAATTTCTCCCTTTTTATACGAGTGTTCGTTTTTTAATATCTCGCTCCATTTCCGTCGGGGATCAATCATAGGTTCTAAAAAAAAAAAAAAAAAAAAAAAAGAGCGAAAAGGAAATTTAGCGTGCCCGAAAACGAAGTTTGGCTGTTGAATTCTGCTACGCGAGACTGTTTCGTTCGGTTTCTTTGGGTTTCGGGGGGATCGATTAACGGGAAGCGGACTCGCTGCACCGGACGGGACGCAATTAGAGCTGATACGCGTGTAATTAGCAGGAACGGCGAAACGGGTCGGTTCACGGTGACGTTTTGAAGATTCGGGATTAACGGGTGGTCGTGGTGCGTGAACTGGCTCCGAACCGACGAAATTGAAGCGCTGTTACGCTGTTCGTTTGACTTGTAAATCGCTGAAAGCACCGGTCACGTACCCGGCCGTCGTCCTCCTCCTCACCCTTTCTTTTTTTTTTCCACCACGTGAAACGCCCGCGAGGCGACAAAGCGCCACCGGATCAAAATAATGAAACGAAAATGAAACGTAACGCGCACCACGCGCGACCCAGAAATCTCCCCTTTGTTTCGTACGTTCGCCGTGTCGTTTCGCGTTCGACGTGAATATAATTATTTAATATTTAAGCGCGCGGTTCCCTGCGTAAACGCTCACACGTTTGGCTGGCGCAACGTTGGCAACGGGCGACGCTTGCATTTTTAATTTCTCGTACGAGCCTTTCAGTCGATATCGTATAAAGAGAAATTCGAAACGTTCGCGAAGGAATAATTGCGTTCCTTTTGTGCTGTTTTTTCCGCGATTTCGCATCGCTTGACGTTTTAATCGTTTGATCGTGCGTCCCGCTAAATCTCAGGATAAAATGGCGATGCAAGAATGAATGAATTAACTCTGTCTGTGTGCATTTTTCTTTCCTTTGTGCGTGCGCGCGCGCGCGCGCGCGCGTGTGTGTGTGTGTGTGTGCGAACGCGTGTGTATTTGAAGCGCATAAACGTACATTTTGGCGACATAAACGCGTTTACTTCACGCTCGGGGACGATGGAATGACATTCAGAAATAGGGTTCGATTTCTTTCTTTCCTTTTCAAGTTACTGCTCTACCCTCGTCTATCGTTGACGTGTCCTCCAAACAACGTAACACTGTCACGGAGACATAGTACGTTATTACAACTGTCTGGAGGGGGGGGGAGGGAGGAGGGGACGAAGGTGTCCCAATTCCCTCACGGAATCACCTGGAGTGGATAGAAAAGGTGTCAGGTGTGTCTCGCCCGACAATTTGGTCACGAGCCTATTATTCGACTCTTATTCAATCTCATGGGCCGTGCCTGAATAAATCGGCGTCGTTTCCTCGTGAATCGCTGGCTCTACATCTTTCTTTCTTCCCATTTCACGGCTCTGCTCTCTCACCCCCTCCCCCAACGCCGCCGCTCCCCTTTCAACCATGCCATTTCTCGCCCTTCTACCTGCAGAATGCAGCCGATTCAATTCGAAGTGGCTTCCGAGGAGTGGAAGTAGCTCTTCGAGATATATTAAGGACCTTCGAGGAAGTTGATCGAACTCTCCAGGCTTCGACTGTCTAAAATGATCTGCTAGAACGTCAAAGCTAGTACGGCAGGCTCAAAGGGACGGGGAGATTGACTGGCGACGTGTCGTCTGAGCGAGAGTAACGACGAGAACTCACTCCCTCTGATCGATAAATTAACCCTTCCCGAGTCTGAACAGAGATCCCTGGCTGTCTAATTCGAAAGACATTACACTCGAGTGTTATTTTTTTCTGACAAATTTACAACATCTACTACAAAATCTTCGCGACAGGACGAAAAAGATTCATTTTCCTGCGTTGTTGCAAGGAAATGATTGCAATTTTTCCATCTTTCAATTTTTGTTCTATGAATTTTTCGCTGCAGCGAGGCAACTAAAATTTCGAGTAAATAGCGTAAATTTTATCCGAGTGTATGGTAAAGTTAGTCGGCTTTCTTTTGTAAATACATCGCAAGGAAAATTGATTTTGTTTCTCTTTCTTAGCCCAAGTTCACATTCCATTGACTATCATCTTGTTTTAAAAATCATCTTTGTCGTAACTTACCTTATTTCGACAAGATTTTAACGAAAAATCATTAAAAACATTGTGCGCACAGTGATTTGTTTGAATGATTGTAATTTTTCCACCGAACAGAGTATTTTTAAAATTCCATTTGCTTTACATTTCGTTTCCTCCGCTTGATCCGAAAAGATTTAGAAAATAAATTTCAGCACTTCTTCCCTTTGCCTGAAGAGGATCGAAAGGGTTAAAGGAGAAACCGATTGGTAAGAATGGCACGTATTACGGAACCTTCTTTCAAAGTGTGCTTAAGCGAGAGAAACGATATTTTTTTTTTCCCCGATGGAAATTTCGTTCGATCGAAATTCTCTCGTTGTTGTTGATATCACGTTTCGAGTGACGAATTAATTTACTCACTGTTTATAGAAAATGTTGTTGCGTAGGTTCGTGAATTCAACCATTTATTAAATTGACTACCAACTTTAAACGGTCGGTATCTCGAATCCACTATCACGCACCGCTGTCTATCCATTTCATGTCGAGGCAGATCACTCGTATAGATCTTCCCTTGTTAATTGGACAAATTCCCCACGGTGAATCTAGAATCCTACATACATAGTGATTTTCGAAAGTTTTGTATTTGAACATATACCACGCTCTGCGTTATACGATGCATTTTCAGATTTATTTCAAACTTGTTAGATCTCACAATCACATCACCGCTCAGAAAACCTTAGGGCAAGCATTATATTTGTATAATAGAAATATAAATTACAGTAAATATAAATTACAAATTATATACAATTAATACAATATTCACCATAAATTACACAATGCAAATGTATGGATTACATTTACACAGTATGTAACATACGATTTAAATTATGGTATTTATGACAAATACAATACATATAATTATAATTAAGTACAATAAACAAATACAAAACATACTTTATGCAATAAAGACTCTGTTAGTATATTATTGTATTATTATGATAAATATTGTAAAATATGCATAAACGATGATCCACGTGATACTGAACGTTAAAAATAAAAGTGTCCTAAGACTTTGGTGAGCAGCATTGTATACTCGTGAAATACACATTTGTGAGCGACTACTGAAAATTTTCTGTTAGATGAAATTTGTATCTCTCGTCTAAGCCATAAAACCACACATTCGTCTCGTCTTCCTTTGTAATTTCATCCCTTTCATTTGAAGGTTTGCTTTATGCACCGTCGTTTAGGCGGTCGCAGGAAAGCCGAAATAGGGAATAAATATACGGTCTCGTATTATGGGAATTTTTCATTAGGCTCGCGTCGCAAGTTGGCTTGTGCTTTTTTTCCAGCATTGTAACAATAACGCGGGGGCGACGGCGATGTTATTAAGCATCGGAGTTTCCCCGTTTATCGACGCCGGCCGAAAGCACGGTGAAAATGAAGTCGTGAAAAGTTTTCAGGATCGGAAAACTTTTATTCGTTTTCCAGCGGTGGCGATCCCCGCGGGCCGGCGAACTCTTTTCCCTCTTTGTCGACCGGTTTCTCCCTTTCGTGAAATTGCGCACGTCGCGCGCCAACGCGAGGAGCATCACTCTCGCCTTTCTGTGATCTGATTCTCATTTGCGGCGGAATATCATATCTGATAGGGACAAATTGGGAATCAACCTTCTCCTCTTAATCGCCAACAGCCTTCTCCCTCCGCGCGAACGAAAAGTGCTTGCAAAGGGAAAGCACCAGGGTATTCTAGGCTGTTTCTTCGAGGGTGGCTGCCATTTGAAAGTGGCGGCCTGCGTTGGAATTATATCTTCGGGATGGGAATCAACCCGTCCGTTTTTTCGTAACGTTAATTCGCTACTGAGGAGAACTCGGCGAGAACTTATCCTTCGAAACGACAAGTTCTTTTCCCAGCGTTTGCGCTTTAACTTTAAAATACAACCGTCAAGGAAGACTTCGCGGTCTTGGGCGAAGCATTTCTCGCGATAATAAAATTTACAGAGTGTCTCCACTCTCTTCTTTCAACTGAGATCTCTCGGTTTTTTTTTTTCGATTTTCACTCGCAGACAGGACGACGGAGGGTAGGCGGGATCACGCGAATCGTTGCGAAACGTCGAGTCGGCGAGAAACTAATAGAATTACAAAAGGGAGTAATCGGAGTGTTTTTCTTTTTTTTTTTTTTTTGAAAAGACTAACTTTTGAAAAACAAAACAAAAAGAAAAAAAGAAAGGAAAGAAAAACACGTTACGCCGCAATTTCACGTTCCGGCGTGCCATGAAAGTTAATTGGCAAAACTGCTGTCGCGATTTTGACGCTTTATGGTCACGGTGGGGGGGGGGGGAGAAGGGTGAAAAATATTGGCGTTTCGACAGAACGGTCGAGCGGCCCGTTCCGCGGAAAATAAACACCACCACGGCAGGCCGCAATACCTCGTTATTTAATTGTTTCGCATCGGTCTGTTAGTCGTCGACGGGTTATCGCTCGTTCCCCACTCCCCCCGCTCGCTTCCCCGTCTTCCCTTTCGAATACGTTCTTCTAATTGGACAGCGAAACGGTTTAATCGAATCGGTTACAGCACGGGCCAAAAGCCTGCGGTGTTGGAAGAAAAATCGACGATCGGGAGCTCCTCGATGACGAAACAATTTTCGGCGAGCCATCAAATAGCGCGGGTGAAAGGTTCCTGGAACACGCGGGACCGCCGAATAGCGCGGACGAAAATTAAAGGAAGCAATCGATCAAACACCGGGGGGGGGGAAGAGACTCGGCCGCAAAACCATCTCTCTAAACGAGCCGTCGTGTTTCGCGTTCGATTTTAAGTAATTCTTCGGAAAACCGCGCTGGCTGCGCGACCTGAAAATTTCATCGGCGGATTTAATCCAGCGCGAGGGTACAAACGATGTTGGAACACCGACGGTTAAGAGGGCTCGCGCGGCTTCGGTGGCGAACGAGATCGATCGGCGAACGAAATCGATTTCATAGAGGCGTCGAGGTGCAACGCTGGTCCCTTTGCGACGTTATTTAACAACGAGTAACGAGCAGCGGGTGGATGCTTCGTACAATTACTCTCTGATGACTCGCAGCTGAGAGTGCAGTCGCCGCCGCCGCCGGCTCCTCTGGAAACAGTTTCTCAGGGATTTCGCGTCCTCGAACGAGAAACTGCGAGGCAAATGGGGCGGCAAGGCCTCGTGGATAGAAAGCAGTGGTAGCTGCTATCGGCTACGACGACGAGTGGCGAGGCGAGATGAAAGGCGAGAGGAGAGACGATGGTTCTTCGCGGCGAACGAGCACGACGCGATAATCGAACGGTCATTTACTAAAGCGCCGCCACCTCGGCCAGGGGAATCAACAGCTGACGTTTCTCGATTAGGCGCCCAGAGGGAGAATGGGATTTTGCAGCAGCAAAGAGAAGAGAAAGGGCCGTTGTTACCGCTTTTTAGCCGACCACGAGTACGACCGCGAATACGAAGTGGGGAGCCGCGCCGTGCATTATCGGCAACGACGCGAAAAGATAATCGTTCCGCGTTCGGTTTCTTGCTCTTCGCTCGACTCCGCTGCAGGGGAGATCGGGAACCGCGTTCGCGGAGGACGGCGGCTGTGAAAGCGGCGAGAAGTTTGCGAGGTGGCTGAAGAAAAGAAAAAAAAGAGAGGCGAGGAAGATGGCGGAGAAGGATGGGGGAAAAACCGACGGAGAAAGGTAAAGAAGAAACGAGGGGATTGGAATCGATTCGCATTGGGAAACGTTTTAACGTTTGGTGCGCGTGCGGTGAGAGACCAGGCTGACGAACAAAATCGAGCGGATGTCAGCATTTATGTAAATAGCTTATCCACGGGTTGTTAGATACATAATACTCTTCGGGTAAAATCTCCATATGAATATTGCGCATTAATGCCGGTGCGCATAGGCTCCCGTTCATATGTTAATGCTTTTCCAGCGAGCCGCGGCAACCGCGGGCTGCAAATTAACGACGAGAAACGGAGGAAAAAATCTCCTATTTACGTGGCGCGTCGACACGCCGCGTCCTCCGCTTGATATTTCCGCCGCGGGCCACCTGTAATTAGCATTCAGTCCGTTGGGAATCGCGGCGTCGAGTGACGGGGTGCCGCGTCGAGATTGATTTATGATAATGCCGCTCGCCGCGAATTTCGACTACGCGACGTCGTCTTTCCGCGTAAAATAATTCCGTTAGCCGTCAAACCTTCCACAGGACTCTGCAGTGGTTCTTTGACCGCGAAAGACGAGCCGAAATTCCACGGTCCAACGACGTGCCGTTTCTTCGTCTCGAGTGACTTCAGCCACAGTTCTCGCCGCGGCAAAAGATCCTCGGGTCTAATTCTGATACCTGTGGCAGTCTCTCGACGGGCGACGGACTAACCGCGTTTGACGCGGCTCTCTCGACAATGGAAAAGTTTCCGAATGTCGCCGCCTCGACGAGCAGATGCGATTGTTCGCGCTGAAAGGAGCCACGCGCGGTATTACATACACACCTAGGCTAAGGGAGAGCACACCTCTGCCTGCACGTTGTTGCACGATCACGCGGAATTCCGCGAAATCGAGGTCGCGTTGCGAGAGAAGAGTTACGTGCGCCGGGGAAGGGGAGGGGGGAGGGGGAACGGGAAGGAAATTTTGGAGAGAAAGGAATGGAAAGACAGAGGGCTGTTACGAAAGGGAAAAAGGAAAATTGAGGCGTGCGATTTTTTTCAATGGGAAAGCTTTTAGCGCGCACGTTGTGCAACGCTCTGCACACTGTGCAAGCTGTGCAAGCTCCGACCCACGAAATCTTTCCGGATAGTATCCCGGAATAACGACGGAATAACGACGAGTACAAAGGCAGAGCTAATAATACCAAATTTTGAAATAATTATCAGGAGATGAAATGTAAATGTAAACGTTGTGTTACACCGATATAGACGAATTTAATTCTGTACGATTGACGGGGCCATTATTGGAAGATTGAATATACAATACACGTTCTTTATAATCGAAATTTTAACAATATTGAAACGCATGCACTCGTACTTTCTGTTTTTCTACGATTTATTAATTAATCCCTAACGTATTTTAATAACATTTCAACGACGATTCATGTTTAATGTTTCTCTTACGTACGTAGGTATGTACATTTTGCAAGAAAGTGTGCGCAAGTAATAACGAGAAACGATATCAAACGAACGTATTACTAAAACAATCGCAAGGCCAAGGAAGCCGCTCGTCGATCGTCGAGTTACTCGTAACCCTGGGAACCCCATTTCCGAAGATTGAGCTCAATTTCAAACTCATTTCATTAAGGGGATCATCAGGTGGGGAATCGCGTTCAGCGCTACCTCCGCTACGGATCTTCCAACTTTTAGGTCGCTGGCCTATGGAAAAAGCTCGCGGAGAGGAGAGGTTAATTAAACTAATGCAAAAGTATACAAGGGAAGAAGCCGAAGGGAAATATTGAGAGTTCGTATCCAACTTGATCTCGACGAGCTGTCCAATTGAATTTTCCCCCCAAGAAACCAAACTCGAACGAGCTTTGCGCTATTTTCTGTTTCGCCGAACGACTCGAACCCTTCTTTTCACTCGCCAACACGAAATGAAATATTGCACGCTGTTATTATTGTTGGTAGACTGTTTGAAACGTAACTCCTTCTGTAATTGTGGAATATTTATAAATAATTTATCGACGCTGTTGATATCGAGTAATTGAATCTTCCTCTGAGAAACTGCTTCGGCTTTGCCGCCATTTTCTGCTTCGTCTAAAGACTCGAAACCATCTTTTCACTCATCAACACGAAATGAAACATTGCAATGCTGCACGTTATTACTATGGTAGATTATTTCAAACATAACTCCTTCTGTATTTGTGGAATATTTATAAATAATTTATAATTGGACGACTCAACGCTGTTGACTTCGAGTAATTGAAGAATCTTCCTCTGAGAAACCGAGTTCGAACGAGTATGCCATTTTCTATTTCTTCTAAACTTCTCCTATTCGTTATATACGGACGTGTAAGCAAGTTAAGCAAGTTAGCAACTACGTCAGTAGCTTGAAGCGTAATACGTTGTGTATTTACCACATATAAACAATTTATACAGATAATTTAATGACATGCGCCTTGTGAGTACGGTAACGCGTGTTACCTGACGGTGAATAATTTCGCGAATCGTTACTTTGATATGAATCGAACGCAATCGCAAACTCCGATAATCCTATATAATTCGGGCGTTGTTAGAATACAGGTAACATATTGGTTTACGCGCCGGTAAAAAAACACGGGAAATTTCGGTTCTTCGTTACCATTGTTCATTACAATAATGGAATTATGTTTCAATTTTTAACGAGGCAGATCTATTTTCTTTTAATTTAAATAAAAGCATCGCACAACTATGTGGGATCAAATAGCATTACTTGTATCGGTGAAAAAAAAACACAAACACACACACAAAAGAACCGAAAAAACCAAAAAAATAAACTAAAACTAAAGTGAAAAGAAAACAAAAAAAGAACAAAAAAAAAAAGGAATATCATATATGAAAAAGGGGCTAAAAGTACAATGGAAGCGAAGCGTATTGTTTGCGTTCGTTGTTTAAAACGCGTTGAATGATTGCATTAGCGGATATTAACTGGTGCATGAAGGCGGAACCGCGTCTAAAAAAATTGTATCAGCCTGCACGAAGCGACAAACATACAACAGTTGCGCACGATGACATAGTGGTTCGGTAAAAAAAAAAATATTTCGACGCGGCACACCCTCGATCTTTCTGCGACACTCTGCGAGGAACAGATCGCAAAAAAAAAAAAAATGAAAAAAAGAGAAAAGAAAAGAAAAGAAAGAAGCACAGAGCGCGCGGAAGGGAAAAGAGGAAAGCGCCGGAGATTTTTCCACGGACGAGGAATATCAAGCGTTATCACTCGGGAAGAAATTCGCCGGACATTAGCGTTAATTCACCGGGATGATGTATTCGCATTAATTGGCTCGGGCTAATTTCCACGTAATTACGGAAGATCACGGGTGTCCCGGGTGGCTCCGTTGACTTCAAGTAGCGGTCCAAGTAAATCTGGCGACCGGCCAAGTAAAAGAAACTGGCTGGATCTCGGTCAAAAATTACGGAAAACCCCACCACGGTCGTGAGAGCGTCGCCTTGTGGAAACAACGAGCGAGGCGCGAACCGGCCGGCTAAAACTACGACGTAAACGAATTATCAAGTTGTATTGTTTAATTCATACCGACGAATTCTCTTTCCACGGTCGTTAATTCCGCGGCGCGACGTTAGAGTGGCGAGTTAGGTGGCAAACGCCGCCGCGCGAAATGTAATAGAACTTTCCGTAAACTCCACAATCTGGCGTGTTTAATTCCGGATCATTGCAAATTGGATTGGCCAACGCGTAACCCGGTAACTGCTATCCGCGTCTCATCCGACGTCGTCCTATTCTACTTGTCCGATTCGACAACTTCGCCGTGTTCCACTCATCAGATTAAATACAATTCAGTTCTGCCGATATTACGTCGCGTTCAATCGCATTATCTTTAATTCGTATCCTATTTTACATGTCCGACTAATTTCGCTCTGATACCATTTAATCGCGCGATTATCGACTGTTTATTGCACGAAGAATAAATCCATTCATCCGTCCGATATGAAATTCATATATATCATCGATGTGGGTGTCGAGGGCACTAGTCGAGCAGATTACATTCGTCGAAGCACGTATTCATAGTGGTTTATTATTATTTCTAATTATTCATTAATATATACACGCAAAGCTTAATGTAAGCTCAATGTCCTGCATCATTTGAAAAAAAAAAAAAACTGAGATTTCTTGACAACGAATTTTGAGAGGCTCTCGCCCCAGTGTTCGCTGTATTGGAAAGTGGAAATTAAACGAAAGAGATGGATGATTCTGTTTTACGATTGGTTCAAATTGGATTCTATTTGTGCGATTCTCTTCTTTTAATGCAATGGTTGTCGCATTTAAATCTTCGGTCGAAGAAAAATATGTTGAATGCTTGATTCCTTTCTCGTTATTATACCGATAAATATTAAAACATACTAGCGAATAAGTAATGAAATAAATCGTCGTTCTTTAAACGTTCGAAGCAGCAGCAAGTAGTCATCGAATCGTTGAACTTTACCCAAATGAGTAAAGTTCTTCCCTATTTTCACTGACCGCGAAAATAAAATTGTCGCCGACACGATCGTCGTTTGAAATCGACCATTCCTTGACGATCTCTCTCGCCACTTCGACTATAACGTCGTCCCGTGAAAGTGCGTAATCCAGAGGGGTTAAATGTGCTCGATAGACCGTTAAAGGTAACGACTATGTTTGCCGTGTCGCGAAAGTTACGCTCCAACTTCCATAATGCGAGATTCTGGGCAGAGAGAAACATAAAGAGAAAGAGAGAGAGAGAGAGAGAGTGAGAGAGAAAGGTTCTCGAGTGGGTTACGCTGAATTCGATTGTGAAGAATACTTCTCGCTTATCGTTTATATACGCTGACCATTTACTAATAAATAGCCGGCCGGTGAACAATGGTTCGCAATGTGTCGAACTATCGACGAGAGAATGAGCCGTGACCGAAAGAATGGCCTCCCGGCGACGAGTACCGTCATCGTCTTTCAATCGAGAAACCTCGAAACTACGCCGCCTTTGCTCGCAAAGAATACTAACCGCAAAGCCATTCCTGTTACTCGATCCACCACGACAGAGCTAAACAAGCTGTTTTCCTTCGGTTTTATTGTCGCTTATACTATCGTCTTTGATACTTGCGTTTCGTATAGTATTTGTCAGAATGCATGTATCGATTTTTCCTTTCATCGATTCTTCTTTCTTCAAGTCGTTCTCGTGACGCACGTCGCAATTTAATTTTACCTTTTCGCTAAATACAAGATACATGACTTTTAGCTTTCTCTCTTCTTCGTCGATCAATAGATCTGTTTGAATGAATCAAATGGTTGCAGCAAAGCTCATCTTGCGTTTTCCAATAATTTTCCAACCCGTTCTTTCTGAGAAAAACGTCAGAGCTAACGTCGGAGTTCCATACGAGCGCCGTACTTCTTGAGTCCATTCCCGTACCTAATCCGTGGGAATTGAGCGTAACTGAGTTTCGCAAGTCAAGAAATTATACCGAACGGTAGAGATCTTCGACTCGGTATTATGATCTTCGCTCGTGTTTAGCGGCACTCGATCTCGTTGGTTTCAATTCTTAAGAAACTTCCGAGAAAACCACCGGCAGGCAGCGATGGCAATTGATCTCCGTAATTGAGAAGCACGGGAGAAAATGTCTCGACGAGGTTTATGGGGAGATCGGCGTTAATTATTCCAATGTATACTAATTGCTGATTCGGTGGATTATCTGGTTATCTATTCGTGCAAACCGGTCTCTCATTCTGTCTCTCTCTTTCCTCTCGTTTTCCTATCTCTCTTTGTCAGCTTCTCTCGACCTCGACCAGCGCTTACCTCGGCTTACACGGTCCGAGGTTTCGCGACGGCTTGAGGTTTCGCGGAGAACTTTTCGATCGAATTCCCATCGTCTCCATACTTATCTCGCTTTCCTAACGAGCCTTCCTTTCGAAACATCTTTCCTCCGTGTCTTCCAAACGACTCGTTCGCTCCGAGAGAACGAAACGGTTTCAAACCGCATTATTCTCGCGTTAAATCCCCCGCTGTTAATGAATCGACGAGTATTTTTTTTTATCGCGAGAATTCGTTGGCGCGAAATAGCTTGCACGACGGATAACAACGGTCCGAAATTACCAGGCGGTTGCCGCGCTTATTAGTTGGCAATAATTAGACCGTTAGCGATAATTAATAGGAACGCTATTAGAAAGCTAACAGCGACAAGCGCGCAGAAGTGGAGATCTCTATTACGAGCAATCCTATTACTCGGTTAGGTATCTGATTAAAAAAATTGAACCACTTCGCTCACTCCGGCCGTTGGATTGTTCAATCACGATGGTTAACCGGTCGATGCTGGTTTCACCGATATTTATACGACGAATTAATTGCTAATTAATTTCCAAGCGACCGACACGCGCACGCCTCGCTTCGAACGAACCAGTTTCCAACAACTTTCCTCGAGTTCCAATTAAGTTACTCGGGTTTTCTTGCATGTTCATTGTTCCCGTTCTCGATTGCAGAGCGAAATCAGAGATAAGAAAGGGACATCACGTGGGAGAGCGAGAGGTACATGAAGAAGGGAGGAAGAAGCAGAAAAAGAAGGAAAAATTTGTTCAGACGGACGGGAGAGAAAATAAAATCTAAATCGACGAGAGGGCTCCAGCGGCCGTCATTATACCCGCAGTTTAAAAGGTTTTAAGTATCCAAAGGCTTATAATACCGGTAGAGGCTGCCGGGAGCAGGAAGATTCGCTATGGACTAATCTTCTTGAATTTATGGACCCGGCCGATAATGTTCCCGCCTTCCTTTTACCTTAATTCTAACCCAGACTGCTCATTCCGCTCTCACGAATTCCACCGGCATTTTTCCATTTCCCACTCCGGCCTGCTTTTTTTCTTTGTTCCCCTCCCCCTCCCCTCTCGCTTCCCGTTTCCCCCTTTTTTTCATTTCCGTTTCGCATTAAAATCCCCTTGCCCGGTGAACAATAGAGTTTAACGCGACCGCCCGCTATATCGATCCTGCGTAATAGCTCAAATGCACAGTCACGTGTTTGCTTCTTATCGTGCCGATCGCCGGTTATTTCACCGGTCTTTATTTCTTTCACATCGCACTTTTCCCCCATTTTCCAGTTTCTGATGTTCGCCAAATGGTTGTTAACATAATTTTTCGCCGACACGAAGCTAAGTTAAGATCACGTATTTGTTAAGCGGCGCTAATTCGTTGGACGCAACAGCAATTTGAAAAATCTTAGATTCTAAAAGTAATTAATAAAGATTATTGGCTGAAAAATTGGGCGCGCTGCAGGTAATTTCTGGAAGATTCAATCTGGAATCTTCACGGTGTAAAGATAAAAGTAACAATTAGAGCAAGAATGGTTAAAAGCAGTGAGAATAATTAAGTTGAATTCGAAATAATAATAGAGCTGGAGTGTGAAGGCAGTGGAGAAGCAGAATAAAGTAACGAGGACTTAAATCTTATTAATAATAGCAAAAATCACGAATACTGCGATCAACTAAAATAGCGGTGACTAGTCGAGAATAGACAAGGCAAAGAGGTTGAAAGTAATCGGGTTCAATTATTAAGAATTCAAATCGTCCAAATTACGATTAATCGAATAATTTTCTTAGAAAACTCTTAGAGAAGAGAGTCTGACCGAAACAAGATTTTTCCCCAAATCGATCGAGAAATTCGCTGAACTTCCACCAATTTCGTCCCAATGTTAATGTTCAGTTTCACGCTGAACGAAACAGAAAGAGACACGCGAAACGAGAGAAACGAGAATTTGCATTCTGACGGGCGCGAATTCTTCCACGATGAGTCGAAAAAGCCGCGTGTGCGCGATCTGGGCGCTGGCAGATCACGGCAATTTCCGCGGACGATTTACCATTCGATTTCCGGGTTTCTTTTTTCTTTTCCTTCTTTTTTTTTTTTTTTCTCCCGCCGAGAACGATCGGTGGGATCTTCCGGCGTAATCCGCCACCGCGATCGATAGATCCGCTCGAACACCGGTCATTTATATTTATGGATCCGCGAACATTATTCAGCGGGGGGGGGGGAGAGCGCCGCGACGGACAACGCGGCTCGTTAAAAATTGAATCTATCTGCGCGGCCGAGCTCGAAATTCAAATTCGACGAGGAACGAGCCCCAGAATCTTTCATTCTATAATCGATACACAGAGAGAGAGAGAGAGAGAGAGAGAGAGAGAGAGAGAATGCAACGCGATATTCGACAGCGGGGCCAATCGCTTCGACCGTCGATCGCGCGAATTCGATACACGAGAGAAAAAGGAAGAAAGCTCGAGCGAGCTGGTGTGAATCGAGGAGCGACGAAATATTTCAATTCGGCATCCTTGCATCCATCGGGCAAGACTCGTTCGTTGCATTCACCGTTGCGCGTTGTTGATCTTTGGCCTTTCATCGAGATTTCGTCGAATATTGTAGATCGAAATCACTTCTCTTTCGGTGTGGATTTCCATGTTTACGAGATGAATTGCCGCGAACGCTACGTCGCGTTGTAGAGAAATTTCACCTAGTGGAGATTGATACGAGTTTCTATCTTGCACGATGTTTGTCGCTTCGTTATAGTATAACTTTTTTTTTTTTGACGAATGGCGTGGACGTTGGGAAATAGAAAAAGATGCGTGACGAGGAGATACAAGATATCAAAGTCTGTCAGAGACTTCAGGGTCTCGCGCTTGCTAGACAAGATAATAATCAAATGCAAATAATTATTATATCGTTTATCGATATTTTCCCATCGATGTATCATCTAATAAATTCATTCGAATTTAAATCTTTGTCGCATCTGTTAATTTCCTCCGATACTATAATCTTTGTTCTGAAATTTCACAGTAGTTGGCGAAGCGCGGGACGAACGAGAAGACAAGGGAATATTCAGTGTCGGACGATAACAGTGGAAGCGGGAACGATTTTTCAGACGGTGGCGGCCATTGGTCGTCCGGTTGACATGCTTCCCCGGCGTCTTTCATTACTTTTAATTCCATCTTGCGCTGATTACGCTGGGAATACTTAAGCTGTGCACGGTATTTTTTAATTACGGCTGATGCACCCTCGTAGACGAGCCAGCCGGCGTTTCATCGATCGTCTCCCAGGGCCCCTCGCTACTTCCTCGAATATTGCAAAACCCTGAAGAAACCGCGAAAATCTTCGTCCTGACTTCGTCTTTCCCTCTCTCTTTCTCTCTCTCTCTCTCTATTTTACACTCTTTCTCTTTCCGTCGAATCCTCTCCGGTTGGCAAGAGAGAAAACGGATAGGGAAAGGCGAAGGAGATTAATTTCGCTGAGGATCTGTTGGAAGCAGCCAGACATACCTACGCATTCTGATCGTGATAGGCTGAATGGAGTCCTCACGAGCACTTCAATAACCTTAAAGGATAGCGGGGCTGATTAATTAAAAAATAAGGGCGAAGAATTTATCTGCTGCAGGACGGTTTAAAAACGTCGTTCACATTCTCATCCTTGCGTCGTGTTCCCTCGAAATTGGTTTTGAAAAAAAAAAAACCAACCCGTTGGAATTTCTCGGCGAAATAAAGGTAATTACAGAAGCCCCCCCGAAGCGGCGCGGCACCGGAAGCACAAACTTTAAGGTACTTGTACACGGTAACCGGCGCGTTAGGTTTATAAGAGCCGCTTAACGGAACTATCCCCCTTAATCTCTGCTTCGAGGCTTGCTGCTGCACACACCGCGTGCCACAATGGTTATTTACCAACAGTAATTTCAAACGGGTCGACCAAGTTTGAATTTATAAGTAAAACGTATTCAGACGCGGCTCAGACGTTCGCTTCCTATCGGAGATCGTTGTAGAATTCACACTTCTGTTGCTCGATACTGACAATTTTCTGCCACGAAAGTTTCGTTTCGTACAACATAAGGGAAAACATTGCGAGTGAAATCAGACTGTCTCAGAGAATTCGATTATCAAATGTTTGCATAAATAAATTGTTTAATAGAGAATAATGAATATGAAACATTTGCGTATCTAGAATTTATTCCAATTCTATCGTGGAAGTTTAAGAACTATAGTCTTAAATGGCACGATGAAGAGTATTGAAGACAATGTATCAATGGCAATGAAAAATGATCGATAATTTAAACTGATATAATTTTGCAAGAAAAGATCATAAAATGATTTACTTTGACAGCCGTGAATTCGTTTTTTTTCCAAGATGAGGATTTTTACATCGTGTAACGAGTGGAAAGATAAGGATATCTTTCTCTCGACAATCGTAAACATTCAAACGTATGTTAAAACTCTAAGAAATTTCCTTTGTATCTATAGTAAAGCGTCTTCTTTGCAACGATCCCTTAAAACTTGTTACAGGACTTGTTTTTATCATTTCTTGAAACATTAGGATTTCTTGAACTCTTATCTCTTATCTCTAGTATTTCAATATTCGATAAAATGGTACAAAGAAAAACAAAAGTTACGCATCAAGTTTAAAGGAATCGTTGTAATATTTCAATCTTCAAGATCATAGTGGATTTAGTCCTAAAAAGAAATTTTTGAATGCTCCCACGCACGTTTGAATTTCTACAATTCTTGAGAGAAAAGTATCCTTCACTTTCTCATCGAGAAAGGAAAACCGAGAAAAGATCCGTGAACACGGCTCTATGTCAAAGTGAAGAGCTTCAAGTTTGAAAGTGAAGCTAAGCGGATCGTAGTACGATCTCTTTCTACCAAATTATAATTATCGACAATTATGCGTTTAAACAGATGAAAGGGAGAAAAAGCAAGGAAGAAAATCACGGCGGAAACATTATCGGAAGTGGAGCCAATGCCTCGAGACACTGAGGCAGATTAATTTCCTCCGGATCTCGGTCCAACGTGGCCGGACGTGTCCGGCGCGTTCTGATCGACCGGTGAATGGAGTGGTCGCGCGGTTTATCTTGGCGAAGGACACCGCGACGTTGACAATTAATCGCACGGTCGAACAATGGAAAGTAACCCAACGGTTTAATCTGCGTCTCGAATGAATTAATCGCGGCGGACAGGCGACCGCTTGCCTGCCGTTTTCCGGTTGCTAGGCGACGCGCAACCTCGCGCGCTCAGCTCTTCGGTGAAACGCCACCGAGTGTTTCGACCCTCGTCCCTTCAACAGCTCGCGTTGTTCGTCTAATTGTAAGAACTCTTTCTCTCTCTAATTTTTCGCCGCCTAATCTCGACGCCACTTCTGACTTGTCGCCGACTGCGGGTGATTAAACGCCCCGCGTGTTTGCTTCGTCGCGTGTTTTTGCCAGGACACGCGGCGCGCACCGCTTTGCAATCGATCGGCGGGAAAGCCGGGGATGGGGGGGGAGAGGGAAAAACTCGAGGAATGAATATCCGGCGTTGACGTATCGCTGGACGTTCGCCGGAAACGCGTGCTACGAAGTTTTAGCGCCGTTCGTAAGTCGGTGTGGTTTGTGGTTTTTCAGGGGTTCGGGCCGAGGCGACGTCGCTCACCGGAGATTTTCGCCCCTATTTTTTACCGCTGCTTCTTCTTCTCCTTCTCCTCCTCTTCCTCCCTTCTTCCTCCGCCAACGGCGGCGAACGGCGAGGATTTTTCCAGGAAAGTCGTTTTTGCAGAGCGGAGCGGTGAATACGAAGGTCACGCGAAGCGCAGTAACGAAGATTAACCGTACGAGGGACTATGGTTTTGACTTTGAGATTGACCTTATGGCGGGCAAAGGCAGATGCTTCGAGATTAACTCCGGCTGCAGAACGTAACGTCAGTTTGATTCGAGGCTAAAATTTCATTACATACGGGTCCCAGGCCGGGGTAAATCCCAACGTAAACATCCTATAGATTGTCACACAGCCAATTATGCTTGGAAGCACGACAGAGGCAAAGACCAAAACTTTCATCACGCGTTATGAAACTTTAATCCCAAGAAATCGAGAACACGCTGAACATCTCTCGATACGTATTTCCAAAAAGTAACTACATCACTAGGGAGTGATCAATCGGTAACTTTCAATAAAAAGAAAGGGGAAAGAGAAGGAACCTCGTCGGACGAGACCTCGTTAAAAACGCATAAATCTGTCTAGACGGAAGCGAGAGGGGCGTAAATTCCGTAGGCACGCCGCGAGGGAAGAAAGATAGGAAGCTTACGTAGAGGGAACGAAGGCTGGCGAAAAAAGGCGCACGGAAGTTGCGGACCGTGGAGGACGAGAAAGTCGGCGTCGACTAGAAACGAAAATAGAGCACACGGAGGGGGAAGAAGGGTGTACGTCCATGAGTGTGCGTGTGCATGTGTGTACGTATGAGAGAGTCAGGAGAAAATTCGGTCGGCCACAATTCCACGGGTTACTTCCAGCACATATTTTCAGGTTAATGACAATTATTATCCGGCACGGACATGCGCCGCTGTCTGCCGGCCGCAGTTCCCGCAGATAATTGCATTATTTATATGGCGGTGGGTGGATCCGGTCAGTTTCTCCTTTTGGGAAACGCCAGGGCTTTTTCGTCGTTTCCGTGGCGCGAGGACGCGCGAGCCACGCTGATGCGATCGTTCGAAACGCGACGGGCCGAGAGCGAGCGAGCGAGCGAGAGAGAGAGAGAGAGAGAGAGGGAACGGTGGAATAGCTTCACTAGGTGGAATCGACTGTGAACGTTTCACGCGAGGCTACGCGTGTCGGTCGAAATGTCGAACGCGGCTTCTGGATTTATTATTCTTTCCCAGCCGACCGTGAGACGAAATAATATTGGCAGATTCCGGCCGTTGTTTGCTTAATTCCCGTGGTATCGCGGCGGCCTGTTTGACCGGTCGCGCCACGCTACTCGCCGATGATAATTCTCGCTTCGTTAAATCGCATTGACTGGTACCCCGCGTGGAAATCCCGCGACCACAGGTGGCCGCTCCCCTCCTTATTTTCATTGCGAGCAACTGGAACGGAAAGTTTCTTCCACCGATGAATATTGTAACGAAATTGCCCCCTTCGTTCCGTTAGAAACGTTTTTCTTAAATTCTAGAAAAATGTGGGTTATTACCGCGAAAAAAATTTCCCCCTCTTTCGCACGTTGAAATTTCCTCAAAGCCTCTCTCTCTCTCTCTCTCTCTCTTTTTTGAAAACTTTTTTGAAGCTAAAGAAGAAAAAAAAGAAAAAGATTTGATTCTTCGACATTCACTCGAGATAACCGCAGTTCGTATCCTGCGTTTCGTTTCGTCAAGTTCCTCGACCAGTTTCATTCTGTCAATTAGTAACGTACCGTGTGAATAATTAATTTTGATGATAAACGTCACGTTTATACCTTGGTGATATCGGGTTCAGGTGTAATAAAACGCAACAACAACGAGGTACTCCCGCCAAAAGTTGCGGCATATGTAAATCTGTTCATATAAATAGACGCGCCGCCACCGCGTAGTGTCAAATTGATTTGATTGCAAACATGGCGTGTGTCGTTTGCGCAACAGGACTGACATGAATAAATAAAGATATATTCGCAGTTATGATTACAACGTTTTGCTCTAATCTCATCAAACGTTATGACGTTATACTATGACAATGCTGCCATCATTCACACAGAATTCTCTCGCCAAACACACACTCCTAAAGGCTTCACACCTATAAATACATGTTATTATCACGTATAATCAAACATCCGCGTGACATCTATTCCTGTATCTATTCCACGTGCATCCTACGAATCGTTCCTGCTTCATTTGGTTTTATATCATTGAAAGGGCTGAGAATCGCAGTAGTAAAAGTCAACCACTGCTACGTCATATTCAATGACCGATGTAAAAAAGTTCGTTTACATTTTTATTTCCATCGCGTATTTGATTATCAGTGAACGCCTAAAATTCTATTCTAAACGAGGAGATCGTTATTGATGTTGAAACTGATATTAGAAAATCCCACGTATCCCATTTTCGTACAAGACACATGCGCGAACTGTTAGCGGGTGGTATAATTTCAAGTGGAGAACAAACTTGCAATGTAAACGAGGAGACGCGTTTAAAAGTTAAAGCAGGCGATTGAATTCAAATTCTCAGAGCCTTGACTCACACACCGTCTGATATTCTCAGACCTCCATTTATAACTTTCTCACTTGGATCCCACTCGCTTTAACACACGCACAAAAGCGCATAATAAGCCCGTGATTTCACACAGCGATTCAATCAGGAGCGCTACGGTAGCACGCCGGATGGTTTAATTTAAAACCACTGTGAATTCCACAAGTTGGCTGGTTCAGCAGCTGCTGGTGTCAAAGCGAGCGACAAACAATTAACCCAGCCTCGATCGTGGAGCTATCGGTTTTCGTTAAACGTTACGCGAACAATACGCAAAGGCATCGACTTGGTCCGCCGGTGTAATGTAACCTAATTAAGCCGACAATAGATAACCAGGTTGCATGGAGCGGCGCGTTCGTGCGCTCGCGAGCACACGATTCCAATGGATATATCCCGAAGGAGAAGATAAGACCTTTGAAATATCGACAGCGGCTGAAGGGTGTATAGAGGTCGAGACAGAGAGATAATCCCCTGGAGTAGTTCCCGCCACGGAGCTTAACCAGTCAGGGATAATCACCGTAAGGCACCTCCCTATATCCACGTAAAACGGTATCGACGTCGACGATCGTCTCGAATTTCAACGAGGCCGCAATAAAGATTCGTCAGACGCTTACCCCGGGAGTCCTCTCGACGAGCCGAGTTCAGCGGCTTTTTCCTTCTCCCTTTTCTGTTTCCTACCCTTCCCTGGCCAGCCTCTGGGACCCCGAGAGTCGAGAGATTAGAATCCGCGAGCCGACCGGGCAATTTCTCTCTGGATTTGCCACTCCGCCGAAAATTGAAGTTACCCGCCACGCGTAAAGGGCCACTGACTTTCCCCCCTCCCCCCCAGCTCGAGCCAGCACTTTGTAAAATGCCAAGAAATTTATTCCGTCCGCGCGGGAACAACGCGTTCCTCGTCGCGATATTGTTCATCAATTGTTGTAACAGCGAGTTTGGATGGACGGTGTTACTTGAGAAGTAAACAAATTGTGCAAATTCGCGAAGTAGTAACGACATTGTCGTTGAAATTGTTACAACGAAGACCAGTAGGCCTATTTATTTTTAATATTTGTTTCAGCCGCCCGGCTCTAGGACTTCGAATGTCAGAGTATGATTGCGTTTGTGTGCGTGAGCGTGTGAGTGACGAAGGTTTCGAGGAAGCAGATTGTAAAAATCCAGAGAGAAAGAATAGTAAGATGTCAGAGAGTGAAGATCGAGAGAGAGAGTGTTGAAAATGACAGCGAGTAGAGAATTATCAATGTGTGTGAGAGAGAGAGTGTTGAATTATTTCTTTTCTGTTGAATCCCACTAATATTATGTTAAGTGAAAGTTTCGGTAATATTCTGTCGCAACTCAAACCAAGCGATGATTGGTCAAGAGATGGTTTAAACGACCTGAAAAGATTGAACAATTAGGCATCGATCGAAACTATTGAAATCTGCAGTTTTAACGTAGGATTCGTTAAAATTGATTCGTTAACGATGAAAATCGCGGATATACCCATTCGATTTAACACGGCGGTATTAAGGTCAATTATTGTTTGCTCGTGACCCGCATGTGTCTAGACGAGTGATCGGTAAAAATTAATTCAAGCACGCTCGTAATTAACGGGAATGTTTCTCAATAACACTCGAGCCGTGCTGGAAATACCATACTTGGAAATATAATCCGGCGGTTAAATGAAAAAGGTGCTTCTGGCAAATGGACTTTATCGATCACTGCATTGAAATAGCTACGTGACAAATTGCGGACGCGGCGAAACAAAGGGAACGCGCTAATCGCAATCGATCGCCGGTGTCGATTTTGCCCCGAAAGGGAGCGAAATTTCGATAGGGTGGCGAAGAGGGGGCCTGAAACCGAGGGCTTCAGGACGTGGTGTTAATGGTTGCTGGGCATTGCCACAGGTTGGACTTGGGAAATCAGACGTCGAGAGAATCCTCTGATAAGCAGCTTATCGACACTTTTCAATATGCACGACCGGTGGTAGTCTGTTGCCCCGTACGAAATAAAGATTTAATTCGATTGCCGATAATTAGTTATCTAGCGTTCCAACGGGCCACTAATAACTGGATTTAGCGTAGAAATCCGGCGAATTAGCGACTCGTCGAAAAGCCGTAATTACCAGTGGTCGTAATGCCCGTGGAAAGCAGGATTTCAAATACGCTTCGGTAATAAATCTGTAAATTACGATGCGCTCGCGCGCACTCCGTTATCCTCTCCGCGCCCTCCTGCTTCTCTCTTTGTGCTGTCAAAATTTCATCTTCAGCTCGCGGAGGTTGGATCGATCCCAGGTTGTTGCTGCACGCAGCACGTTTCCCATAACTACAACCCGGCAACAGGAGACGACGCGGCGAAACTCGCTTCTTCCATTCCGATGCGAAGCGATAGAAAGAAGAAGCAAAAGGCGAAGCAAGAGGAGAGCGAGAGAGAGAGAGAGAGAGCGGATTTAAAACCCTTGAAATCTGGGAAAGTGTCGTTAAGCCGTGGATTAATTTATCCGTAAAAGCTCGCCGGCGGACGCGTTTACCGGCTCTGTAATATAGATATGCAAACGAGCTCGCGGCTCGCTTATCGCGCGCTTATCGATTTTCGCAACGTGTTTAGCGCTCCGGTCGCCGGCAATAAAGTCGGGAAATCGATCCCGGGAAAACCGACTTTTGCCGCGAAACTGCGCGTTTCCCCGCTGGTTTATTCGTAATGAACACCGGATACGGTTCAGACTCGGATCGAAAGCGGAAACAGCCAACCCTCGGCGAATTAAGTTACACACGGTGGCTATTTTGATTCACTTTCGCGTTTGACGTGCACGCATAACACGGGAGCACTCTGTTAAACGTTGATAACGTCAATTGAATCGTAGCCGTGTGTGTTATGTACGCGGTAACTATTATTTGGCGTGTAACCGGGTCATTCGAGTCGAGCGTACGCTCGAGCGACGAGGAGGGGGATCGATCGAGGTGCGCGACAAGATTTATTTCGACATCAGCGTTGTCAATTGCCGACCATTCGGTACCTTTTTTTTCGGCGAAAGAGAGAAAGAGAGAGAGAGAAAAAAGAACTTTGTTCCTTCCTCCCTCCGACTTTTCCTCCTTTTATCTTTTTCTTCGCCGAATAAAAGTGGTCAAATAATTCGAGTCCGGAAGCAACTGCATCATATTTCACGTGGTTCTCGATTCAGCGGCGGCCCGCCGGCTAGAAGAATTTATTAAATCGGCCGAATTTATACCCTCCTGGCGAATTTCTCAACCGGCTCGTAAGATTGTATTTTCACCGCGCGCAAAATTGATTTCGCGCCCGCCAAAGGCCACCAGAAATGGCCTGCTGCTCCTTTAAACGAAGAGAGAGAGAGAGAAAGTGGCTCGCGTACTCGGTAAAGTAGGCGTTTAATCGCGTCGAATAAATTTTACCAGCGCCAATAAATCTTCCGACGTCAGACCTGCCCCGATCGTTTCGCGATTTTTGAACGCGCGCGCGCTATCACGCTCAATCCATTCGCTTTTGCATTTCGCCCTCTCTAACACATCAGTCGTTACCTTTTCTCACATCCGCGGATATATTCCCGCGTCTCTGGTCGCCTCTCCTTCTCCCCCCCCCCACCGCCGCTACTATTTTCTCTTATTTCCGTCGACCGTGAAATTGCTTGTCCTACGCGACGCTCCGCGCTCCCTCTTCTCATTCTTCTCATCCGCGCGACGCGGCGGTTCGCTCTTTTAAATCATCACGAAAGACGTCGAGGGACGCGTCGTCGGAGCACCGGGCGTAATTAAAAGTTCTCGTTCATCCAACGACACGGCGGTGTTCGAGGGAGGAACGACGACGTTCCAGGGATGAAACGCGAACGTCTCGTATCGATTTCGAAATTTGTCAGGCAATTTCGTGTAACATAACGTTCAATTTTCCTACGAACGACGTACAATTTAAAGCAATTTTCCGAGCGTGTGTTTGATTGTCGGATTTTTTTTTTTTACCAGCTCGATAAAGTATCAATCGCAGAGAAGTTTTTCTTGAACCTCGACGCGAGAGCAAATCAAAAACCGAAACTGTTTGTTTTTACACAGTGCAGCGTGCGTTCCCCTCCCGTTCGTTAGTATTTATTCTTTCGTATCGAGGAGCAATTATCGACGTCCGATTGGCCGACTGTGTAGCTTATCGTTTTCCGATTGCTTTAAAAGAAGCGTAACGATATCGCCGAAAGATACGAGAATAGACGCGAACGCGTGAGAACAAAATGAACCAGAACGGGAAGCGAAATGATTCATAACGATCGTCTGTGCCACATCGGTAATACCACTACCAGGCTGGCGGGAACAGCCAAGTAACATAGGTCGGCCTTTTCGCTGACAATGGGCCTCCGGAGGATCTGGCCAATCAGGATCTTTATAATTAAGTTTTCTGTCTAATCTACGCGACGGTCGATTAACCGATGTTACTTCCACTTTTCCGTTGTACTCCTTCCGCCCTCCTCCTCTCTCTCTCTCTTTCTCTCTCTCTTTCTCACCCCTCCACAAACATGGCAATAGCACAGTTTCTGGAATTAAGGTGGCTGACCCGAGCTGAGCCAAGCCAGCAGGGGGTATCGTGCAAGCAAAGGGCTCGTTGATGGAAGCGGCAAATCTCTCAGGGATTTCCGACAAGGATCAGAACGTTCGCCTGTTTCCCTTTCTTCTTTCCTTTTCTTTGCATTCGTGCCCGTCTTCCTAATCCGTATCCGTGCCAGCGTTTCTCTTTCTCTCCGCAAGAGAGACGTATCGAGAGCCGATCCTCCTCTCGCGAGAGAAGGAGCTCACGCTTCGTACTTTCGATAACAGCGGTGTCTGTTCCATCGTTCTTTTGGACCGTTGCCACTCGTCGATAAACACGGTCGGGTCTGGTCATCCGATGGTGACGATCATCCTTACGGGATAACGTTAGAATTATTGTTAACAGAGTTCAACATTATATATCCGCAAGATTTTAACGAACGTCCGTTTCTCCTTTCACATTTCGAAATCGGATAGCAAACTGCCAAATACAATTGATAATTAGAGTAATTGTAATTAACAATATTAATACGGAGGCCATTAATACTAATGAATTTGGAAGGAATGGAATTTTATTATACCGACATCCCCCCCCCCCCCTCCCCGCATGGAAACGAGGAAAACATTCACGCGGTGTTATCGAACATTATTACGCCGACTGACTCTGTTTTGTGTTTTTCAAACTAACGCAGACCATGTGATTTTTTTTCCATATTTCAGATTCGTTGCCCGTTTCCAGTCCTTTACGACAGTCTGACGATTCTTTTCACCGCAGATCGGATCCTCCTCAAATCGTTTACTTGCCAGTATCACGCGAGTACGACGATAAAAGGTCGCTTTCGACGAACAAAAGTATCGGGTGTACGTAAGCCCCTTCGGAAACAGCCTGGCGACATTTAAACAATCCAATATCGGCGAGCACGGATACGAAATATTTCCAACAACCGAGTGAGAGTGAGTGAGAGAAAGAGAGAGAGCACTCGACGACAGAGCGATCCGATTGAAAAGGAGTCTGCCGAACGTTCTCTATGTTACTTTCATGAGTGTCATCTGTGTCCCCATTGTTCCCTGGGCGCATTGTTTGATCAGGCTGCACGTACAAGTAATATACGGTCACGAGTGAAACGGGTCAATGATTTCTCGTACAATGTCCCCATCATTTCATTTCGCCGTCGAAACGAAATTAACGAGATACTTTCGATACAATTGATCGACGACGAGGAGGAGGCCAAACCACTCAAACGACGAGCTCCGACGAGCTCGTCGTCACGAAATTAGGGGGTTGTTAGAGCTTCGCAATAGTCAGAGGCCTTTCTCTTCGTGTCGCGGTGGATTCAATTGCGTGTCACGTAAGTGACATTAATTCGTTATTCAAATCGGATCGCGGCTACGTAGCGCCATCGTTTTTCCCCGGCGATGAAATTATATCCATTAAGTCTGAAGAATTTTTCACGCGGCGGCCGGCAGTTCTCCACCTCCGCGGCGTCAGCTGCAGAATCACATCAAAGGCTGGTTTGAAGGGAACCAGCGAGAGCTGGGAAAACGAAGAGCCCGTAGACGCGGGACTTAAAATCTGTGCAAACGTGACGTCAGTCTTCCAGGCTTGCTTTTTAACTCTTCGCGGACAGTCGCCCTCGGTCGCTCACTTCCGCGTCGAAATTTTTTCTCTCCCCTTTCTCTTTCGAAAATTCTAAAAAAGAAGGAGAAAAAAGAAAAGAACACCCCGACACGTTCACCGCGTTGTACGATTAATTCTCGCGCCAAGCATTCAAGAAGTTTTCGACGGAAGGAATGGAAATTTCGTTTTGAGGAAACTTACGAGCGAAAATGAAACGCACAAAACAATCTTATTACTGCACTTTCGTAATATTTAATGCGTGTATATTTCTAGCGCACGTTTTTTTTGCCAGATAAGAAGTTACAGCCGAAAAGCAAAAAGATAAAGGAAAGACAAAAAAGAAAGAAAGAACGAGGCAGATGTTGTAAATTATTTTCCTACCGATTGCGCAACAAATACATACATACTCAAAAAGAGAGGGAACCAGAATCGTGGAAATATCGCGGTTGTTACGCGATTACGTCACTCGCGTTTTCAACTTAATTTGTCCCGTAGATCGTTCTTCATTCCGTGTCTCTGATTCGACACGACAGTTAACGGGAATTATGCAATATTTATTTTCGCACCACTGGAGAAAAAGTGTTCCCGCGCCAATTTTAACGAATACACGATCCGCTTATTGAATAATGTATTCTGACGTTTGCTTTTATTTTTCTTCTCTTTCTACCGTGTCGAGCTTACCGTGTACTAATTGCTCGATTATGAAGAAAATAATCGATAGCCGGTGAACAAGCAAGTATTTGTTTTGTCGCGTCTATAGCTCGGTGTTTGTCGAGGCAGGGGGACGTCTTTTTTATTGGGATCAGACAAAGAAGCCTGATAACACGACTTTATCCCGGTGACAAGTGGATCGAGCTTAAATGGCCCGGTGTAGCCAGCGAAGACAAACCCGAATCCTTCGATCGCACAAAGAGCTCTGTCACACGTAAGTAAATAGTGATAGTTCGTGATCGAATATCACGCAGCAAGCTTCCACGTTGGACGTTATTTAATTCGTAATCGACGTCTTCGATCGAACGAAGTTTCCTTCCAGTTGGCGGCATTGTCTGTCTCGTCACTTTGCTCGAGAGACTGGACAATACGAATTTTCTTGGTAGAGAAAAGCCGTGTTAGTGTTAATTCGTAACTTTTGACGAGATGGTCGATTTTGAAAACTGAAACGATTGAAATGTTGACGCGTTGACTGTCGGGTGAACTATATGTTTATTTATTTATTTATGGAAAAGTCTGAAAAATAAGAAAATAAAAAAGAAATGATAACAAAGAAGTGAAACAACACAGAACGGGCAACAAATACAACAAAGAATGTGAATGTAAAAGAAACAATTAGGTCATACTTGCTAAAAGAGACGTATTTGCGTATTTTACGTTTAATCGAAGATCGAGAATCATTAAAAAGTTAAAAAGCTCAAAGTCTTTGGTAATTTTGTTAGCTATGCTGGAAATTCTGAGTCGAATCGCTTCAGTTTAATTTTTTCGTGAACCTTTGAATTTATAGAGATGAAAATTCCTAAAATATCGAAATTTATCTTAAATTCCTGTAATAAAGTAGTACAACATTAGGAACGTCATGCAGAAAAAAGCAATTCAGAAAGTCGACGTTTATTTTCCGAGAAAGTATATGTTTATAATTAAACATCATTCATCTCTCAAAATTACAAGCAACGAAAACGCACGAATTTATGAATTATGAATTCTTTCTGAATAAAGTACAATGAGTTACGTAGATTGGAGACCAGACAACATAATTCAAATGACGAATGACAAGAGGATAGTAAAATGTTAAAACAAAAATTGTTATTTATTAAATAGCGCGTACACAATTTTTTTGGCTACATTTAAACATCATGACCATCAACGTATCAAAAAAAATATTATCTTTAATACGAAAGAGAATGTTATTTTTAATATGTATAATAAATTTCGTGAAACAGACACTGCGTATAACATACAAACAAGTAAATTTACCTAATTCAGTAAGCACGTTCATCCTCTGAACCTATAGTATTTAAAAAAAACTCGTGGCATTCGATGAAGTGGAAGGACATTCAATCTCCAAAAGAATGTGTCTTCCAGGATTTTTACTTCATCTACTATTTCAACTTCTTGATTGGAGTTTGTGTAACGATTCAATTATAGTTGCTTGGAAGCTTGAACGAGTGTAACTATATTACGTAGGTTACATGAGCTGCTGCGAATGAATTATTCGAGAAAATTGATTGGTCTACCGTAGAGGCACGAAGATTGATAGTCCGTTCTGTTCGACGGACGTGAATGTAGCGGGGGATTACTTTCACGTCAACAGTTCATTAAACCTCATAAAAATGAAACTCTTGCTGAGAATTTAAAAAAATCCCTCCTTCTCTGCGCGAAAAATCCCCTCCACCTCCCCAATATTCCCTTCTATCTCTGTTCCTCGAGAGCTTTTTTCAAATCGTTCGTAATGTATTCACTCGGTCGGATGTTCGCGCGATCGATCATACATCCATTCGACGATTTTTTCGTTGGTGGTTATTGGCTCCGATACTGTGCAAAAAAGGGGGAAAAAGGTTCCCTTAGGCGACATATGTGAAAAACGAGGTTATCCGTTTAAGGAGAACCTAATAAAATTAACAAAAGCGTGAAATCGACAGCAGTGCCTCGAGGATGATGTCGAAAAACTTTCCTGCTTCGTTTGTTGCCAGGTCAGATCTTCTTGTGTTTTAGAGCGATACGCTGTCGCCAACGGGGCAAAGACGTCGCGTTAATATTGGAGATCGTCGTTCGAGATACACTCGGACATAATTATTAAAACTCTGTTCATTTTCAATGAAACAACCGGAGAAAGTATTTATATATAGGACAAGCGATATATTTGTTAAAAAGAATTGTTCGTGCATTGCATCATAAAATATGGTTAAAACTAAAAATTTTATCATCAATGATAAAATTATTCGAAGACAAGTATATTTGTTTCAGAGAATTTTTAATACATTATAAAAATACATTTGAAATTATTTGAAAATATCTTCTTATCAATGATTATTCCAAGACTTTACGTAATAGCTATTTCCAGAATTCCTGTCAAGGTTCCATTTTTCAACTTGCATTCAGTGGATTAAAAGTGAACTGGCATACCTGGTTTTTGATACATTAATGAAATCTGTTTCCACAAATAGTTTATTACTTCGAAAAGTAATGCGCACAGTAACAATTTCCAGTAGTGAGTTATGTAATAATGATACAAGTTATATAAAAACTCAGCGGAATCAAGTTTCACGAAACTCGAGATATTCACCACGAACAGAATATAAAATATTTAAAAATATTTTTAATCAGCGTGCTTCTTTAACATTGGCGCGATATCATTCGATTAATATTTCGTAATTTTTTTTAACAACAGTCCGCCAGATTAAATGCAGATTAAACACTCGAACTACAAGCGCATTAATACCTTTACTTTCAAATTTTTCTGTTTCTTGTATTATTATTTTTACGCACACATTATTCAAAACTTGTGCATGTTTCGTGCGTAGTGAACTGTTTGTAGAAACAAATTTTGCCAGCGTATCGTTCGTTTTCACAGAGATATCGCTCTCTAAAAAAAAAAAAAAAATGTTAAGCAACTGCGCATTCTTGAAGAAACGGAATCGCGCAAAAATTCGAGATCTATGGATAAAGTCTAATACTCGCACGGAAATATCCAATATCGTCACACGTAATAAACCGTAATGAGCAACGCGGGGGAAAGGGCTAATTGCGATTTAATTATTGAGGTAGAATCGGATCCGACGAGGCGGACTTTGCACGTACGACCATTCATTTCGCCGGATGGGAATGGCAGTCGCGTGGTAAAGAAAGGAAAGAACGGTGCTCCGGAGAAGAGAAGAAAGGGAAAGAGAGAAAGAGAGAGAGAAAGAGCTAGGTCGAAGGAAGATAAAACGAAGGTTCAGAGGGGGACGGAATTCTTAATCAAGTTTCTTTTCCGATCCTCTTATCCTCGTTCAACGGGGCCAGACAAAGCCGTGAGAGTGAAGAGAAGTTATAGGAAATAATATATCAGCCGGGTGTCGTTATGGTCGCCGAATATTGAAGTTTCTCCCGCGAACCACTTCGCCTCGCCGCTCTAGCTGGCAGGCCCTTTCAGAAAACTATCGTAATACCTCATAGAACTTGGAAAATATTAGTTTTATAATAAAGTTCGAACAAACTTCCATCTTTGCCCTCCCGTTCTCATCCCACTCTCACTCTCTTTTTCTTTTCTCACTTTCTGCCTCTCATCCCGTTGCTCTTCCCTTCCGTCTCTCTCTCTCTCTCTTTCTCTTTCTCTTTCTATCTATCTCTATCTCGCTCGCTCGTTCCTTTTCATTCTTCCACCGCGGAGCCGCGGACCGTCTGCAGTCATTTCGCCCGTGGATTATTAATCTTTGAGGAAATCAAGCGCCGTTTTGACGAGGAACTCCTCACAATGCCGTGTCCCGGCGACAATTCTCTCCCGGCGGCGAACCAGGCCGCAGCGTCGAAAACTTTCCTCCAGCGATAAACGGCTTCGTGAGTTTCGAATTAAAAATTCGTCGTCCCCACGAGGGGGGGGGAGGGGGAGGAAGGACGGTCGTTACTCTCCGAGGCGCTACTCAACCCCCGGTAACTCGGTAAAGGTACAAACCTTCTCGAAATTTTTAACCACGGGACGAGAGAATGAGCCGTACCTTGTGGTGATCCTCGATCGGACAAATGCGGTATTCATTCAGCTATCGCCTTGCGTTTATAACGATGAGCTTCGACTGATATTTATCAGTTTTTATGGATCTCGTGCACATTCGCTATTTCAAATTTCCGACGAATCGACGCCGATATCGACGAGTCAAATTATCACGGTATATCACTCCGATCGCGGCGTAGATCTCGAATCGCGGCGCTAAATTAGCCAGCGGCGCTATCGGCGGGACGACGGGGGCGTATCCCCGTGAAACTGCGAGACATTTAAAACCGCACGTGAAGGGGGGATTTAACGTGGAAGGGTGGGGGGAGAGGGGGAATCTTATTAGAGGGCTGATTTACGAGCTGTGTAATTTAAAACTATTTACGTAGCGTTACCACGATGGACTGGCGGCTATTACATCGGCCAAACCACCGCAGAAAACTGTAAAAAAAAGAAAAAAAGAAAGAAAGCGAGAGATAAAAATCGAAGGTTTACTTTCTGCGTTTTCTTTTCTTTTTCAAAGACTCAAACTAATTTTCTTGCTCGCCCAACTTCCCTGCTGCTACCGCCGCCGCTGCTGCTTCGTCTCTTTCTCTTTTCTCTCCACGCTCTTTTCTTTCGTTCACCTTTCTTGCACCTAAATTCGCCGGCTTCGTCTAGCGACGTGATTCACAATAAAAAAAAAAAAAAAAAAAAAAATACTGCTGCGACTGGATCGAAATGAGAGAAGCTTAATAATGCGAGTCGCGCCACGCTGAGCCTCTCCTAATAATCGAGACTCACTCGGCGGATTCGACAAAAGTGAGCTTTGCAGGCATTTTCAGAACGGGGAAATATAATCGATGATTAAACTTGCAAATCAGAAAATGGGAGACCGGATGAAAACACGCAGGTATATATACCTGCGGGAGAGATGGATGCTCGCAGTTCCAGAACTTCCCTCCGTGTGCTCTTTTGCCAGAATTAAACTGATATCGTTAGTGAAACTTTGCACTTGTCAGAAGTTGCAAGACGCCAGTGTTAATTATTTCTTTCGCGTAATTGCAACAAGTTTTATAATAAAATGGAAAGTTCTGCAAGGGTTCATCTCGCAAATTACAAGTTACATGACTGATTATCCGCTGGAAAATGTAAAAGCTGAATGTTCCACGACCCGTAGGTCTGACAACCTGCGACTCGTCGCTACGCAGACGAATGCTCGTGGATTCGTGATATTTTAATGTGAAACATTTTTACGACCGGAAGCACGAAATAGAGTTAGTCGCGCGATGTTTGCGCGTGTATCATCATACACCGAACGCGTGCGGCAAATTGAATTAAACCGACGTTATTTACAACGCGGCGGGGCGAATGGTTGCAGATTTACGCCCCCGGCTCGATAAAAATTATGGTAACGGCCGCAGTTCTCCTTCTCGCAGTTGGCACGGCGAAAGCTGTCGGCGAAACCGAACCAGTTAGCTCGACGACAGGGATGAGAAAATAGCTAGAGAGAAGGGCAGCGAGAGAGAGCTTCTCCTTTCTTTCTTTCTTTCTTTCTTTCTTTCTTTCTTTCTTTCTTTTTCTTTTCTACGCCGTGCCTTTCCCGCCGTCCAATTCCCTTCTGCACATTTTCCTGCATTCCCGTGCGCAAACCTAGCGAGTGGTCATTCGATATACGTGCCACTCGGAAATGTCGATAGCGAATTTCTCCGTGGAAAGTCGGCGGGACAGGGGAGGGGGTTGAACCAGGGGATAAGTGCGAGCATGAAGGCCTTCCTTTCCTACGTGAACGAGGAACGAGACAGAGGAGGAAGAGGAGAATGAGGCGGAGGTGTAGGGAAAAAGAAACAGAAAGATGTGAAGTAAGAGAGAAAAAAGGGAAAGACGGGCAGGCAGGCAGGCAAGCAGGCAAGTGGGAGGAACGGGAGGAAGATAACAGGACCGGGAGAAGCAAGGGAGAACAAAGGGTGCTTATCGACACCGCAGTTCTTATCCCTAGTAACTCCTTTTATTTTATCCGTTTCTGTTCCCCGAGCTACGGGGTCTAAAGCCTCGAACTTGTACCTTGTATCTGAAAGATAATCAGACTCTGTGACTCGTACTCGAATGCAGACGGCTATTTTCGACTGCGCCCCTTGTCCCTCTCAGTATCGTTCTCTCGTTCGCCAGGCGAACGGAAATATCATTGTGTAACGAAAACAATCGGACGTGAAGGAAGGCCGGAAACGGAGAGAATTAGAAATATATCGAAGATAGAAAATTAATCGGAAGGAGAGGAAACTAGTTGGAAGATATTGACGTTTCGCGTCTCCATTCGTCTCTCGGCGTTCGAGTTAATTCCGTTCGGGCTACTGTTATCCGACGAGAAACACAGAATTAATATTCTCTTTCACGGGGACTTACTGAGTTTCGATGACGTAGTACAGGATCGGGTTGTTGTGAGAATTACGACTCGCCACCCAGGACAGACGCACGGACCTCGACGTGAAGTTCGATATCAGAGGACGGTCCGGTGGATCAGGCACATCTGAAAGCAAATTTCCAAGTCTCGGTAAAGATTTGAACGGCTCTGAGGTTATTTTTCTTTGCGTAACTTACCGAGTTTTATCTACGATAATATTATTTCAAAGCGCATTGGAATTTGTAACGCGATATTCATGGATATCGACGACGGTCTTAAACACGCAGAAATATTGAGAAAAATCTACATATTTAAGTGAAAATGAGATATCATGCGGATTAGATTTTCCTTAATTAAACTCGATATATTTTTCAATTTTACTTGTATTCACTTATGCATTAAGGTATTTTTTTTATCTCTCTTCTTTCGTTTCATTTTTTTATTATCGTATCTCAAAGCGATTTTTCGAATGAATAAATAAATAAATAGACAAGTTTCCTTACGTGCATAGTCATTACATATAGATACAACATCTAATACAAAATACAAACACTTTCGGAAAGAATTTCGGAAGTTATATACACTCCAGCTCCCGTATATAAAATATACATATATATTTTATAATACAGTACAATGCAATATATTAATATATTAACAGAGACTTTATTGTATAAATTTATCGTATTTAATTATATGGCATGTATTTATTATAAATAGAAAAAATTATATCGTATATTGCATATTACGTACATAATTCACACTTTTATATTGTTAATACCATGTTTATCGTATATAATTTATAATTCATATTCATTGTATCATTTTTTATTATACAAACACAGTCCCAAGATTTCCAAGCAAAAAATGTACCTGATTATTCGTGAAATATTTGATACAAAATACAGATAATTCTTTCTGGAGAAGAATTTCAGAAAATATGCATCGACCGTTAGACACCATTCGGATTCGGGGGATGATTTTCCCGAAAGTAGAATGGACCTGATCTCTCCCTTTTAACTCGTTGGCCAGGGTATTTTATCGCGGACAAGGTTTTGAAGAAACCATGGCCTGAAACACCGATCACGCTCGTAGCCAGCGTCGGATAAGAGCCGACCGTTTAATATGCGTCGCCATGCGAGCCGCAGAGATATAACATTGCGCGCACGTTGCATAAGATCATAAATGAGAACGGGAGCGCGCATCCCCATCTCACGATGGAGTCGTCATCCTCCCCTCGCCAACCCCTGACCTCGCTCGTTCGTGCGTTCTAACGTTTTACAGCCCGAGACGAGAAGCTGGTCGCAGTTAGCTTTCAGCAATTAATCGTCCATTGTAAACGACGTAACTTGCTACGACGAAACATATTCAGTCTCACCCTCCGTTGTTTTCGCGCGTTGTACGAACGACTTTATCGAGCGACTGCCGACTTTGTCCTTTGATTAATCTAGGCTACGTTGGTTACGAAAGTGTAGGTACGATGATCGGTGAATAATAAAGTCACCGTACTACAAAAGGAAATTTTTATAATTTAATTTAATGTTTACACGATACAGAATTTAATAGATCAATTACTACAGACGACAGATGACTAATTTGTTTGTAACTTAGTGACTAATAATTTGTTGATATCTCTATGGTAATTTTTGTAAGACTAAATAGATGACGCTACGAAAGATCTCTTTGTTGCGACACCTTCACTCGCGGATTGACAAGCGAAAGTTTACATCGACGGATTGCGAGAAGTTGTCTGTTGTTCAATTTTTCTGATGAATTTAAACTGCAGTACTGCAATTTCAATTCATTGGATCGAGAAATGTCTTCGTTTCGTAGACTCCTGATGAACATGAACCGCAGTCACGCGAGCTGGAACTTTGAAAAAGCGGTTCTGTGTCTGTCTGAAAATAATCTCAACGCCCTAATGCACCGATAATTAGTCAACCAGTCGAGATAAACGACGAAGTTTATATCGTGAAACCTTTGACATCATCCCTCTCTCTCTCTCTCTCTGTTTTTTATTTTTAATCCGATCGACGAACAATTAGGTCGATTCGAGAGCCTCGAAAAACCACGGTGTTAATTTCGCGGACAGATTAGACGCGGTCTTGCATCGAGACGGTCGCTTTGAATATTCATCCCCTCGTTAATAATTCACATCACTCGATAACAAGTAGAGGGGCTGATATTTCTTTGGTAGTGGCACGTGTCACCAAGAGGAGGATCGAAAATAAATCGTATTGTCGCGGCTTAACGAACTCGAACTCGATCTCTCTCTGTCTTTCTCGTTGGTGGCGCACCGGGAAAAATAATCGCCGGTCACCGTGGTTCGAAAAAACGATGCGGGCTCGTTTGCGCGGTCTTATCGAACGGGCATGGATCGAATCCCTCTCGGACTTATGGTCGGGCATCTCGACCCTGTCGAATCCTCCAACGCCCGCTAGTTAACAAAATAGACTCGGACGACTCGTTCGATGCAAACCTTCTTTTGCAGATTCGTCGTTTCAACGCCGAAACAAGTTATCCGAATGCATAACCTCGTCTTGAAAAATTAAGCAAGTAAAGACATTTTTGTACGAAAGAAATTGACTGTAATCCAATAATAACTTCATTAATTTTTGTAATTTAATTCCCCTTAAACTTTTCGAGTATGTGAAGGTAGTAGGTGTATTTTTGTAATTCTTGCGAAGAATTTTTAAGAGATTGCCGTTTACGCGTATCGAATGGCAATCTTCCACGAGCACAAAATTCCAATCGATTAATCGTTTCCTGGATAATCTGGGCCAATTACCACGCTCCGTATTGGGGCCGGTAAACGGTTACCAGTTACGAATACTCACGAACAGTAGCTTACTATTAGTCGAATCCTGTTTGTTCGCAAATGAAGAAATAAATTCTCCGAGAAGCTCTCCGCGTTCCCGGTATTCCAGATTTTCGGCGTGTACAAACAGGAATATTTCTTTAACCCGGAAGGTACACATTGTTTCGTACCGTCAATATTTGCGCAAGGGAATGTAATCCGCGACACAAAGGAAGAATTATTTGTAAACTCGGGATATTACCATCAACATGAAGGTCCCTCTGGAAACGTCTACAACTTTTAATGAAACGGTCCCTCAAACATCTTATAATCTTCAGGCGAACATTAAACGAAGGTAGGAAAACGGTAGGACCGCCAGAGGCACTCCAGGCCACAGATTAATCCAAATTGAAGCGGCTTTAATTGGCAGGAGACGCGGTAAATTTGGCAAAGGAGAAATGGTACGATAAATCCTCGAGGCGCGTGTCTCCTTTGTCCTGGTCCCACGGTCGCGGACAATTTTTCTCAATTAGTGGCAACCACGTTAACGGAACTGCGGAAGATGTGTCTTTCGACCTCGGTAACGAGGATCCGCGAGGACGCTTGATACCGGAAGTTATATATAGGTTAGCTTGCATACTGCCGGCGTAACTGCGCGAGCGAGTGAAACGCCGGCGCTACAACCGTCCTTCGCTGTACGCGGAATATAAATTCCAGCGTGGCCGTTTACCAAAATTTATGAGCGTCATTTTAAGAACTGTTCCCCCCGTTGCTCGACCATATGGCTGCCGCGTAAATATCTCTCGCTACTAGTTCTGTCGTTAAAGCTCGCCGTCTAACCATTAACCCACTGCTTCCTCCTCTCCTTCTTCTCTCCGATCTGCCGTCCGTATTTGTCACTTTCTTCGACGAAGTCTTCGCTTTTTCTTTCCTCGAGCGAAATCGTGCGACCAAATAGATAGATTGTTCTGACGAATCTGCAAGGATTCAGCACTGAATATCGGTTGCGCGACTTTTCTTCGTAACGATACTTTACAGGATACACAGAGAATTCGACAAATCGAAGAAGCAGCAGCGAATCGAAGCGATTCAACGATACACGCGAAACACACCGGCACCGAGTCTATTTGTCGAGAATGCGCTTCATTCAATATTGAATGTTATACGCATCAATCCTGTTCCAGCTCTGTTCCGTGCCGGTATTCTTGTCTCTCAGTATCGCATCCCTTAACCGTTAGTTTTCCTGCCGAGCCGTTTCCGAGCGCGCGATGGACTTTTCCTCAAGCAAATACCTGATCGGATAAAGTAACGTGCTCCCGGAGCGTTCGATCGAGCCTTATTGATACCGTTTGCCGTACCGCATCTGAGTCTCTATTATATTGCACCGTTTCGCATGACGTACTCTCACCCTGCATGTTGTTTACACGTTTCACCCTGCATTCTCGCCGATCCGCGTGTTTTCCCTAATGTTTACGTTTGCTCGGGTGCCGACGTGCAATGACGCGTTCTATGTAACATGCATAATTGCAATACGCTTGTAAACACATCTTGTTGCTCGCGTAGAAATATGTCACTTCTGAATTCTGATATTACATTTTCGATGCCGAATATCATTCTTATTCGTTGTTCCAGGGATCCTCGAACTTCCACCTTAGAATGACGTGATTCTTTGATATATATGTATAACATTTACTGAATTATATTTCTATGTTCCTTCCAAGGATATTACATCGGTTCGAATTCGAGGAATTTTGCGATTTCTTTCTTTTTTTTTTCTTTTTTTTGATTCTCTTCATTTTTGTCCCGTAAATTTTTCCATCGCAGCGAGAAGCTTGCAGAAAGCCGTGCAAATTGCATCAGAATGAGCGTCAAACTACTCTCTGATTCAGATATGTATATCATACACAAAATTGATTGTTTTTTTCTTCGTTAGTCCAAGTTACATTCCCTTGACATTATTTTTTCTTTTTTTTAAAGAATATCTTTATACTTAATGTAACTCTGTTGCACTCAAGACCGCTTTATTTCAGCGAGCTTTGCGAAAAATCATACACATTGTACGCACAATGATTTGACAAGCGAACTTTTTCGCTTCATCGCCACCAAGGACTGAAAATTCTGAGAAATGTCTGTGGTCTGTAGCTTTCAGACTCAACAGCACGAAACATATTGAACGGAATTGCTGTTAAATTACAACAATTTCGTTATAACGACAATTCGTCGGTTTAACGTAACGAATTTTTCGCAGTTTCGAAATGGAAATAGAAAATTAACAATCCTACCAATCGCCGTGGGAATACCCGACGAAAGAGTGACATAAATCGCGCGACACGCGTCCGGTAATTAAAGCGGAGGAATGAAACATTATTAACGCTTTGCCTCGGCAAATTTTAATCGCGTATATGTTAATCAATGAAACTTTGCGCTGCCGAGTTGTAGAGCAGACCGGCGTTTCTCAATCTGGCTAAAACAAATGGGAAATATTGAAAATTCGAGGTGTCCTAATTTAAATTTAAATTTAAATTTAAATTTAGCTTGCCGGCGTATCTTCGAGTGTATGCTCCAGCCGCTTCGCGATATATTTATGATATATATTTAAAATACGAACGATACGAGATTACGTACATTCAGGAGGAAACGCGCGAGATTTAAAGCGCTCGCAAATTTAAATAGGGGTGTAGAGCGGGAAGGGGGAAATACGATGGAGGAAAAATAGAAGGAGACGTTTGGGAGGAGGGAGAGGAGAATTTTGCGAGGAACATCGGGTCTGCGTTTCGAATCGATTTCTTCCCTGCGGCGAGGAGAAACCGAAAAGGGGCATCGGTCGTTTCTTTCTGGGAGAAACGAACTGCGGATAAACTTTAAAGGATAAACTGTGTCTCTTAAGGTATCTGCTCGATGCCGCGCGCGACGCTTGCTATCGGAAGTATAAACAGTTGTTTCCGATAGAGCGTTCGGTTAATGCGAGCCAACCAGAACGGAATAGAAAGTTTAAGAAGATTTCGTCGCATTATCCGCAAATATCTTTTTAGTATTTCGCCGAGAGAGGAGAGAGACAGAGACAGAGAGAGAGAGAGAGAGAGAGAGAGAGAGAGAACTCTGATATCCCTTTCTAAACGCTGAGATTGGCGCTCGATATCGACGAGCTTCTATACACATCGGATTCGTGGAACGGTTGACTATCAGTTTCGCGTATCATCAACCAACAGGGGAATCGTCAGTACGATGTCTCGAATATCACGGTTCATGAATACCGTATTTCATATTTGTGACGGGTCATTTGTTTATTGCTCGATTTTATAGCTCTGCTGTGGTCACCGGCCAGTGTCAAGTTTCCCTCGATAGTTTTCGAGTCTGGCAAGTAATTTTGGCAGGTAAATCCTGATGTCGGATAGCGACAAAACAGGCGAAAATTTTTACACTTCAAAGTATACACTTCAGAGTATCTTTCGATTCATATTGTGGTAAAATAATTCTTAACACGTTGAATGCCACGATTTTTCATGTCTCGCCTACGACGACAATATGAATTTGTTATTATACAATAGGTATATTGAAATATTATCTGCAACGATAAGTTAAGATTCAATGGATTTATTTTACTGGAGGCCACCGGTAACTTGGGTCTCCGTAACACTCATTCAACGTGTCAATAATTCGACAACGAAAATAAAATAATTCTGAAAAATTCGGTAGCGTCAGTAGGTACGTCACTGGTTTACTAGAACAAGGCTTCTCAAACTTTTCCACTTGTCGATCGCTTTTACCCGAATATTTTCGCGACGGATTTCTGGATAGAAAGAATTAAAACACTTGCTGATAACCAATTATTCGAAACCAATTCTTTGGTGCCTAAACTGGTTTTTAAATAATTTTCGGTCGTTGCACGTCCAGGAATTGCGACCTGCACTAGATCAATAATACGAATTATAACAATGAACTGATTCTCTAAGAAGATTATCTGTCGATTAGGCTGAGCAATCACGGGCATCGATCACGAAACGATCAAGTCCCCATGTATTTGTTCCAATTGTCATTAAGGCGAGGGAAGAATACACTCGTAAACGATTCCCTCCGTTAGAGGTTTTCACTTATCCGCGATACATCTGCAGTGTAATAAATGCGACGAACAAATGTGTGGGGAGAACGATAATGCCCCTTTCTACAATGATATTTCCGATTGATAAATACACAGAGAACCAGATGACTGCCGCCATCGCTTCTGTGTTAACCTTCTGTGAATCTGACCAGACGCGCCTCGCGTGTGTTTCCCTTTTGTCTGGTTATACGCTGACGTTTTCCCCTTGGGCGGCCCCGGGACTGTCGTTAGAACGAACGGGGAAACGGGATTACGCAGGCCGGCGTGCAAAGTGAAAAATCGCAAACTGTCCCGAGGAAATTGGTCGGTGGTCCATTCTTGGCCGGGATATCGATTCGATTCGCCAGGATTTGCGTGGATCCTCGGTGGTTTGAAAGAGGTGGCACCCAGGTGCGGAGAGCAACAGTGTAGTTTCTAGCTCGGCAAGTGCGTTCAGAAATACTCGGCTGGTAGGGTGAAGTGATTCCTTTCGATTCTATTCCCTCTGTTTGCACCCGTTCCTAAGATCTTCGTTTTCCTTTCAATTTTTCCCTCTTTCCCGCAACCTTCTGTTTCACGAGAAAATCCAATCCCGCGTAAACGCGAGTCGGAAACGAAAAAGAGAAACGAGCGATGAATTGCACGACAACTGCATCACGATCGTGTAATTCGTCAATGCAGTTGCAGTCGAAATCACAGCGTCGACGTCAAAGCGCGCGCGAAAACACCATACCATCAAGAGAATCACTTTCCTCCTTATAATTTGTTTCGCGCGCATCGATTGCCGCCCTCGTTAACGTAACGGCGCGATCGCCACCCTCTTCGCCACCCTCCCTGCCGCTGTTGTGCGGAATATTTTCCTGTTTACGCGTTGACGGAACATAATACGACCGAGCCGAGCCGGTGTAAATTTCAAATTACATATTTGCCCGTTTCGCTACCCGATCCCCATGGCGACCGCAAATTTATCGCGAACGGCTAGCCGAGGTTTGCACAATCGGCGTGTTTTACATTGGGAAATTAATAACCAGGGGAGCTGCTCGACCGAAAAATTCCTGCACCTCGATTACGTTCATTAAAGGCAAATAATTGACGACGTTACACGCGGCACGCGACACGGCGAATCACGTGAAAGAACCGAAAATCCAATTAAAAACTAACGAGGAACGACGTTTGTTCGTCGTAAAATTGTTGCTGTACGCGTGTCGAACTGCTGCAACGTGATCACGATTGCGGCTGATTCTCATCCGAAGAGTGGAGAGAGAGAGAGAGAGAGAGGGAGAGAGGAACGAATAATCGAGAATCGGGTTTAATATTCCTCGCGGGTACAGAAGTGACCGCTGATATTACTGAAATTTCCCGCACCTCGGGTACCGTCGGATCTCCGTATTTTATACGAGAGAAATCCCTGGGAAAGGAGCGTTGAAGAGGGTCGCCGAGGGAGGAGGGGGCGGGGTGGTCTCGCGGGATAGTCGGAGGTAGGTTTCTCTGTTCGAATTTTTGCGGCAAGCGGCGGATCGCGTGTCTCTGTCTTTCTCTCTGCCTCTGTTAGAGGCTTTCCTCCTAACCGGTCAGAGCCAGTGGAGTTCCGCGGACGCGTAAGAGTAAAACGTAAAACAGAAACGAGGTTGCTGGCTCTGCGTTGCTGGGTCGGTTGCTTGCTTGTCCGGTTTCGTTAACCTGGGACACGGGCATCAGAAACACCAGCGAAAAATTAGCGCTCTTCTCGGTGTCAGCCTTTGCATATGCAGCCCTCATCATCTCGCTCTCTCAACTGATCGCGGGAATTTTCTTCTTGCACTCGCACTCGTGCCAGGCAGGTATTTTCCGCGCTGGTTTTCGGTAAACCGAAAAACGCGATCGAAAAATGAATGGGCGAAGGAAGGGGGAGGGGCTGGGTGCAAGTTTGTCGGGTTGAAGGACAATTGATCCACGAAGGGGATTGATTTTCGAGTTTGCCGCTGGCGGGAGATTGATTTACGTTTCCTTTTTACGATCTCGACGGTGTGCAAAGTGAAGCACGCAGATGAAATCTTGGGATTGTTGTTTGCGAAATAGGCGGGGTTTTCCGAAATCGAATCATATTTCGTCGCGTCGTATGTGTATGTGTGTGTGTATGTGAGATGAACACTTTCGTCCGGGGAACAGTGTCGCGCGTGGAACGCTCGGCGAAAAATGCAATATGTGCATAACGTTGGGCAAATATCCGCTCTTCGGGCGAAGAGAGGTATAAAGGGACGTAATATTGATGCAGTGATAGCGCGAGGTGACAGAATGCCGGGGAAATCGGTCGGTGGCCGCGTGCAAAGGGCGTGCGACTCTTGAAGAATCTTATCGGCAGGGACCCCCCTCCTCCCCGCTCTACGCCGCTATACGCCAACTTTGACGTGAATTTTACGAAGATGATGGAAATCGACGTATACAGGGAAGATTGTCGAGGAGATTCCACTTCTAACAATTCGAAATCGCTGTTGGAATACATCTGCTAGATTTTTCTCTTCGAAAACGTATGAATTGCATCGCGTTGTAGTGTCGCAGCCGACGACTGTCATCACGCAGATCACTATTGACAGAGAGTTCTCGAATATCTACAAGATAGAATATTCACCACGTGAATGTACTTCGGCTTCGGCGAAAGCACTCGAACGCGGAAAATGTTTACGGATGTGGTTCGTTCGTAGCGGTAGCTTTGTCGATACGATGAACAATCTATTCTTGACAATTGCAAAACAAAGTTGAAGCACGGAATACTTCAAGTGAGCCTGTGTGTAAATTCGAAGTGGGCCGAAAGAAAAACTTGGAGAAGATCGAACAAAACTCTCGAGGTTTCTAAATAGCACAGTGAGTTGAAAAAGTATTGGCACACTTTTAGTCTTACCTTCATGAAGCAGAATCCGTTTTTATAAATAGTTTACCACGTGTTACAACAGCAATTTTCAATAATGGGTTATATAAAAATTGGCACGCTTTTCCACAGGGCTTATTTTGCATTTAATGGCGGAAGAATGACAAACAATCCTTTCGCAAGAACTGAAATATTATATCCGAATGATATATCGTCAACATTGGGAAAAAATGTTTGTCTTTAAGTCATCGAAAATATTTTATACACTGTTTAAATACATGGTAGAAGTGCAAAAGCACTCTTTGTAAATTACCAAAATCTAATTTAATTAAATTAACAAGAGTTATTTACTTGCGTGGACCTTTCCTGCAGTTCTACCACGTATTTGAACAGAACGTAAAATACTTAAAATGGTTTGCAGATAAGCGTTCTTCTCTCATGTCGATGCAATAATAATTCCAGTACTTGCAGAAGGATATTTCTAATAATATTTTCCCATTAAAGCACTCGAATTACAGATCTGTCGATGCTTCTCCGACTCTCGAATTTTTATATTATTTGTACTATTAGAAACCATTGAAAATATAATATATTTAAATACACTAATCTAAATACTAGGTAGAACTGCAAGGAAAAAATTCCTTACACGTCAACATCTTTCTAATTCACGAATTTTTATATTACATTACATTTCTGTGTAACTCGTTATCAGAAATTACTGTTACCGTGCATGTTATTCTGCATGCAGTGAACTTATGAATTTATGGAAACAGATCTCATCGAAGCGTCATCTGTTTTCACGAAAATATCGCGGAAGGAAGCGAGGACATAGCGTGCCAATGCGTTTTCGATTCACCGTGTGTTTTCGTATGTTCATTCACCGACCTGATTGTCAAGCACGATCCCCGTGTACGCGTAATATTTGCTCATTTGTCTGTGAATCTGTTTGTCGCAACCCAGAGCGCCGCGTTTCCACGTATGTATGATTTCGTCGGTCTATTTACAACGCTGTGGCGCCGATCCTCGATCGTGCACGCGTTTCACGAGCGTCGTCTTGGCATTCGCGTTCCATTTATACACGCGCGAGAGACCGCTGCTCGCCGAAGGAAAGAGCGTTTCCTTCGTTTCCGGGTAGATCGGTCCACCTTTCCACCCGATCTGAATTCGAAATTTTTTGGACGGGCGAGCATTTCCCCGATCCGAGACGGTCTCGGATCTCGCGTGAAACCGGACGGAATTAATCGAATATAAAACAGTGCATTAGACGTTCTCGGGAGTGTGTCTCGAGTTCGAGCGAGCGATAGTAACGTCGAACGCTTCTCGTTGCTCGATCCTGGAGCCAAGAAGCCTCGAAATGCGACTGCCACGCGATTAACACATCTTATGCGGGTGGGGTTTGGGCTGCGCAAACACGGCATAAAAAATTGAATAAAAATTGCATATACCTTCATAGACTCCTAATTTTTTGAAAGCAAGCCGATACGTTTTTCAAGATCATTTCATTTAGTTTTAGTTACCATATACACATAAAAATATACACAATATTAAAAAATCAGTATTTTGCTAAAGAATGGTATCTTGAAAAATATTCTCCTTTATGAAGTGGTATTTGACAAAATACACATATGTATCGTATTTCACCCCGTCTTTTTGTGAACACTATTATGAAAAAATTTTAAACGTAACGTGAAACGAAATGTCGATAGATGTCAGGATAAAAATTCAAACGTTTTAATAAAGAGCTCCAAGACTGTGATCTCAGTTTGTCGCATGCAACGCCGCAGTATTTTCAAAAAGCGTAATCACAGTCTGCCGCACTCGACAATTGACCGTAGTAAGACTGTGATTTCCGTTGCCCGCAAACAATGTGTTAATATTGCTATCAGTCACGTCGGTATATGTTTCAAATCAATTCAGATCGCGCGTGTAGACTGTGGACGTGGATGTTCCTTTTTTCTTCTCTTTAAAAAAATGAACTGTAAAATATTTCACAATATTTATAAGAACAAATTGAATAAATTTCCACCTGTGGTTTCTATTTCTTCAATCGTGGAATCGATTCGCTTATGATTTCATTACACACCGTAACAATCTACGCTGTTATTTCATATTTCTGTTTCCTGTTTTTGCGTTTTCATTTCCGTTCGAATGAAATTTATTTACGTTGCGCGTCAAATGATATCGGGTCGGGAACGAGAAATTCCTGTTTATTTGCGGTGAATCGCGCGAAAGGCGTATTCGATCACATTCGTGGACGAATCGTTCCTTTCCGACGAGGATTTCAAACAACGAGGTGGTTTCGAGAAACCAGCGACCGCGATAAATAGCAGAGACCGCGCAACAGATAAAAGAGAATTAAACGGCGGCCACGGCGGATAAACACTGAACAGCGAGAGAGCAAACGGAAGCACGATCGAGCACCTTCTTAAATTATAATTAATTTCGTTCCGCGTTAATTCGACAGTAACGACAAAATAACGAGGAGGGAGAGGGGAAGGGGAACAAAAGGACACGAAATAAAGGAAAGAGGAACGCAACACGGCGGGATTGTTTGTTTGCACGACGCGCAGACGTTGCCCCGCGCAAATAGTTTGGACAGAATTACCGATAGGATCCGTAATCCATCGTAAAAATATACGTTAGCGAGGGTTTAGCCGGGGACAACCGGGGACGGAATAAGACAAGGGAGTAGTCGAGAGGGAACGGTCGAGGGGCACACACAGCAAAAAGAGAAAACGTGGAGCGGTGGAGCTAGCTCCGCTCCCGCAAATATTTTACTTGCGTCTCGGATGCTTTAAGTACGGTGGCTGAAGTACAAAGACAAATGTTGCCGCGAATAACCCATTTGTTTAGTGCGACGTAATACTTGCGGTCGCGGGCGAAAAAGCTCGGACGAAATAATGGTGCGGCACGACGACAACGACGACGACGACGGCGAGGAGGAGAAACTTTTCAGAAAGGGTAACAAACCCTTATCCTATTGCCCCCCCCCCCCCCCCGCTCTCGGTGACAAGAACCGCAAGAAGCGAATCGATCCTCGAATAACGCAACCTAGCGCCAAGCATCGAGGCAACCTGCCACCGGGTAATAAAGTCTTTGTGCGAGATGATTGAGTGCAGAAGCTTTGATAGAAGGTGTTTGAACCGCGTGGGTAATAGACTTTACAAAATTCCCGCGCTCGCGGGAAAGAAGCGGTGAGAGGGTGAAACTATCTGGATGAGAGGAAACGATGATACATCGGGACGTAGTCTTCCGGACGTAGATTTTTCGCTGCGCGAATTCATTAATAATACATTGGGGTCGGCCTGTTTTAACGTTAACGCGAGGATTTGAAAAGAGCTATGGCGAAACCTGTTCTCTTTTTCTTTCTTTCCTTTTTCCAGAGAAAATCCTCCGTTTGACAAGAATTCGTCGTAAAATAGAATTCGTCAAAGGCGGGCAGAGGCGAGAATGACTGAGTGAAATCAGCCTGAAACGGCTCGAAACGCCTCTCGATCCGTGGAATCCGACGGGACAGTCGGATCGCCTGGCACATCAATTACCCGCGAAAGAACGGTACAAGCGCACGATAAGAGCATTATAAAACGATGTTCGACATCGGGCAACGGACGCGCGATCTGTCACCGGCTGCCGCCCGCGATTAAACATTCAACGTCGTTCAAACGTCCTTTGTGAACGAGCCTCATCCTGTCGCCGCCTCCAACCAAACGAAAGAAAGCGCCCGTGCGCTATTTATTTTCGGATCCGTTGGCCAAACAGCACCGCCCATCCGTTTCGTCGGAGCCCCCCGTAAACGAAGCTTATGCTAAACCTCGCGGTTCGCTGCCGCACTGATAAAAACCGCGGACGAACAACGAAATATTCCTCGGTCACGTTCAGCCCTTGCTTCCCTCCGAATGCTCCCGCTCCGAAACCCACCCGTATACGTCTCCTAATGTAATCTCGCGTTTTTATCGCGCGTCCCCTTCCTCTCCTCCCGCGTAATGCAGCCCAGCGATACACGCCATTAACCTTTTTTCGCCATCGACCGGCGCGGCAGTTTCTTGGTTTTCATTTTCAGCTGCTTGGATTTGAGGTGACGTCGTTGGTGGTGACTAATGATAGCTGGATTAACGTGATACAAACGAAGCGACGACAGGAGGGGGAGGGGAATTGGTAGTAGAAGATCGAATGGACAATCGGCGAGAGTCGAAGCTAGTTAGATTGACCCGCGAAACGCTCGATCCCGTGCTCGTCGATTATTCAAATTTTTTTTCCAAACAGGTATTTTCGTCTCTAGAAATTTTCTCTTTCTTCGAAAAGATCGTGGAGAAATTGATGAGAAATTCGACCGAGCTTTCGCTCGTCGAACAACGCCTTTGACGAGCTAGCAGGCGCGCTTGCCATTAGAAAACAATTCAAAGATTGTTTCGCGGAGTTTCTCCCTGTGCCGCCATACGCGCGAGCGAATCCGCGGTGAACACGGAACTCGGTGGAGAACGGTCCGAGGCAATCGAAACAGAAGCGTGGAATAACGCCGGCGCCGGTGGTGTATGTATTTCGTTGAGCAGCGGAGTGACAAAACAATCGGCGAGATTGCCAGGAAAACATTCTCGGTTGCTCGGTTTCTCTCGATGGAGCCGCGTGGATCATAGGCAGCCGGCAGGGACCGCCCGTTAACTGAAACGCCATTCAGCCGGAACAAAACGCATAGTTTCACAAAGGGCTCGCGGTATAAAAACATCCCGAGGAGAGGGTTTAATTAGAGCTTAACCAAGAACCGAGATGGTGGGGGGTGGGGTGGGGTGGGGTGGGACGGGGGACAGGGAACGGAAACAGCGAGCGGATTTTAATCGCCGCGCGGTAATTGTTGACATTACCGCAAAACGGTTTGCCGCCGGTGATGCTCTTTGATCCGAAAGCTCTCGTTCTCGCTCGCGACCGCTTCCTCCCTCTCTGCCAGCCTTCCATCTCGTTTCGGCTTTCTCTCCCTCCCTCCAACGCCATCTAACCGGCTCGCTGTCCGTTCGTCGCTTTTCGAGGATCGTTGACGATCCGTCGAAACGTTTGGCGCTCAATTTTCCATGGTTTTAAATACCGCGCGTTGACAAACCTCGAAATCGATGCTAGGCCAGGCCATCACGAGCCCGCGACACTAAACCACTCCTCGCGATGGTTATCCCTACGCCGTCTCCCCTCGCTGTCGTTCGGTTTATACAGCCTTTATTGCCAGACCGCAGCCAGTGACATCCGATGGCGGAAACGAACATTCGCTGTTGCGGCGAATTTAAAAAGACGGAAGAATCGGTCGGGTTCATCCGTTCGCAGTGCTTCGCTGATTTTCGTCCTCCTCGCGAGACAAATGTTACAACGGGCTCTTATCTCATATAGCGCTTTTATAATCGTCAGCGTTGCAATTAGCATTTAATCGTAGTTGGATCGTTGTTGATTTTCCACGAAAATCAACGCCACAGCTACTCTCGCGTGTAAATTCTGGTGTACTCGCCGAACAGTTGTTACCGCGTTTCTCCCAACAGTCTGCCGCTAGTCGTAAGAAACGTGGCAAACTGATCGTGATATCCGCTGTTATTGTCACGCGAAACGCTTCGTTTTTTTTTTCCTTTGTTGTTTCGATATTCGATCGGCCTCGTTAATTATTCACTTGCGAAAAAGAAGATGAGAGCAGGATCGATCGCGGAACGCGTTGAAAAGACACGAGGCACGAATAACGGGATCCTTCGGTCGGGAATATTTTCACGCAGAATTTAATGTACGCGTTGGCGGGCTCGTGAACGGCACGTAAAATCAATGGCAAAACAGAGTTGGGGCAAACGAGAGCGATAGCGGAACAAGAGGAGGACTGAGGCAGGAATTTGCCAGGAGATACCGGCTGGGCGAGATTCCCAACTGGAAATACGAGCGGATACGAATTAGCATCTACAAGCGGGGGCAGAGAGTTCACAAAATTCGTTTGAGCGGAACTGGCTGACGTTTCATTACGGCATAAATGTCCGCGTCCATATCTGAGACAGTCCTGCAGCGTGTATTCCCTTTCTCTTTCTCTCCCTTTCTGTTTTCGTATCCTTTTCTTTCTTCTTCTTCTTCTTCTTCTTCTTCTTCTTCTTCTTCTTCATCGCGACTGTGTTTCGACGAAATGCTGTTCACTGGTAGTAGTCGTAGTCGTCATCGTTGTCGTCGTAGTTGTCACGTAAACCGGAGCAGATAAAGCGCCGAACGGAGATACTTCGCTTTCGGACTGGTTGTCTGTGAGTTGTGTATTTTATGGTATTTGTACTAGATAGGATTACAACTAACGCTAAGTACAAGACATGGTGATCGTAACACAGAAATAAAGTGAACAGATTGGTTTTTATTCACTAGGTGGTTTACAGAGTATAGTTTCCGGCGGTCTCGAAGACTAAAGGATGACTGAGGAGCGTGAGCTTCGGGGCCTTTCATAGTGGGTCCCCAGATGTCCAAGGTCCGACGTCTGGGTGATATCTGGTCTTTACCTCCATAAGATTCCGTGTATAAGGGTGGCGTAATCGTCGTAGTCGTCACCGTTGTCGTCGTTGGAGCATTCTCGACAGAGGGTGAAGGGGAAATGGAAACAATTACTCCAGGACAAAAGATAACGCGTGGAAATTTGCCAAAAGTGTCAAGTTTGGTTCTCGCAGCCGCGATGCTCCTCCGTGGCCCATCGACCTCGTCGTTCGTACCCCTTAGCGTCTAACACACTCGCGGGACATCCAAGATTCACCGTTGAAACTTTTCTATCCGCGCGCGACAAACTATCCTAACGACCGTTACCGTTGAAAATTTATTCGCCGGGGAAATTGAATAGCATCCGACCAAACTCGTGATACTGCGCACAGACCCGATACGTTTGCCGTTGTTAAACGATTCCGGCGGTATTTAAAAGTAGGATTTCCTCCGAGCGATTTACACCGGTACAATGGGGAATCGTGTTTCCTGTTTTTTTTTTCTATATGCGATTTTCAAATATTCGCATTCATCTGATGCGACAAAAAAGAAAAAAAAGAAAGAGAGAAAAAAAGGAGAAAGAGAAGAATCGATGAAATCCCTGTCACGCCGAAAATCGTTCACCGACGATATTCGAGGATTCCCTGAACTGAAAGATGCATTGTCGATTGTTACTCGGTAGTGTTCTCTTCGTCAATACACATCAGGTTACGTTGCAGCACGTATTTAAATATAGAAAATGTCTGAAACCTCGAGAACAGAGTAATTTGTTACAATTAAGACACGGATTTTCGGCATTTAAACGTTTTTACGAACGTTTGCTGAAGAAATGGAAACTAAGAAGATTTTGTTCCATCTATTACAATATATTTTTGTATATTATACGCATATAATATAATAAAATACAATATGATATAATATTATTAGAGGTATCCATATGTGCCGTTTTTTGATACTTTACAAAATTTCATTTCATTTAATCAATACATTTTTAATCTATAATATAATTTAACAATAAGCACACTAAATGTCAACATATTTAATTAGAATATAGATCATGCTATAACACGTTAAATTATCGTTATTGAAAAGGAAACGACATTACTCACAGATAATCCTAATATATGTATAGGCACCTTGTATGTTATATATATTATTTCTTTAGATATTTTTGCATATTTTCGGGCAATCCCCAAATTTCCATAAATGTATGAAATCCGCATCCCAATGATAATATTTAATATTCAATGTTTAAATTCCATTCCTTTAACAGCGTTCTCAGTCACTCATTCACGTTGAACGTCATTTCCCGCATATGTTTCATTCCCGAGATCCCTGCGTCGGAATTTTTCCGCCGTTTCGTTCGCAGGGAAACAAATAAAACTGGGCCGCTGTAAATATAATTGTGACACAGCGAATTTCAACGTTCGGTGTAATAAGCTTTCGATCAACGAGGGACACGCGTGTTTTGCAATTGGAAATTCTGTCGTTGCCAGGCGCGCGTTTCGATTTTCCTGTCATCGGAAACAATTAGCCAACGACGAGTGGGGATCGATGTTTTCGGTGATATTTTCCACGGTGTTACCGCGCCGATCGCCCGCAATAATCGTGGAAATCTTCCTCTCGTCGGCCAGAAGAGGGCGGTGCAATCAATTCCGATTTCCAGGCCGCGTAATATCACGTCCGAGGGGCCGTGTAACTTGACACGCGTTTCCCAAACACGCTGAATTTCGTGGGTAACGAACGCCACGGGAACTTTAATTTCTCGCTTCCCGGTCAACGAGAGAGCGTGTGAAATGAAAAAGTAAAAGGCGATAAAAGATCTTGCGTTGTGTTGTATTGTATTTGGCTGTTCGGGGCGACACGCGATACGAACGACGATTGTTCCCGCCCGTAATACGAGGCATTATTGCCACAGTTTTCCGTACGAAATGCGACAGTTATATACATAATATCCATTATCGTGGAAAGTTTGTGTCGTTAACGATTCATAAATTACGGCCGTTTTCCCGCGCCGGCTAATAATTCCGGCGTATCACTTTTCAAATTATACTTATTGCGACCCAGTGACCGCGTTGTGGGCCACGAAATCTTACGGTACTTGTTGATAGTTCGAGCGAGCCGATTTAAGCGAACTTCCCTTTTTCCACGTGTAATATTTAATTGCCCGACAAAACGGGCGTTCAAACTTCCAACTCCCGAGTTTACGAATCTCGCGGAAAACCGACGTTACCGTGAGTGGTTTTACATAATGGAACGCAAGTTCTTGGAAACTTGCCGGCGAGCTACACAGAGCGTACATGATTTATTTCGAATGAAATTTTCTATGAATTTGAAAAAGACGTCACGTTTAATATTCATCGCGTCACGTTTTATTGTTCCACGGTACATGCTATTCATCTCGTGAACTAACAATATATATATATATATATATAGTCCGCCCGCGTTAATATTCAAACATTTAAATATTTAAACACTTTAACGCGAAACAAAATCGCGAAATAAGAAAAAAAAAACTGAGTCGATTTTAAAGCACGAGGCGTCTACTTTGAATATGCACCATTCATTTCTGTGATCTTTCTACGATGCTTTCATGCTAACAGCGCAAGACACTTCTCTTCTCGGAAATGTTATACACTGTCACGTGTAACGTGCAAGAACCATTGGAAAATGGTTTGTCAATTGCCGAATGTACAATGGATTTGAAGATCGAAGCAATAACTCCCCGGAGCTTGATGTATAATACAATCTTTTTCGCCGTTTCGTTGAACTTTGAACGTTCAGATAGAAAAAAAAAAACGACGAAACCGTGAACTCTGACTGACGTGTTCTCCAAATATAAATCATCCCGTTCTTGCGACGAAACATCGCCGCCGCTCGGGGCAAAATCGTTCGACACACGCAGCGAACGGGACAGATTTACGTTAGAAGAAAGCAAAATAGGTTTCTTCTGCGGCATCGCGCACAAAAGAGCGGCACGTTTCTTCCAGACGAGAGCGTCACCCCTATATCGGGGGGAGGGGGGCACGAGAATGGTATTGGAACAGCGGGGGTGGAACACACAGGGAGCGCGCGAGCACACGGAACCGCGAAAGAAACTGCGTATGGGGTGTGTAAGAGGATGTAGAGAGGAGTCGGAAGGGCTGGTGAAATTTATACGAGAGATAATATATATCGGGGCGTTTCGCCTCGGTCTCGCAGAAGTGGCTTATTTCTGGTGTTGGGACTCACTCGGGCTAAAGAATGTCCCGCGTTTGATTTATGCTACGCGGCGGAAGTTACGGATACACAAACATCTCTTCTCCTTGCCTACTTGCGTCCGAATCGTTGCAGCGTGTGTCGTTTCCCGTTGTTCGGCCGCGAACGCGCGAATCCCCCGTTTCTGACGGGCCACCTTCGTCACGCGATTTATGGGAGAATTTCATTCCTGCCGTTATCCCGTGTTATCCACGTGCCATCGCGAGCGCCATCCCCTTCCTCTCTCTCTCTCTCTCTCTTTCTTTCTCTCTTTCTTTCTAAGCGGCGGTTCCGAGGGATGCCAGAAATCGGATTGTCCGAATAGAGAAAACGATTCCACGATGGAGGCGCTCTCGCTTCTTAAGGCCGATATAAATTATTGCCGAAAATCAAGGTGTCAACGGGGCGTGATACACGGGACGTCGGTAACGATCGATTCTCGTTGCGATGACACAAAGGCCTCGGACGTCACGACGACAAGGGAAACTCAATATCCATGCTGCCAGAAAAATGTCGCTCTGCTATTTCACAAAAGAAACCCGATGCCAGGAAACCATTATTCTCGGACAATTCTTGCTACATCCAACTCGCTTCCTCTCAAAATTGGATGTTCCAGGGCCGGTGGTGGCCGGGGATCCGTGCCGACGTATATCGGAGATTCGCCTTCGAACCGATTCGTCGTCTGACCCTCCGCCAAGGATTTTATTATCGAATTTTCGTGACGGCAATCACGATGCCTTCTCATGCACGCCTGTGAAAATAATCGCGACGCGACGCGACGCCGCGAATGTCCAGATGCGTCGATATTGAATTTGCAGCGTTGCTGAAATCGAGTATCGATTATTCAGATGCATACGCGCCGACCTGGTACCTTCCCCTGCTGCCACACGGATATTTTACTCGGCGAACTAATTTTCACCGCGGAACTCGTTTCGTCGTCGATCGATTTCCAGGTACTTCCAGCTATCTTACATTTCGCCTTCGAGACGAAAGGCATACTTTTAAAGCCGAAGAATCGAATTTTGCGAAAATTTAGCCAGCCGTTCGTGTTACATCGCGTGTCGCGTTATTCTGCGCAGACAGGACAATGAAAACAGTGAAACCATGTTCGATAACAGCGGGCTTGAAGCTGTTGGTAATCAGACCTCCCAATAGACCGTTTCGTCGCTCAAATACACCTACTTTGCCAATTACCGGGGCGTAGCTACTTCGCCAATTACAACAACCGGCTAGTCGATGTTGCAGCGTACGCAAAATGCCATCACGCGTGTCCGTGTTACAATCTCGCTAACTAATGAACGCGTCAAGTTCGCGCGCACACCGCGCAAGGAAGTAACGAACCTTGTCGTGTGCCGGCACTATTATTCGCCGTGATGGACGCGCCTGTAAATCGAAATTTTCACCGAAGTAGTTTCACCGAAATTAGAATTCTCTTAAAATTAGAATTATCCAATCATTTCCCGGCAAAGCGAAAGAATTTCTTGGCAAATCAGCGTTGCCTCCCGCGACTGCTGGAATTTTAATTGTCTAAAATGGCTCGATTCGTGTTCGATTCTTTCGAAGAGCAGAAAGAAAGAAAGAAAGAAGGAAAGAAAGAAATAAAAGAAGGGAAGAAAAATAAAGGTCTCTTTCTTCTTGGGAAATCACGGCAGCGGCGGCGCCTTCGTTCAAACTGCACGGAATTAAACGGCGTTCTTTGACGCGTCGACGAAAATAGCGCCCCGCTGGCAAAGCAAAGAAGCACAAGCGACGACGCCGCAATCAACAACTCGTGATTAAACGCTTAAGCGCAGACACTTTTTAGGTAGCGCGAGGCTCGGCCTTTTCCGGCCGGGGATTTAATTAGCCGCTCGAAATGATCCGGGAGAAAACGAGAGGCTTGCTGGTTGGCTGGCCAACAGCGTAACCGTTCGACGAGGCCCCTTTATTTCCCCCCCAAACTAGAAGCCGCTTCAAATGTGGCTCTCGCTTATCGTCTTTTTCCCTCCCTTGGGTTGCGTGCAAACTTTCGCGAAACGTTGGCACGAAACAATTCATCGAAAGACAATCCGACGGGCAGGAGAGAAACAGAGACGAACGACGAATGAGACGCACAGAATGGAAAGAAAAGTTTGCCCGTGGCTATCATAGATGAATTCATCTTCGATTTGATGGAAACACATGTAAAGAACATCTTGAATTTTAAGGTAAAATTCTTTTTCTTTTTCACTGCATTCACCGCACTCATCACGAAGGTAAAAATTGATAGATGAATTCACCTTCGATTTGATGGAAACACATGTAAAGAACACCTTGAATTTTAAGGTAAAATTTTTTTCTTTGGTAAAATTTCTTTCTTTTTTTCACTGCATTCACCGCACTCATCACGAAGGTAAAAATTGATAGATGAATTCACCTTTGATGGGAACACATGTAAAGAACACCTTGAATTTTAAGGTAAAATTCTTTTTCTTTTTCACTACATTCACCGTACTCATCACGAATGTAAAACTTTTCCAAGGAACACCTAATAGTTCTCTTGAAAAATGGCAAAAAAGCTTCTTAATCATTCAACATTGCGGATTTATTTTTCCATCCATTCTACGCGGTAAGAGTGTACGCGCGGCCGGACGTAAGTCGAACTCCTCGCAGACGTTTCGTTTTCGTCGCTCTACGTTAGTTAGTACTTCCGTTTCTGTTTTAATTATTTTTTCGAAATTGGCTGCACGATATTCATTTCAGAGGCGAACGTTTTCCAACTTCAACTAGGGAACCGTGGTTATTAATTGAACCGTTCGGGGAAACTATATTGGTTAGCTCCATAAATTGAAAATAGTTTGCTCGAAATTTGCAATTTAGCCCCGAAAGTTATTATTATATACACGCCGCGAGTTACTCATATCGGTTAATTTAACAATTTAACTTCCGCGAGGTTCAATTTTCAATTTATTAAGATGACTCGTCAATTAGAAAAGAAAAAAACGAAGCGTTAGGTAGTTGACGAGAGAGTTTCGAGTCTGACTGGGTAAAAATTGGTCAGGTGAAAGGTGTCCGTGATTGTTAAGTCGGCTGGATATCGCGTCAGGCTTGTCAGCGGTGACAAAATGGCGTCACCGGCAGCAAATGAGCCCCTTTTTTCGGATCGATGATAGTCCTCGACCGGGATTACAGCCCGTAGAGAAAGGAGAACGACGTCGGGGAGAGAAGCTAAAGCCTCGCGCCGGTCCGTTCTTACGGCGTGGAATTTTCAGGCATCAGGCTTCCCCGGGAAATTTATGGCGGGGTCACAGCTTGGATCGCCATGAACAGTGCTCACCCTCCTTTATCCGAGCTTGTTATCGTTCTGAACCTTTTGCCCTTGTAGGAATTACATACATGTCCTTCGTGCCTGTGTATTTATCTACACACACACACACACACACACACACACACACACACGTGTATACATACATACGCAGGTTGGTACTTTTTGGTACGTTCGCGAATACATACGAAACGTGGTCACACACAACGTCGCGCAAAATTTAATTTTGATAATAAGTGCCTGGTGTCTGCGCGAGGAAACGCTCGCGCCGACGATCCCTACGAGCACAAAAGCGATCTGGGGAATCAGGTCCAGAAATCGCGGTATCGCCTCTCGCGAGAGAAAGAGAGAATCGTACGGATGTCGTAAGATGAACGTAATAATGGCGGTATAAGAAAGTTCGGGACGATATTGAGTTAGACGAAAGATTGGCCGGATCAGCGAACCCAGAACGGAAGATCGTGTTCTTTAAGAGGAAACTTTACCCCGAGACACTTAACTTTTTTCATTTTATATCACGCCCACGGGAGGAAAGAAATCGCGGCTCGTCTTTCGATTCGGAACAACTTCCGACTTGCTGCCCCGCTCCGAGCGGAGAGCCTCACTTTGTGCACACTTGTGTGGACACCGAAGTCCGAAATCGGGGGAAGTCTGGAACTATGTTTGCACAGTGTATTGTTTGCTCAAAACTGGCCTTTCCTCTCCACCTCCCTCTGCCCCCCTCCCCTACCGTTGGAAAGCACAACAGTTGCAACGCGATGAACCGGTTGACTTTGATGGAACTCTAACCGGGCAACTCTAAGCCTCTGCCGCACCTGTGGCAACTACGTACACTCTCCTGCCGCTATTAAAAAGACCTCGGAAGATCCGATTTTTCACGTAGCCGACGACGACGACCACGGCACCAACAACTAGGAATTTTTCTTTCAAACTGAAGAATAATTTATACATGCTTGCATCGAGTTTATATACGGTGTTTAAAAATCACGGCCAGGTGCGAGCTGTTTCACGCTGTTTAAAGTTATGGAACTTGATTGAGTTATGGAAAGTAGAATCGGATCGTTTCTGCTCGACCTCCGCGATAGAAGCAAAGCAAATACTTCCCTTTCCTTTGTTTTGTTTCTACTTCCAATTTTCCTTTTCATGCGATTTACCCCCTCGTCTTTTTCTCATCCCTTTTGTCGCTTCTTCTTCAGCTCTTGCACTTTTTCTCTCTTTCTACGCCACCTTTTTTTCTTTTACCGCCTTTCCTTTTAGCGGTCGTTCATCCGTTATATATCCATCGTAAATAATGTTAATATATTCGAGATAGCAGGAGCGTACGAAAATATACGAGCAATGAACATGTAGAGAGACTCGGCGTATCGCGCAACGATCGCTCTTTGTCCGCAAGCTTTACGATACGACTGCTTAAAAAATATTTATAAAGGAGATCTCGCATGTACGTTGGTATACAAATCTGTCAGATCAACCGCAATCTTATCCTCGGAGTTAAGAGGGATTTGTACTTGCAAGAACGCGAAGTTTTCGCCTCTTTGCACTCCGACCAGATATTTTTTTTTCCACGCCGGATGTTACATGTTTCGAAATAAACTCGTCGCTGGCAAAGTTACACTTCTCTCAAAAATTTCATATCACCTTTCACGCGAAATTTAAATCCGCTGATATTGCGGGTAAACCTGCCTCGCGTTTTCTATCAGGTGGAAGTGAAAAAAGAAAAAAGGTAGAAGAAAGTAACTCGAAATATCACGTCATAGCTCGTAGCTCGCGTGTAACATATCCTTTATTACATTCAAGACGGAAATGCTACGTGTCCTCGCCATTTCCGTATGCGGTCGCACGATCGAGCGGAAGACATGTGCGCGCGATTTGTTCGTCTCGCGACTCTATTGGTTCTCCTTTCTTTTTTTTTTTTTCTTTTTTCTTTCGTTTCTTTATTTCGTTGGCCCTGGCTGCGGAGTCAAAGGCTTGGCTTTGGCTTTCGAGGTGGCGCCAAATTGAGTTTTAACCAATCGAAGCAAGATCCACGGGAAAAGAAGACGCGGAAAGGAAGGGCGAGGAGAAGAGACAGAAGATTGAATAGGGAATAGCGTCTTCGGCCCGCTGATTTATCAGACTACATATATAATTTAGTTGGCCAAGAACGGCTGCGGTTCCGCCTTTTGCAACCGCTCGGGGGGTTCGCGATCATCCAATTTCACGGTGGCTGTAATTTTTTTCTACACTACGCGGACTCGAGACAATTATGACGTTTTATATGTATGCGTCTGGTTAGCAGCGTTAGAAATATCTGCTGTTGCAGGTAATTTTCCTATAGCGCAGGGATTCTGCGTTTCAACTTACGAGACGTTCAACTCCGTTTTCTCAAAATTCTACGTCTTTTTGTTCAATTAATAATATCCTCGCTTTCGTAGACGCATCGAATCGATTTTCATCGACAGTTTTGTACGAACGTACAGCAAAGAGCACAACTGTACCAATGACGATGAAAAATTGTCGATAATTTAAACTGATATAACATCGTAAAGAAAGATCATTCACTTAGTCTCACTCATTTGAAAACGAGCCTCTACTTTGACAATTGCGAATTCGTTTCTTTCGACGATGATTGTACATCGTGTAACGAGTGGGAAAATGAGGATATCTTTTTCTCAATGATGAAAATTGTAAAAATTCAAACTCATAAAAGTTAAAACATTAAAACGATTTTTTTTCAATCAACCATCATTTTGAAGATTGAAATCTCTCCTTTTGTTCTAGGATTTTTTTTGTTCACTTTATTGAAAACTGAATATTAAATTCAAGAAAACTTAACCATTTCGTCGTGTGATCGTAATATTCAAAGTTCAATAAAATGATAAAAAGAAAAAGTGATATAAGGAGTTTTAAGGGCTCGTTATATAACGGAATAATTTCAATCCTCAAGACTACAAGTGGATCTAGTAATAAAAAAATTTTGTCATTATTTCGACATTTTTTCAGGCGTTTGAATTTTTACAATTCTCGCTTTTCAATTCGATTTAAAATTCTCTTCACATTCCGACGTATAGGAAAACAAATTTAAGACTAGCAGAAGTTTCAAGATAGTTTCATGTCTTGATATGAAACTAAGTGGATCGCGATACGATCGTCTTCTACGAAGTTACATCAAAATTATCGATAATTTTACATTGTTACTTGCGCTCTTCGTTGTATGTATCTTTTTTAACATTTAGTGAAACATCAGTAGCAAAAGTCAGACACTTTACGCGTTCTGTAAATTCAGTATTGTTAATTGACTGTTGCAAGATAACACATATCTAAAACATTCGAACATGCGTCGCTTCAGAAAAAGAAAAAAAAAAAGGAAAGAAAGAAGAGAACTCACACGTTTTAGAAATTCAAGTTTCGATTCGAGTCGAATGTTCGTCGAAACGTTACATTAAGACGGCGGATGGTTCGGTCATGTTCGAGGAATCCAAGCTTATCTCACGGCGCCAAACTGTTTACTCGTCATTATTTCCACGTGGAAAGAAACGAATTACTTCTCGACGATCGAGCACACCGCGTTTCATTATCCTTCTCCTGTCTTCTTGCTTCGTTAGCCAGAAATAAGAGACTCCCGCGCGAGATAAAAAAGAGTGGGTAGCTAAATATCCAGTCCACACCGGGCAGATTTTTCTATTTTCAATAATATTTGCGGAATCAGGTATCCCATCGTAAATTTATCTCTCATCGTTATTTATCCACATCTTCCAGTGCATAATTTAACTCGCAACTCAACGATGCTACACGTTGCATGTAAATTTCTTTCGAGATAGCATGTAAATTTATTTTCTGTAATTCCATCGTTTGAACGCCGTGCTGTTTTCTTCTTTCGCGGCCGGTCGATCGATTTAATTCCGCCTTTGCGGCCTCGATTTAATTGCCTCGATTTCCGAGATTTTAATGGAAAAACCGGCTGGCTCCTCCTTCTCTCCGGTTTGCGAGTTGCAACCTTCTGGCATGCACGCGTGTAACCTGCTTGTCAGAAGCCGCGGTCTCGGCGAAAACCGGTAGAATTGATCCGGAATCTGTTTCATCTGCACCGTGCACACATAATATCCGAGCCGCTGCGTTATTGGATAAATCGTTAATTAGCTGTTCGTTCGGTCGGGATGATCAAGTCCGAGTTTCTCAATCGTTCTTTTTTTTTTTTTTTTTTTTATCAGGACGATTGTTTCGCCGTGGTGTGGTATCGTTCTCGCGTTATCTTTATTGCATGATTGGCCGTCGAACGATTTAATTCCGCCTGGCGATAGCCAATTGACCGAAACAGTGGGAAACACACCACGAGGCAGAAGCGTCGTCACGCGCGCATCGTCACGCGTGCCACAGGATTTCATTCGGACGGCGAGTCGTCAAACGAATGTGCAACGTTTTTATGACGTGCAATTCAATCCCCCGGCTGTGATCATCGCTACGCCAGTGATTTCTCTTCTGTATAAAAAAAAAAGAAGAAAAAAAAGCGTCGATAACTTGCAGCTAATTGCGCGAACGATCTCCCCCAGCGAATCCAATTGATGACAGGTGAAAAGTTGCTGAATTATCCAATCTGCGAGATTATCCCGTCGGACTATTTTTATTCGTTCGTTCGATCGACGCTTTCCAACGCGAGCGAACGAATCGTTGAATACGATGAAAATCTGTCGTAAATAATGACAGTTTAATATTTTGCGTAAAAGATCATGGTGCAATTACTAATGGCTAAACAAGATATAGGCAATTATTGCGAAAGATCTCACAAATCGCTGATATTAAAAATTGAAACAAACCTTGGTAATTTTGTTTCGTATGTAAAGTGAGGAGCATAATTGTACCAATAATGATGGAAAATTGTCGATAATTTAAACGGATATAACTTCGTAAAAAAAAGATCGTATAACAGTCCATTTGGTCATATTTTAATGTGTGAAATCTCTAATTTGACAATCGAGAATTCATCGATTTTCTTTTTCTTTTTTGAAGATAATTTTACGTCGTATAGCGTAGAAAAAATGAAGATACCTTTTTTCTTGAAAAATTCTAAAAATTCAAACTTGCGTAAGAACATTAAAGGATTTTTTCACCTTGAAGACTGAAATCTTTTCTTCACGACTCCTTAAAACTAGCTGCGTGATTTCTCTTTCACCATTTTATTGAACTTTGAACGTTAAGGTTGGATGACGAAATGTTAGGATTTCTCGTAATATTCAACTTTTACTGAAACGGTGAAAAAATATCGTAAAGCAAATAAAAGACTTCAATCTTTGAAGCAATAGAGAATCCCTTTTACAAACAACAAACTTTTCGATATTCTTACGCGCGTTCGAATTTTTACAATTTTCGAGGAAAAGGTATCCTTACCCAAAAAGATAAAAAAAGAAATGAACCAACGACGGTTGTCAAATTAGATTAGATTCTGTGCTTCGAAATCAACTGGATCGTCACACGATTCTTTTTTAGGTTAAGAAGTTACAGTAGATAAGTTTTCATTGTCATTGATAAAAAATTACGCTCCATTAGCAGTGAAAAAATTTATACATCGATGATGTAGAATAATTCCGAGGGAATTGAAAGCGATCTCACAGGCGAGACAGCACTCAAGGCCTGGAACCGTTCCGCTCGATTCTGCTCTTTCGAAACGACGAGCAAGAAGATGATGAAATTCATTCGCCCGTTTACACCGTAGTGAGATTCATTCGACAGGAATATCGTACGAGGTTGAACGAGAGTACACTCGTGAGATAGTGGTACAAGGAAAGCAAGTAGCTGCAAGTGTACCTTCTCGGAGATGCTATCGCGAATTATCCCCCGCGGTGGGCGGAACAAAGGAATACACTCGGGTGTAGGCAAGGATGCACGCTGGCTGGGGAGGGTAGGGGGTTGTCACGCAAGGAGCGCTTGGTTACTCCTGGTTCATCCAGTCCCGGTAATAGCGTGATGTATAATTCGCGAGTGTATCATCATCGCGGGGGTCGCTGGCCGTCTTTTTAAACGGTCCTCCACGCCGGAAGAAACGGCTCCTTTGTTCCCCGCCTGCCGTTGATCATTCACGCGTTCCACGCTCGTTACATCCCGCAGCTAGCCTGCGGTCCATTAATGCCCCGGCCAGATACCCACCCGCTTTAATTGTCCGTTATAACTCAGGCGAACGTAACTTTTCCCGTGAGGAGAGCCGCGCGCACCCGCTGAAGATTGGCTCCGAGCGGAGAACACGAAAGTGTACCCACGAGTGCGGAGGATGGGGTTTCCCAGCGAGAAAAATAGGGGCGAGCAGTGAGGGAGACAGGGAGATAGACGAAAACGAAGAAGAGGAAGAAAAGGAAGAGGAGGAGGAAGTGGAAGAAGAATCGAGCAGATGGACAGGGAAAGGGGGAAACGGAGAAGGCGAGAGGCCTTCCAAACCGATGGAAGGGGATGAAACAAAATGGGCGACAGTGGGAAAAGGAGAAGAATGTAGAAACGTGAGAGAGAGAGAGAGAGAGAGAACGTCGGGGTTGTACGAAAAGAAAAGAAGGAACCGGCTAGGAGATGAAGAGGAAGCAGTTTAAGTTGGCGGGAGTGTTAGTGAAAAGGCGGACATTAAGGCGTCAGACCACGTCTTGTATGCATCCCCAGGGCCGTGGATGAGGTATCGTCAAAAAAGGAGGGCGGCACCTGTAAATCAGTGTAATCGGTGACCTGCCCTGGAAGTACATTAGAATAATTTATGGTCGGGCCCGCTAAGACATAAAAAGACGTCGTGTTATCCGCCAGGGTTTCTCTCACTTCTCCCCCGTATCCTTTGCTGGTGCCGCAGCGTCCTCGCGTTCGAGAGAGTATCGTCGAAGACTCGCGGTCGATTCGACGCCATACGCACGTGAAAGCGCTTTACGCGCTTTTTACCGCTTCATTTCCAACCGTGACGTTATACGACGGCCACACACGCTGAAAAATACGTCACAGCGGATATATTTCCGCAAATGCAAATGCACGTCGTTCCTCCGCCGCGGCGGGATCTCGCCGTTCGAGAAACGGTTCCCCAGTGAAATTAAAATCGTCATAAAAATCTTAAACGATGTCGCTGGCTGGAGAACCGCTATTTGTTAGCCTTATCTCTCGCTTGTCTCTCTTTTCGTGGCGAGCGTCGCTCATTAGAATTCCACGTGCGTCGACGGACAGACTTAGAAAAATACATGGGAAAAATTCATACAATGGGAAGAACCGGATATACTCCGGATGTATTCCACGGGGCACGGTTCAACACAGGAGGCGGGAAATAATACGTTTCACCGGCGTGACGTCGAGTTCCCTCGAGTTACACACTGTTCATTTATATATTCTCCAAGGGAAGCGTCGGATCGTGTGCACCGTCGATTCGAAGAGAAACCCTCAACCGGGGAAAGAGTGGAGGGCAGAGGAGGAGTGCTGGTGCAGTCTCCGCAGCAACTCTGTCGAGGTTTAAAGCGTTACCAAGGAGACTTTCGGGGTGTTTAGTTGCCAACCGGGATACGGGGAATGCGTCTGACACTCACGAGTTTCATAGATCCTCGAGAGCTGGCGGCTGAGGGTGCACGCTCGTTCCCAAGTCGATCGCAACTGATCGAAACTGGACAAGTAAAACTTGGTCCGAACTTAACTTACGTCCGCCACAGCGCTCGAAACGAACAAGCGAAGGAGACCGCAATCGTTCGTTCACCTTCCACTTTCGACTCGATAGATTGGATTGACGTTTTGATCCAGTTAAAACGCGTTAGTTACACGACCCCCTCCCCTCCCCCCGAGAAGGGAGAAGGGGGACTGGAGGTGTCGCTCGCCTCGTCGTATCATGTTGATTCGGTGATTTCGACGACGTCTCGATAAATAATTCCGCGTACATCGCAAAGCGGGTCAATCGATATTCGAAGCCGCGGGCTGTCGGCGATCTCCGCTGTGCTTCGCTGTCTTCCACGAGGAAATTTCACTCGGCTCGGCTCGGCTCGGATCCTGCTCGTTGGAAAATATTAAAAGGTACCGAGGTTTGCCTCTTAGGTCGCGGTCGGCATAAACCACGCGGGGAACGTGCACACACAGTGAATCTCACGGGAATGAAATTCATGTGGCCGCATTGGGCCAGAGGATTAGGCAGCGAGCGTACTCGCCTGGAATTTCCTGGCCGTCCGAAGCTACCACCCGATGTCGCTTCTCGACAGGGGAGATTCATACGTTCTCCTTTGAACTCGGATGCGTTATCCCCGTTGGCTTCAAGGGTCCCTCTTATCTTCGCCTTGTTCGACGGCTGCTCCTCCGTTGCGTTAATAATACTGTTCTGCGTGCACGGATAACTGTTTCACGGCGGAATTCTCAGAGACTTCATTGATTCATCCTCGTTGAAGCTTGATAAATAAAACGCTTTAAAATGTAAATATGTTTGTGCTTTTTGACGTTTCGTTTTGTCACCGAAAAGGACACGGATCATTTCGAAACGTCGAAATTTCGAAATTTAATCGAACGACGAAAAAGTTAATTTCGAAAATTCGCTGATTCTATTGTCCGCGACTGTTCCATCACGTCGCGAGTTAATTGACTTTCTTGCATATATTAATTACAAATAAAAAATTCGCAGTTCGAATAATCAATGGAAATTTCTTTGACACGTTTGCTGTCACGGTGATCGACGACCGACGACGACGTTTCTATTTCCATAAATATTTTAAAACGATTGAAACGAGATGAATATCATTGACAATGAAATTCTGACGAGAAATTCAGCGATCCGCTTATCAGAATGTATATGTGTTTTGAATATTTGAAGAAACAGATTTTTTAATTGAACAAGTTAACTGATGATCTTCTCTAGCAAGTAAATGAAATTCTACTTGTAAAGAGTTAACGATCTTCCTCTTTTCTTTTTTTATTATGTGAAATGGTTAATATTCGTAAACAAATACATTAAAAATAAAATAAGGAAAATACGTGTTAATCGGAACACCAATCAAAGTTTTATCTCGACGGGATTCAAGCACGGTAAAACCTGTCTTCGTCAAACAGCCGATTGAAACCAAGACAATGTCTCACTTGTATCATCCCACGGCAAATATTTACCCCGTCCCCCTTGAACTGTTCAGTCAGAAACCACAGCGAGTCATTGCGAATCGTGACTAATTCAATTCGATCAATCGGCGGCTCGTTCGTTTTCTCACACAACTGGCGGCACTCGAATCAGCGTCGAGTCGTTCTCCCTGCTGCCGCGTATCCTGGGTGTAAACCGAAGCTCTCTCTCTCGTTCTCTTATTGACACGTCGCGACTCGGCGTGTCTCGTCAGCCGTAAGCCCGCGTGTTTGCTGACGCCGCGGGCGTTTTCAGTAAGTCGATGATTCCGCGACGCGTTCATGAAGACGCTGCCGCGAAGACGAGAGGCGAAGACGATACGAGATTCGCCAAGTACGCAAAGCCTTCGAGGAACATCGGCTAAATCGGATTACCTGTTGAGTCGTGCCGCTTGTTCTGTACCAGGTGTTCTGTATTTTTTCGCTTTTCTAGCGTTTCTCTTGCGTTCGAGCCACTAGGATATTGGAATTGAATGATTAAAACTGTCCAAACGATCAGTTTTACAATAAATTCACAGTTTTTTTTTCCTGGGCAATTTCAATTTTTTTCACTTTGGATTTTCACTTTCGGGGGCTTGGACGATTTTTGGTCGAGTATCGTTTTATCTCTTGCATTTTTTATTACTATATATATATATTTTTCTATATATATTTTTTCTATATATATATTTATATATATATATATATATTTATACATATATTTATATATATATTTTTTTCCATATAGATCTCACGTGCATTCTCTGGATTGTACCACTTCTATTGTCCAAACGAAAAGTCCCCGTGGTAGAATTTGTCGATTGGCAACTGCAAATCTTTCTATGAGTGCGTGAACACTACGATTAAGTAAAATATCTTTGTGATATCACGACGAATTTAAGGGACGAATGTAGCGATTTCATCGCGGCTATTTATACGTCCGTGAAAATAATAATCTGCTCATCGTCAGAACACAATTCGTTACCAGTGGCGTGCAACTCCAGTTAGATCACTGTGGACGAGCCACGATAAGAGGAAGGGAATCGAATGCACTTGAACAGAGGGGTCTGCCACTAATGACAAAGCGGCAGCCGGTGCTCCAGGTGAGAGTCATCGGAAGCTACTGTCGTTCGAAACTGTTTGACGACTAATGAGAGTAATGAGAATCCCGGGAACGGTCACTCTCATTCGAATTGCGAAAACGGGCCTCCGGCCCGGCTGAATGAAGAGCTGAGATACTAGGGCAGAGAGGGATACCAGGGAAAAGAGATCGAACGGTCAACAGGGAGATGCCCCGTACGGCAATTTAAATTGCGCCAGATGGGTACCTGCACTGCAGGAGTTTCATTGCACAAAGTTCTTTTTCTTGCGACAATTGCGAGTGGAAATTGCGGGCTAGATAAACCGGATTCGTTCGTGTGCAGCCTGCTTCCTCTTTCTTTCCACGCTTTTTCCCTGCTCGCTGCACACTTCACCCCTCCCCGCCCTTCATTCTCTCCTGTTTCCAAGAAACACGCCGCGACTACTAATTGTGCTTTAACAATAAACCCATTATCGATACAGCTGATCGGAAAGTTGAAAAACGGCGAACGAGCGAGCAACCGTTGATCGTTTTTATCAGAATGAAACTTCTGCCGAGCTTTAGCCAACGAAACTGGTTATCCACCCCCGATATCCACTGTAATCATCTTCTTCCTGCCCCGATACTATTATAAAGTTCTTTCGAGTACATTAGCGAGCGGCTTGTCCATTTGCAAAGCAATTTCACGACTGCATTGGATCGTGCCCCACCAGGGTTAATGCCCGTTACGTAAAATAGACTGTACTCCATGAATGAATCATAAATGCATACGATTAACACAGAGTATCCTAGCAGACGAGTTTCGAATTTTTCACTCTGCATTTAGATTTTAATACGTCTTTAAAGAGACTTTTGCCATGTATTTTTGACAACTTTTCAGGTCATCTCTCAAACAAGAGATAAAGCGATCAAGAGTTGAATATATTTTTAAATTCTACGTACTGTCTGTAGTTATGTCATTTTTCGGTCTGGGAAAGGATCCAAGAATACTAACTTGAGTATTATTTTTTCATTTACGATCTTTATAATTGAACGAAAAAGACATTTTTTCTATATTCTTCCCAATTTCATTCAAAATGGGCGTGAAACTATTCTTTGCTCGGTAACAGTTGCTTCAAAATATATCGTACCCACAAATTTACCATTCGTCTTCGTTTGAGGCTACATTCCTTTGACGCTATCTTTTCCAAAGACATCTTTATATTCACATAACCGTGTTACATTCAGGATTTTATTTCAGCAAGCTTCGTGAAAAAAGAAAAAGAAAAGCGTTGAAAATATTGTAGTAAATCATGGTTTGTTCGAATTGTTGACATTTCTGAAACTCCTTTTATATTTCATTTTCACCACAGTTTAATCGAAAAAAAATTGAGACGAGAAATTTCGTCGCTACTTCGCGCCTCTTGCCAAATAGGGTTAACGATTTTTTCGCAAACGCAACTCGACAACGGTGAAATTTGGTCGGATCCGAAGGCTCAGTAGACAAATCTACGCGGCATACGCGACAAATTCCATTGGTTTAAACAGATTAAACCTGATCCCCGGTATTCTGAGAATCGTTGTTAAACTTAATTACACAGGTAGTTTAACGGGGGATATAATTATCCGGTCCGGGGGGTTTGATGTAAGTTTAAAATTTCCGGTGGTTCGATGTTCATCGGGACAGGCGGCTGTAAGCCGGCGCGCGGCCGCTTCAAACTTCGTTGCAGCATCGTTGGAAACTTTCTGTAACGCGGCCATTCGATAACAAGGTATTGAGTTTGCTGGTCAATGCCGCTATCGCGTTACACGCTCGCGTCCGCGGGCAATCAGATTATCCCGCTAATGCCGTCATGGCTCGATGTACGCCCGACAATTCGCGCCTTTCTACTCCTATCTTCGATTTCTTTCGAAATTCGCCCCTCTCTCTCTCTCTTTCTTCCTTCTTGTTCCCTTTGAAATTTCGTTCTATTCTTCTGCTTTCGATTTTCTTCGAAATTTGCGCCGCTCTTCGCCCCGAAATCTTCGAGATTTCACTCGGTATTCGCGATTGCGATTCGCCCCGAGCTCGTCTCTTCAATCATGATTTATTGACTCGAAGATCGGCAGCTTCGTGGTCAAGCTTCGTGGCTTGCGTAACTGTTAGAACTATCATTTCTGTGTGTGTGTGTGTGTGTGTGTGTGTGTGTGTGTGTGTGTGTGTGTGTGTAGGTTAGACAAGTTTCCAAATTGAGGGGAGAATTTGAATAGATTCGCGTATTAATCACACGTGTATTTGAAGAGGCTCTCTCTCTCTCTCTAAGTTCTCAGTGTTGCTTACGGCGCTCGCTAATTTGATTAATCAGCCTTCAGAGAAGTTTATTGAAGGTATTCACATAGTGCAGATTCGAATTAATGATATTCCAAACACTTCCTACGTTTAATCCTAAGAAGCGTGTTACCCACGTGTACGAGCACACAGATCGATACGAGGAGCATTTCTTTCGGGACAATTTGATCTTCGATTTCTCGTGTCTGTGTATCGATTTCCATTTGTTCGTTGCTCAGCGACATCGAATTCTTATATTTTCTGTTCGACAACAGGGATTACCCGTTTATTTGGGAATTTGTTACTGCAACTGTAATTTCATTTACATTTCGGCGAACGTTGTGTACTTTCAATCACAATTTCCATCAATTTCCAGCAAACTGCTGTTTAATATAGTGTATATTACATTGCATAATAGAACAATCGTTCGTAATAATTATTCTCTAATTATCATTATTATTAGCGTTGTTATTAGCGCGATAACAGATTATCAGATATCATACTGTATCTATCTATATGTATATATATATATATATATATATATATATATCCGTGTTCGGTGCCGCGTTCGAAATTATCGCGTCTCCTCTATTTGTCGAAAAATTGGACGCCCTCCAAGGAAGAATCGGGCGAGATACCTTCGGGCTGCGGCGAAAAGCGTCGCGATATCGGGGACATTGTGTCGTGGCCCGGTAGTGTGGTTGCGTCTTGTCGCAACTGTATCAACGGCGAAGGAGCTACGCCGTAGGAGCTTCCCGCTTCCGGAAAAGAGTGGAAGCGTCTGAAGCCATTTGCAGTGTTCACGATCTTGATTGATGCGTCTCCGGCCGACCCCGCCCGCAGAGAGTAAAGTGTTTTCGAGCGGTGTGGCGCCAACGCTGTCCGAGCCACTCTTTGCCCACACAAGCACGGTCAACCACGGTGCAGTTCAAAGCGCAGCCCGCAGTCGAATATCGGTGATAAAACAGCGAGGCAGTCGCACAGATCGAGGCGTGTGAGTCGGCGTGAACAGTGGGCTTCTCGTGCGATCCGAGAAATACATATCGAGCGTCTTCCTTCCGCTTCGGACACACCATGATCCGCCAAGTTGATTAAACGTGCCATCGAATAACCGTCGGTTATCGGTTTGCCGATTAATTATTGCGATGGAATGACGAATGATCTCGCGATCAGACCGACGAGTCTCTCTGCGGTGATACGATAACGGCGCAACGGTGGAATTTTCAAGAGAAAATCGTTCGGCACCGCGAAGCAAAAGGATCGTAAAAGGATATAAAGAATGATTGGAAGAATCGAGCTTCGACTTTTAGGTGAAAATGATGAAATTTTGCTTTTGTACGAAATAATCGATATAATCGGTTCATCGTACACGCCATCGTACTGTATGAAACATGTACAGGGTGTGTCAAATTTAAATGTCAAAGCTTCGGAAGTGTATAGGGGATTGATAAAGTAGAAAAAACATTTTGAAGAAAATCGCAGGAAAGGAACAAAAACTTTACTATTTGTGTTTCGTTGCTTTATCATTAATATTATCTCTCATTATCTGTGTCTTCTATTTAACTATCTGCTGACAATTTAGTTATCCGATGTCAAATTTCATCCCCGAATATCCTCGAAATGAATTTTTATTTTTGCTAGTTATTCATTCAGATTCAAAGACCAATTGTTTATTAAAGTAGAGACTGCAATCAGTATTTTTTTCAGAATTTTCCCAGAATTTTCTCAGATTTCTTATATATTAGAAATAAAAAAGAAAATTAGTCGTGATCACAAACGATCCGGACAGCGCGCAAAAGGTGCAAAGAACGTAATTGTCCGCGTAATTGTCCGTTAATGAAGATACTATTCAAAACACTGGCCGGTGTTAATTACATCGAACATTGGCACCTCTGATTGTAGCGCGAAACACTATTCTCGTGATGTTTGGTGCACTGCAGCTACAATTTGATCTCTTGCGTTGATATCAATATCGCACAAACCTACTGAACGAGAACGAGAAAATGAGAACGTTCTCGTCTCGTCATTTTTTTTTCCTTCGCGATTGTCTCTCAAACGGAGCGAGAATATTTTCCCTCAGTTTTGTCTTCGTTTATCCTCGACGCGATTCCCAACAAAATTTTGACGTAAAAATTTAGGACACCCTGTATATATAATATATATAAGCTTACGTGTACCTTGTTAGGCGAAACAAGGAAATAAGAGCGAAAAAAGAGAAGGAGTGAAACGAGAAACAAAATTAAAAGGTTCTTTCAGAGGAATTTCCCGGTGCTTTTAAGGCCGCTTTAACCGACCGGCCGGGAACTCGACGAACAATTAACGTCGATTATGGAGGTTACACCGCTAATAAAACGTTACTGTGCGCGGCGACCAGCGGTCGGTGTAATTTCCACGGACGCGCGTGTATGTACGTGCATCCATTCGGTGTACAACGTTCGACCGCGATGTCTTAAAATCGACTCCGGTCCGCCGGCCATTTTATGAAATGCTTTTCACGCGGCAGTGCATATTCCGCGCGAAAGCTTTTACATCCTCTATGCTCTATCCATTTTGCTCGGCTACTGGTTGGTCGCGGTTAAACTAGGTAAAGCTCTAGTTTCGGTCGAGTCCACGGTAGACTGCACGTTCTCGATCAATCCACCCTCTCTCTCTCTCTCTCTCTCTTTCTCTTTTTCTCGCCACTCTATTTCTCTCTCTCTTTCTCGTCCTTTTCGCTTTTCCTTTTGTTTTCGAGCGTCGAATCGATCTTCGGACTAGGAGAACCAGAGAGAGAGAGAGAGAGAGAGAGAGAGAGAGAGAGTCACGAGGGCAGCTGTGGCACATTTGTTACGGTTTTAGAAGCGGGATTACCGGAGAGACGTTTCACCGACGAATTGCACGGACAGTCGTTTCGTCGATGAAGTCCAGTGATAAGAGAAAGAAACGCGGATGAATCGCGAGATGACCGCGTATCGTCGTGTATCGTGGATTTCGACCATTATTAAACGAATCCGGCGACAATGCCAAACTGACCGTCAACTTTCCGATAATATCCAACTTCCTATTTCTCCGGTCGGATTTTAATTGTATCTGCCTCGAATCGCCGTTCGATCGGAAAGTTTTTAACACAAAAAGATTCGCAGAAATTTGTATGCGAGCACTTGAGATCATTATGCGATGTCTCGTTTCAAAAGAGAGAGAGAAAAAAAAAGAATGTTCAACCATTCCTTCGGTCTTTCCGATCAGCGACCTTCGGTATTCCCTCAGTTGGGAAGGCGTTCAATTCGTCCGGATGCATTCGGTTCATTTTACCCTTCTAACAATGTCAGCGTTCCGCCGAGTTCCACGCATAATATGTCGTACGGCGGTCTCTTTGCGGGCATCTCGAACCGTGAAATTGCTATTTATTCGGCGAACGCTGGCCGGATTCGGGGCGAACGGAGGAAACGCGCGGAGAGGCTCGCATAACCATTTGGCCGGCTCGAAATCCATTACTGACGAAACTATGAAGTTATCGCGCCGCTACTTGCCAACTACCGAGCCACCGAGCTACGAAAATGTAGGCCGGCCTCGGGTTCAAGGTGCCTCTCCGCGCGGCAGCACAGCCTCTCCAGACGATCGTTATCGCGACCGCGAGGGGAATCCCGGCCACACTCACGAAAGTGTAACGGCCATCGCCGATGATATTTGGATCGAACGAGTACCCGGTCGAACGAGTGCTCCGGATGCCTGCCGCTTCTGCCGCTAAGATATTGTTCGCGATGGAATTTACGGGAAATCAACTTCGTCTACACCCCCTCTTCCCTCCCCCTTCCCCCCTTCGGTAGAAAGGTCTCGAAAATACTGACAACGAAGAGCGAACAAAATACACCGACGCCCCGCCCTCTCTTCCTGCACACGTTCTACAAATGATTATTCTTCGATAAGACCACTCTACCCCCTCCTCCACATTTCTTCTTTCATTGGCGATAAATGGTACTGTACACACACACGCGCGCGCGCACACACACACACACAGAGACTTTACCCTCCACAGTCCGAACATTGGTATTCTCACACGCAGCTCGCCCATAAAGCACGTGCACCGGGCGAAACTTTCGGAAGTGTACTTCCAGGCCCTTTCTAAACACTTGTCAATCGCACCCGCGATTGATCAAACGCGTTCCCCGGCTCCCCATTCTGGGCCAATGAACCGTGAACACGAGCCTTTCTCCGCGCAACCGCGCCGGAAAAGAGAGAAACAAGCCCCTCTCCCTCCCCTTTCTGGAAACGAGAGATACGTGGACGAGAGAGAGAGTGTGTGTCCCTGCTCTCAACGAGTCGTCACGCTCGACACGTTGGTCGCGAGTTCACCGCCGATCCACCGCAAGGGAAGCACGCGGCGGAGAGAAATTTGTTTTGTCGGATAACACGGAACGGGAGAGCCACCCGGTTTTCGTCCGAGGTTTTATTTTCGGCGAGAGATTCACCGTTCACGCGCGCCACCGCTCGCCGAGTGCGAGCGCGCTAGTTTTCCCGAATTTGCTATCGCAGCAGCACGCGAGGACGGAAAGGGACGGGCAGAAAGGCTCGCCGCCAGTGAATTTAAATCCTCCCCCCCCCCCGTCGAGAGAAAAGCATTTCGTTTCGGAGATTTAAACCGCCGCAGTTTTCGTCCGCCGGTCAGCTTTCCGAAGTAATTGAAGTGCTTCGGAAAGCTGCGTTCCCTTTCCTTCGCTGACGTTTGATAATTGTGGCCTTTCCAAAGGGAGAAAAAGTAGAATCACCGTACAATCTCCAACTGCGGAGAGTTCAGACACGTATTTCGATCGATCGTCGAATACGGGAGATCACTCGTTTCTCTAAAGTCCTTTTTTTTCGAATCATTTCGATGGTTGTCCTTCGGCCAAACATATCTTGTGCCTCGTTCGAGGGATTCTACTCTCTTGAAAACGAAATTGTTTCTTCGAGAACGTAAGGAAATTTTCGTTCACTTTTAGATGACACGCGCGAACGTGTCAGTGTCCGTAAACTTGTTTTGTTAAACGCAGGGCAAAGGTAGGGCTAAATCTCTTAATTGATCAATTGCCAATAAGAGGATGATCAGACTTTTTGGAAAAAATTGTTCGACTCGTGGGAAAATAAAATTTTCTGCAGGTGTGCAAAAAGTTGGTTTTGCTCTGTACGGATGGGTAAAATCAGATAGTTTATTAAAAGATGTAAGATTGTAAAATATTAATCGATAAATAATAAAAATTAAAGGTATTCTATCTGGTCTGTCTCATAAAAAATTACTAGTTTAGAAAATTCTACTGTATTTGTTAATTTGAACTATTAATATATATACATATATCCTAATTAATAAAAAAAAGTCGCAGATAAAATATTCGTCGCCCATTTCAACACTTTGTACGTATCACGTGTCCCCATCCATAACACATAGTGCATTGAATCCATTGTTCTTTGGATTTGAAATAGGTCAAAATACCGAATAAGATCAAAATATTCTGTAAGAACTATAGAATACAAATATTACTCATTCGAATGGATCCCTGAATGTGAAAACACTAAAAAAAACAATCACTTAAATCGCAATACATTGAAACTCTTCAAACCGAAATTTTTAACTCCATCTGCACGGAGCGCTACTGATTGTTTCCGAAATTCGTAAAATAAAGTCGTGAGGTCCACTCGAATATTACGCCACAGTTCGATAACATATCGAAGCTCTTGTTTTAGGAAAACAATGGTACTCCGTTTTTACTCTACTTTTCCCTACTGTATTATCAAAATATCTACGTTGAGATCTGTTTTTCTAACGTAGAGAAACTATTCGACGAGCTTATTGAAAAAGTCGCGCACTTATTAAAGGATATTCGTGTTTCAAGCGACGTATTCGCGTGGCACGAGCATTTCAGCCTGCGCGTGTTGCTCGGCACCGATTTGATTGTTCGAGGCGAAATTGCCGGCGAAGGAATGCGACACGGGAAAATATCTCTATTGACGAACGATGATGAGAATGCAGTGGCTGGGCGGTATAATCCCGTCATGTCGATCACGATTACGTTCGGAATGTGACTAAATGAAGCCGTTGGCTTTTGGTAACATTAATTTCGCGCGCGCGCGATCTTGCAGACACCGCAGAGATATTCAAACAGAAACTATCCTTCGAGATCGAAGAATCGACGTACAAGGATTCTCATGGAAATTATCTTAACCGTTTGAGTCCCAAGGGTCATTGGAAAAACATGGCCGAAAACGCCGAAGAGCGCGATATAGCACTTGTCTTAATCGAGTGCGAAGAAACCCAAGCGACGCGATACCACTTATTTTATTTTATGTCGACAAATCCCAATGTGATTGTGTTTTTTTTTTCACGTCGCGCCGTCACATTTATTGCAGTTGGCAAAGTGATCGAACGTATTGTTCCATAAGTGCTTTTCATTGCTAATAATTGTGTGATTCAAAATGATTAGACTAGTCTGTAGCACCAAAAATGACGTAAAAAGATCTCATTTAATTTGTGTGCAATGTAAAAAAGGAGTTCGTTCAATATGTTTTGATAAACACCGATGTTACAAATTATAAGTGTTACTCTTCATTTAAATTGTTTGTTCATAAGACTAAAAATATTTTTAATTTGTAATTCGTTACTTTATGAAATACATCTATATTATTATACGTGCGTACTGTAAGTTTATAAATATTTCAAGTTTTGTTGAATGAAAATTATTGAGAAGATAACGATGAGATACAAAATGTTTAATTGTATTATTTACATTAAAAAGGAAAGGAGCTATGTGATGTACGTGCGTCAGTAAAGTTGAGCGCGCTACTTCGACAGTCAGTGACTGCACCGTCAGTTCTCCATAGCGCTGGAAATGTACTGGGATTTTTCGACACAAAATCTGAAGAGCGCGATCGAGCTGCTTGGGACTGAAACGGTTAAAAGAGAGCTTGCAGAAATCACACTACCGAAACTTGTTTGGATTTTTTCTATTTAGTCTCGTCTGAATTTTTAGTGCATCTAACGAGACCTCATGAGACGTTAATGATCAAGTCCGAAGAACTTCTCTTCAGTTGCCAGCGTGGTGTCGTTTTCTTTCTTCGTTTATTAGCTCGCTCAATTAACCATCAATACGTTTCCTGAGTCTACGATTCTCTCTCTCTCTCCCCTCTCTCTCTTTTTTAAAGATTTTATTTTGTATCACGACAAGAAGAGGAAAGTTTCCCTGACGAAGGAACTTTTCTCTTCGAGACGTAGTGCCGGGATAATGAGAGAATAAACAACACCGGCGATAAAACAGCTACTAAACTTCGCCCCGATCGTCGAATCGATTTCCTTCTGGCGTGATAAAAACTCGAAACACGCTCGCGGCTATTGAAACGTTGCCAATGGAGGATCGAAAATATTCGAGGTAATCAAAGTGTCCCGATGAAATAATTATTCAACGATCATCGCGGCGAAGGTTCGTCCGTCGTTGGAAATAACTTTAACGAGATCTATCAAACTACCAAATTTCAATTACAAATTGCTTAAAATGACCTGCCAAACTGTTTAAAATGACCAATTTATAATTTTTCCCAGTAGTTTGTAGAATGATCTGAATAATTTTTGTAACATTTTAGTGTGATAAATTGTAATTTTAATAACCACCATATTCCTTACAATGACCAATTTATAATTTCGTGGATTTACACTGTTTCGTCTTTGAACGATTTCAATGATTTATATAAAAATTCGTAGTTTCTTCATTATATTGTTAAACTTTTCCCAAATTTCTTACATTCTAATTTCTCCGAACGCGAGAATTTGGGAAACGAACGCGTCTGGAAGGTGTATGTGGCTTTGCCGGCAATTGCTATCGATTAACCCAATTATATGACAAACTTGCTGTCTATTATTCCCCCGGGCCGTTTCCGATACCTCGCTTCTGTTGCCTGTCTATAAACATCATAAACGCGATTTAATTACATATTACTCCTCGCGATCCGGTTTCTGTTTGTACGGATCATCGATATCCGTGATTTTCAGTTTTCATCGATATATTCCGGTTTAAAGTGACGATTGCAATCAAACAATCAGTGTGCCCAAAAATACGTATGTATTTGCAATTACGCTGGACCAAATTTCAACCTTACCTTTTTTCTCTGTTCTCTCTCTCTCTCTTTCTCTCTTCTTTTTTTTAAATGGAAAATTCATTTTCACGAGAGATTTATTCGCTGATTAACGAGTACACGATTTATATATTATTATTACAGATTTCCGGGAATGACAAGATACATATGCATGCAGCAACGTTGGGTAATTTGCTAGTGTACACGGTAATATTGGTCAATAGTTTCAGCTTGAATCTACAGTGCTTGAATTAATTTTATAGATGGTTTGATAATTAAAACCGGATTAAACGCGCCAACGTTTCGACTCGAATTTCGGAAATTTTCAACGTGCTCGCTGTTTCATTTGAAGGGACATAGATCAATACTCGAAACCATACGTAACGAAATTGATTGAAATTTTGAAAACCAGAATTTATTGGAGAATTCATCGGCATAAATTTCATATTTCCGTGGAATCCGTGTAAATACATCAATTTCCGTTGATCCTAAAATATTCTGATATATCGGAAAATCGTTAGGGTGAAATCTACTTTCTTCTAAGAAAAGTACACAGCACTTCAGTTATGTATATACCGATACAAGATTAAAGGAAAACCCGTTTCGAAAATATACATCTAATCTATTTTAGTCTGTTTGATTTTTGATAGACCGTTCCGTTCGTTCAACAACCGTTAAATGAAGAATCGTTTCGATGAATAATTCGTAACCGAAAGTTCTTCGCCGAGATTTTCGCAAATATGTATACAGGATGTTACCAGAATAGCTAATTCGTGTCAATATTTCATCCCCTACATTCAGAAACAAAGCTCCAACATAGCGCTGTCATTTTTCGATCACGGAGAAATTACACACAACACGGAGAGACGTTCTCGTGGTCGTTAAAGCGTGACGCTGAATTACCGAATTCGCCAGGACCTCGTTACGGCCTCGATCGTAAAGCTTAGAACTAGGAATAGTACTGAAAAGCAGTAATGGTATATCACCGGAGCGTAGTCCCGCGATTGAAGCTCGCGGAACTCGCGGCGACTGGCGATCGTAAAACAGAAACGACAGTCAACGGACGTGCGTCGAAATCGATGTCGGATATCGCGGCGTTCGGCGATCAGTATTCGTATTTCGATCGGAATATACGTATTGTCGCGATCGTTGCGTAAGAACAAAAGCACACAGCCCCCGTCTGATTTTCGAACGATTGGAATTGACGACGGAATCAGACGTTTCATCGACGCTTCTGTCGTTGCAGCAGCTGCGCGTGCAAGTGGATTTCGCCACGCAGGACCGCAGCACGGCAAATCCTTTCTCTGCGGATTTTAAAAATTTTCGAAGCTAATCGCGTTTTTTTTTTTGCAAAGAACCTGAATAAAACAACTTTCATCATGTCCCGTTGAAATATGTAAGAGGCATAGAAGGAAATATATAAAAATAATATATACATGTAGAAAATGAAATATGAAAGAGCTCGGCGAGCACACAAATCACAGAGAACAAAGGAGATTCACGCGAATAAAAAATAGAAACTATTCATACGGCAGCGCTGTAAAAATGTTCGAAATTTTACGAATTGTAAAAGGGACTAATGCGAGAAGAGGACTATCCGGCAAATCCTACGAAAATCCCTTTTAAAATATAGAATTCAACTATGCTACAAATGATATACATACATACGTACGCTGAAAGAATATTGAAATCGTTCCAGAGATCGTTCCATGGCACTTGAACACTTTCCAACGCTAGAGGACTCATGCTCGAGTCTCAAGTATCGATTACGAACTTGACGAATGGCCTGGTCGAGTGGTGGCCGCGCGCGCGATTTGGGCTGCGTCATTCCGCAAGATGGAACGAATCAAGGGTTGGCGGGTCGGTTACCTATGCCATTTGGGAACTGTTGTTGCTATAGCCCCTGTTAGAAACAACTAGCAAGTCGGTTTAGAAACTTGGATGCTCCGAGTGTTTCGCGATCTAGCTCGGGGAACTCATAAATCGCGGGGTCTGGCCGCGCATTACCGCGCGTTTCTCGTTTGTCTATCCTCTCCAACTCCCTCGATTGCAGCCCGCCCAAGGGTTTCCTTGCAACCGCGTTAATTTATTCGAGTCCGATATACCGGCCACGTTTTAAATTTCACGCGGTTCATCGCCGATGCCGACGCCGATTCGTACCGACTCTCGCGGGAAAAATTCAAACGTACGTTGTTCCTCGCGATGTCGATTACGATTTACATTCTTTGTTTCTCTCCCTTTTTTGTGAGTTTTTTGTTTCAGCTGCCCGTCGACGCGCAGCGAGCGTAAATTTCGAGTTGAAACTCGCGATCGAAAGTAATAATAGGCTGTTTGTCGAACGATCGGCACGCGCGTCCAGTCGAACGTCACTGCTCTGTTTGATTTTTCAATTATTCCGCGAGCCTGCGTTGTCGTCGCGCTGCGTTACTTGCGCTATATTTCACGCGTGATCCCGCGTGTGTTAATATATATATACGCCGATTCGTATTTTGGATTCTCGAACTTTGCCAAGAATACTCGGGTTTCCGAGTTTCGAGGATCCTTGACTTCTTGGAGAAGCGAATTCGACGAACTATGATTAGTTAGAATCCTCCTTAACTCATTACCATTCGAATATATATCGTTGCGCATGATTATCTACGATTTCATGGAACGTCATCAGCTGTTGTACCATCTTTATTTCCAATAACGTTCACGTCTCGTTTCATTGACAAGTTACTTCAACCACTTTGCATACAAACGACACTTCAACACTTCAACACACGTGATAATCAACATGACAAGAGAAGAAGCAGAAGCGAAAAATAGTTATAATTATTTTCGAAATTTGCTAGTTTCCGCGTATTCGTTTCAGTTCCTCGTCCGATGTAATCGGCTGTTCCACCGATTGTTCGACTGTTAGAAATCACGCGATATTATCGATCATAACGACGAACGATGTTCTTCATCGAACAAACTATCCATTTATCTTCCCTGTTTCCGGAAATTCGCGACGAATATTTAAAGATTCGATCAGACTGGACAACAGGCAAACGGTGACGAGCACCCCGATAGCCAATCTACAGCCAATTTGCTCACACCGGAGGCCAGTTTTTCTCCAGAGACCAACAATCGCGCGGCGATAATCAACGTTGACGTGAATCGTGTCTGTCCAGCTGTCATTATGCCGACGGAGACGAGTCAGCAAATTATTCACGCACGACGCCTTGTGACGGCTCTAACGATCCGTTTCCCTCCGCGGACACGTCTGCCATCTTTGCCACGTGTCACTATCTCCGCGTGATCTTGGAATTCAATGGTGGAATCCTAATTCCGACTGGCACGTAAAAATTTATCGAAAATTTATTCGCTCTTGTCAAGAATTATCTAACTGCGATCGACGGACGATCAAGGAACAGCATATGTTCGTGTCTGAGAAATGTCGTGGCAAATGTCGAGGAATAAGTCCAAAGAATATCGAAATGATTCAAAACGGTGTTTGACGATCGATCCTTAACACTCGATTATTATTATTATTAACCCCTTGCCCTGCGATTTAAGTTACAACAGCGTGGGCCCGAAACGAAAACAAACCTTCGAGCCATTCCACGGTTCGGCACAAGCGTGGCACGTGATGTTTAGATTTGGTTCGAATACCTGACCACGAGTCTCACACGTGGTTGCAGGGCAAAGGGTTAAACAGTTCGCAGCGGTTAAGCTATCTGGGATAGTATTTATAACTCTTAAAATCAAGTTTGTCAAAATAGTCGCTGTGAAACCCTTCAAAATTATCACCAACCAAATTTACCTTCGTACCAATTCATCTTCATCGTTTCAATTTTCTTAATAGAGAAGTCCTCATTTCTCGAAAAGGAAACCAATCAGATCTCGCCGTGGATCGATGATCGAGACGAGGTGGAACTCGAGGCGACAGCGAAAATGAGCGACACTCTCCAGATCGCATGCAGCTGCTTTTAGTACCGTCGTCAGTTTTCTTTTTCTCCTCTCCTCTCCTCCGGTTTCTCCATCATTTCGGTAAGTAGCCCAGTAAGTACGTGACTCTCGGATCGGGCCTTGCCACTTGCAACATTAACGACAAATTACCGATGTTTCGGCCACTGACCAGACGGGCTTCGACAAATGAGAAAGTTCCGGGGGAAAGAGAGCGAGTTTGCGAGCAGCGGAGCCTTTTTCGCCTCGGCTAATGCGTCCAGCGTCCAAAGTTTTAGCTCCTGGCCCGACCAGGGGGCAAAGTTTCGCGGGTGTCGCCGTCCGGATCGAAGTTAAGACGAGCTCCGGCTGCCGATCCTGAAATTCTTATTAATGTTTCAGCCGAGCGGAGCCGAGAAAGCGACTCGTCGGGTCGCACCCAAACGAATACGTAGCGCGTAGTCGGTCGTGTTTCGCTCCTCGTTCGCTCGCCTCGTTAATCTTCCTTTTATAGAGTATCGACTATCGAGTTTAACCGAATTTCCCCAACTTCCCGGTCGCTTAATACGGCCGATCCACCGGCCGGAGTCTAATCTATTTTCCTCGAGATCGACTCGGGATCTCGCCGGGTCCGCCGCTCCGAGAAACACGGCTCGCGTCCACCGGTCGGAATTAATGCGATTCTACCTCGATTTTTCAGGGCTCCCGGCTTCCCGTCCGCGCGGGATCTTAATCGTGCCCGGTTCTTGAATCGGGCTTCGATCGAAGGGAAAGTTCGCGGTTTGATGAGAGTGGCGACGTTGTCGGCGTTCTCGAGGAGCAAGTAGTTCGAGTCGGTGTCGCGTCGGCCGAAGAATCTCGACTCTTCTACTAGAGTTCACTTTTTCACCCGTATCAATTGTATTTGCGAATGGATTATTACTTTCTGAAGCAAATGAACAATAAATGAGTTTCGTTTTTTACTCGAGCTGTTAATTCTTCGTTCAGAGCGGATGGAGTCGAGGTAACGAGGCAGTGAATGAACTTTCATGTCGAGTTTACCACGTTTCGCCAGATGAACAGTCTGATTTGAATTAAGTTCTGATCGAAAATTATTCATCACGCAAATATCAAATATCGAATGCTGAAAATTCGCGAGACAGAATTATTTAGCAATAACACGTGAACTACTATTCAGCAATAATACGAAAAACCAGGCAGATATTTTTCAAGCCGAAAAATTCGTGCAATTGATATTACGACTCGAGTGATTGACGTTATTGCCCTCGAAATTGACTCGCAATTCTTTTTTAAGCTCGATCGCTGACTGTTGTCGAAATATGCAAATATCCATCCTCGCGAGTGCAATTTGACAAATTTGGGCGATTAAATTACCTCTCTCGTTCAATTTTCCATGGCCTCAACCTCCTCTTATGGTTCTAGCAATCTCCATGGACAAGCGTCTCGGCTCTTCCGGCAAAGGTGAACCGTCTAACTTCCCATTTCTGAATGGTAATCGCGGATTCCCTGTGAATGGCCACCGCTCGCCCCTAATACCATCCCATAAGAAAGGAATCTTGCGTTTGCTCGCCCCACCCTTTCCAACCCCCAGATTTCGTACTTAACGACATATCGTTCCTCTTGCTTAACCTTCGACTGTATTTAAGCTTCCAGCGAGTGAATTAACCGACGAGGTATTTCGCCATAATTATGCCGGTTCTGCCAGCAATCTCGCATCGTAGTGTTCCAGCCTCTTAGGAGAGAAATAGCGATATATCTTGCTTTTTCTCTTTTCTTCAATATTTTGAAATGATCCTAATAAAGGATGCACGTTAGAGCATTTCTTTTATTTATTTATTTATTTATTTATTTTTTTTTAGCAAAGAGCGAAATTACTCTTCAGTGGCATTGGTAGAAGAGATGTTACGAAGGGAGATAATACTCGTTGGTTGTGTCGTATAATCGACATAGTTGTGACGAGATATTTTGCTTATGGTAAAGAAAAGGTTGCTATTTTGTACTTTCAACTGGATAGGTCGAAAGAAACAAAAATTGCACGAGAGTTTAAACGACTCTGTAAGACGTAATTATAATTGCTAACGTTTTGTAGAGTGAGTTCTAGTTTCCTCGTACTGTTTCTGCTTTCTTTCTCACTTCGATTGAGACAACAAAGAAACGTGACAAAGAGAAGTTCGAAACAGGAAGAATTTCGTGCTAGACTCCGGGCAGAAATAAGAAATTGTGCGTTAACCCTTTGCACTCCGAATTATTTCTCAATTATTTCTTTTCTCTTTTCTTTGGCAATTTGACTGGCAATTTAAGAAATGTCGAGCGTGGCTCGACGTAAGAGACTGATGTCGAGAGTTACACTCGACAAAGGAGTGCAAAAGTTAAGGGGTCTCGCCCGTTAAGGTCCGTTAAACGTAACTTGCTAAAAGTGCTGCAGCGTGAGTTGCTTCTTCGCGAATTCTTCGTACTGTTTCTCACTCTCTCTTTTTTCACCGCTCTCGTTTCAATTGAAACAGCAAATAAAAAACGTGATAAAGACGAGTTGAAACAGGTAGATGGATGAGATTTCAGTTCGCGAATTCGGTCGATTTTTCCGCGAGGGAAAAGGGTTCGCAAGTGGAAGCACGTTACAGAGAGGCATCCGAATATAATACACAACCATAAATCTGAGACGTCCACTGTTCCTTTCGACGTTACTTGCAGCGAAACGCATCAATCTGCATTGAAACTTAGCGGAGAAGTTTCACGGACTCGTCGCGAATCCCTTCCGTGATGCAGAAAGGGGGAAACTTCACTAAAATTGCTCGGAGGAGTTCGATGATATTTTATATTGGCGAGACAGCGTCGCGCGATCGCCACGATGTGGTCACAATAATCGCGTACAAACGCAATTATTGTCGCATCCTGACGTTAATTACTGTAAATTGATGGAATCCCGAGGCCGGTAACGCGTTTAACGGCCGACAGACGCGGTTAAAGCCGAGCACATTTTGACCGCGAAAGTTCGTAATTATATCGGACTAGTTAATTACTGTTAACGAGTAGCCGAAACGATATCTTGCACTGACGGCGATGCAAAGACGAGCCGATCGATCACATCTCCGTCACGTTTAAAAAAAAGAAAAAAAGAAAAAGCGACCTGTCTTTTTCAATCCTCGCTCCATCCTCTTTTCAACTACCCTGCGCGGCGTGGCGCGGCGAGAAATCGAAACGAATTAATTTATACATAATTTTTATACACGCAACTGGTGAAAACGGTTGAAGCTAATGAACATCAATTTGTCGCGCCCCCATGCCCTGACGTCTAATTAGAGGCTTGGCATTTGATTTGACTTTTTTTTTCGTGGAGACGGGGTTGTCCGATCGATTTTCGCGAATTCGTCGATTCGAGAACATTCGTTCTACTCTCGGTGAATTACAGCTGAGAGAAAGCCGAGGGACTTCGGCGAATCGCCTTTACGACGCTCGTGAATCATCGATCGCTATTAGCGCTCGCACAGTCAACAGCTGATTTCCATTTGAATCGAGATTAAAGACAGCACGCCCGCATATATGAAAATCAATATTTACTGAAAACGCGGTATACAGGGCTGGACGCGTAATTCCGATCGTATGAACGCGCGCCACAAAGGCACCGAGGCAAATTCTGATTTATAATTCATCGGCGGTGCTGATTCGTTAATTTCCCCGATCTCGTTATTTATTTCGTTATACGCGATTATCACGGCTGCCGTTTGGCCACTCTTTCCGTTGGTCTCGTTTTCTTAACAGAAAAAAAGAAAAAAAAAGAGAGAACGCAACATACGGAATCGCACGCGCGAGAAGAAGACTCACGATGTAGACGAAAGTCCCTCGAAAATTTCGAAAACTTTGAAAGTTTCCCGCAACAGATATTCAAATACTCTCGCGAGTCAATGTGCATGCACATACGCATTTATAAATAACGGAAGCTAATCGAGGTAGCTACTCACGCGTATAAACGCGCGTCGCGTGAAAAGAAAGAAAAAAAAAAGGAGAATAGAAGAAGACAGAACGACGAGTCGTTTCTCCCTTGGGCGAGGGGCATAAATTATTAAAGAGGCAGCCAGCCGCACGGGTGAAATGACAGAGCGCGTAAAGGGGTGAAAAGAGTGTAATCAGAGGTGATCAGATAAAAGAGGCCACGTTGACAGACGATGGTGTTTGTTTGTTTGTCGGCCGGCTTCTTGGAAGCTCGTTGGCTGGTGTTCGATCAGCAGGGGGGAAGGGGAACTACAGGGACAACAGGGGGTCGGTGACAATCGCGAATCGACGCTCGCTCGAGGATGAGCGTCGATTTATCTATCGTCTCGAAATTGCAGTCCGCTCTTAATAACCTAGAAGCGGCTTTGGCGCATGTAAAAAAAGATCCCGCGACTAAAGTGATTCGGGTTAATCTCCGCATCGATCGATCGTTATCTTTAGCGGGACTGTCGCGTTAGTATGTCTCCAACGTAGGGGACAATTTTCGTTCTGCGTTCCAAACGCGGCAGATTCCCCTAATTTTACAGGATATTAAGTGCTGTTTCAACCTGTGGTTTGTTCGTTCGATGAAACGCCGACAGCGTAAGAAAAAAAAAAAAAAAAAAAAGGAAGAGAAAGAACAAAGAAAATGTCTGGTTTGTGACAATGTTCTGGTACATTTGCCTGTGCATTATTTCGCGAGACAAATGGAAACGCGGAAGGTCACTAATTTTTTCATCGTATGCTCCCCCGCCTTCCCCCCTCCCACCGCTCTCAAAACACGCTGGTTCGACGCGTTGAATAAACGAATAAGCCTTTTTTACCGTGGCTCAAGTTTACCGTGGATCAGAGAATTCATAAACAGAGACCGCTTTTGTCCGGGGTTTGTCCGCTCAATGATTTTCATAACAGAATTCACGAACGGGAACGCTGAATGGAAAACAAACCAGGTTTGAAAACGACCGACAGAAATCGCGCGAGGGGACTTCGAACGATACGAAATCCGAGGTTTATTTTCGAAGCAATGACCTTCTCTCTTCGTCGATGCTTTTCCTGCGAGTCTTCCTCGAAAATGTTGCCGACGAGCGCGCGAAGCAGGCGTGAACGACGACGGGACGATACGCGTGGACGATAACGGCGAACGATCCTTGTGCAATGCCAGCGTCTGTATGCGCAGCGCCGATGCAAGGTTCGGGGTAGCGACGATGGCCTATTTGCCGAGTAATTCATGCGACAGCCGCTTTAATCGAGGCTAAATACCGGGGTGGCGTGAACCGACCCACGGCGATTACAACGAGCGACCATCGCAGTTGGATTCTTCGTCTCTATCTCGATTTGCGCTAGAATCGCAATCGCGCGATTTCTTTGTCGTCATCGTCGTCGTGTACATACAACGATGGAGAAAAACGAACAGTTTCCTTGAGAACGTTGCTTTCTCTCTCTCTCTCTCTCTCTCTTTGGCCCAGTTCACACTCGAATCGTCGAACACCGAGAATCCCGACGTTCCCCCGTATCCATTGTTGTCTCATGATGCTTATTGTCTGTCAGATTGCGCGGCAACAGGGATAATGAACGAGAGATTGTATCTGTGTGCCCGTAACGTACGTACATAGAAACGTCTATCTCCATGGTGGTACGTGTACCCCGAAAGACAAGATAATTAACGTGCCCCAACTGCGCTCAACATCCAATTTATTCGAGCCAAAGGGATGCAGCCCGAGAATTGAATCGTTGCCTCGCCGAGCTGGTTCATGACGATCCATCCCTTTCTCTCTCTCTCTCTCTCTTTCTTTTTGCTTCTCCTCTTCTGTCGATTCTCCGTTTGGTTAAGTGACTTGTATAAAAGAGAAAAGGAAAATAAAAAAAAAAGAAAGAAAGGAAGAAAAAAGGGGAGAGAAAAACACGGTTGCAAGGAAACCAGTTGTGAAAACTTTGTCGTTCGGCAAAGTTGTTACAGCACCGCCTATTTGTTTTCCTCGCGAGCGTTATGCACCCTCCGACCAGTCACTCGACCCGGTTCGAGCACTTTTCACCGATGTCTGCCATCTCGCGATCCAGTCAAAGGGCATTCAATTCTGGCTCGTTGCGCCGTCCCGTTCGCGTGCACCAGAGCCACACACGCTCGAATTTCATGGCGACGGGAAAAGGGGAACGAGCGAACCACTCGTCCCGTTCGTCCCGGGAGAGAACCAAAAAACAATCGAGCCACGTAGCACCCTAGTGCCGTTACGGTCGCCGTTCCGGAAATTTCTCCCCTTCGCAGCCTCTCCGCATGGGGTTGATCCAACCCCCGCGCCGTAACCTTTCACGCTCCGGCTCGAGTATAATTCACCCCGTGGTGCGAGCAATCGGATAAGCAATGGTTGCCGCTATTAAATCATCGTAAGACGTTCGTGCGTATCGAAACGATGATCGGAACGATTCGCGGGTGTACACGGCGAATTGGGGGGGAACGATCGGGGCTGTCTCGTATCGCCCAGCCGATTTATCTCTCGTCAGATGAAATTCAGTTTGCGCTCGATCGATCCGTCCCGCCTCTCTCTCTCTCTCTCTCTCTCTCTGCTCGCCTATCCCGCAAAGCACTGACACTGACGTCCGTTTCTTTGCCGTGAAATCCTCGAAACATCGAGGAATTATCTAAATCACACGGTTCACTTACGAGGAAAGAGTTGCAGTCAGAGACAGAACTCGAGCGAATTGAACTCTTCAAACAGAGTGGAATCAATGTCAGTCAGTTTTCGAGCTTTGAAAAAAATAGTTGAGCGAAACTATTGCCGAAGCAACTCAGAACCTTTGTCCGACATTTGAAATATTGAACAACGACGAATCATCACGTTGAGTTCAGGCCTCGAGTAGAGACCTTCGAGTTATCTAAACTGAAGTATTCTGTCTTAACTTATGGCTGAATGTCGCTCGCAGGTACGTGGCCCTTCGAATCGATGATTCATACGTCGAAATACATCTATTCGTTTGAAGATCAATCCGAGTGTTCCATTACCTGTCCGGCTGGTAGCAATCTGGTTGGACATAATCGGGAATCCATGTTCTAATCTGGTCCCTAATGAAATCCTCGTATGTACTCCTGCACGAGCAGGGGCGCAGGGAATCCGAGAGGGGTTGCGAGACAACAGCCGCCGATCCGAAATAAATGTTACGGTTTAATCGATCCTCCTTCACCGCCGTCAAAGGAAAATCCACCTCAACACAGGAAGGTGACGCGACTAAATTAATCGATCGTCGCTTTGTCGGCTCCTTTTAACGAAATAAACGTTTGGATTATCGACCAGGGCCAATAAATGATATCCACTCGCGATGGCACGGATGTGCATCAAAGGTATGTCACTTGTGACTGCGCTACAAAGAGAACCTTCACGTTCTGTTTAGTATTGCAGTAAAGGGATGCAATTTAGCGTTCCTTTAAAAGCTTCGGCAAGGGCCTGGACACTCAGAGGAAGAGGAAAGAAAGAAGACCAGGGGAAAGACAATCGTGGACGTTTAAACACTCCGTTCTACGCGACTTTGTTCCTTTGCCCGTGTTACATGCAAATGTAAGACGTCAGTCGAATTGCAGTTCTATTGCTTTTCGGCGAGTCTTATTCGTCGCGAATCTTTGGCCGATCTTTGATTCTCCTCTGTGTTTGTAGGCTTCTTTTTTTTTCAAGCGTGAGTTTCTCGAGTGAAGTTTCAGCGCGAACGAAAGAGCAAGTTATTACACGCGAAGACGGAACCTTGTGATAGTTCCTTGACTCTTGGAATTCTTCCTCGCGAATTCAATACAAGACAACGTAGCGTTAGTTCGTAAAGAAAAATCGGTGGTTGAGACAAGCAGCTATTTCATTGAAGAGAATTACCATAAAGAACAACTGTACCTTTTAATTTAGCGTTTACCTTTTATTCGACATTAACAAATCGTGGAACATTCACTTATTCATTTATTCTATTGATTTTTTTTGAAATAGAACGTATATTCTCTACGGCACGCGTTCACGAACCCCTCTGACGATGATCGGCCCGCAATATCGCCAGTGTTACCAGTGTCAACTTTATCTCGCCCCTCCGTTTTTATCCATCGCCATAAAGCACTCAATCCTCTTCACGCGCTTATTTGTCATTCAAACGTCGGTAGCCCCGATAACTCACCGAGATCAATCCTGCGGCAAAGGAGGAAACAAAATAACCGGGCAATATGTCGCGGCGGCAGCAGCTGCGAAGGACACGTATCCGCGGGACGAATATCGAAAGAGAAAGAGAGAGAGAGAGAGAGAATCCTTCTCTATCTCGATGTATTGTCAGCGTCTTTCGACGCACGCGGAAACAGAAGGATCCTCGTAGTAGTGAACAGCCTTTGCGGAACATGCACGCGCGATGGCAACAGCCAGCATCCGGATCGATCGCTTCGACGCGCGCGGTGTCGAGCGGACGCGAGCGGATCGGCGAACTCACGCCCTCCGGGGGCTGTGCATTTTGACGGTCGACCGTAAATTCGCATCGGGTTTCTCGCGCGCTGCATCTGCACGCGCGCAAAAGCATGCATGCACCGTCCATGAATATATGCATGCGGATGAATCCACGTGGCTCTATTGAATTCGACGGCTCGGAATAGCTCCGCCTCGAATATCATCCCAGCCGAAACGCCTTCCGCCACCATTTACTCTATTTTTATCGCATTTTTATTTCGATCTGGCCCGCGCGCCGTTTCCTCCGGGCCTGGACATCGTTTTATGCGGTGCCTTAAGAGATTGGCCCGAACGAGAAGATATACTCGCCATTTCCCAATATACTCCGTTATGTTGCTTCCAATATATTCCAGATTAACGGATTCGTTATTTAGATTAGCTGGTTATTGAATGGATCGACAGGCGGGAAGTTAATTCTTGATGTCGTCTCGTCTTCGAAGGCATCGACTTGTCACGTTAATGCTCCGGAAGTTATAAAATCACGTTTCGAACGTTTATGCATTATGAACGTCCTTTCTCGAGGACAAATTATTGGATTTCATATCAGGATAACGTGGTGCAAATGCGTTTGAAATGTAGAAAATTTCAGGTTGAATTTTTCGTGCAAAATATTTGAAATTTGTTTGGTTCATTGTACTGTTTACCCAACTGACAAACTAATCGCGGGCTTGCTCCTTGGGACAACTATTACAAAATCAAGAGGAGGCTCAGACTTAAAAAGGAGTTCCCTGCCACTCATTGTTTATGGTGGTTACGATATTATTATACGTTATTTTTATAGTTCATTTTATCTATTAAAAGTATATTTTAAATTATGTACTTTCTATATTTCCATATTTTTACTTACGAAGAAACATACCAAAGTGTCAATCACCGATTTTAATCAAATTTGACATAAATGTATTTTCAAAAAAAAAAAATTAATTTTTATAATTATAAATAATATTTATAAAATATATATATATATATATATATATATATTTGATACGTATTTCTTTTTATCGGCAATCGTCGATGTTGAAGGAGTGAGAATTATCCTCAAAGTTGGGCCCCGGAACATATTTTGTCAAATATCTCGGAAATTACTAAAGATACAATTTTTCTGTAAATTAATGAAATAAGTATTTCTTAACGACGAATTTTAAGATGTACGCTATTTTGTGAAAAACCCATATGTTTAAACAATGAAAACTTTTTATCACTTTTTGATGGTTTTTCCAAATGAATATTAATACATTTTCTTGAATATTTGTTTATGTAAACTATATATATATTCAAGCACAAAATGACTTTTGCATTATAAAACAATTCGTTATTTTCACATATTTCTCACTGGACGTGTATAACCGGGTACAAGTGCAAATAACTAAACAGACAATTCGTTGAGTGTAAAAACAGTTGTCGATAACAGCGACTTTCTATATTTCTGTATTTTATATGAATCCTCTGAGCACGCGTGAACGTGTAAATTCTATTTAACTTCTAAGCTACAGTTTCTGGTCTCGGCAAGAAGAAGACTAAGCAAAAGGAGAAGATCTACAAATTTACAAATCTTCATATAGCATTCAATTATATGTCATTTCAAATGTATCAAATGTCGAATCGTTTAATGAGATTTTCTTGCGAAATTTCGACAATTCGATAGACGAAGCGTGGTAAAAGAAGAAAGACTTTCCTCATCGGGAAGTAAAACGTTCGTCGTTACAACGTTACCAAAAAATCAACGGAAACAACGGAAGGTCCCCGCGTGACAAATTCGAATCCACCGAATGAGTTGACTTCCTTCTCGTCGGAAAGGAGAGGGATTCGGCGCTGATTTTCAGCTGATTCGGCGAAGAAATTTGGCGATTAAGTGACAGACGGAGAAACATCGTGTCGTCGCTTATTTATTCATACGGGCAGTTCGCACGGTTCGGATTAAATGTAAATTCTAGCCGAAGCCCGGGAATTTGGCCGCCACGTTGAAATTCAATAACGCGGGAAGGTCGTCAAGCGGAATGTAGGTTAGCGGGCGCGGCGCGTTTCAGCGCCGGCGTCAAGCTTTTCGACGCCGCGCCGTCAAACCGAGGCCAGGGTAAAAACTCCCTTCATGCGTTCGGAGTTGCATTCAATTCCGTTCGGCTCACAGATGAGAACTGCCCGGGAATAAGACTCGCTAGACCCTTCGTCCTTCTCTCCGCTCTTGTTCGATCTATCACGGAGGAGAGTAACGATGATTTAATAAAGCTCCGAAGTAAGGGGAATTTTTCTTTTCTCCTTTCCGTTCGCGTCTCTCGGTGTCTCTCAAAAACGATGAAAAATAATCGTCTCGCGACGAGGTCCTCCTCCTCGTTGGATAATCTAAAGCTTTCAAGCCTTTGGCCGCGAGAAGGGGCATACATTTTCACTCGAGGCGAGAGAAAGAACGGCCGACGACACTTTCAGCCGCAGACGTTGTTGCCTTTGCCCCCTTCTCTGTTTCAATTTTCCGCGAGCTTAGCGAACGAGAACGAGAAACACTCTAGACGATTTCATCTCTAGCAGTTTCGAACAGATCTCGTTTAATCCAGACGTATCTATCGAGGTTTCGAAAGAGCAATTGGAAGCCAGTTTGTTTGTTCCGCGCGCGACGGCGGGAAAATGAAGCCCGTTAGAAAAAAAACCCGTACGCGCGAAAAATTTCGAATGTAGGTTAATCCTCGAAACAGAGCTTTGTTCGTTACATTTTGATGACTGATCACGGATTTCAGATAACACGGATTGTCGCTTCGTGGTAGCAGTTGCAGGTATTGCAAATCTGTCTGCTAAGCGGCACGAAAATATACTTATCAAGCGCGAGAGGAATACTGAACATAACCCGGCAATTAAGACTCATCTTGATAACGGTATTCGATGTTTAACTTTTTTTTTTAGTGCCGAACGATATATAACGACGATATATATCGTTGGGCATGCGATGCCTGGTCGTGAGAGAACTCTGTTTCAAAATAAATTTATGAAACACGTTATAAATGGTTGAATTTCTCTCGAGAAGTCCCATTTGAGATGTTCTACGAATTGTTTATTATGGGTTTAACTTTCTATTATATTCCGCGATAATTGATACTGAGATTGTGCACACGCTACAGTTTTGTGCTACGATATTAGTAATTTTGTTACAAATAATTGAAAACACACTGTCTATGCTTCATACTACGTGTTCTACATGACTAAACAACGATTCCTTTTATTTATAAAAAAATAAGTGATTTTTCCATTTTTCCTAATGATCTTCAATAAATACTGTTAGTACGATTTTCGTCAAATATTAAAACACGTTTGACAATAATTTATTCTTCCTTTATTTCGTAATATGTTCTACTTCGAATTTCGTAAATATCGTTCTTATTTTCACGTTTATGTTTCTTTTCTCAAACCTTACTCAAATCAACTTGGTTTGACACCTTCGCTTAGATACAATTCTTCCGTTCGGCATCAAAGGAGTTGACGTTGATGTACGGTCAATAAACTTCTCCTATTTACCATACGTAAAAACGAACAAACCATCCTGTATCTGCGTCAACGTATTCCATTAGGAAGTGATAAAATACACGAGAGAATTCTTGTTCTTTCACGTATTAAAACTGTAGATAATCGAGGGAAATAGAACGTCCAGACGTAGGAATTTAATATCTCGACCCAGCTTTCGCGATACTTTAAAAAAATACTTTGGATAATGTTCACTGTAGAAGGAGGGCGGGGGGCGGAGGCAGAGAATCTCGATGAAAAGAAAACAAGGAATTTTAATAATTTCTCGAAAATGACAGAGACAGCCACACGGCGGAAACGTTATACAACGTAACGAGATGAATCGCGTCATCGATCATGCGGATTATCTCGCGAGAGAAGGAGACGGTCGATAGACTTTCGTAATCTGTTTCATATCGAATAATCTACTTACGCCGCGCGGATTCCCTGGTCACGTCGTTTTCAAACCACGATTTATGGTATCAAAGCGTTCCCGCTTCGGTCAACGGCGTCGCCCATTCAACCGATTAATCGTCGTCGCCAGGTAAAACCCCCCAAAGGCTTCCTCCCAGCTATCGTTCTCCGCTTAACGAAATTACACGCGGATTTCTATCGATAACGATTATTCACGTTCGCGCCTTCTGTCTTTTGCCTCACTCACAGTCAACTTGTCAACCCTCTTCTTCTTTTTTTTTTTCACCTGTCGAGCGCGAGCTTTCGCTCACCGTTCTTAAACCGTGCTTTGCATCTTGTTTCTTTATTGCTTCGCTACTTTTAGAAACTACTTTTAGAAACGTTTTGTTTCATCTGATTGATGCACAAAGCTCGAGTCTTCGAGCTTTGAGGCTCGGCTTGAAAGAGACTGAGTTTTTAGAACTGATATGAAGCTTTCCCTCCAGGCTTTAAACTCCCAAGTTTTTCGATAAAGAAACTAAATTAATAATTCCACGATATATATTTCGTTTCATTTCTATAAAACGTAACCGTGTCAAAACATGAATTCGTTCAGATAACGATAGTTAAAACGATAATTAATTTCTATTCTTCTGAGAAAGAAATTGAATACGTATTCAATTGAACACGAAGATTAATTATCCATCATTCAGAAATATTCATTCGGAACAATCATTCGCGTTCAAACGAGGAGATTATCACTAAATTATCAATTCGATATATTAATTTTCAAAACGACGATTAATTTCTATTCTTCTGAGAAAGAAATTGAATACGTATTCAATTGAACACGAAGATCAATTATCCATCATTCAGAAATATTTATTCGGAATAATCATTCTTGTTCAAAGAGAAGATTAGCACTAAATTATCAATTTGATATATTAATTATCAAAACGACGATTAATTTCTATTCTTCTGAGAAAGAAATTGAATACGTATTCAATTGAACACGAAGATTAATTATCCATCATTCAGAAATATTCATTCGGAACAATCATTCGCGTTCAAACGAGGAGATTATCATTAAATTATCAATTCGATATATTAATTTTCAAAACGGCGATTAATTTCTATTCTTCTGAGAAAGAAATTGAATACGTGTTTCATTGAACACGAAGATCAATTATGAATCATTCAGAAATATTTCCTGTTGCGTCGGAACGGCGTTCAAACAAGAATAAAGATACTTGTTTTCTATTCACGTAGTGTCACACGTCCGATTTAAACTTCTAGGCTCGAAGTTTATTTCAACAATACTAACGATGTAATAAATCAAATTAGTTAAGTCGATAAAAAGAGAAAAAGAACGAACGGAACCGTAAAATTGTCACGTTACCAGTCGCAATTCACGCAAGCCTGGTTCAGCGATTTCCATAAGCAACCGAACCACGGCACGAAGGGGGATGGTAACTTGACACGTCAACGTTTAACGCGCCAGTTATCGACCTCGTAGTTCATGTACATTTCGATGCAGCTCGTGTGCTTGTAACTCGGTCGCAACACGGTCTGTTTCACGAACTGGCCCGGCTGTATCGTCCTCTCGGAATGGAATATCGCTTCACCGTGTCCTCAGCTGTTCGAGATCGCAACGTTCCTCGAAACATCCGCCGCAAATGTAAATTTTTGCGGCGGACGGGATCAACAACGACGATTCACTCGATTCGCCGGTATAGAGCCGATGAATTTTTTGACACCGGTGGTTTCCAACGATTGCCTTCGTACAGTCTGATTGAAAAACGACCGTATTCACGTTCTCTTTTCTTCTTTCTTTTTTCTTCTTTTTTTTCTTTTTTTTTTTTTTTTTGATCGTGCTGCGAACACCGCCTGCCAATTATTATCGTCGTTTCTCGAGGTTAAGGTTTACATATGCAAATATCAATATTTCATGAGCGTCGAACGCACGTGCATGTATATTATATACGGTCTCTTTTGCATGATAACGCATCCGCTCGTTTCGGCGCACAGCTGTTCGTGAATTTTTCGCTAAAATACAAATACCGCCGCTCGCTCGTCCGCCGTGCTCATCCGATCTAGTTCCGCGCGCTTATTTTCCGTTTCCAAGATTTTTTGAAGAAATTTCGCACGGATGACTGTTGACGGAGGAGTCTTGATTTTTGTATGCAGCTGGAAACAAGAATGGTACTATCGCCAGGATTCGGAATTTTCGAAGCAAGAACGTTTGATTCAAGACGATTTCAAAAATACAGTGAAAAGTGATGATTGTAATGAAAAATTCAAACTTATACAGTTTCATAAAAAAAGATCGTGTAACGATCCACTTGATCACAACCTCAAGATTTTAAACGATTATAAAATTCCCATTCCGACAATAAAAGTTCAAACGTTTGTTAAAACTTAAAAAATGTTTTTCCTAACTGAGCGCGCTATCGTTTCAAAGAATGTTTACAACGTTCTCTTGAAACTTGTCGTTACAATTTTTCTTTTTTTCTCATCGTTTTGTTGAGCGTTGAGCATTAGAGTTAAACGACAGAACTTTAAGAAATCCTAACTCTAATGTTTGAAGTTCAATTCAATTAAAAAAAAAAAAAATCGTACAGCGAGTTTTAAGGACTCGTTGTAAAGAGAAAAGTTCAATCTTCAAGACCGTGGTGGACTCAAGTGTGATAAAAAATGTTCTAATGTCTGAATTGTTACAGTTACAGTTCTCGAGGGGAAAATGTACACTCTAACCATTGCCCGGTGTAAAATCATCTTTGAAAAAAACTCGCGAGCTGTAGGTAGCTTCACACTTCAAAACGAGAGCAAGTCGATCGTTTCTTTACTTTCTTTCTCACAAGTTTCTCACAAGTTATGCCGATCGAAATGATCAACAATCTTTTACTGTCACCGGCTCGAATTTCTCGAAGAAATAACACGAACGAAACGAACGACATCCAGAAATATACAAATGCCATCGACGTTTGGGATCCTTTCTTAAACGAGTTCCGTGCGTTACGAAGTGTATGGCAGCGATATTTCACGTAATTGAACGCAATCGGACAAACGGAAAGAATTAGCCTGTACCAGAATTTCGTTTCTATTTTTGGACGACGGAACGCACATTGTTTCGCGATGTACACGGCCGCGCAATTTTCCATCGTTTCCCTCTGATCCCAACCGAATATTCGCCGCTCGCGTTCGTTACAATCCGCGACACTGCGGTGAGCTTGTAAAAAACTATTTTCGATCGTGTCGCGTACGCGAATGGCTTTCCCAGCAACAATGCGCGAAACGATTGTAAGTGCGTTCTCCGGGACGCAATCAGTTGGCAATCGCGCAGCCTGTAACGATTCTGAAACCATAAATCTGTCCCCGAACGACTTTCGAAAAATCTTGCAAAATATATGGTGTATTTTTGGTGAGTCACTGTGATTTTTTTTCGTAGATACGTCTCTTCAACTTTACTGTGTTAATTCATTTTCTGTCAGCGATGACGATCTATGCTTATCTCCTATTTTTTTAGTAATTCTGAATTTCCAATTGATCGTAATATAATAGCCGACATTCTATATCTCATTCAGTAATTTCATCGACAAAGGCCGATCAAAATTAAAAAAGAATCGAGTTACAATTGAATTAATTAACATTGTGTAAATTAATTAACGTTGTATCGCGCAATGCACGTACGTCGTTCGACTGTGTTTCTACAATTTCGTACTTTTACAAAGTTGAAAACAGCAATTTATTATAAACTGTCCTAGATATTACGCCAATTACCGTGCGTTTTGGAGTAGTTCATATATTTCGACATGTTCCGTACACCAGTTTCTCCACGTTTGAAAAATTTCCCATAAATACTGCAGATGAACGTTCGCAATATAATCGTCGTATTTATAACAGCGAGCCAAATCAGATCAATCCTTCATCATCTAAAGTAATGTCGAGACGATGAATCCTTCGTCATATAAATTCCGCGAGAGTCTCTGGAAATTCGTAAAATATTAACGTGCAAATCTCGATGTCGATGTTCGTAGCATGATAAATGCGTTACCTTCGCTGCTAAAGATCTAAGAATAAAGGTCCATTTCTAATGGGCTATCGAGCCGTGCATGAGCCGAGCAGAACGAGTGCAGATCGTCGATCATTTCTAATTAATGATTAACATACACGCGCAAAGTTCCAATAAGCGAATGCATCGTCGTTTGAAGAAATAGATTTCGCAAACTATGCCAACGAGCCTGGCGCTTCATTTGTTGGGCAACGAATTCTCAGAGAAAGTGAGAATTAAACACAAAATTCTGTATCACGATCCAGTCTGCTTGTGTTTTACGACTGGTCCAAATCAAAGGCACACTTCTCTCCTTTTTCGCCTTCTTTTTCGTACGATTCTCTGTTTTGTATTGTACAATGCAATGGCTGAACCTTCGATTGAAAATGAAAAAATATGTCGACAGGTTGAACGTTTGATCGCTACCGTTGTAACGATCGATATTCGTTACGATCAAAGTCACACACATACCAGCGAACAAAGCAATAATGAAACACTATCAATGCACAGTGCTTCGTTTCTGTGCTCGGGGGCACGTGCACGGCTCGTCGACGGTACAAATGGACCTTAACGAATCAACTGAAATGACTCAAACATCGTCAGATCGAAGCTGGCGTGCAAATCGGAAGCATCGTGCAAGCAAGGAAGCACGATTTTCCAAGTTTCCCCGCATCGATAATTATGTCATGCACGCAGAACAATATAATACGCGGCTGGCAACAACATTAATAATCCACGTTGCTGGCATAACGAATACAATAAAGTGGCATAACGATATCGGCTTTGCAATTATTTCTGCGCTAAAGCATCAGCTTCTCATTACGTCGCGTAAACGGAACGTTTCAAAAATCATCCATTTAATTGCAATTAGTTTCGCGTATAATCTCAGTGTGCCGTGAGTTATTAACAAACAAATTGCAAATCGACTACGTTCTACGTTCTCCGAATTTTCCATACGTCGTGTTCAGTTCTCGACGATCTACCAGCCGATAAACGAGACGATAAAGAGAACGAAAAGAAAACCATTACACCGAGGAATTTAGATATCAGAACGCTATCTGTCCTTTAGCTTTACGATTTTCGTATCGTAAAAATTTCAATATTGCACGAATTTTCCTTATTCTCGTTCTTCTCCTTCGATCGGCACACAGTCTTCCAAGTTTTTTGGCTGAAAAGAAGAAGCATTAATTCAAGATTTTTCGACAAGATGATACGATGAGATCCGTCACATCGAAAATGCAATATTGACGTAGAATCAACCAAAAACGGTCGAGTTAATTGATTAAATTTGCAGCTGTTGAATACAGGTAAATAGAACGACAACCACGAAAAAAATGTTTGAGATTTCGCAAGATGAGAAACATCGGAAGAGGAAGGAAGCGCGAGGGATCTAAGTCGTGGCGAGAGAAATTTTCAAATGGTTCTTCAGTTATACACGACGGCGACGTCTTCGTTAGTTGCGCAACACCAGGATATAATTAATGCAAATTAACATGGCCCCGTTGTTGATGGCCGGTAAAAGGAACGGCGGTCGTTCGTAGGAACGAATCATAAATTAGGAAGATCCGGCCAGATGCTCTCGTATTTTCGACACGGCTTCTCCGCCGCACGTAACGATAACTGAATGGCTACTGTTCATTAAGCTTTCTCTCACAGGAATGGATAGCGAACATTTTCTTCGTTCCGGCGTGGTTGCGTAATAAATTTCGTTCGTTAATCCGTTCACGGAAGCGCGCCGGATGTTTATTAAACAACGGCTCGGCGTTGCTGGAAACGTTGCTGAGTTGAAAGTTGCACGAGTGTTGCACGTTGATGCGCATCTTCTTTCTCTTTCTTTTTCTTCTTTATTTTCCGCTCCCAATCTCTGTTCCTTATCCTGATCTTGTCCCTCGACTTCCTTGAGAGTTATTATTCTGTCATCTTGTTTCATACGATCCCCTGAATTTCCACCGTTTCCACTTCGATTTCGTTTTAGCTTTCCATGCTTTCAATTCCGAACTGGTCGTCAAATGTCAATTTGTAAATTTACAACTTCCCATTAAAATCACTTGCTACAATTTATTATTACGTATAATGGTGTTATACAGGGTGTTTCGTGAATTTAAATGTCACAACTTCGCGAGCATATGGATGACTGATAAATTAAGAAAATATTCTCTCCGTTTTGGAGAGAATCGCAAGAGAAGAAACGAAAAGGATTTTCGTTTTTTCATCTGTTTATTTGTATGTTATTACATGTTGTTATCACCTACTTTACCATCCATATTTTTATTTTACAATACCATCTGTTATCATCTACATGTATCGTTTATTTATCGAAGATACTGTCCGAAAAGTTGGTCATCTGCAGCAACATCGAACATTGACCACTTTGATTGTAACTGGACATTGTTACACAGTATTTGGTCTTTTACTTGCTCTCTTTAGTTTATTGGAATCGAGTAAAACTTACTAAACAAGTGAGAATATTAAAACTTTTTTATTTCTTTTCTTTTTTTACGATTTCCTCTGCAAATGGAGCAAAAATGAGCAAAATCCTTGAAAGACTTTTTTGCTTTGGTCTACTGGAATTCCCGAAGTTTCTACATTTAAATTCGAGAATGGAATACACTCTGTGTATTCCATATACCAGCAAAAAATAACCTTCTATCTCCTAAAACCCCAGTCTTGCCTTGCTCTCTCTCTCTCTCTCTCTCTCTGGATTTCTTTAATTTTCATTTCAGCTACCAAACTTTCAAGAGTCCGAGAAGAATCATCAAACTTTCTATTTTCGCTTACCACGCGTACGAAAATGGACGATAAATTACCAATGTTTTTGAAAGTTGGACTTGCTACCGCGATGTGACAGGGATCACTGGAAATAACAGGGACGCCGTACATAAGTTTCCAGCCGCAGTTTCCTCCATCGAGACGTGGAAACAGGTTATCCTTTTGAGGGGGGAACATGGGGAACGGTCGACCGCACCACCGGCAGCCCCGGTTTCCATGCAATCCGAATTTCCAGCGAAAAGGAACGATATCGATAAGGTCCGCGAGATTCAATTTCAGAAATGCGTAAGCTTATAGTTGGAAACACAAGGACGGAGTTTCCCTCCCAGCGTTAGCCAGTCAGAAAGTTGCAGCTAGGCGAATCGTTCGGGATTTCCAACTTTTATCGAGCACCCGATTGCTGTCCCGCAGACAATTTTCCTGTCACCCGAGTCCCACCTCCCCCCCCCCGTATCCCGGATCTGTCTGTTCTTCATCGCGCACGCAACGTCTCGACCCTCTCGAAAAATTAACCGCGCCGGATCAACAAATTTAACACTAGAACTACCGATAGTTAAGACGAAGCTATTTCTACCAAAACCAGTCAAAATGACTGGTCTTTAAAAAAAAACATAATGATAGAATATTTTTAGATTTATTGATTTATTACTTTCTTACAAGAGAAATCTTATGTTATCTAGTACAGTTAATACCAAATTTGTCGGGTTTATTCGGCAAATATTGAATAAATCTGCATCTGGCTTTAGATGGTAAGAGTTGTTCGTCAATTGTAATGTTTGCACCTTGTTTGTAGCAACTCTGACTATTTTGAATAAACTTATCCCATACAACCGATGTCAAAGCAAATTTATCACTTTATTTGTAAACGTTGACTTCGTCACTTTTTTTGATCAAAAGCGAATAAATCTCAATATTTCGGTCAAATCATTTCATGGTGTTGGAAAAGTAGTATGGTTCTCATTTTCTGTTCCATGAAATATGAAAGTTCCAAATTTTTCGTTTCATTGCATACAAAATTCCAAATTATTTATCCAAAACTCGAGAAGCTTCTAATTCCACGCAAGACTATACATTCAAGCATGGTCGTCAATTAGTAAAGAAAATGTGCAATTCTCCTGATAATTATCACCATCATATTGCACGATAGCAGTATAAATTCTAAAAACGTGTGAGAAGTTGTACGAAACTGATTAATTCGTGTTCGGTAAACAGATTGTAGGATTCTTTTACACTTTGATTAGTATCAGTCATTTTGACCTATTGTGAGTACAAGTAGCCATGATGCAAAATTATTTTGATTTCTAATAAACAAAAGTAAAACAAAATTCATTATATTATCACTGCAAAAGTCACTACATTATTGCGGGAAAAGAATGTAACATGAGACAGAAATTTTAAAATAAAATTGTAAAAGCAGTCGTTTTGACTGATGTGGTAGTTCTAATGTTAATCGAATCTCGTTCGCATCTAATGTCACTGGAATTGTTCCGGTTAATCTCGATCAGACATTCCATTGATCACGTTACTTTTGTTTCGTTGGCGAACTTTTGATTTCATATTGTTAAGAACGAAGTCACTGGTCGATCGTGTGTACCTTTGCGTACTATCCCTTGGGACCTCGAAGGAACACTCACTGATGTGGGAAATGAATAACTATGATGGATCTGGCTATTACTATGATTTATCGTTGACTTGACTATTTGATCTCTGCTGTGATTTCTTGTAAATTTCTCGATGAATACTTACTAACCAACTTCTTGATTATTGTCTTCACACTGTTCAGTAACAACTGATTGATTGATTGTGACTAATTTGTACTGCTGTATATAAAAACTGTAGACCGAATATCACATGTAGAAACTATATCATTATAACTGACTAATTTTCAAGTCCATTTTTACAACAAACCTTGGATTACTTTTTCCAAGAGACTTTTTGGAGCGGGGGACATGTCAGGACCAATTAGAAAGTGTCAGAGAAAGTTCACGAATTTTTCATCGCCGTCCATGAGATGTTTCATTTCAGTGAACGATTATGCCGTTGCATGCACTTGTTATGACATGGTGATCCCTACAGCGCGGAAGATCTCATCGCACTTGAAAGATCCAAATTTATGGGGTGCTTTATTTCCAAGTGGACAAATTCCTGATTTGCTATGCTAGGTTTCAGCACATCCATTTCATAACTGATACGTTATTCTTGGCTCTGACACATATAATTATAATTAAACATAAATCACAGTGGTGTTCTTCTTCTTTCGGACGGGAATTTTCAGAATTTTTTCAAAATCCGTCCAATCCGTCAATCGCGCAGCTTTCTTAAATCGAGACTTCAGACAAATTTAACAGATGTCGCGGCTCAAGATTTCACGACGGTGTAAATAATTCCGGCGAAACTGAGACGTTCGCGAACCGAGCGATATAACGGGAGATTAAATTTCTTCAACCTGTCTGGTCTTTCTATTTTGAAATTCCATGTGGCTGTTTGGACGCCTCGCCTCGGTGTTTTGCAGCATCTTCCATCGCCTCGCCGTGGTGGAGAGAGGACGACTCGGTTATGGTGTCTTTAGATAAACGACCGTGTGGGCCGTCTAAAATCTACATTCGGTGTAAATAGCGCTGCCGCCGCCGCGAAAACGACTGAGGGAAACGACAGCGAGGCGAGGGAGGATGCTCATAATTCTCTCTCGTCTGAAAACAGGCTGCCGCGACTCGAGCCGAAAGCGAGGCTGAAGCGGGGCACATTGTGCCGGGGCCTCGCTGTAAATATACATTCAAAAAGGGAATATAGAAAATTCCGGCATAATTGCGTTCCATGGATTAAAAGAGTGTTCGTACGTGCCTATATGTGTAGCGTGCTCAATTTCACCGAGGCAATAAATCCGCGCCTTCGGCCCGGGAAACACATAGAAAGGCGCCAGAGTGAACCGGAGGGACGAGCCCGAATAAAATCGTCGCTGCTACTCCGACTAGACTACCTTGACTCGACCCGTCGCTGTCTCCCGACACGTGAAAAAAAGCCCCGAAATTTATCTCGAAACTTTGCCCATCGTGCTGCTGCTCCCCTCTCTACCGAGCTCGTTACGCTTTCATATCGATGGACGGACTCGTCTCTCACAGGCGTGGAAAGAAAATTACTCGATCCTTGACGAAAGATAGCTGCAAGTATTTATTTCGATAGATTTTGGAGAAGAGTTTGTTGAAATCTGCGCGTAATTCAATTAGACTCTTCGCGGTAAATCAGTGAATGCAGAAGAAGACACACTGTCGCGGCGGTAACGATATTTTTCTGAAATACGCGAATTTCCCAAGACAAAATTCCAGCGACTTTTCAAAGACCGCGTCGACGACCTATAAGTGAGGGAAATCGAGCTTTCAAGAATTTCTCGGCCGGCGGAATCGCGTTTCGGGGGAGCGATTACGGCGACGGAGGGAAATCGAAGGAACGAAGAAGACAGGGACGGAGAGGGGAGAGAGAGAGAGCAGGTTACGTGGGCGGTACGATACACGTCGATGAAGCCGACACGTCTGTCAGGCGGCAGTCTTAGAAGGCGTGGCAGTCGTTCACCTGTCTACCGGCTGGATACGAAATGAATCAAAGAGCTTTGACGCCCTTCGGAAGCATGAATAATGCAACGCCACGATCCAATTTATAACTCGCGCGCCGCCGTAATATGTGTTACGCCGTGTTACGTGGCACGCGGTGAACAGGGCCTGTATGATATGTGGCGCGGCAAAGAAGCCCGGAATATTTCAACGGGGCCATACCACCGTATTCCGAGTGCTCGACCCCTCTGCATCTACTTAATTGAATGGATGTCGCGCTGTCCGGACTGTAACCGATCCCTGAGATTTGCACGCCTCCCTCTCGTCCTTGCTCCCGTTCGCGAGCTCTTTCTCCATCCAGTTCCAGTTCGTCAGTTCGTAAGTCCTCGTCGAGAAGATCACGATATCGTTCGTTCGATTCGACGCGATTTAGGCAGTCGGGAAGGGAAACAGATTTCGCTGTTCCGGCTGTTCCTGTGATCGATAATCGACAAAGTGCGACCTTTCTAGTGTGGTCGTTGAAAATTACAAAAGTCGAAGGGTTTCAATGTGAAATGTTGGCTCGTCTTGTCGACATGATTCGCGATTGAATTGTACCAGCGTGACAATGACCTTTGTCGGATCTGACGCCGGCCGCTACCTACAAATTAATAATATTGTCGAATCGTCTCTGAATTATGCATCCCGCGCAAATATCATCCATGCATATGTCGGCACGCAACTGATCAGATGACTAACAAGCTACGCTCGCTAACACGCCATTGTGTTTCGATATTCGAATTAGGATCCTACCTAGCGGACTACGCCGAATATTACAAAATCGGGAGCTTCGACTCTCCCACGTCAAACAATGTCACGATGTGTCGATGGTATGTCGTTTGCCGTTTCGAAACTCGCGAAATTTCTTTCATCTCCTGGATGATATGATCTCCCGGATATTTCGGAATGCACGTGTGAATCTAATCATCGTTACAGGGCGAAGATAGATTCCCCACGAACCGATCGCAGGGAAGACAGAATTGCAGAAGGGGCGGGACGCGGCAGGCCGTGTACAGATCGACGCTCGAACACATGTGAACTTATCAGCTGCGAGCAGGTGCTATCGCGGTGCAACATTAATGAGGTGCATTCTATCTATTCTATTGCGTGCGCCGCGCCGTTGCATCTGGCCAATCGTTCACCTCTCTATCTGCGTGGCTACGATTCCTCTCCTCTCGTTTCACCGTCCCTACCCACCCTCGCCCCCCTCCCTCCCCCCTTCCCGCTTTTGTCCCACCGTCCACGCTCCGATTGCCTCGGCTTTTAATTACGAGCCTCATCGATCGGCCAATAATCAAATGAAACCATTAGCGTATTGCAGGGTGTATTCGACCCTGCGATCTGTCACCGCGATCGGCCGATCGAAAATTCGTTGACAGTTTTGCCCGACAGTTTCTTCGAGTTCCGAGCTAATTACAGACGCCATCCAACGCAATTTCCAACCTTTCGACCGACCAACGCCCTTGATTAAGTGCCGCCGATCTGCCCTTGCGGGCGTGGATTCCGATCGGTGGCGCTGACAGGATGATCTTCTTCGGGGACGGTACGTAAGATTAATGAAACGGAGCATTGGACTCGGCGGATAGAAAGTACAGGGCGCCGGCGACGTTTGTACGTTTGCTCTTGGCTCGCTGTGAAATTGATTGTATTGGCCATGGATAAATATTATAATGAGATGCAACGGATATCGAATCGCGTGCTTCGTATCACGGAGCGTGATACGGGCGACGACCACGTGGGGAGAAACATAGTGTTCCTTTTATAAATTATATTCTTTATTTGTCGGATCAAAGGTCGTGTCGTGCGTTAATAGAACTAGTTATAGACTTACTTTCTTTTTTCAGTTCAGTTTATCGACAGGATAGATTTAGCTCAGGATATCGACAGTTTCAGATAAATGTGTATCACTGATTAGAGAAATAGACAGTTTTATTGATTAATCCAGCCCCTAGTAACGGAAAACCAATTCGTTGTATCAAATATTCGATGTATTAAATATTAACTTGTCTCCGATGCGTCTCTATTTCATAATTTATAAATTTCTAGTATTTTTAATATTTTTACCTTATGATTCACAAGAGTGTTTACAATTTATAAATTTATATTTTCCATTTTCATTTTCCATTCATAATTTATAAAATTTCTCTTTCGTTCCAGGTACGATATTTTCATTAACAGTGACAATTAGTGATATTTAGCAAACCAATTTTGATACTGTTCCAACTTGAAGGCTTCTTCATTATAGATATCAGATAATTTTTTATGAAATGGTACAAAAAGACATGACGAAAATGTTCCTTTTTGATTTTTAAAATCGGTCTCAAATCCTGAACAGCTATCAGATTATACAATGAATTTGATATTTGATCTCTAAGATATCTATTAGAAAAAAAAGAAACAATTACTTTTTGGCCAACTCAGTATATTAATAATTTATTAATATGTTGTATTCATCTTTGTCATATTTCCCCGCTTTTTTGTCATTATATCGTTATGGTTAAAAACGATTTATGAAAATAATATCTCAACTCTCTCAGGTTGTTGGTGGAATTTATTTGGTGCATCGACTACGTCACGCCGATGTTACGTCGTTGTGGACCGCGTGACGTGCGACGTATGGATTCGTCGAAAGTTGTTCCTCGTCTTCTAACCTTAATCGAGAGATCGCCATCCCCGGGGACGGCTACTAACCCAAAAGTTTCCCCTCCAAAGCGACCATTTTCATCGTGACGTGGATAAAGTTGTCCTGGTGCACCGCGAATACCCGACAGACCGACTGATAAATTCGAAACGCGAATATTAGTTCCGTTGAACGGCAGTAACTTCCTTCGTACGGGACATGTGCGCTTAGTGACCAGGGGTTAAGTGACGTGCTCTGGATTCAAATGGATTTTTAGAATCGAGCGTTCATGTTCGAAAATCCAGACTCGAGACAGTGAATTTCGAAGGTTCATTCGATCAGTGGATTTTACGTGGCGTGCATCTGCAGTTAGAGTCAGCAGCGAGTTAAATTGGAATTTAAAGAAAAAAGAAAATGAACTTTCAGTTTAGCTGGTAAAATTGGTGAATTTTTTCGGGCGTAAAATAACGTGGTAAATCGTTTGCGAATTCGCAATTCATATCGCAAGAGATTCTGAGATTCTGAGACTCTGATTTTCCAAAATGCTTCGAAGATTGATCACGGTCCTTCGAACTCGTTAAACTTCGATAATTTTCATTGAAAAGGCTACGACTTTGGCGCTACATCATTTCCAGCAGCTTTAACCGTCGATTTCAAAACCTGATCGTCAAAACTGTCGACCACACAGTTTCTTAAACAGGGCAGAAAGGCTCGCCAATCGTTCGTCCAGGAAGTTCGGCAAGAAAGTTTTGGAAACGAAACGTTTCTCGCGATGATGACGTGGTTGAAATAAATCGTCCGAGGTATACCGGTCGACGTTATTTCGTCGGAAAGTTTGGCGAGATTTTTCAAGCCTGTTCGAAAAGTTGGTGTTCCCTCGTGGCGCGCGCGACAAAACCATGGAAATATACTCTTCGTTCGTTTTTTTTTCCGATCTCCGTCTACGATCCTTCGTCTACGGATGATTTCGGATGAATCGAATGAGAAAACAGAACCGGGAACGATCACCGGTTGATTTCAATTTCATGGAAAAGTTTTATCGTTCGCGTTCGAACAAATATCGGCCGGGACGGCGTAATATCGAATCAGCAGAAAAGGCAACGAAGGAAGAATTCAAATAGAGTTCGACGATCGTTCGACTCTTCCGCAGCGTTCGAGTTTCCAACGGCGGGACGTGTCGCGATGCCAGCCATCTCGATGACCGACCATCTCGCTCGACTCGCGCTCGCTCCGGTGAAACGATTGTTAGACGCGAGCAAACGAGCGTCCACCAGATCGCCAAACGTCGATACAGGATTTTCTCTAGACTGCATTAGCAGAAACACATCGTACACATACGGTTGATCTTCTCGGCACGAGAATCTATGCTAATTTCACAGCGTTTCGTGGATGGCAAGCTAAAGGGTTATTGGCTCGTTATTGGCCCATCCCCGGTTGCTATCGGTTATACTGCTCGATTATAACGGTGCTCACCGATATTGGATTTCCAACTGCGATGCGGACGCGTAGACGTTTGCAAAGTGCATATGCATATTCCCGTTGTATTGTAATCAATGCGCGCTGACTGCCCTGGCTCGATCCCGGGTTCTGTTCCGAATATTCCATCAATTTTTCACGTTCGGTTCCTCGTCAACTCGCTCGGCCACTGCTAGCGAAACAGCGAGATCGGACACCGTGACCGTGACGAAGACCATTGGAGATCGTTTGAACATTGATCACGCGGCGCTCTCTCTTTATCTACCGATGATATATCTACTCGTTTCGGTCTCAGTTAATACGACGTTAAGCGTGTTACGATGTAACTCGTTTCGAGTAGAGACAGTACTTATCGATTATATAGGAGGCTGGTTACTGGGCGGATGGTCGGGTGTTTGGAGGGGGTGGGGTCGGGAGCGTGGTGAATTTAAACGGGGCAACCAGCGAGAGACGGTCGATAGCGCGAATTCAAATTCCCTCCAGGAGTCGCGTGTGCGTCAAAATTCGGAGATCGTACTCAATGTACGATCGGCTCAATAGGAGCCCTTCCACTCCCCCTTTTTCCCGCCGCGCTCCGTGGATCCGCCGAGATATCTCGTCGCCCGTCTTTCAAATATCGCCGTGAGACGTTTTCTGCGCTGTCACGTATATCCCGCAGTATGTCGGATGCTTGCAGAGAGAGGGAAAGAGAGAGAGAGAGAGAGAGAAGGAGAAGGCAAATCATGACGACCATCCGGAAGAAATATATTACACGTTTGCCCACTTCAAAAGCAAATTTGGTATTCCAGCCGCCTCGATTCGGAAATATCAATAACCGAGCCGAGGCAAACACGATTTACTCAAGGTCCTTTACCCTGTCGCGTTCCTGTCAAAGACCGTTCCTCCATTTTGTAACTTCATTTTCGTTAAGTTTCGATGACCCATTTGATACGTCTCAGACGTGTTGCGATTATAATTATAGAGGCTAAAAATAAACGCTGTCACCTAGTGAGAATCTACTTATTATAACGCGATATGCATTCTGGCTAAATATATCGACATTTAGTGTGCTTATTGTTAAATTTTGAAAAAAAAAATCGAGAGAACTTTATGGAAGAGTAAAAGTGTGGATAAATTCCATATTAGACATTTGATGCTTTATGAGTTTCGAAAGCATACCAATACCACCAATGCCATTAATGTTGTTTATTCTCGTGCCTTGGATGCCAGAATATGTCAATGTTGGTTTAAAAAATTATGTGTTAGTCACGAAGCTTAAAACTTCATGATCCACAATGCAACAGTGTTTAAAACAACCGAATAAAGTGCATAGAGAAGGAATGTGAGTGCCTTCGACTTTCAATTGAAAACAAAATTCAACGTGTAACTATCTGCAGTGCACTTTTGTCCAGGTTAGGTAGAGATTCTTTTCTTCGACAAATTGTTACCGGAAATGAAAAGTGGATTCTATACAGCGATCCACATAAGAAAAAACAATGGTTGACCATTCCAAAATCAGGTCTTCAACCTAAAAATCAGTTACTGTCAATATGGCGGCATTTCACGAGAATTATGAGATTCTGAATCTTAATGAAACCATAACTGCTATTATTGTGCCGAAATTGGTAGACTAAACATGGCTTTGTTTCGAAAACATCCAAGCCTAATTAATCGAAAAGATGTTATTTTCCAGCAAGACCTCATAGTGCCAGAATCACCTAAGAAAAAAAAACAAGTAGGTATTTTTCTGATGCTGCATCGCCAGATTTAATATCTCTTCGGATCTATGAAACATTTTATTCGTGGAAAAAATTTCCTACTGCGATAGCTATCGAAACTGCACTCAAAGAATATTTCACTTCAAAATCACCCTCATTTTACGAAAAGGAGAATAGAAAGTTTGTCAGAGAGATGGACGAAGATTGTCAATAACGATGGAGATTATATAACAGGTTAAAACTATATTAAAAACTCTTAAATAAAATAAAATTTTCTACAATATCAAAAAAAGAAAAAAAAAACAACGTTATTTATGGATACTCCTTATGCAAGTATAAGCGCTGCTAGCATTTCAATTTGTTCACGTTTCATCAAATTTTACGAAAAAAAACTAGAGGTTAGATTGAAAAGAAACAGAGACTGAGAAAAGAGACTACATCAGTTGAACGACGATACTGAAATTCTAGGGTTCAACATGCCTGGAAGATTCGAAATCCGACTTCCCGTGATTACGCTTCGTAACCGGCGGCGAACCTCTGTCTACAAGGCTGCAGGATTGTTTCCCAGATTGTAACGATCCTTCAAGAGTAATTGCCGAGTCGTTCTAGCCGACTCAGCACGGGACGCGCTCGGAAGCAGACACAGGGGAAAAAGAGGCGGCTAGGGTGGCAAACGGAAGTAGAAAGAAGGGCGGCGGTGTCTCGCAAGTGAAGGGTGGGAGGGAGGGGAGGGGTCTCTGTCGGATCGTAAATTTTCAAATATTTTTCCTGGGCCAGCGCTGAATGAAAAGCGCTCGCGTAGTGCGGCGTATGCAGAAACGGCGCATTCAATTTCCCTCGGCTCGCATTCCGTTATTTTTGTTCGTCCCGGTCGAGCCTGCAGAGCCCCCTCGCCTCAGGTGGGGGAACCGATAATTTGCGCTTGCTAATCTCGACTTTTCAGTCGAGACCAGCCGCCGAGCGATGATTATTAACCGCCGAAATGGAAGAATAACAATTCCAACGGCGACTTTGCCGAGTTGCTTTTCCAGTTTTCTCGTCGCGATTTCCCCACAGTTTCGGCTCTCGAACGTCCGATTTCACGAGGCAGATGAGGTCCGAGAGGAATGAAAGAAGGCTACGTCTTACGTCTAATGGAAATTCAGAGGAGGCAGCAACTGCGTCTGGCGAAGAGTCGGAAGTAACGAGCAGTCGTTTACGATCAGACTTACCCGGTCTGACTACGCGGTCTGACGTAATGACCAAAGTTTCCTCGTTCGTAAACAGAAACCATATCGCTGATCAAAGGTCTGACAAAGCTGACGGAGTCGACTGCGTTCCCGAGCATCGACGAACAGAGAAGAAATCCCCGGAAGAAGCGGTACGAATCGAAATAAGACGGGGAGAGACTCGAGCGAATGCTACTCCATCGTTCGATTGGACGTAATTGGCGGGCCGGTGAATTATTCATAACAAGGAAAGAGGAGAGGGGGGGGGAAGCTCGAGCTTCGTAATAAAGTAATATCAAATCCGACAAGAGAGAGACGCGGAGCCGCAGAGTGGAAGTCAATCGGGTGGATTCGCGCGTTTTCTACGAAGCGAGGGGCCCGACGCGGCGCGATCACGGTTCAGCAAACGCGGACGAAACGTTTACGGCCGCAAAACGTAGGGCAACGAGCAACGGACCGCGCAACACGCCGCGCTATTGTTCGGCCGCGCATTATATCCTTCGCGAGCGATCTAGAACGGGATTTCTCGCGTCGCTCGTCAACGGTACACGCTTCCGTGTCAACAAAATCATAAATAAAGCGTGGTGACCCCGGGCCTCCGCTTTTCCAGCCTCCAGTGTATCTGTTCTCTCGCTCTCTCTCTCTTTCTTTCCCTCTCTCTCTCTCCCTCTCTCTGTATCGATTCGACGTCGAGTTACGAGATGCGCGGTTGACGGACGGGATAAAGCCGGGCGGGAAAAAAAAAAAGAAAAAAAAATGGGGAAAAAATTGGGAAAAGAGGAAGATAGATACATATATTGGATGTATACCAACAGAAAGAAAGAGAGAGAAAGAGTGGGAGGATGATGGAGGAAACAAAGTAACGGTACGTTGACTCTTCGATATTCCATTCGCGTATCGGGCCGATTCACCATTCACGACGATCACGTTCTCCAACGGCAACGAGTAAATAAAACCCGTCTCCGCTATGATTTCCAGTTTAAATTGTCCACCTTCAGCCAGGCCTTTCCCCGGGGGCGATGTTTATCGTCGTTGGAATACCAGCCGGGATAAACGAGCAACCGATAAGACGACCGAAGGATTAGAATGGCTCGATTTCGTCGATCGGAAGATGCAGCGAGACAGCGACTCGACCGGCTGGTGCATAATTGCACCATTAAGGATGCTAAAATTCCTGGTATAGACGACGAAAGATTCTCAAAATAACGACGAATTTGATACAAGACGAAAGTGAAGAACAACGGAGTTACATTCGAGATTCGCTCGGATTCGAAGACGTAAAAAATACATAACGCTCGAATACGCGTGAATAACAAGTGACAGAAAACTATCCTGCCTTGTGAAAATAACAACAGATTCAACTGGAACGGACTTCGGTCGTGCGACCGGAAGAAGGATCCATTCGTCGTCGAGGTTGGCTGAAAAACGACGACTGGCGGGTGGCAGCGGATGCAGCGGGTATATCGATGGCACGGCTTAACCAATCGCGAGCGACGTAACTTCACCGGCGGAAACTTTAACCCGCCGCGACAGACACTTAGTTTGGCTTTAACTGCTAATTGATCAGAAAATCCAATTGGTGATCCTGATACATTATATTCCGCCCTTGTCGCGTAGATCAAAGCACTCGGCCGCGGCTTCCTCCGACTCGAGCTCGAAGTTTCTCTATTAAGCTACCCGTTCTCCGCTTTCAACTTGTTCGACTCTAGGAAATTTGTCCACGTCCACCGCCAGTGGCCACATCGACCGTCCGAAAGCTTCTGCACACGTATCTATGTCGTGCCAGTGCCTTCCCTTCCCTTCCCTTGCCCAACCCTTGCCCAACGTCGCGGCACTGATCCGCGTTCAACCGGCTGTTTCCACGGCGGCGCTGAGTTTCGTCGCCGGCGCTAATTTAATATTCATTAACCACAACGTTGCGTCGTTCAGAAGATCGTGTCACCATAATTGGAACACACGGACTGCGCCGATAATGCGCCTTGCCATAATAAAAACCGCTGCGTCGGGTAAACTGAACGGCCTCGGCCGTTTTCCATTAAATTCAATGACACGGTCCAACGATATTTTCCTTCATATATTTTCCTTCGCTGACTTATCGATCCCTTCCCTTTTTTCAATCCCGAGGTAACCGAATGGCTCGTCACGCGGATCACCGGTCTCTCTTGCATCCTGTAATTTTTTTATTCGTCCACGTGCTTTATGTTTCTCGTGCTTGCGTTCGCGACGAGCAATTCAATAGATTCAACCGAAATTAATTTCACTTTGCAATTGATAACTGGCATATTTGCAGTTGTTCGTTACGAACGAGAAATATGTATTTTTCGTATATACCTTTAACCCTTTCGCTCCGAGCGCTGGATATGTACGGCATCCATATGATGTACAAGTACCATCTCTAGTAAATGATAAATTCTTCGTTATCGGCAGAACATTTTTTTGTTGATTTTATTGATATATTGGATTAATCACATATTAAAACTACTCTTCGTTGTTACGACATCAAAACGATCGTTTACTGTTTCATTCCAAAAAATCTATCGAATCCATTCGACGGTGAAACGATAGTTCATATACGTCTTTTTACAAGGATTAGGAATAGATCGGCTTAATATATTAACTGATTTGCGTTACAGTATTAATTATATTAAACGTTTAATCGTAAAGTCTTGTAAATATGTAAATAAAAATATGTCAACAGTAATTAGTCTAATGTTTTTAGAATAACTAATATAATTTTGTATAAGTCCTTTCATATTAAAAATGTGAGCTATACGTGTTATATTAGAGCAACGATTGTTTTATTAAGCACAGTTGATATTTAAGACTTAGAAAAACGTATATACAAAAACCACGCGCACCGTGCACATTTCTGGCGCGTGCTTCCAGTGACGGTACTTCGGCGGACTGGACTGGACTGCCGAAGTGAAAGAGTTAAAGTAGTTCATAGAGAAAACAGAAGTGAAGAAAGGAAGTGAAGAAAAACGTTCGCGTTGATCGTCCAACAGGAAAAGAGCAGTCTCACTTTTAATTTTGGACACGTCTGGCGCGCAACTGGGGCAATGGTCGTTCAAGTGTATAGAAATTACTTTCATACATCGACTCACATGTTATGGGTCAAAGGATAAATGGTTCTACTCGAAGCGTGACCTTCGTTTATGTTCACACTTTGAACATGTATTTCACACAGACTGTTGTTCGACGATACATCGTGTCAATCGCCTCGTAAAATTCACCGGATCGCGATGCAATCTCAGTCTAATTTTCAAGCAATATTCTTCATTTTCTTTCCACCTGTCTCTCTCTCTCTCTCTCTCTCTCATCGTTGTCAATCTTCGGAAGAATCGAGCAAGTAGCTACCAGACGACAGAGACATCTCTTTACCCAAGTCGATAAAGTCTCATTTCCCTTCTTCGTCGACGACGATCGGTTCGATCTTTCTCTAACAAGAGAGTCATCTTGTAAGACGATTTTTAACCCGATCCGTGGATTACGGAATTAAACCGATAGACTCGTTCACGGGAGCACGGTGGGAGGGAGTAGGCACCGACTCGGAGATTTATTACGATCCCTAACGAAACTATTCACTTGGCGCCGCGCGAACTCCCCCGCCAGACATCGCCAGCAATTACTCATAATTTATATTCCAGCGCGATAACGCACGCGATATTTCCGACCGTGAATCTTTCTTACGTTCCAAGGCGTCGTTCTTCTCGCTGAAAATCGGATAAATCGTTGATAAATTGCCGATGGAGGGGGAAGGGGAATGGGGGGGGGCGAAAACCACGGTCACGCGGCTCGCGTCGCCGCTTATCGATCCGACTAATTACGAGCAATTAATCATTGGCAGGTGCTCATTGATGGTCCGAAACTGCCAGCTTGGTCCACTTGCAACTCCCCTCCCCCTCTTTTTCTCCTATTTTTCTTTCCTCTGTTTTTTTTTTTTTTTCGTCGAAGTGGGAGAGATGCGCGACGGGTACACCGTCATTCCGCTTTGTTGCATTGTCGATCAATTTTTCTACCGATCACCGTTTATTATCGGACATGGATTGTAGCACGATTCGATGGACGATGCTTTTTAATGGCGTTTCAAATTGATTGGAATATGATCCCCAAAACGTTTTTATTATACGCTCTCTCTTTCTCTTCGTACGCAGCGCCGGCTGGATCCAACGATCGCGGGATTTCGGTTTTCGCGCGCCGCGTACCTTGGGATTAAAACCGTTTAAATGGATACGCTCGATGGTATCGTTGCTTTTTTGCAGCTTAAGCGTCGATTATCATTTCCGGAACAAAACGCGTACACGCGTGCGCCGGGATAACAACGCGATCGCAAATGGATATCGCCGAAACGAAGGCTTCCAAGCCTTTTATCACGCGACTCGCCACCTCGGGAAACCAGTTGATCAGATGTTAAGGGCCAGAACTATATAAGGATCGTCGCTTTAAGCGTCTATCGTTTCCAAATACTCGCGTGTACGCGGGGGAACGACGCAATTGGAAATGAACATCGCACGACGAAACGATGGCTGCTGAATTTGCTACACGAGTGAAAGTAGATCGAGTGAAAGTTTTAATCGGTCGAATTTAAATCAACGGCTTTAACAGAAAGAGATGAAAAATTACGACGAAAATCCATCGCTGATCAATTGCTTTTTTTTTTTATCGAAATTGTTTTATCGAATATTGTTTTTTTTTTTTATCGAAACGTTCGAATAATTAACATTAGACAAGAAATGGCAATAGGTGGTTCCTCTATTGGTTCCTCGAAGGTCAACTTCAAGATACAGTTTTAATTTTATCTCAGGACGAAAGATGTCTGGTGAAAAATCGTTTACCTGGGAGGGATTGTAGAGAGCGAGCTGCATCTTGACACTCACTTGTCAGAGATAAGCGTCGAAATTAATCAACTATGATTCTGCGAGAATTGATCAATAACGACCCTTCATTCGCTGTCTTTCAGCGTTTACATCTTTCAGCCCGGACAAGCTAATTATTTTTCCTTCGATCACGCTGGGATCGTTTTGCATTCAATCTCAAACAGTTACATTCAACGCGGGTTGTTGGAAGTTCCTCATCGAGTTATTCGTTTATGCTCATCCTGAAAGTTTAAGTGACTGTTCGCCCTCGTCCGGAGACAACGAGATTACACAGTGAACTTTGCCCACCGAGACTTAAGGTCTCTTCCATAACGTGGAAAAACAGCAACCTTCTCAGAAAGCTTCTCGCAAAACAGCGTGAAAGCGTAAGAAAGAGAAGAATTTTCCTTACTCCGATCAAAACGGTATCGCGGTAACCATGCAAGCCATTCTCGCGAACGTTCCCGCGTTTCTCTTTTTTTTTCTACATAATAAATTTTCCCCTCGCGCGCGATACTTGCAACTGCTAAAGCTCCAGTAATATTTCACCGTGCCCGGAGAATGTCGCAAGCGCAAAGGCTTAGAATAACAGAAATGTCTCCGTATTTCGTTTCATCAACATTAAACGACCGGTCAAACGATCCTCCGGAGGATCCCGGAGGAACCACGTGATCCGTAATCATCTTACAGCGTGTCCCTAACCACAGTTCGTCTAAGCTCGGACGTCTCTCTCTCTCTCTCTCTCTCTCTCTGTCTCTTTTTCTTTCTTTCCTTCGCTCAGCGTGTAACCAGTGTTGTTCTCGTTTCGTCGAATAATGCATCCGGACGCAACAACGCGTTATCCGATTTTGGCAAGGGTCGTGATATTGCCGCTGGCAGCGCGCCACCGTTCTATCAGCGTAATTATTTTTATGTCATACTTCTTCTCTCTGTCTCTCTGTCTCTCTCTCTCTCTCTCTCTTTCCCTCACTTCGGCTTCCTTCGGCTTTCTCGGTTCTACTCACGTCACCGTGTTCTACACACGCCAGCGCACGCATTTCAATATTTCACGTCGACGACCGGCCCATGTTCCTGACCTATCCCATCCCGGGCTGCTGGCTCGACCTTATTCAACTTCCAAGACGATAACCCCCACGGATTCCTCCGGGGAGCCACGGCAACTTTAAACCCCGCCACGGGTCACGTGTTTTCATTCTGTGTCGTCGGAACTTCGCCGTCCGCTCGGACCGTTCTCTCTCTCTCTCTCTCTCTCTCTCTCTCTGTCTCTCTGTCTCTCTGTCTCTCTGTCTCTCTGTCTCTCTGTCTCTCTGTCTCCGTTTCACGGTCTCTCGATAACCCGATTACGTTCGTCAGACCGGTACCGCCGGCCGGCAGCCGGCTGTAAAATTTCATTCGACGATATTTCGACGACGTTTCGTGCTTTCGACGTCACCGGTGACGCGCGGTCAACCGCCTGTGAAATGGCCCAACGCGTGCATCGGTTTTCCCTATAGCACGCGGTGATTTTTTTTTGTTTTTCCTTTTTTTTTTTTTGTTTTTTAGTTTTTTCATGCTGTGCGAACACCAACGAAACGAACGACTACGTTTTCGCAGTATCAGACCGTCGGAATAAACGATCCCGAAACGAAATGATACCATACCGATGAATGGCCGTTATTTATCCACGATGAATAACCATTCCGTCATATACCTGTAGCTCTATAGAAAATCCGCGTCATCGAATACCGATGCGGTCTTCCATCATCCAAGATTCTCTGCATACACACACACACACACACACACACATATCAATCTCTTTACAACTCAATCCTCTCTTATCCTTATCGCTGAATTCATCTTCCTCCCGGTGCGAGTCGCAATTACAACGCTGTTTCTGCAACGTTGCGAAGTAACGTTAACGTTATCGGTCCCGATCCAAAACAACAACGCGTTTTCCGAGGTCGGAGGTTTCAGTACGTTACGTACGTACGTACGTACGTACAGTTTCGTTCTATCAACGCACAAAGGCGCGCTTCCGAGATTCCGATTCCGATTGTCCAATCCGCGAGCACGGTTAGGTTGGATCTGCATAATTACTCGCACTCGGATGGAATTAACCGGTGGCATGCCTTTGCGATACGATCTTCCGCCGTGGCGGATAACACACGCGCGTGTCACAACGATCCCGGGAGATCACCGGGTGATCAGGTAGTGTACGGGAGGCAGATGACAGGGGGACGGGTGGAGATGATCTTGTCGATTGCACAGGTGTGAGTTCTTCGAGGGAGGGGGGTGATGAGAGGCTCTGGACGATCGGGGGACCTCTGGCGCTTATTCTCGCGCTCGCTCGACGAGTTTCCCATCCCGGAAGAGGCCACCGATTCACATTGAATTCGATCAACCTTCGGCTTACCTCTCTCTCTCTCTCTCTCTCTCTCTCCTTCTCTTCCCCGATGCGAGCTCCTCCGCCGTTCATACGACAAATCTTCCTGTCCAATCACGACACGAGCTCCCCTCCCCGATAGCTTTGTCTTGCGGCCACGGACACTGCTCTCTGCCCAATGCATACTGGATTATCGCTGCCTGTGACCGTTGCTTGTATATCGAGCACGCGATTTCCACTCTGATAGGGAAATTTCGATTATTCCGTTACGAGTGCGCCTGATGGTGGGCCGGCTACCGGTCCCCTCCCCGAAACAGATATCGCGACCGCGGCGATATCCGGCGAGACTTTTCTACTACCGGTAACTTCGATATCTGGAACGTTTAGCCGGCGAGCTGATCGCTATTCATCCATCCTCGATATGAGAAATCCTCGATCCGTGTGTATTCGTGTGTTCTGCTGTTCGATCGGATCCAGTGTTACCGACGATCTTGCGACTGTTACCATTTGCCAGATTCTCTGTTCTCCGGATATCTCTCGATAACGTTCGATATTGCGTGTCCAGATCTGTCTAGTAATTCGTATTATTATTATTTATTTATTTATTTATTTCATTTGGCATCAATATTATGTTGGATCGTTAGCAACCACAGTTAAGGAAATACATGCAGAGAGTGTGAAAGAATGACAGAATGACAAATTAATATAATCTAAATCTAAGTTGAAACTGATATCGTTACGATTGACGATACAGCTTTGTATGTTTAAAGAAAAATAAAGAAAATTTCCATAGTATTTGTTTCTCATGAATCATTAGACACGTTTGAGTCTCGTCTGAAAGGACCACGATCAAACCTGATTTAAGCTGCACACTGTTACAATCGTATAATTCAATCAAAATTAAATTTTTAATCGGAAAATTTTTAATCGATCTTCTCCGTTTTGGTTTGACGAGGTGACAGTGCATTTCGACTCGAAATCTAGTTAAAATAACTTCATCTCACCTTTTAAAAAATGGCATTATCAGTCTGGTAACTGACGAGTTAGCTAGGATATTCATTGAAAAATTCGAGAATCCGCAATCCGCAGTCAAATCATTCTCTTTTTCTTCTTTATCGCGGAATAAAATTTTCTTCGACGTCGGAGGACATCTCGTTTCCTGCCCCTCGCGTAATAGAAGTTGTAAATAAGATCGCGGGCCATTCGTGCCAAGGAATAACAAACGTGCTTGGCACGTGCCAAAGGAGGAAGAAATATTCGTGACGTTCAGAGACATTCATCTTCTTAGGAAGTGTTCCCTCGCACAAGCTGCCACGTATATTATATCATAGACAATCATTCACGAAAACGTTCCCTGTCCGACGTCAGTCGTTCACCGCATCTGTTGTCGGATTGCTATAGCCATCGATCATGCATGCGAATCTCCGAATTTCTTTCCTCCTACTTCGATATTCTTCGATATTCGCGTGAGATTCGCGCGAGGTTATCGCCGAGGTGAAACCGCGATAATTAAGCGGTATCCGGCTGAGCCCGGTAAAGAAAGCGCGATTAAAAGTTTTCCCCGCGGGAACGCGGAGGCATTATTAATGCGTTGTTCGCGCTTCAACGCCGTGTACCGACACGAGGCTCGATCTTTAATTAATGCTCGATTAAACAGCCCGTCGATGAAAGAAACTTGGGGCGAATCAACTTCGTTCGTTAACTTTGCTCAACGTCTCGATTAACCGCGTATCTTATAATTCTTTCACTCTGCTCCGCGAGGGGAAAGAATTAGCACACACAGGCTCGCGAAACAGTCGAAACGTTATGCGAATATATTAGGTGTTTTACCAGAGTGCTGAAACTGAGAGTAGGTCGGGTTTACAACTTTACAAGGCGCATTACAACTTCAGGCCATTGCACGATGCTACGTACAAAGCAGTTGTAAAGCGATATAATATTATATAATAATATAAGGATATGAATGCGAAAGAGAAAGAGAAAGAAAAAGAATGGCAACGGAAGTGTATGTCGAGAAAAAAAAGCGTAACAGAGCAAAATAAACAGCGTAGATCCGATCGTTAACTAAAGTGTGGATTTCTGATTTCTGAACAGAGGAAAGTAGAGTACTTTGGAGAAAAGCAAGGTAGACAGTGCGGAATCGCGTAGGAATGAGTAAACAGTGTGTAACAGAACCAATTTAGCTTAGTTTAATTAAGTTTAGCTCCAAGCATATATTAAATTAAATGTATTATATGTATCTTGGTGTTACACTCGGCCTTGATTGTGTAACCTTCAAATCCCACGTATGTGTCTTGTAAAGTAGTTTGAAACTTTATCAACACTGTTATGAGACAATTAATTTATCACGCTGATTAAGTTTAAAAGAAATGAGCAAAGTATTCTACAGTGAATGTATATATAGAATAGTTTGAAACACTTTATCAACACTGTTGCGAGACCCAATCTATCTATCATGTTGGTTAAGTTTGAAAGAAATCTGTGAAATGTTCCACATCTTATACATTTTTTTTCTGATTTATTTCAAATCATTTAGTTCAAATCAGTCGCGTCTCGTCGCAACGTGTAATACCTTTCTGAGTCGGTATAGATACCAGATAGAAATCGAACGAATACCTGAAACGAAAGCAAACTCTCTCTTCCCCAATCTGAACACCGTTGAGTGACGAATTAAATTGCAACGACAAAGCCCTCGATTTACTCGTGGAAACCGATCTGCAAGAACGAGCGTGAGATACGTAAGAAACCGAGACAGAGGGAGAGAGAGAGAGAAGGACTAATCCACACATGCGAAAGTCGTGTGTCGCGTGGGAGGAACAGAGAAACAGACACGTAGAAGAAAGAGCGAAGGTTGGCACGACACAGCGACCGCACGAAAAAGACGAAGAGAGAAAGAACCAGTATCCATTTGTTCGTATTTCTGACGTCCAAGAAACCGTTTCGCTTCGTTTCCAAGAATTATGCAATTGGATCGGTTGGCACAGCCAGGAGCTAAGTAAATTTCGCGCCATTTCCAGGACTCTCGGCCATTTATGCTGGGTAAATTTGCCATTTGTTTCTTTTCCATTCCCGGGGCATCGCGCGAGCACACCGTAATGGAATCCAGCAGGATGGTGGGACACCTATTCTCGCCCCCGGTCGTCGTCTGTCGCGCACACCTTTCTAACTGGCCGGCCCCCGGTCCAGTTACCGGTGGCGGTGGTTATCGACTTGGCGAGGGAAATTCAACTCGTGTAGTCTCGCCGTTCTGAGTTATTAAGAGCCGTTCGTCGCGGCTAATTAATGTTACGCGGCGCTGCCATGCTCCCGGTCCGAAAATCGGGGCGCGGCGAACTGCAATTAAGGCCGGCGGCGGGGATTATTCCGAACGTTTTACCCGGCGGAAGCTGGAGAAACCTTCTGGAAAATATCTCGCGACGGGAACGCGACCGTCGAGAAAATATCGTCGCAAAAAACTTATTTTCCCTTTCTATCTTTCTTTCTTTACCCGTTTCGTCCCGGTTTCGCGTACCAGTCTCTGGCAAGAAATCGCCCCGATTTCCCCCTCCCGGTCAGAAACTTTCTTTCAGAAGATCTCGTACCGTTTCATACCGGTGAATTTCCCTGTTCCCTCGAAGTTTGAGCACGGAGAATACGCTCAGTTGAAACTGAAAGAGTGAGAGAGAGATAGGGGAAGGGGAAGTAATGATGGTTCTTGGCGAGACAACGTCGGCCACGCTCTTCATCAGAATCGTCAATTAGCAGGGACGCAGCGGTTCGATTTACGTCAGCGGTGTTATTGAATTTATGCCCGTCAAAGGTGGATGGAGGAGACTGGAAATGCGCATAGGCGCGTATACAGTATTCGAGCCTGAGCATGCATCGCCGTATGACGGATTGCGCTGTGCCAGGCCCGTCATTGGGCCGGAACGCGATTTTTGACGGCTGTCGCGTCTCGTTTTCGATGACACTGCCTGCCTCCCCCCGGTGAATTCGATGACCATCGTTCTCGCGGCCAGACCAACGATTTCGTTGGTCATCGATCGTTCGATACGACGCGCGTGTATATACGTGTCGCGTTAAAAATCTCAAGTTGATGTTTCACTCTCTTCTTCTTTCTTTTTCTTTTTTTCTTTTTTTATTTCGAAAAACGACACGCAACGAATTTCCATCGCTTTCACCTACACCCTGGTCTGGTCTGTAGTTATCTGTATCGCGGTCGAAACGCGAAGCAAAACAGAGGTAAGCGAGACAGAACAGTAACGAGAGCGCGGCTATTCTTTTTTCACCGGGGCGGAAATAAGGCTGTTCCGTGGAATCGGAAGGTTCGGCCGGACTGGTTGGTAAATTTATCGGTCGCGTTACTCCTGGGTCCATTTCGTAGTTCGCAGAACGGGCGCATGCTACTACTACGGAGGCTGATACTAGTAGCAGCGTTGGTTGGTGTTAGAAGCTTTAGATCTATCGGCCGGTCCACTCTGGGGGATGCTAACCTGTCCAGAGGATGCTCTTCCCTCGTAGCATCGTCTACTACGGTTCCCGGTTACCCGCTCCTCCCATTCCTGTTATCTTCCTTTTTCTTCCACCGCTGTTACGTATCGGATTATATCTCTTCTTCGACGAAGTGCACGTCCGCCGCCGGGCAGATATACAGCCACACGAAGCTCGATCGTACAGATCGTACGGCCGCTGGGAATTCCACCGATCCACCACCGACCCGATCCAAATTAGACTAAATTTTTTAGCCCCTCCGAATGCCTGTTTTCAAGACGGTCTCGGTGTCTTTTTCCACGGCAAACTGCTTTCCACCACCACGTATTTCCCGTTCTGCCGGATGCGACATTTTTCGAAAAATCCTCCCTCAAATACGTCTTGCCGTATATCAAGATTATGATTTCTCTCGCAGCGAGTTCCGAGACACGAGTTTCGAGATACGTCGACCTTCTGCTCGATCGCAGTTTAATCGCCGCCGGGCAATCCCACGACTAAGCCGGATCGAAGCATCGCCGAATTTTACCACCGAGTGTTAGGGCCCCGAGTTTCGCCCCTCGTCGAGCGTCGGGTGATTTTCATCTCAATGGCTTCCGTCGGAGCACCGATAATAACGTTGCAATTATCGACGAAGCCCGGAGAGCTTGTCTTTGAGAAGAGAGGCTATCGCGCGGCCTTTCAGCCCACGGACCCTTTGATCTCTCGATGAAAGAAGGCGCGAGAAAAAGGTTCCGCTCGCGAAATCACTCGATAAAAATATCAATCGCCACCTGTCGCGGCCCGTTACGATACTTCGACCTCCTCTCGATCGCATTGCCCCACTGGGAGAGGCGAGAGAGAACCAGGTGCTCCCTGTATCGCCGCTAACCCACTTCTCCTTGACAAAGAGGAGTGTAATGCAACGATAGAAAGGACGAGGCGCGAGAGTCCCGTCCATTTCCGCAAAACTGACGTTTCTAAAACTTTCTCTCAGAATACAGAGAGAGAGAGAGAGAGAGAGAGAGAAAGAGAGAGCTAGCCATGTATAGAGTCCCGGCTTGGTCTTTTCTCTCTTTTACACCACCGTCTCTGTCTTTCCGGTGCAACGATACCGATTTCTGCGTATTTCTCTATTTACGTTTCGTAAATAACGAAGTACCGATCAATATTCATTCACCCTTTCACCTGCTTTCTCTTCTTTATCTATCAACCCTGTTTCTCGCGCAGTCCTTTCTTTTTCCTTCTTTCTTCGCCTTCTATCCGGACTGATTTCAACCGAAATGATTTCATTCTAAAAATATATATCTCTTTCTGATATATTCTACGAATCATGAGTCACTCGAGATCAACTTTTCGTAAACTGAAAGGTAAGGCTTCTCAACAATAGAAAATAGTCTTGAAATCACTTCAGACCAGTTGTCTTCCAAGGGAGTCGAGCATTTTCGCCACACCCGATTCATTTCCTCGTTTTCTCTCTCTTTCTCGGCAGCCTCTGCTTCCAGTTGAACACGTTCCGTGCGCCAAGTGATTGTACGTATCTTCATTCGAGATCCAAGCGAGAGATGAATCTCGATCTCGGTGCCTTCGCTCCGTTTCAAGTTATTCACCGGCCAGTTTATCTCGCCAGCGAGAACTTATTAATTTGTCACGCCGCGTGCCCCGCGACAACGTCCGAGCTCTCGAGAAGCTACTACACCTTTCTCTGTCGAGCGATTTTAATTCGAGACGAAGGGCATTATGCGCGCGCCTTTGTCGCGGCTCATCGAATATTTTCCATGGCTACGAACAAGCGACGAAAATCATCGGGCGAAGTGCCATTCGCACGAGCTGACTGCATTTATGTTCGTTCCGCGCCGGTTCTTTCTCACCCCCTCTCCCCCCAACGCCGGTGACGTGGAATTCTTATTTCGATAAACCTTTCACTCTCACTCTCTCTCTTTCTCTCACTCCGTCCGTTGCATTTCATTTACTTCTGCTCCGATTTTTCCCCTTCATTCCCCGTGTCGCGTGCCACTGAAAGCTGTCGACGAATGTCGTCTCTGGAGGGTGTTCGATGCTAACGCTCGCGGGAAAGAGCGAATCAGCGAACAAAAAATCGTATTTGCCGGTGACGCGTCGCTGACGCGTTCCTGGAGAACGGCCTCTGTCTCTGTAAAATCGTCGTCGACGAGTCGCATTGTCAGCGAGGATTGAACTCGTTGGATCAGAAACAGTTGGAGCAAAAGGGCGCAAAATAAATAAGGTGTTGAAACTGAGACGAGTTGAGTTCATCGCTGAATTCACGGGAGGTTTGGTGAATTTTTTGGATTTAGGAACATTGCAGAGAATAATCACGAGTTTTATTAGCAATACCTTTTGTCAAGATTTGGAACGTTAAGAAGTAATTAGAATTGATCGTTGGCCTTTCGTTCGTCGGTAGAGGAAGTAAAAGTGTTTCGAAGTGTAGTTCTATTGTTATTATTCGTTTTGACAAGGTTCGTTCGTTCAAACTAAGAAGAAATGGAATTTCTTAGTAATGGAAAATTAATTACTTGTGAAATTTTTCAGGAGGAAAAAGGGAAAACCAAGAAGAGGAATGGAACTCGTCGAACGAAGTTGAGACGTCGAGTTTGCTAAATTCATAGAGTTGGTATATTTAGTTGAAATAATCACGAGCTATTACTTTTGTCAAGGTTTGGACGTTAAGGAGTATTTAGAATTGATCGAAGTGGGGATCTCGTTTTTTTAAGTAACGTGTCATTGGCCTTTATCCGTTAATGAGGAACAAGTGGACTACTGAACCACCGTGTAGTTCTATTGTCATTAACTATTATTTTGACAAGATTCGTTCGTTCAAAGTAATAAGAAATGAAATGCTCGCGAAAGTTATAATTGAAGAAATTTTTCAGGAAGAAAAGTGGAAGAAGAGGAAGAAAAATGAAACTCGTCGGACAAAGCTGTGACGTTGAGTTCGCTGAATTTGCAGAGTTTCGGATAGTTGATGTATTTTGTTTAAACGATTAAAATATTACAAAAGAGAATTATTGAAACCATTGCCAAGGTTTCAGTTAGATTTAGGCTGAAAAATATTAGAAATTTATTTGAACAAAGAAGGAAGAGTGTTGGCCTTCATTCGTTAACGAGGAAAAGGTAAGAGAATTTCGGATTTGAACTACTCACCCATCGTGTGACTCTGTTGTCATCAATTTGATTTATTTCAACAAGACTCGTTCGTTCAAAATAATGAGAAATTCAATACCTGCGAAAAGTCAATTGAGGAAATTTCTCAGTAAAGAAGAAGAGAAATCGTCTCCGTGGAAAGAGTTCTTAATGTCACTTTAATGAAACATCGGAAAGGATATAGTGCCAGTTCAATGTAAATTCCACTACGGGCAATTTTCGATTGTGAAGTCTCCAAACGAGAAAATTTAACGTCGTGCCGGAGAAATGGAATTGATAAATTTCGGCTCGAATTATTACACTCGCGCTCTGCGCGCTTGGGATGTAATTAACGGAAGGTAGTAACGATACTCTACTTTAATTGGATTTCCAAAGTTGCGGGCAGACTCGTCACGTGCTTCGAACACCCTAGGATCTAGTCGTAAACTCAGTCAGTGTTATCATTATGATTATTGCTTCTCTGCCCGGGGAACGAAGCGGAAGTCACGTGTTCGAACGATGCTGTCGCCTCGTAATGACCTTCCACGATGGACGAGCGAGCGAGCGAGCCACGGTGCTTATTCTGCTTAATAATCATCCTTGGCGCCAATGAAAAGAAAAATAGTCGCTTTAAGGGGGCAACCTCCTTTAAAAGAGGGGAACGATGACTTCAATGAAAAATCACATCGCGTACCGCCTCCTTCAGCTACATACTACTGCTTCTTTGACGATCTAGTCTTGTCGACGGATCGAAAAATATGCCAGGGAATTCTTTTTCCATTCGAGTTCCTTCTCCACTTCATTGAATTTAACTGGTAGAGCTACTTGCGATTCAGCGGTAATACTTTTCAAAAGGGAAATTAGACCGAGAGGCATGCGAAGGAATATATTAATGTAACCTGAATTAGCAAAACACCGATTGATGGAACGATCGACGAACGAAGAGCTAATTAACAAAAGATTTCAGAGTGCTTTTCCGTGAGAATGATTTTCTTTCTACTCTTGACATCTGAGTTACGAATGAGAATTGGATGATCGTTCAACTGTGCAAAAAATTTGATCGTCTTCAAAATTGTTCTATCACGTATGAAAAGAAACTCAAGCACCGAGTTGCGAGCAACTGTCAATTTATTACATTAACTAATCCTTGATAAAACCAATAGTAATAACATTCAAAGATACGCAGAAATCGTCGAAATCGCAGTCGCTCTAATTACCAAAGCCAACTCGTTGTCTTCGTCGTTTTCTTTCCTCGGACTAAGTATCCTGCGGTTCCCCCCCCCCTCTCCTTTCCCCCTTTCTTGTTATAATTCTATCCCTTAATCTCCGCGAACATTCCGAGAAGTGAAGTTTGACGGTAATACTTCGTTAGGTAATCTTAAAACTTCCGCGGGTAAAATAGATAGAAAAGTTAACGGCGGGTAGCAAGAAGCATGTTTGCACGATCGAGAACTTATAACAGATTTCACGGATATTCGAGCGACAGAGTTTCCACGGCAAGTTTCTAATCCACGCCTAGCTCGCGGCGGAAGTTCGATGTTTAAAAATTTCATGAGCACGCGTGATAAATGACGAGGGCGCGACAACGCGGGATTGCCGCGACTGTTTTTTTTTTTTCTTTTTTCGTAGAGTCACGATGCAGCAGTGATAACACCGGCTTGTATACCTCTCGAAATGCTAACTAACGCGTTTCCTCGTTGAATTCATTTTCAAGCAATCTCTTTGCCGCGAGGAGACGAGAGGAAGGAAATGACAACAAGAAACCGATCTCGAACAAACCCGATAGAACATTAAAATTGAAAAAGAAGAAAAAAACGAAGATAATTAAAAATTAATTCCCGGTGCAATGAGTTGTGTCAATTAAGCACTGCGATTCAACAAGTATACAATTGATAATAATTGTTCAATTCAATCGAATAAGTGTTCAAAGATAATCGAAAGATTCAACAGATATTCGATCCAATGAATAGAATGCTACGTCCGATTGATGAGAATTTAATATTAAAACGAAAGTTCAACGTTCTTTGTCCAATATTTTGATCAATGTATATGATCTGACAGGTCGTCCTATCGAAGAACGAAATCTTCCTAGTCTTTTCACATTTCCACATTTCTCGATAAGAATGATTCTTCACTTTAGCAGGTTGTATCTTCTTCAAAGAAAATCACATCTATCGAGTGTATTTCGTTAAATCAAAATGGGCACAGAGCGGCACAGACGCTCTTGATGATTTTAAATAAAAAAAAGAAAACAGTCATGGGGACTGTCGAAGTGAAAACTTAAAACTATGAAATAACAGTGGTTTTTTTGAATTTTCAAATTAATTGTAGTGTAGTTAATCAAAAATTAAAATTTCATAATTTGTAAATTAAAATTATTAACATTGGTCTGGTTTTCACATCTATCGACACTCCGAGCAACAATTATATACATTATTATATGGTTTATTTATTAGTCAAAACATATGATGGTCTGCGCAAGCCCAGTACAAAATATAAATACAACTTAATTGAAATAATAATTAATATACACTTGTATTATTTATACATAGTATTTGTATTTACATAAATTTCAATGAACTTAATTTTGAACATTATTTTCATTGTTTGCATCATTATCATCATTAATTTCAACAATACTCATTATTCATTATATTCTAAAAAGGATACAATAGGCTTATGGTAACTGAAGTAAGAAACAAAAATGTTTGATTGGAATTCATGTAAATATCGTGCAAAAACCACATCGATCGTCGTTTTATATTTTGTAGTACTGAGTTTTCGATCATTGGACATAGTCAAATCTAATGCTTCATTCAAAAATTCAATTAATGGTAGATATATATACTTTCACTGCTGGTCAACCCATAAGATTTTCCCCTAACAAAAATCGCTCAACGCGCCTAAAGAAGTTTTCACTTCAAAAAAAAAAAAAAAAAAAAAAAAGAACAGGTATAGGTATCTTCTTATCAGCTACGACTGCCGAACGTTTGAAAACGATATTTGATTTGAACGAGGTCTGGATGCATGTTTCTTTCAACGCTTGCACGCATTAAAAGCGTCGATATTTGGAAGGAGAACGCGCGAATTACCGCAATAAACTGCCACAATATCCAGGCCACGAGAGAAGCGTTCGATCAAGCCGCAAAACCGGCTGAGGATAGCTGCGCCATAGCGCTGGGTAAAATAGCGAGGCGCTCGGGAGGCGCCGATTAGCGTCAGCGGCGTCTGATTGCGTTCTGGCGTGCCTCCGATATTTAAGCTCGCCGTGTGAAAGTTCAACGGGGGGCCGTGAACACGTCGCGTCCGTTTTATTCCGCGCGGCGATCGCTGGTCGCTGACGAAGACAGAGGAGGAAACGGCTGAAAGTATCGCAAGTAACGGAGTATACGGGGCCTGGGCCGATGGCTTTGACCTGGAAATTAAACGAGCCGATATTGGTGTTTCGGTGTTTTCCAGCAGGAGACGTGTCCCGCAGGAAGGACACGCTCCCGCAGCTGGCGAAAACGAGAGTTCGGACAGTGGCGAACGGCCGATCGGAAATGAGGTTCGTTCGTTCGTGTCGTCGACAGAGATGGCCCAAATTGATAAACAGTCTTCATTGAGATTATATACAGAGCGTCGTGATTTCGTCTAATTTCCTCGTATCGATCTTGTCTTGGTCATTCTTGATTAATTCGTGGTACTATTTCTTTTTCTCTCGATCTTTTTCTTTCACTTACGGGGGAAAAAAAAATCACAGACGAAATTGGAACGGAATGGAGCGGAACGCTGTGCATATTGAAAGATGCAATCGGCAGGAGTTCATTTAACCGAGCACTATTATGTTTCGCAGAAATGAATCGACCTTCCTTGTAACAATGGAATAACGTAGTTTTTACTGGGAACAGCTTTTAGAAGCTCCGTTTAATCCTGACAATGCATCATTCGTGCAAATACAAACGGAACACCGTGGAATTGCGAATTTATCCGGCACGAAATCGCGGAAGAATAATTTTAGAAGGTCCGTCCCGGCCTTCTGTATCTTTCTATGCATCTGGTAAATGCTATGGCAAATGAAATATCGCTCAAACATCGTAATTGCTTATCCGAAATATTATCTTCCGAAATACGATCGTACTTTGTACCTTAGTAAGCATTACATTGCTCCCTGGTGCTCAGAAACGTATCGCCGAACGGCGACACAATACATTCGAAGATTAAATCGTCGTGCGCGAAAGATCGGCGAAAGGCAGGCGATCTCGTGTCGGGAATAAAATAAAATCGTATGCATCGGGAATACGTTGATAAATACAATTTCATAGAGAGATACCCGGTCGTACATATTCGGATATTCGTATATTCACCTGAAGAATGGGCCAACAAATTTCGTAGGCAACATCTCGAATGCAACGATGTACACGTACACGCACGTGCACCGTTGTCGAATGTAGATGCTCTGTTTACGAGTACCTCGCGAACGGAGCGGGATTCGATCGGCAACCGGTCGGAAATTATAAATCGAGCAATACCGTCGAATCCCGGGTTCGAAAGCCGGGTTTGAACGCCCGAGTCTCGGGTTGTCGGGTCGCTCGTCCCGAATGGAAGCGCCAAGGCGGACCTGGCTGATGTAAAGAGAGCAACGCCGTTGAATCCGATAGAATAGAACGCTCCGAGACTAATCAAATCGCTGGTAGAAGCCAGCCATCCGCATATTGGCGCTAACCTTATACATCGGACTTATCCGCCAGTTGTATAGCACGATATCTCCCGCGCACGGTGTCCAGGACAAAAACTCCCCTGTCCTCCACTTTCAGCTATAAATTCGATCGGCGGAGCTCGTTGCTTTTTTACACCGTGCTCACCGATCGTTTCTTTCCTCTTCCGTCCTTTTCTCTTCTTTCCCCTTTGTTTTTTCTTTTTTTTTTTTCTTTTAATCCTCCGCCAGTTTCTCGTGAATGATTTTCCTCGTTCCTCTTTGGACCTAGTTCCCTCCCTCTCCCCCTCCGGCTCGTCGATAGATTTAAATTCTCGTTTACAGCGGGAAGCTTGGCAAGAGTGAGCCCCAAGCCCGTCTTTCGATTTCCCTTCTCTTTCCCTCCCCCTTCGCCACCACTGCGATCTCGTTCGCGGCGCGTTCGACCGGTTAATCCGATTAATGTTCTTTAAAGCGTGCACGATGAAATTGGCCGGAAACATTGGGAGGAACGATGCACGACCGGCGCTGAATCACACTACTCACCCGGCGAGTTTCCATCGCGCTGTCACTCCTCGCGTTTCGCTGACTGATTAACGCATCGCGATAACCGCCGGCCACCCGCCGGGCGCGCCCTTATCTCCAGCCCCTAATGGTAAATACGTTCGTCCATCGCGCGCGTGCCAAGAAACCGCTTTTTAGTTTCGACGATGCTATCGGCGTCGACACTGTTTCCCTGCACCCCCTCCCCCCCACTCCGTCGCTTTGCATAGCGCCGTGTAAAAACGAATTTCCATCCGTTCGTGTTTCTTTTTTTTTTCCTTCGCGCCGGCATGGAAATGGTAAGTACTGTTCTGTTAAAAATTCATAGAGTCTGGTAATTCGTAGAGTGTGGCAATTAACCCATTTAACGATAGATTCTACACGATCATCTACACGACGAAGTTTACACGATCGATCATAGACACAGTTAACGAATCATTTGCAACGTTCATTATTGAAATACTTTAAATGAGCATGCACAGAGAATATGTAAACGTCCAAGTGTAATATTTTCCATGATAACCGGAAAAACAATTTTCCACTCGGACGTCTGTTCTTTTAATCCGCTGTTTACCAAAATTTGCGTAAATATCCTCAGTTTAATTATGTGTAAACACGTGTTTTTAATATTACATAAATAGAAGATTATACCGCGTTTGTTGACATCGAGTAAACGTCCATCACACTGCCCGGTTAAACAACAGTGTGAAAAGAATTCACTTTTTCTTTTCAACGTCGAAGAAACGTAAACTGGCCATTTGAAAATCATCGAAAAAAGAAGAAAAAGAAAAAAAAGAAGAAAAAACACTGAGCAATTAAGGCGTAGACTGATTTATGGCTCTCGACGATTTCACGAATTCGCGCGAATCACTCGCATCCGGCGAACTCTCAGTTTTTTTTCTGGCGAGTAAGTAACTACTCGGCGTAACAGTAACGGCGGGTTGAAATTTTCACGATAATGTCTCCACGCTTTCTGGCGAAATATTGGGCTTCGTTTCACCAGAGAGGCAGGCCGACGTTGCTCGTGCAACTCGTACGTGCCAGCCGGCAACGATATCGAGCAACGTGTCGCGAGCGTTACGCCGGCAGTTGTTGAGGCAACTCGCCGCAAAATTTCCCTTAAACGCACTTAACAATACACCTCGTTACAGACGACGATGATACATAAATGAGCGTAGACTCGCTGCTCGCGTTGCTTATCGTGATTCGCGCAGCCAGCGTCGCACCTTTTTCGTCTTAACTGCGGTACACATCGTTTTTTCCTCGAGCGCTTCTAGAGACCTCTCCGTATCTAAACTGGTTACAAACTGTCGCGAAGTAACATTACGGTTATTTACAGGCAACACCGGAACCTCCCGTTCGGCTGTTGCATCCGCCTGTTATGACTTTTGTCGCCGCTATGTGTAACCAGCCCCTTTCCCCAAACCCTTTTTATTCCCGGCCTACGTATGCGCGCGTATTGTTTTTTCGACCCGAAAAAAAACCGTGATTTACTACGACGCTGGGAGATCATCGGTGTTTCACTGGCTTATTGTTAGTGAGCGTTCGAACAAGAATAGAGGAGATTGTCGCAAAACTAGAGTAAACCGGAATATCGTGTTCCGTCTGACATCAGTTCGAGATTTTTTTTTGTTCAAAAATTGTTTTCGGAATTTGAGAGAGTTTGAGAGAGTTTAACACAGTTTAATTTTTCTATATAGATTTCCATCTTCTGTATGCTATAAATTTAAGGAATCTTCCGACGGTGGGAAAATAGGTTAGCGGTTGAAGTTGGAGTACGCGCGTAAATTTATGGACCATTTTTGTACTTGTTACTCCCTTGCGATGGAAATTGGTTCCCGATCTTCGAATAAGAAACGAGCGAGAGATTTCTCGATCTACTTTCACCATCGTGCACGAATTCGCCTGAAGACTCTGATAACACGTTACGCGGTACATTTGCTTTACCTTTCTACGTTTCTTTCTCTTTAATTCAGCTGATAATCGACGATAAAACAATACTGATATTTGCTCGTCAAACTCGAACTCTGAAACGAAATTTCGTAAATTACGCGAACGTAACATATCGAAGTGTGTGCATCATTGATATCGAATCCCCGATATACTACTAAAGAGTTCTTGTAGCGATCAAGATGGCGATGATCGAAGGCACGTGTGGTCGCGCGACGCGAGTTTTATCGATCGTCGCGGATCGTCTGCGAGAATCGTTAACGTTCTCGGCGAAAAGTGTGCTTAATTGTGGCCTCCTCGGTACGTCGTACTCGTCGTACTCGGATAGACCGTAATTAATTTGCGGTTACAACGCGTGCACACGTGTCCCCGCGACCGATGACCAATAACGGTAATTATACTAATTAAGTTCGTGCCTAAGCGCGGTATGCTTCGCGTCTGCCGGCCACTGGCGACACTAAATCCATCTACAGGTATTAATACGATGGAGGTATTCGTTGCTGTCGAGGCCTGCCAGCCTGGAGTGATTAAAGATCGCTTTGTTCGACGTCGAAGCTGTTACACGTGGCACGCATATTCCTATTCGGGGCGCAGAGAAATGTGTAATATTTCGGTCACTCTGTTTCGGTCATTAACCCATGACCGAACAACGATCCAGCCCCGTATGAACCGTTGTTTCTCCATACGCTGTCGATCTTTGTCCATCGTACGACATCGTTCAGTTTCTTCGATCTCGTTTCTAAAATTTCTTGCTGCCTTTATCTCCATCTGTTCCTCTTCCACGCGCGTTGTTTTCGCATTGTTTCGAACAACGATCGGATTGTATCGTCGCGCAAAATGGAATTATCAACGTGAATGAAAACATTTCGCTATTTATATCCATGAATGTTACATGCAACTTTCATTCAGCTTCCATTCTAGTCGCCGTTTTCATATCAAATTATCAATTTACCGCGACCAATGAACATCGACAAGTTATTAATTCAATACGAAGCCAAGGCATCTTTTGTCACGAGTCCGATGCGATCGCTTTTTATGAATGCTTTTAACCACGACGTGTCACGTGTCGATGAGAAATTAGCATTAACGCCAAAGCACGCGTAATCCGAATAAATTATCACGGTGCAAAAGTGTGAATCTCTCGCCTAAGAGAACAACGAGACCAGCTGTCCGTCTTTGACGGGTTAATCTACTTTGTATCAGAAGTCGGTCGGTAACACTTCGTCCGAGGCATCTCGATGGCCAGGCCGTTTCTCTCCCCTCGTGTCTAAAGTCCGAATTATGGTCGGAATGCCGAGAGCAGGTTGTCGAGGAATACCTCGACCAGATGCCGGTTAATTAAGTACGATTGCACAAATTAGTATTAAGTAGCAAACGCGTGCCGTTACTAGATCATGTTTATTGCACTTAAATGGCAAGACCGAGACGACGATGCGGTCGTAATTTATACCGGACGTACAATATGCTCCGCGTGTGAGATTTTCCCACACGAGGTGAACCGATCTGTGAAATCTTTTTGTATGTGTCTAACGAACGTACAAAAAAATCCCTCCAATTCCGATCGAGTCTCGTTTTTGCGAATTATTAACACGTCCTCGGGCAACACGAACCCAGCAACGCCGTTAGATCACTTTCACAACGGAAGATGTGTACGGATCTGTTAGGGGCTTAATTTAAAGGGCTTCGAACGGTGTTTCGTCGGTTCATGGAATTCGCGGGAACACGAACGAGACAACAGCTAGCGAAAATACGGCGAGAACTGTTTAATTTGGGAAACGTTGCAACGTCAACGCAACTTTTCATTTGCAATCCCATTCAATTTCAATTGTCAAATGTTTCTTTCACATCTTGCTACCTGTTCTTTACCTGGGCTCTGTTTAATTTTAAGAAATTTAAAAAAACTGTAGTGCCGTAAATTTGTGACTTTTGTAAAATGGTGCTGAAGATTATCATTAAATGTTTGAATTTATTAATGTAGCGATACTAATGTTATTAATGTATATTATTAATTAATGTACGTCATTATTATTAATGTATAATTAACTGTACGAATTCTTGTATCTGACTGCGATGAGTATCTTCCAATTCTTGCACGCATTTTCCAATTGCAATCAATAATCATAATCTTCGCGTTAACAATTATTTCACTTGGCCAAAAAGTAATTGCGTCTTTTTCTAATGGACACGTACGTATACTATAAAATGTGACTAACTTCATTTTAAACTAATAAAATTCATTGTGTAATAACTGATTGTTAAAAGAATATGAACGCTCCCGTTGATGATTGTTTGGCGTCGATTTTAAAATGGAAAATCAAAAAGGAACATTTTCGTCATACTTTGCTGTACTATCTTCGAAAAGGAAAAAAAAAAACGCTATGCGAGCTCGTAAAAAATTATCTAATAAGTATGTAAAGACACCTTCTATCAAATCGTTCTTGAAACTGGTTTCTGTCGAATAAGATTAGAATTTTTCTGAAGTCGCCTGGTAAAAAAAAAGATAATCGAACAAAAATTTCATTGTTCAATGAAATTTTTGTTTCTCGTGAAAAATTCCGCCTTCACTTGCACACACACACACACACACACACACACACACACACACACACAAAACGCAATTGCTTTTTGTGCCAATCTAATATACGAGTAACCACCAACCTGAACATTTTCCAGTTTCACCAATGCAATCGATAACGGTATCTCTTTTATAACACAATTTCTATAATGCATCCGTATCCGCCGTAATCAACCGACGAAGTCCATTTGCGAGACGTTATCTAATCGGCAAGTGTGTCAGTAGAGATTGAGTCGCATTCCTTTGCCGCTAGCCTGTGTATAACATAACGAACCCACTCCATCCATCCATTCACCGCAAACCAAGAGGATAGTTTCGACTGTATCCAGTAAACGTAGCTGGTCGCTGGCTGTTAAGCGAATTCCAGGCTGTCTTCGGATCGCTACTCCGGCACAGACCGATCGGGTCTGAACGGGTCTGAACGGGTCTTACGCGCCAACCCGGTTGCTAAACAACAACCGATGTAATTTCACTCCGAGTCGGAACGGTTGCAGCGGGTGCTCGTTCGATTCTCGCGTTTACACTTGGACGGGTTTGTTCGCCGGGGCGGTGGCGAAACGAAACTCTTCGGTTGTCGGATCACGTCGTCGGCACAACGACGATCGAGCACCATTGTTTTCCGATTTAGCTCCAGATAGCTTCACGACCGGTTAATACCGCGTTCACTCAACGATTGTTCAAAATTTACGATATCTGTTGAGCCGACAGCGACCCGACCCGTTTACATCCGCGCGCGGTGATCCACGCGGGTGTTTCATCCATTTCGGACAGCTCGTCGTCAGATCCCGTCGACTTTGTTGTCGACGAGTTTTACTCGAGAGATACATGTCGCGCGACTCTCTCTCTTTCTCTCTCTCTCTCTCTCTTCGTTGACGCTCGAGGAGAGAAAGAAACTCGATCGATGATTTAATCCCTTAAAGTCCACTCGGATTTCTGACTGAAATTTTTACGCGTGATAGAAATATCGAATCTCTCTCTCTCTCTCTCTTTCTCTTTCTTTCGCTAAAAGTAACACGCCCCGTTTCATGAAGATTTTACACGGATGGATGATGAAACGAAATGGTTTCAGGTAAAGTTCAGCGAGCCCTTTAAAGGCTTAATGCCATTGCTACCGGCCAATAACGACGTGAACTTCAATTGCAGAGAAATCCGAACGAACGATCGAACAATCAAATTCCCCTAAAGACATTACCGTTATAATACCAAAATCAGAGAGGTCTCATCATTCTGGCAGATTTAACACCCTCCCACCCCTCTTCCCCGAAGGCTGTTAAAACAGAACCTTTCCCCAATCCAGCTCGGTGGAAAAACAAGCGATTCCACCGAAAATCGAACGTCGTTAAAACCTCCCCCGTCGTAATTCCCACGTTCCAATCGGGGACGTGTCGTGAATCGGTCGTACGGACGAAAACCGACGAATTATCGCGGCAATTATTAAAACAGAAAGAATAGAGAAAAGAAACAGTGAAACGTGTGGGAAATCCCGCCGGGGATCGGAGCGTCGAATCGGAGGAAAAATTGATATCGACCGACGATGTGGGTATTAGACCGGATATAAAAAAAAAGAAACGCGACTCGGATAATTGATTCGCGGTGCAGGCGGCCAGTGGTCCGCGTCAAGTGGCCCGGATTCCTTTCCAAGCGATTTCAAGCAGTGGTTTCAATCTAGCCGCGGATATTTCTGTTCGCGAAAATTTGCGAAAATTAAATGTCGGACGCGTTGGCGTTTCGCGTCGGAACGGAGGAGGACACCTTCGAGCTCGAAAAGGGGGACGCGCGCGTTCGCCGCAGCTTAAAATCGAAACGTGCTGACTGCACGCTACGTGTTTCCAGACGACATCCTGGCTGACCGTTCAATTACACCGCGCCAGCACGTGACTAACACTCTAATTATGTATTTAGTCTTAATTAGACGGGGGCTAAAGAGGAAGAAGGGGCAGAGAGGGGAGGGGCTGGCTCGGTGCAAAACTTGCGAGTTTCTGCATCGCGCGTATCGTCGCGTTCCTCTCTCTCTCTCTCTCTCTCTCTTTCCGTCTCCGTCACGCGAACTGTCGCGTTCCTCGTCCGAAAATTTCGTTCTGCGACGGACAAACTCCCCGTCGCTACAAAAATCCCGCCACGGATTAAAATGTCACGATAATCCGGGTGGTAACTTCAACGCGCCCGAGGATTTTCGCTGCGAAAATTTCCCCCCGGTGATTCCCCCAAACACGGCGAGACTCCTCCTCGGAATTTTTGCTTACAACCAGCTTTTGCTTTCGCTGATTTTTATTAGAATACTACTCGTTCGAGGGGATCGATTCTCGCACGTGCGTACGTGGCACGTCACTCGAAGTCCGCACTGTTCCCGAGGATTGACGTGGAATGAGACGATTCCGAGATCGAAGCGGGAACCGTGCAGCGGTTCGGAGGTGTTGCGGCTCCCGGTGACACGCTCCGTCGCAGATGTCTTGCACGTGCGAAGGTGGTTACACGCCAAGATCAGCACACGAATCCTCGGAATCACGTCGTGGATCAGACAGCGCATTGTACGCCATTACGTCCTATCTCCGTCAATATCTTATAATAAAAACGATGTGGTATGAACTACGCTATGATTAACCATTGGCAGCAGGTTTTGAAATACCAAATATTTTGTGTATCGACGCATGGTATATATGTGAGAAAAAATTGAACCGATATAAAGCTTGTTAAATATTTAAGTTATTCATGATTAAGGAAAACTGAATAAGTCTGAATACGACGATGACAAAGAAATGGTAAATTCCTCTGTATACCTGCTTGCTATCACGAATTGGGAGAAAATATTACACTCAAAACCTCTGTATTCGTACGCACTTCACACACTCGCTCACACACTCACACACACACAGTAATACACTCGTTTTTTACGTTTTAACTAAAACTACCGAAATTAAAGGATAAAATTTCCATCAGAAACATTGATGTCGATGAAATGGGGAAACTTAATAATACAATGGAGTATACAAGCTTTCATTTGTGTATTTTACGAAAACTTATTGAAATCTTCGAAAATACGCTGTTTTACGTCCATAAGATATCTGGCGAAAATTATAAATTGATCATTTTCATCACTTTGGTAGTTCTAGTGTTAAGATTAGGTCACACAGGGAGAAATTCCTCACATTATGACCCCTTATGGTAAGATAGGTATACGTAAAATGCTGGCACATTTAGTGTTAAAAGACGAGAAACTTAGATAAATAGCTTTCGAATCTAGCTCGAAATAATCGACACCGCTAGGTTGAAAGAACGCTCTTTTTGGAAAAGGTTTTCGCCTAGCAAGAAAACTGCCAATACAACCACGAAATTTACACTAGAACGTTTAAATCGTATAGTACTTTGAATGATCGTTATCGAACATTTCTAACGTCGTCCGATAACTCGAATCGAACGTATGTTCGTTTATCTCGTTATCAGCCGTATCCTTCATTCGCGAAATTACGCGACAAGGAACGCAAGGGGCGTTTACACGGTGCGTAACTCGCGTGTCGCTGCACGGTGGATTCTCAGCCGTGGATTAATGGACCCGCATCGAAATGCCAGGCGCTAAGGATGACGAGTCACGTGATGCGGAACGCAGCGCGCGATCGATCGATATCAATTAACCCGCTTCGGGTGTCAAGAGCGGAATCTACGCGCGAGCTGTTCGACGCACTCCGAGCAGTCAAATGGCTACCGTATTCGCTGGCCCTGCGAATCAACCATTCAGCGATATTTACACGCTGCAGCGAAGAGCAGTGCTATGCACCGAGAGAGAGAAGGTTTCACTTCGATCTCGCGGAAAAAATTTCGAAAACAAATAAGCTCGATCGGCGAGAGTTACCACCAGAGTGATGAATCCGAAGAAGAGGAAAATCCGAGAACAGAAAGTCTTGAAAGAAAGTTTCTTACGTTACGCGAGGAAATCGAGCGGTGTTTACGAGCTCGCGTCGGCCCGCGATATACACGTCGTTCGAGCGTTAAGCGAACCCGAGAGCCCGAGTGCTTAATTTTCTTGAAAACTTCCGGTCGCATATTTCGCTGCTCCGTGGCGGCGAACTTACGCAATTAGATGTTCAAGCTTGAAACTTCGCTAACTTTTCAACCGGAAGAGAGCCTGTAGAGGGCCTACGCGTTCAACGTCCCCTTGATGATGTAAGCCGCGATTTCGATCTTGAAATGATGAAACGATGAGGCGCGTTTCGCGTTTCCTCTGAGCGTGGCCTGTTCTTGTATGAGCTTCGAGAGAAAAGATTGCGCACGGGCACGTATGACTACGATAAGCTCGGGTGGGCCGGGGGGAAGGAAGAAAGGGACAAAGTTTCTAGAAACTCAGAAAGGGTGGATGAAAGTTGAGAAATTTGCTTTCTCCTCGTTTCAGTTAATTTCTGGCTCAGGGTAAAGAGATCCACTTTTTTTCACTTATCCGGGGTGAAAAAAAAAAGAACGGTTCCTGTGAAACGGTTCCGTCGACGCCACGAAGAGAATGGCTTTTCGTTGGAGCGAACGCCCTCGGTCGAACGATTTCTGTCGATTCGACGAAACTCCCCCCCCCCCCTCTCCCCGGGATGCTTTTTCACGAAAATTCCGTTTTCTTCCCGAGTCGGTACGCTCGTCAGGAGACAAGCGCGCGGCTCGCGACTCTGATATATTGGCCCGATAGCGCGAGAGACATTAAACCCATTAAACGTAGCGTAACCTCGAGAATTGCCAAAGTTACAGATAGCTTTTTAACGATCGCTTTCTCGCCTGCGCTTTCGTTTCGCTCGTTCGTTCTCGCCTGCCCTTAACGTAGGTAACGCAAATTTCGGCGGGCTGAATACATACGGAGCAACAACAACAACGGATCAGTCAAAGCGACAGGTCTGGGAACCGATAAAGTAGCTGCAAACACAGGCAATTATAACCGAATCCTTTGGAGACCCGATGATGGTGGCAGCTGTGATTTATTAGAGGCTGGCCAGTGGCTTTGCCATCTCATCTCGATCGCGGTAACAGCCGGCCAACTCACGTCAATATTAATACGCTACCACTGGCAGCGACAACGATCGAACTTGCGTTTCGTTTCATTGGCGTCCGGCGGCCGACGCATTGGCTGACGCGGTTCCGGTTACACGCCGTTGTTCGCGACACACTCGCGAAAGCAAGATGGGCCAAATATTTGGACGTCCGCCGTGTCGCGGCGATTTAACAATCGCCGGTGCAACGTCCGAGCTTCACACAGCGATTGCTTTTCAAACGGTTCTAGCTAGCCGCTCGCATCGGCCAACAAGCGTCGCCGAGCATGGAAATATTGTAACTCCAGCCGCGCGTTTTTTATTTTTCGCGAATATTATCGCTGTATAGGCCATCGAGTATTTGCGTTTTCCTCTCTTTCTTCTTTTTTTTCGTTTTTATTTTTTTTTTTGTTTTTTGGTCCGCCAAGCAAGAACCGTGACCGCACGCTCCGTATGTACGTATGCATGTATGTGTGTACGCCGGTGCGCGCGCACGTGTCGCTCTTTATCGAAGTAAATCCGTGGAAACGATCGCATCCGGTCCAACAATGCGAGCAATTGTCTGAGAAATAAAAGTCGCGTTTATCCAAAAAAAATCGCAGCTCGAGAAATTAACCGATGCATCAAAGAAAACAATTTCACGAACCTCTTGTTACCGCGACTCTGTCCAACTCTGTTTTGCAATAGTTTTGTAAAAAAAAAAGGAAAGGGAAAAAAGACCGCGGCACAATTATATTCGATCGAACAACGGCGAAACGTTAGACGAAGCGGAACAGAAGCTTTGTTACACGTATGAACTTTAAACTTGTTTTGTGTCCGGACGGGTTCTCTTCGACGAACTTGCTGATAGTATCTCGCAAGTTCGAGTCTCTCACACGTTTCACGTTTCTATTAGATCGTAACGTGCGACGTGATTGTATCAAAAAGTTGTTGTCAGATTGCCAGTAATGCAGTTTTGCACATTAAGTGAATCTAATTCTAGTTAATATATCGTTTTTTTAATAAAAGAAAACATGTTCGATGCTTGTGAGAAATTCATTCTATTCGATTGGCCATCAAACATTTTCTTTGCAACGACGCGTGAAATTTTGTTTCTTTTTCGAGTTTAAACTTCGCCATTTCGTGCAAATAATATTAATACAGTTGCATAAAAAGAGCACTGCTAACGAAGCTACTATTCACGATGTTCCCGAAATTTTGTTCCAGCGGTAATGTTTGAAACGAAAAGAATTTTCTACTCGAAATAGAAATTCACGTTTCCCGAAAAGTGAACACGGTTCTGTCCAAAACTGACTGGTTCTTTCAAACTTGCGGACGATACACACATGCGTAATATATGAATCATAATATAATCCTTTAATCATCTATTTCATAGTTGTCCAATATTTTAGATCTTCTGGACCTCATTGGCCAATGTTTTTTTATCATTTCAACGTAACCTATATAACCTACATTATTATTATTATTATATTAAAACAATTTTTATAGTGAAACGATACATTGATTAGAAAAGTGCACTTGTATTAATTAAAAAAATATGAAAATTTTAATAAGAACACCGAGTTTGTTTTCTTTAAATACCAGTCAATCAGTATTTGACTTGATACACAGATAGTGGCAATACGAAGAATATTTTCAAGATGCTCGTCTGAAGTTTTTGTTTCTATTTTATTTTTTCCTTCGTATGGGAAAAAGAATCTGTTCGCAAATGTAAGTAAATCGGCAAAAGAGACGTCGTGAACATTCGTGGTTAGAATTATTCAAGTAATAAGATTCTTATTCAATTACTCCAACTTCATCGAGAGAGTTTAAACGAATTCAGATGTGCTGAGTCGGCTGTTCGTCGACTAAATTTCGGTTGAAAGGACACCTTCCGGTCTGTTTCGATAAGCTGTTTCGAAAATAGAGGGATTAGTGGCAATTAACTGCTGATTTTAAAACAGGCATGCCTGAACGACGGCTTGAGCGGCGAAGTCAAGTTCCTTTCGAGAGGATGGTAACACAATTTCAGGCAGGGTCGAGTCAATACATCCTCGCCTTATTAAGTTAAGACTGAGAGCTGGCGGAAGCTTCAGCAGCTTCAGCTCGGCTATAAGGGCGCGCGTCGAAAGCATCCCCAACGCCAGAAATTCCGGTTTCGTGGCTGCTATTCGAGGAATTTGCCGTTTCGTGTCCCGTTCAACGAGCGTCGGTCCCACGATATTCCGTAGCGACACCGACGTTCGTTCGGCTCCGATATTCGCCTCTAAAATCGTAGAGCTCGACGCGTTCTATCGATCGTGCCAGATAACGATTTCCCGCCGTATCGATGGATTTCCAATGAGTTGCTCTCTTCCACTTGTTTTCACTTTCGTGACACCCGCGTCGCGCGCGTTCGTTCAAATCCAGCTTCGAGAATCGAATCGAATCGAATCGAATCGAATCGAATCGAGTCGAATCGAGTCGAGTCGAGTCGTATCGTATCGTATCCAGGTCGACGGTGGAAGGAAAACGAGCGTTATACCTACCCCCGCCAGTCGGGGACGTTAAAGCGAACTTTCATGAGCCGGGAAGAAAGTCCGCACAGGCTGACGCGCAGCCAGGAAGAAAATCGTATAAAACATATCTAACGACCGATCCATTGATTTTCAATTTTCGTAACGGCGCGCGGGAAAGGAGCGGAGAGCCAGGCTCGGTGAATTAGCCTGCTCGCGCCGATCCGAGGCGAGGCGAGGCGAGGAGAGGCGAGCTGAACCGCGCCGCGCCGTTGTCTCGACAGAGATTCAGCTTGGAAAACTTTTCACGAGTACTGCCGCGTCGTTATCGTTCCACCGTCTCGTGAAAAATATCTTCTCTCCCGCGACACACGATCGCGCACTGCACCTTCGCGGCATACACTTCCCTACTCAGTGGAAGAACTGCGATTCATCCTGCTGTTTACCGTCTCGCAAGAAGTGTACCCATGAACCGTAACGAGAATAATATCAGGCTGTCTGAAGTTGGTTTTCGGGTTATTAGGTGACGTACCGTGTCTCTTATTTTCAAGTTTACGGGTTTGCCTTTGTTGATCAAGCACCCCCGTCAGCATTTCATTAGAAACTTTGGCGCTCCCCCCCCTCTTCGTCTAACGCCGCGACACGTAAAGTTCGTATCTGCATACATCTGCGTTTCGCTTATTTACCTGAGCCAACCTGCCCCGGTATTTCTGCGCGGTAACGAAGGGCGACATTGTGCGCTAATATCGTCGTGAGAGACGACGAAAAATCCCTCTCCCGCGGACAAAGGTTGAGCACGCGACACGAACGGTTCTTGCGTTCGTTACACGCAAATCGGTGATATAACTGTATTTCACCGGCGTGGAATTTATTTGGATACCCGCGCGCGCGCACCAACCGGCACGGGGATATTCGTCAGACACGGTCGGTTTAACGTTTCCAATTTTTCAAACCATTTCGCGATAACCGAGTGGAAAAAGAACCACCCCCCCCCCACTGAGGCGTCTCTCAGACGGAGCGGTGCGCCGACGTGTCCTCGTTCGTTTCCACGTTCCATCCTTCTCCTCCTCGGTCGAGCTTAATTCCGAACGACGCAAAATCCGCATTTACACTTCCGCGATGAGTTTAATTAAACGCGGCGCGTACGCGCCCTACGCGCAGACTACGACTTCGCTGTCTCCTTAACGCTCGCGAAGTTCCGTCGCCATCGAGTACGTCCCTATACGCGGCGTTCGCACGTAAATGAAATTTCGCAGAGCTCGCGAACCTCTATAACTGTTACTTTGTGCACGTTTGGGGAAAGGGCGCGCCTTGGAATCTTCGCGAGTTTATCGCCGAACGTGTAGCACGTGTGTGTACGTGCATATATCGCGCTCGAGAATCGAGTCAGCCTAAGCCGAGAAATAGGGGACCGCCGCGCGGACAAGCCAGCCAGTTAAAACACACTTCAACGCGTCGCATCGAAATTGAAATTCAACGCTTTTTCTGTTTAATCGAGTTCCCGTGTAATTCCCCCTTGTTAGTCAATTACTTCGACCTACCTTTAAAGCGGAAAACGTTAAACGACACAGTCCGATGCGATTTAATCTCGGAGTACGCCGCGTTGCTAATGGAACTGCGCCATTTCGATCTTCCCTTTGCACGCAGATTTGTTGTTTTTTTTTAGAAGCGTCCGATGTGCCGACAACGCGAGATATTATTGATATACGACGTTATCTCGATTGTTACAAGTTCGAGGGGTGGACTCTCGCGTGACAACGGTGAAATTGAACGACTTTTACACATTCTTTTCTTTTTTTCTTTTTTTAGAAAATTATTGATACTTCGTGGGTACAAAGATACATTCGTGAACGAAAGGAAAGAATTTGTTTGTTCAACCTTTTTCATTGTTATGCCAAATTGTACGCAATTATTGCTGTTCTCTTTGACGACTGCAACTATTGTCGGTTGTACAGTGTTTATTACGATTGTCAGAAAATAAAAGTAAGAAAGTTTCTCGAAACTTGTTTCTTAAAAATTGGAAAAAATTACTAATTCCGATCGAAAATTAACTATTTTTAGTTTTCTTCACGTAAATCAGTGGACAAGTTCAGATTACATAATGGAAATAAATATTACAAATAAAATACAGATCGAAGGTGTGATCTCTAGAGGTGATAAAGTAAACTTTGTTTGAAGTTGATTAAACAATTAGTTATCGAGTTACCCTGCACACCAGTTTGAAAAGAAACGTTTTCGAAAAGAACACGTTTCAACTTACTTGCGATCTAAATCCGTATTTTCTGAAGGCTCGATCTCATCAAATCCCGAAACTGAGTACCGAGATCGATTTCTGCACTTGTTAATCGGTCCAAGACCATTATAGATCTTACAATAACAGATAAATAATGACTCCAAATTGCATCCTGGACAGACAGGAGAAGCTCTAATGCTCGACGTGTCACTAATTTCGTCATTTCTTTAGGAGCTTCGATCTCGAAATATCATATGTTTGATTTCCGTGAAAAAGATCGTTACGTACTAATTACCAGAAACCTTGCGAGAACGAACGAGAGCCGAGCGTAAGAGGCACGCAGAAGTGTATCAGCGAAGAAAATCGAAACGAGCATCGAGCCTCGCTCGGTGTATTTCGCATGGGAAGCAAAATCCTTCGCGTTTAATGGAATTTCCAGATAATTTCCTCGGCTGATCAATCGAGGTTCGCGCAAGCTCTTCGCTTTTAAAAGCGGAACGCGCTTAGACGATCAGAGCCCGAAGCGATTTATCGACCTTTACAAGACCATAAATACAATCGATAGCCATCCGCTGCGAGTGGCGCTTAATTGCCTCCGGGGGAGTGAATCTCGGTCGCGGCAGCGTTAAACCAGTGAAAACCGATGTTACCCAGCAGCGTGTATGTACCTCGGTAGCCTTCCAAGAAATCTAGTGTCTGGTGGTCCAGCTGGGGCGACCATCGTCATCGCCCCTCAGGCTGCACCCTGGGACCAAAGAGGCTGCGACGCTGCTTCTGGCAAGGACAGGACGGCACAAATTTCCGCAACGTATCGATTGTGGCCAAGCGCCTTGCATTATCTTCCCGTGCACCGGCATACGACGAGGATCGTGTGCAACAGCAGCAGCAGCAGCAGCACGAACGGGAACAGTCGCGCAACACATATCCACGTTGTATTTCCCTCGCAATCTACAGGCTGTGCGCGTTACATAAATTCATAGAGAGGGACGAGAGCGGTGGAGAAGCCAAGGAAGGTGACAGAGGGCGGCGGGGGGGGAGAGAGTAGGGGAACGTGCGGAACATGTTTCTCGCGATAGTGTACATTTGAGATACAGCGAGCGGACTACGGTTCTAATTCCGATGACGTATGAGCTTGCATAACCTAGTTTTCTGTTTGCCAGCCCCGGTAATGAGTTGTCTAGTCCTCTCTCTGTCTCGCGGCCCATCCTTTCCCCTCCTTTCCCTTCCCTGCGTCTCTGTCCTTTCCACCTGTAACCACCGAATCCATCGTGTCGGTGTTGCACCCCTACGCCCAACAGCGCCGCCTGCGCCCCCGTAACATCGTGTACCCGTGCGCCGTAAATTATACGGCTGACAGATAATCGTGCGTTCGTAAGTTTCAAACGATCCAGACACGGGGCGGGAACGAGGGGAAGGGGAGGTATGGGACGAGAGGGAGGCGTAAGTAGCTCGAGCACGAGCAAGAGCACGAGCACGAGCACGAGCACGAGCACAGCCGGGAACGCTGGGAGCTGAGAGTTTCCACGGAGGTGGAAAGAAGGAAATCCGCGATGGTTCCAGCTAGCTGGAAACGATAAGCGTGGTCGCGCGGTAAATTATCGAGCTGATTAACCCCCTTCCCTCCCTAGGCGTGCTTCCTCTCGGAATTATTTTTAATGGAGGACGACGGAGGATCGATCGGAAGTCGGATTATCCGCCCGTGAACATTCGACGAAAGTCGATGGGAAGCAAGAAGCGGAGAGGGGGCATCTTGCAACGAGGGAAAATCGTCGTGGTGAAACATCGACAACTCCTCTTTTCTCACTCGGGCTGAAACTTTCACCCTCGCGAGCTGGAAGACTACAAGAAAATTCTATCACGCCGGAAACAATGCCCTAAGAGGTTTTAGTTGCCGCAACTTTCGATCACGGTATTCGGTTAATTCGCGTGCATCGAAAAGCACTCGAAAAGCGTTCCCGCCATTTTGCACTTTCATTTCGATGTCTCGACCGAACGGCCGTACCGCCAATTTTCAACGATTATTCGCAAAATCGAACGAGCGTGTTTGTTCCACTTGGAAATTTAGATAAATCGGAGGTGCTCGGAGATGCTCGGGATTTTCCACTCGATCAAACGACCAAGCCAAATGAATTCATTAATTTTCAATAATCCTCGCCCGCGGAATATCGTCGTTCGATATTTGTCGCGGCACGGAATGAACGATACTCCGTGCCAACGCGACAACAAAACCGGATTCGAATCCTTTCAGTCGGGCTTGTTCGATTCGAGTGCACTCGTAGGAAGAGAGAAAGAGAGAGAGAGGGGGGGCGGAGGGAGAAAAAATTAATATCTCCAGCAGCGAACGAGGAACGAAGAAACGTCGAGACGAGAATTCTGTGCGCGAAAGGGAACGAGCTCCGAGGAAGAAACAGCTGGAACAGCAGCAGTTTTAACAAGCGTAAAGACCAAGCGGTGTTTATTAAATCGATCAGCTTATCGCAAGGTTGCGCCGCGATCGTCCCGCGCCGGATATAGACGAGTAAGTATCTGCTGGCACGTGAAGCGACGATTTTTCATCGGCGCCGTTCACGAAACCTCCTCTTTCATCGCTCGTTTCCCCATACCACCTGGGTTGTTGCCCAGACAGCAGTAATAAAACAGACCGTTCGTCGTCGCTGCTTTCACGTCGTGGGATCACGCTCTCGCAGCAACGTGCGCGCTTCGTCGCGCATTTCGCCACCCCGCCACTGCTCTGGAGAACGCTTCCAGAAAGATTCGTCACGCGACCGTCAACGAATCTGTCGTGTTACGTTGTAAAAATCGCGCGACCATGAAACACTGTGCGCGTTTACAGCGAGCGGCGGCTGACGCTTCGCAAAGGTTTTTCACTGACGGTTTCCCGTCGACGTAATTGCCGGAGAAACGTTCACGGCAAAAATTAGAGGCAGGGTGAGCTTCAAAGAAAATTGAACCGATCGGCCGATCGAACTAACTAGGTTAACTTTGCCAATTACCGAGATATAAAATTTCTGCTAGATAGAGAAAACGAAAAATATCATACAAATATATCGTATATATGTACATGTACAGGGTGGAAAGAAAAATTTGTCCGTTTGGCAGTTAGATGAATTTCAAGGTCAAACTCTTTTTTTTCGCATTGTATTCTACTCACCACGAAGGTAAAACATTTCCAAGGAACCGTAGATCGCAAGCTAATAGTTTTCTTGAAAAAAAGTTTCGTAATTATTTAACGCTGCGAACGCGTGCGTGCTAACAACGACTTTAGAGTTCTGGACACGTGGATATCTATATCACGTAGTGTTTATACTTTGAATAATGTTAACAATTAGTTTTATCATTTATTATACAACTTTAATAAATGAAATGTTAATGAAAACCTAATAGGAAAATTACATCCACGAAGTCCAGGATCACGAAGCACGTACGCGTAGTGTCATGATTAAGAAACATCTTTGTCATTTTTCAAAGGCACTATTAGGCGATTAACCTATGGTTCCTTGGAAAAGTTTTATCTTCATGATGAATAGAATACAACGCAGAAAAAAAAAATTTTTTGACCTTGAAGTTCAAGGTCAAGGTCAATTTCTTGGCAAATTTTTTACGTGTATTTCAAATGGAAGATGTAGAATTCAGTTATGGCAGCCACGTTTCTTTCCAGCCTGTATGCACGATATATGTAGACACGTTTGTTTGAGGATAATTGCGAGAACAGAGCAAGAAGTATCTTGAAAAAAAGATCATAGTTTGTCTTTTCTTTAAAGCATACACTCTAATATAGTCAACCGTTGGTGGGTCTTTGCATTTCGTTTCAACCCCTATTATCTTCATTTTCCCTTTCGTAGTATATAACGTGATAATGTAGACGAAAATTCTCTTGGGACATTGTATTGTTCTTCAGATTAAATGCTACGGAAACTAAACATGTTGCAATTGCAGTTTTCACCGATTCTTTTGAAACAGATTTTCGGGATGAGTTCTGTTCCAGAGAAGTTTATTAAATAGAAGGTGGTGTTATTTATTCATTGTGCGAATCGCTTCCGTCAAATCGGATAACATTTACTTCAGACATTTGATTTCGGATTGTTGTTTTTCTTATTGCAACGATTTCTCCGTTTGCAACAGTGTCGTTTTACGTTATACGAACGAACGCATTTTTTCCACGTCCCGCTGTCAGATCTCAGATTGCGAAAGTTGCAATCGAGGAATCTTTGCGAGCAAGCTGCACGTTTGGTAGCCGAGGTAGGGACACCGAAGAAATTTCGAGACAAGAAACTGCAGTTAACTCTCGGCTCATCGAGAGACAGAGGTAGAACAGACCGCACGCGTCGTTAGACGTAACAAATGCAACACGGCCGGGAGTACAGAGTACAGAGAGCAGCGCAGGAAGAAGATAAACAAGCGTCCAAATGCGTGAGCGTCCTGGCCAGAGAAAAAAAGTCGTCGACTTAACGAGGTAATTTAATCCGTTTTGTCAGGCAAGCCAGTGAACGCTGAGGATGCTTCAGCGGGTTTACTTGCTACCGAGAGATAATAATTCACCGCGAGTTTCGCTGAATCCACGCTCACCCTGGTTTCTGATTTGCTTCGGATGTTGGCGTCGCTGTTCGTTGACGTTCGAAGCTCGTTCCACGCCCTTCTCCCGGGCGACACTCAACAATCGTCAATTAATTATATTGTTTTCGAATATTCGAGGAATTTTTTCCTCTCTCGCCCCTATCCCTCCCCCCTCAGTTGAACTTTCTAATTAGAAAGCTCGTTGCTCTCCCTTTCACATCCCCCTCACTCCTCATCCAGTATTCCACCAGTTGTGCGCGTCACGTGAACAAAGTTTCATTCAACGCGTTTCGCGAACCCTGTTTTCTCTCGAACGACCTGATTTGTTTAATATCACCGATTTGTTTCACAGGGTATCGGAGAATTTCGAATGGGAATCTCTTCGAAGGAGAACGCGGTCACTCGCGAGAGAGGTACAAATTCTCGGTGCTCGATTCTCGTTGTTTCGTCGGGCGACACCTCGAGGAACGTTGAGTAAGTGTCGGCACGAGAATCAGAGCTGATGCTTCGAAGTATATCTCAACTCGTCTATCTTATTTTCACAGCGCGCCGACCATTCGAAATCGCTGGCTTTTTTATTTTCTTCCTTTTCTTCGTGAAATCCAGAGGGGCGCCTACAGCTCGACGAGAGATATCTATGAGAGAGAGGGAGAGAAAGAGAGAGACCGAACATACAATGCAACGTCCGCTTGCTAGATGTTTAAACGCGCGGCAAGATTTTATCTCGATAAAAAATTATGAAATTCAGATCCGTTTGCGAAAAATGACGCGATAACACGCGGAAACTTTAATAAATATTTCAGCGGGATAAAACGCCGGCTCACGCGCGCAAGCAGCCCCCTGTTTCCCCAAGAGGGTTCCCGGTTTTCTGGTTATGCGCCGATCGTTTCATCCCCACGGGTCCAGCCGCCGATGCGATGGTAACGTTGTTTCTTACGCAATCGTATCGATAAATTAATTATTATTCGGCAATCCTTTTCACGTTCGCGCGTGTTGTACATTTTACATACACGGCTATTGGCTGCAACAACGAATTCTGCCATTGTTTGCTGAAACAACCACCGCCACGCGTGTACGCGTGTTCTAACACCGCGTAAAATCGATTGCCACCGCGAAGAGAAGCTCGTTCTAGCTATCTCGCACCTACGAACGCAACGTTAAGAGTAATTTATCATGAAAATTCGTACGAAAATTGTGACAGACTGTCGGACATGGATTTAGGGCGACAATCCGGCGACCCATATTTTCCAAGAATCCCTCGCTCGTTGAATTAAACGGTGACACGTTTCTCTCTTTTTCTTCTTTCTCCTCTCTCTTTTTCTTCTTTCTCCTCTCTCTCTTTCTTTCTCTTTCTTCGCGAACGCGCGAAATTTACCCTCGAGACGTGAGCCGCATCGGCGTCTTTGTCGCCAGGTTACACACTGTACACTGCCGGTAAGAGAGAAGGAAACCCGGGAAGCCCCTGAAATATATTATCCGGGAGGGACGTTTCTACCCCCTTATTTCGCGTTTCAAGCTCTGTGCGGAAGCGAACTCGGCTTTGCGAGCGCTCTGGCCCGACCGAACCCCAACTGAAGCAGCGAAACGCGCGGCTACGAACGAGCCCTCAACTTTACCGCTGACACGTCGAGTGTCCAAATAAATAATGCGCCTTATTTGTTATAGGAATTGCGCCCGGCAAAGGGATGAAATCTGCGGCTGCCGAAAGCCAACACCAGCCACCCGCGAAATCTGCGTGATTAAGTGTGCCCTTCGTTGCGCGATAATTGCTCTACAAATACGAGAAATTTATTGCCAACTCACCGCTAGATACCGTTGCGCGGGGAAGAGAAGGGAAAAGGGTGGGAGGGGCAGGGGTACGTCCCTTTTGCAACTTGCCACGAATTTCCCCGAATGTCAAACACCGGATAAACGTGGATCACCCCTTCTCTTCCATCGCTGCACTTTGACTCGTACGTCGATCTTCGAGAGATCAGACACTTTTAATTTGCGAAATTAATCAATGCTCGAATCTATACGGTGTCTCCGGTTAGTCCGAAGTTGCGCGACACGATTAATCCGCGTTGGAAGAACTTCGCAGAGCCCAGAAGAGCGAGAACCGCGCCGCTCACCCGATGTTAATCGATCGACACTCTTTGCCCGATTAATAAATTTCACGGCAGTGAAAGCACTTTGTAATCCCCCTCCCCCGGGGCACACGCGAGAGATACCTCGGCCGGATATATCTCGGCTCGGAAACGATTTATAATGAAAACGAGAAATTCATAAAGTCGCACGAGCACGGATTTACAGGTTATATAGCCTCGCGAGTCTCGCGCACCGGTATTATTAATCGTTGAAAGATCGCGGTTTCGATCGTTGGGACAACCGAAAGCCGCTGTCCCCGAGAGGGATTGGACCCTCTAGTTGTTATCGACTAGCGAGCTTCGTCGAGTATCACCGCGTCGGATTGGCCCAGCGTTCCTCGCCGCGCCGCGCCGCACCGCGCTGCCGCCCCCGGTAGAATTTTAATCGGTCAGCGTCAAACACGAAAAACACAAGATCACCGGTATTTTCCGAACGTACGATTCGATCGATTTCCAGCCCGGTGAGAGAGGTCGAAAAAATAGAGCGTACAGCAATTTCGTACGTTCCGCGTAATCAGCGACGGCATAATAAAAATACGAGGAGCCCAGGTAAAAATCCAACGAAGCGACACGCGACAATATGCCGGGCTCGCAACAGTTTCGCGAAATTCCCAGTTCTTGTTTTCTTTTTTATTTTCTTTTTATTTTCTTTTTCAGCCAAATGATGAAGCATAGACCGCGTGGCAGACGCGGTCTGAAATCTTTGCTAATTCCGCGTCGTGATTTAACGCGTCCGTTGTACATAAAACCGGAAATTGATCGCTTCTTTGCTGCTAATAGAATTTTTATTCGCGCGACGCTCTGTCTACGCGGGCAAACCCTCGGCTGAATAACTCGCTTACACGAAAGTATTTCGCTACCATCGTGGTTGTTCGCGCTGGAGCTGTTTTCGACGCAGCGAAGGTATAAATTTAATCGAGACGGGGCTGTTCCTTAGAGTTACCGCTACTCCACCGGTGAACCGAGGTTGCGTTCGTTTAACGAGTTTTATGTCTCCCCGCTGGTTCGCGAAAAAAATTGCTACGCGGGTTTTTAACGCTAAGACCAAAGTGACCAAAGTGACTAATTTTTTAGAGTAATTTTGCAATTTTGCAATTTTGCTTTTTTCAGAGATTGATGAATGAAAATTCGCGTTATCGTATTATAAACCTTCTTCAACTCCTTGCATATTAATATCTTATTTCTTAATTTTTATACTTTAGTTCTCGGCAGATAACAAGATTCTAACGCAAGTTTCGGTTCGATTGATCAAATTGCTTCAACTCCAGCGATCAACTTCTTTTCATCTCTCGTCGTCCTTTATCTGTTCTGCTTTTTCGTCAGATCCCTCTTCACGTAGTTCAATCACAGCGTGACGTGAGATCGAGACACATTCATCGAGTGAAAACTCGTCAGATCGTGAAATTCGAAATAACCTGCGAGTCGTGAATAATTCGTAATGATGATTTCGTTACTTGATGAATCGTCGAATGACATGAGGTTGCCGAAGTCAGCACGCCTCGAGTTCGAATCAACTTCATTCAGCTGCTAAACTGTCTCACGCGAGTGGCATTTCGAAGTTCGAGCTCAAGTTGAATCCGACACGATCGGAGATCTTCTAATATTCATACACCGACGAGTTGCAGAGGATACACAACTGCTGTTGCGCCGAATCGATAGTTAAAGTTGCAACGAAGACACAAAGGGCTAAACGACGGTGAAACGACGCCGATGAATGTTTAAAGTCCGATCGTCGTTTAAATACTTGATTCGTTCGCCGAGGCGCGAGTAAACGAGCGTCACAGGTAAGAGCCAAGGTTGGCGAACCACCGATCCGATTCCAGTTGCCGATTTCAGTCCCCGGCGGAATCGCGACAAGGTACGCGCCAAGCGGTCGAATCAGGGTTCAAAGTCGGCGGCAGTTCGTTACACGAGCGCCACGAGGATTCCTCGCCGGCTTCGAGGCGGCACTTTTTCCTGCGGCGTTCGCGCGGCGACGGTGTTAAAATTCAGAGCGTTCAGCTTGTCGCCGGGGGCAGTCCAACTGGGTCATTAAATATGAGAGATCTCGTTGCCGAGACTCTTTCTCGTCGAGCGTGCTCCTACACGTACGCGGCGCTGGTAGAAAGAAAAAAACGAAAAAAAGAGAAAAGAGCTGGGGAGCCAGAGAAGCGGAAAGGTGTAAGCGAGATGGAGGGACAGAGAGAGAGAGAGAGAGTGAGAGAGAGAGATAGAGGGAGGGTGAACGAAACAACCAGAGAGGCTTGGAGAGAGGAGTAAGTCTCTTGCAGTTGTTTCTCGGCTGCCTGACGCGCGAGACGCGCCACTCTGGATGCACTTTTGTATAATTTTACTTTAATTGCTGTTGAGACCCGGGAAGTTTTCAAGTTTCTTCTCTCCTTATCTTTTTCATAGTCCTCTAGCCACCGGCTGCTGTCTCCGTCTCTCCGGCCGTCTCACCTCCACGTCACAGCCTCCCCCCTTTCTTCCCTTTAATCTATTTCTCTCCCCCCCTCCACACCCCGAACACTTCTTGCCTTTATTTCGTCCCTTCTTGGCACACTTTAACTCTCCACCTACACCCTCGCTTCTTCCTTTCCTCTTTCCTCCTTTTCTTCTTCTTCTTCTTCTTCATCTTCTTCTTCTTCTTCTTCTCCTCTTTCTCCTTCTCTTTCTTCTTTTTCTTTTTCCTCTTCCTCTTCGTTGCACGTTTGCCTGCATGCAGCCACCATGGCAGCCACGGCATTTCGAGGTGAAACTGTTTTATGCAACCGTTCCTCGTCTTAACTCATAACACGAACAGCGGGCGCGCAGTTGAGTCGACGATAAGCCTTTCACGGCTGCCTCGGTTCCACGGGATCCGCGAAATATGATCACGTCCAGCAGCGGATTAAGCACGAACTCGAATTAGGGGTGGAAGGACGAGGAGTCGACTCTCTCGCCGTGCTCTCTCTCTCTCTCTCTCACACTCACTTACTCTCTCTCTTTCATTGTTTCTCACGCGGCCGGCTTCGTTTCAACGCTCCACCAGCCGGTGGAATTCGCGAGAACGCGCGAATGAAATGCACGCTTCCAACCTAGAGAAACGGAAGCGCCCTGTAATCCGCCTCACGTTTCTAAGGCGTTATAATGAGATGGCGTTATTGTTTTTATGCCAAACGGGACACGACTCGGGATTTCAATTTCCCTTCTTCGTTAATACTGCTCTCTCTCTCTCTTTCTCTCTCTCTCTCTTCGAGACTGTAACGCTGCGTGATAAATTCACTGATATTTGCGCATTTATGGAGAATTTCGTTTGATCTTTCCTCTCAGGCCTTGGTTGTCCTTGCTTTTAATCTTCGTTGCTGAAATTTCGCGGAAACATTTTTCCGTAAACGTTCCGTAATTTATCGGTTCTCGCAAGTGTGGAGCTCGCAGCTATAAATATTAATATCGCCTAGTAGAAATTTCACAAAGGCTAGTTCCAATTACCGGCACTTTGTGCTGCTAATAAAGTAATTTCGCAGCTGAAAACGAAGGAGCCTAGCGCCTCGAATGTACGTCTTTCTTTTTTTTTTCTTTTTCTTCTTTCTTACAGTTTCAACCGTCAGCGGCGAGTATTTCCTCTAGATTTACTCGTGGCCGTCGGCCAAACGAACCAGCTCGCAGCGTCTCGAATACTTTCAATTAAGACTAAATGTCCGACGCGAATTTTAATCAGAAACGGGAGAAGACCAACGTGCAGAATCCAACGACTATGTACGACAAGCTATACATACACGCGCGCATTAGCTCGAGAACGGCCTTGTCGCTAGGCCTGCGATCCTTTGTTATCGTTCTCTATCTAAAACTTCCACGAGGTCTGGAAAGAGTCGCTGTTCGCGTAGCCTCGATAGCATGGAGAGATGTTATCGAGCTGGCCTGGCAGTGTTTACCTAAAAAGCTTGTCTAAGGACCAGCAGATCCCTGCAGTCTTTCATCGAGCCTATCAGATATTTACATCGTGCTCGTAACAGGGACGTTTCACCCTTGCGGAGAACACGCGCATACCCATAGTCATTGACGCTGACTGATACACGTTTTTCACCTCTGCTTATCGAGCCAGTGACAAGACAAGATCCTTGACAGCAAAGTCGAGCTTTCCTCTTTTCTTTTCTTTTTCTTTCGCCCCCCTCGTCGTCGAAGAAGTTCCACCGACCGAGCTAGGTGGTCGAAAGCTCTCCCCTCGGTCGAAAGATTCTCCCTTTGGTTTGCACTTCGCGCGGACGATAATTATTTCTTGGTTCGACGCGGAGTACCCGCCGCAAATGGGCAGATTTAAAACGCGAACGAATCATTGAATAATATTTAATATTCATCGGGCTATGAATTGAAATAATAGTGAATGAATATGCAGCAGCAGCAGCCCGGCACGATTATACTCCGGCTGCGGGAAGTGGATGTATCGGGGTCACGGAGCCTCTAACTTACGACTTCAAGATAAATCTCCGCTCTCTTTGCTCGCCACGAGTGTGCCTGCCAGGCGCGCGCAATGCTAGCCGGCGTTTCTCTCTTTGTTCAAACAGTTTTTCTTTCTTCTTTTTTTTCTTCTTTCTTTTTTTTTTTTGTTTTTTCTTTTCCACAGGCCAGCTGCCTGTCAAATAGCGCACGTGAACGCGCCCCTTTCTTCGCTCCTGTCCTTCCATTCCCCCTTATCGCGTTCTCGCCGCTTTTCATACCTTCGTTCCAACGACCGGCCGGTCGTTTCCTTGCGCCGCGATATCTACCCCAACGAGTAACGTGTAAAAAGCTGTTGCCGGATCAGCCAGCCGGCTGATTGCGCCAACCACGAAGGAATTCGCAAGTTCACTGAAAGAACCGTGTTGCCGTTCATTTGAAAGAAAGAAGCAAGCGTCAGCTCGGCAAAACGGATATGAATAAGATCGACCGAGGTGCGAAGCCGAGGTAACGCGGCTTCAGTTCATTTTTTAATTGAAACGTGCGAAAACGCGATCGCCTCGAAAGAAGTTGCACGGAGGAGGAAGAGGTGTCGCGTGATTCTGCGGCATACGACACGCGTTTCATTTTCTCTCTCTTCTCTTCTTCTCTTTTTTTTCTGCCCTTTTTTCCCCAATTGAACTTGTCGTTAGCTGTTCCAAGATTGCCAAGACGCTCCCTAGCGACTCACCCCTCACCAGGTACCAAGCCGTTGAAAGTAGCCAATCCTAAAAAGAAGGAAACTTGGTGACACACTTCCTTCTAATGAATTACTCGAAGCACACGACACGACTGCGATACGGGCCGAGCATTCGAGATAGTGGCTGTCTGACCTCCCTTATTACCGGACCTAAACCCTCAACCACGCTCAGAACCATCCCCCGCAATTCCATTCGCTATCCTTCGCCGAGCGATATTGCTGTTCCTATTTTTTCTCGCTTCATTTCTCTCTCTCTCTCTCTCCCGAGGCTCTCTCCTGAGTCTCCTGATCTGTCTTTCGCGTTTTATTTCTAAAAAAAAGAGAGAGAAGATAGAGGAAAAAAACGGAGGAGGGAAGGGAGAGATGGCGAAGCTCGACTCGCTCGAAAGGAACTCGGAGCTTTGCTGGCACGAGTCTCCCATCGGGACCGAGAGAGACGGCTTTCAGAGGCTCGTTGCGCCTAAAGCAACCACCAAAGACAGCGACTACACCGCGTTACGTGTCCTGGCTCGGCTCGGCTCGCCTCGTAGGAATTAATTACATCGCGTGATGATCGAAATCTCTCCGGGCACACGTGTTATTATTTATTTCCTGCGCCACTCCACTGACCGCGCTTATCTTCCGGACGAGACCGGTCGCGATATTAAAATCCGCGATAATTGTGAAGCCCTGCGGATTCACTAAAGAGAGAAAGAAAGAGAGAGACAGAGAAAGAAAGGGAGAGAGAGAGGGTAAGAAACGGGAGAAGGCCGCACAAAACGGGAGAAAGTTGCCCGGCTTACTTGCAAGGCAGTCAAACAAATAAATGTTCCGACGGGCGAACATAAAACTCGTGATATATGAGATAGAAGGAATACCGGCGATCTCTCACGTGAATCCTCACGTACCAGTCCCATGCATCATCCCCCCGAACCGTGCCACCGTTCGTGCACTCGCGCTCTCGTCGGCATCCACCGACTCAACAACTTTCCTAACACCGTTTCCATTTACATGGAAAGCGCACGAGCCCCCTCTCCCCAACTCCCCGCCCTCCACTCTCCACGCGTTTCATGTGGGTCACATTTTACGTTCGGCCACGCGAGCCCCGGACGCGCCAATTTTTTCCCCTGACCTGTTTTCTACCGGCTGTCCCTTACAATTACAGACGTATAACTCTTCGTTTTCGCTTTCGTTGGACACCGGCCAGAAAATTTTCCCATCGGCGCGTTCGATTTTTCTTTCGTTTCCTTTTTTTCTTTTTTTCTTTTTTTTTTGACAACGACTCGTGGTTTTTTCAACTTTTACTTTTGCAACTTGCCCAAAACTGGACGATCGGTTCCGAGCTGCAACGGAACTGAATTGAGACCGTCTTTGCTTAGATTTGTGTATTTTTTTTTCTTCTTTTTTTTTACAAAAGAAGAAATAGAAAAGTTTCTGGATTACACGAAATCATCGAACGAAACGACGTGGAAACTACGTGGAAATTTTCCTAATTAACGCGCGACGAAACTTCTCGTACTCCGTTGTTCCGACGACGTTGCACGTCCCGCGTCAGTTCAATGACGATCGTTAATTTTAAATTGCGATTGTTAGCCACAGAGAGCAGAGAGAGGTCCAGGGGAAATCAATCGCGTTCCATTTCGGCTGATATCAAAGTACCCGCTTCGCGTTAAAACCAAATATATCGCGTCGAGGGAGCGACGATGAATTTTTCATTCGTTTCGGGATATTAATGTGCCGCGATTGTTCGGTCCGGTTTCATCGGCACTGCGAATTCGATTGTACAGGGGTTGGAGGGAGGTACATTGTAGGTGCCAAAATGGCGAACGCTGTCGAGTCACTCGCGTCACCGGACGACGCACGAAAACGACACTTGCCGCCAGCTTGGAAATCCGGCTCGAGACGTTCGAAAACGACACTTGCCGCCAGCTTGGAAATCCGGAAATCGGCCTTGCGCATTCACGATAGCGTAAAGTCACGCCACGGAAACGCAAAGATCGGCGAGCACCAGATGTAGACCCGCTTATCTCCTGTTGTGAGCAACCTCCGAGAGCGACCAATCCGACCGAGCGCACGGCTTACGCTTTTACGCTTGCAAAATAATTGAGAATTATCGGCAATCCCTCTGCACCGGTCCAATTGCGATTGGCAAGAAAAAAGAAAACAAAAAAGAAAAACAGAAAGATACGGAGGACTAGACTCTTCCTGTGTCGAATCGTTGTCACGATTCGCGCAATTATGAAATAGATCTCTGTCCGCTTGAGTCCGCGCGCCATCGCGCTCCGATGAATCGATACGCCGTAACGCGGAGTTCTAGAAGCGTGTGTAACGTGATCGTTTGTAGTTTTCTTTCTGTAGTGCGACTCGTTGTAGTGCAAATGTCGTTGAATTGTTTGACAGTCATAGTGTAAAGTGTCAGAGGGAACGTGTGTCACATGGGAAAAATAAAGGAGATATTCCCGATACTGATTACAAAGAAAGAACGGTCAATCATTCCCAGATCAACGTCGAAGTCGCACAGAGAGTTGCGCGGAATGATTTCATAAAGAATCGTCCGTTCGAGATTGTCAAATTTGAAGAAACTGTGGTTGAAAGGAAGAGTGCTAATTCTTATCGCGTACGTGTTCATCTCGTTCTGAATGAATATTGCAACAAAGTCCACCGAACGTGAATTACACGTGAACAGGATTTCGCGTAACTATTCGTAAATTGTTGCAACCGGTCGTAGCTGCAATAAACTAAATATGTTATTAATAATTTATCAAGGTAAATTGGCCTTCTTTATTGGCCAGGCTTAAACGTATTCCACTGCATCGATGAACGATGTTCCTGAATATTCGAATACGTTATTAAACATTGTTTACCGACTAATCATCGAGTTTGTACAGCGGGTACACACAGTCATGGATTTACCGAGTGCCAATGAATGACGCGAAACGCACGCGAAATATACGCGAGTCTTTCCCATAATGCGACAACATATCGGATAAATTGAAACTTAATCAACCACCTCTCACCGCTAGAGCGTGCATGGTGCGCGTATGTATTCAATTTTCGGGATGTAACAACACAATTTGTTTGGAAAATTGCATATCGAAATGCAACGAATATAGATGTATCGTCGAAAAGGAAAAACGCTGAGAGCGTTTGGAAAATCGTTGATCCGCGGAATGCGGCCGTTGAATTATACGCGTTCCAAGGCAATAATGTTTAAGCCGGACGGATGTGTACATCGACGGATCGCGTCGATGCTTCAAACCTTAATATTAATATATTGCCGGTTAATTTTTATACAAATAATCGGATATTTATTACGTGTTGATTCTACCGAAAGATGATAAATATTGTCATCGTTATGCCGTTAGTTTCTTTATTAATTTACACACGTTCATTAAAATTGACGTACTATGGACTGTCGCTGTTAATCGGCTGCAATATCCGGATATTCAAAGCGTGGCTTTTTTTTCCAATACTTGTGTGATAATTAAACTGGTGTCTACGCGAGTGTCTACGTGATTTCATACCCTTAGTTAATATAGTTAAAAAAAAGAAGAGATCTAGGTCGGAAATTATTTCGAACGCCACCGACTTCCGGTTCAAACGATCGGTTTGAGAATTGATCTAAAATTCTGCATTCACCGCTACTTCTTTCGTTCATTTAACTCTCGTTGGAAAAAATTGAAAATATATAATTCCTTCTCTCATTATCTAAAAGTTATTTCGTGCATCGTTTTCTATATTAAGTTGACAATTACCTGTATTCCTTTCGTGTAAAAAGATTTTTATTTCGTAATGTCAGTCATTTGACCGGTACATGTATTTCCGAAATCGTGGCACAACTAACCAAAAGTGTGATTCTACATGTAAAAAAAAAAAACGAAATGAAATTTTTCCACGCGACGTTTCGTTTCTGAGAAAATCGAGTTTAAAAATTTATGCAAGCACGTGTGCCAAGGCAACATTTAACCAAACATGTATAGTTTATTTTCTTCGAAATGAAACTGCAAATGGAAGAAATTTTATTCTACGTTCTTTTTACACGTAGGTTAATCTCCTGACACGTCTAAAGTTAGGTATACTTGATAAATTTTCAAACTCGATTTTCTCGAAAACGGAGTATGGAAAAAGTTCCTTATTCTTCGATTCATTTTTCCTATCCCGTTGTATTACGATTTTAGGAAAATTCAGCGTTAACCCACTAAATGTTAGAAGAATAATTCTACTTTGTCTATCATTACGTGCTTACAGGCCATCGTCACGTGCGTCGTCGCGGCTCTCGGCATCTTCAAACTTTGCAAATCAGAATATCCGCAGTCCAGATCCAACAGCATCGGGACTTGATCAGCCACGTTAAAGCGTTTCGGATGGCAGCGTCGACGGTCGCGGATAGCGAGTCGAACACGCGGTGGAAAGAACTCGGGCGAAAGAGCAAAGACGAATTCAGAGGGCGAGGCGCGGGGGTGGAGAGGAGGACATGCATAATGGATTCGTGTTGCATGTCGATGCGATTCCCGGTGCTCGATCGTATAAAAATGTCAGCAGCTTTGCCGCATCCCGTTCCGCCAGTCTCTCTTTCTTATAGTCAACGAGTCAAAAACATACGACGCGAGATCCGGAGGACGCTAGGGGTGTTCTCCCGTTTGCCCGTTCTGAATAATTTTAAATCCCACGGACCGATAGCTACCGCCCGCCCACACCGCCCTCCAACGTCACGGCCAACCTAGCTTCCGGTTCCACTTCCGTCCTCTTCGGGAATTTCTTCGACAGGTTCGGCCCGTTCGATCGGGGAGTTTCGCGGCCGAGGAGGGAAGCTCGATAGCTAGTACGACACGGCGAACGAGCCACTCCTCGAAAAATACCCCCATAGCTCATTGGAAAGAGACAGAGCGGCCGTTCAACTTCCGGCCGAGATAATGTTCCGGTTTTGCAGTAAATCAGTTTATCGCGTTGACCCGAATACTTAGCCATTCCTTCGAGGTTATAATTCATCGGACGCGTCCGACCGGCAAGCCGGCTTTCTACTTCGGTTACTGCAATTCAGACGTTCCGAGCCAGTGGCGAATTCCGCCGACTACCACTACTAATAAGAAGCCTTCCTTCACCGTTCAACGTTTCACTTGCTAGATAAACATCGTAATGGAAAGATTTGGTCAAAGGACTTCTCGGCGTCGCGATAATTTGATAGTTGACGGATCTGTTCGACAGACGCGTCGCGCGCCACGAACGTGAAACTTTTTGTCCGCCATTTTCAAATTTTACTCGAGCTCGAGCAGATCAGAGGGAACTTTTAATTATTCTGCCTCGGATCGCGCGGGGGCGAAATATTTTTGCCTGCCCCTCCGTAACTTTTAATGCACTCTCGTTATTTCTACGTTTCAGAAAAAATTCTGAAACATTATTTAATAACGCGTCTGCTGATTTGCCAAGATTAACTTATTATTTCGCTGTGTTGAATGAAACAAGCAAAACAATGAACAATGGAATAGAACCACGGATTCGCGTGTCGACGGATTCTCCGAATATACAGTTGACATCGAATTAATAGTTAAACGAACGATGGAGACGCTCGCCCGTCGATACGCGTCTTTGTGGCTTCGTGGCGAGTATCACGAATCGATCAAATGCACGAGATCCCGGACAATGAGGCAATTGTGACTCTGACGCCTTTAGGTAATTCCGGACTCGGAGGTGGAGGCACGTCAACCGGGATTGGCCGTGCCCGATCAGCCGTCCCGATGGTCAGGACACTCGACCAGAAGCCCATTCATGTGCCAACTCTCGCGTAACTAGCGATGACGTTAGTTGTGTGTGCACGCGGATGAATCAACGCGGACGTAATCAGGTAAACTATTGGATCTGGACACGCTGGACGAATTTTGGTATCGGACATATCCTTCCTGTGCCGCCACGTGCATTCGGCGCAACCGATTATCTCAAGAAGATCGCAAGAAGATATCAAGACGCAGAATATTCAGTGAAAAATGTAGCGAGCACAGCCGTTCGAGGTTTGTCCCTTCGAATTTGAATTGAGAAAACGTACAGAGAAAAGCATAACTGATAAAGAATTGTCTAAACTTCGTAAAGGAAGATCGCGCAACAATCTACTTGACTTCGTTTTCAAAGGCATCGATGCCGCCAAGGCATGGTTTCTCTCAAAAATGTTTTTACATCGTGCAGCGAGTGAGAAAGAATGAGTTTTACTTTCGACAATTATAGACATCTTCAGACATCTTGTAAAAGCGCAACTTGATTCCACCAACGTGGTTTTTGAAGGTTGAAATCCTTTAAAACTTGCTGTACGATTTTCTCTTTGCAACCTTGTCGTTTAACTCTAGTATTCAAAGTTCGATAAATTGACGAGAAAGTGACGAGAAAGAAAAATTGTGACTAAAGTATCCCTAAGACATAAACGTTCTACGAAATTTCCTTAAAATGCGAAACATCCTACGAAACACTGTGTACTTTGCTTTTTCTCCGTTGTACGTACAAATATTCAACAAAATATTATTCGCGTTGAAGCTCCGCGTGTGTGTTCAGTTTCGTTCACCACCGTATCTCGGAGAAATTGAAGAAAATTTGAATGCAAAAATTTATGGGGCGGGAAGTTTCAACTTGAGAAAACCAAATTCAGTAATTTGCAATTGAATCCTTCGCCGGAGTTTCGAAGTCTCGACTTGAAAATTTATAGGCGAACTTTTTCATATTCACGTTTAATTTCAATTTCAAAATGCAAGCTTCTCTGTTTCGAAGTGCGTTTCGAGAGGCGAGCTTCTCGGCTGTCTATCCACAGACGATCGGGTACCGTAACCTCCGAAAGTAAAATTTATACGATAATAAAGATAAAGATGGACGAAATCCGCCGGATAAGTGCGTCCTTCGAATGGCATCCATCTTTGAAAACTCGGTCCCGACTCGTTTCTCATTGAAATCCGGCGGTTTTGATTCTTGCAGAGCACACAGTTCTGAAACTCCTGGTGGCTGCCAGTGTATTACTGAAATCCCGGTTTCGGGAAGTTCTTTAAGAATTCTGTCTATCGCGGCCCAATCCGCGGTTAATCGCACGGGAAATCCCTCACTCGTCGCGCACAGTCGCCACAAAATTCCACGAAATTTTCTTTCCATTTTCCGGGAGAACTTTCTGAAAACTCTCCTCCGTTGTTAACGTAAGACATCTTTATGAAAGAAAAATTCCACTCTTTCTTCTGTTACTCTGCGATGATAATCGATTACAGCTACTTCAATAACCGAAGTTAACTCTCGTTCTTGAGAGGAAATCGACCCTGTGTCATTATTCGCTTGAACTTTTACGTTGCTAGTTCTCCGCTGAACAAGAATAAGAACAACAACGTCATTAATCGTTTTAGTGCCACGGGGTATTTAAAAAAATCGCGTTAGATAATGCTGTGCGACCTATGAAAAATGCCAAGCAACACGACGAAAGTAAACAAAGTAAAAATTGCTTATTTGTGCATGCGATTTAGATTTAATTGAAAAGAATGTAATTAGGAAAGGAAGCTTTAATATGACTGACGACGCGCTTACAATCGAAACTGAGCGCATCGTAAACTGAGCATTTTTGCAGCACCGTTCGACGCGAATCTGAACAGCGCGATTACGCTGCGCAATTAACAGTTAAAATTGGTAACACTCGCGATCAACAAAATCAAAGCGAAACTTTTTCCGCAAGGAAACCACAGTTGCTGCGACATATGGAATTGAAACGCGACGCGTTCTCGTCGTTGTACAGTGTTAAAATATCGTTCTCTGCCTTCTTCGATGAGATGATGAATCGATTACAATAACCAAAAGGAAATCTAGTACTTTCCTGTACCATTATTCCCTTGAATTTTCACGTTGCTCGTTCTCCGCTCGTTCAACGCTTCAACGCCATTAAAATCGGCAACACTCGCGATCAACGGAAATCAAAGCGAAACATTTCACGCGAGGAAACCACCTTAGTTTGTCGCGACGCGTTGGAATTAAAACGCGACGTTTTCGTCTTGCGGCGTTAAAACGTCGCCAGTCTCGGCCGGCCAGCCGGAAAGTCATTAGGGAAATTTCGAGGGTGACATTGAGCGTTGTCGAGCGGTGAATGCGCTAATCATGGCGATTTCGCGCTTCCTCGTGCGCGACACGCGCTCGCCGAGCCACCGTCGCCGCGTATCGCCAACACTCGGCTGGTGTTCTTTTGTACGATCCGCACAAAAGTGTCTGCCGGGCTCTTTCCGTAACTAAGGGACGAACAGAGGCGAGAAAGGAAACGCGACTAGGCAGTGGTGAGCAAGTATCGCCGCGCGCACACACACGCACACGCATACGTACATACACACTTTCAATGGGAAACAATGCGTGTCTGCGAGAGCGTGCCGCGTCTTCTTTCTCCTCTCTTGGCCTCGTCCCTCTTTTTCAACCCGCGTCTCGCCTCTTCAGCCACTCTTCTCTCCACTCTTCTCTTCACGCGCTCTCCCTCGCCACCAGAAGAGAGGACCACGTCCGTTTTGTAAATCAGCGAACTCGCTTGAAAGTCGCGAGCATCGCGGCGCGTCCGGCCTCGTCGGGAAGAAATGGAAGCTGGAAGAAAATTTCGCCGACCAGCGCGTGTACGTGTAACGGAACCGCAAACGCATCCTTTCCAGAAACGAGTTAATTCGTCGACGTAGCCGCGCGTTTATTGAAATCTGCTCGACCATTGTTGCCTTCGCTAATACAATTTCAACCCAACCTTCTTCCCATCTTCTTCTCGCTCTCTGTTTGACTTGGACTTCCAAATGGACGTTTTCTAATTCTCCTTAAAATTGATTAGGACCTCCCAACTCGTAGTCGTATGCAGTGAAATTTTTTTTTATTGCAAAAAAAACGGACATTTTTCAACTTTCTTTAAAATTGACTAAGACCTTTCAACCTGTAGTTTACACAGTGAAGTTTTTCTTTTTATTGCAAATGGAGCTACGCTGCTTCGCTGAATGTAAATTTCGGCTCAAACGATGTCGAGATAAGTTGCTTCTATTGAAGTTTGATACTGGGGCAAGATTTTGGAGAACGCGATTGAATTCAGTACTCACGTTGCTCAGATAGCATTAACGTTCCATGAGACATGTATGTTGTATCGAGCAATTTTTTTTTCTTTTTTAAAGGAGAGAAGAAAAGAAATAGCCAGATACCTATTCTTCGGCGTCGGTGTGACCTGGCAGGATCTAGGATTCAAAGGCTTCGAAGGCGAAGAATTCACGCGATTCGGAAAGAACGATCTATCCGGGCAAACACCGGGTCGCGAGGATTTAAGTGGAATGCGACCGTCCATAGTGCGACGCGAGACTTTTCTTATCGGCTGGCCGGGGCATTTAGGCGACCCGAGGCGACCGGCACGATAAAAACGGGCGATTCACTTGCCATTTCGAAGTTCACCGCGAGTCGAAAGGATGCTCGAAGAGGAGGTCGGATCCATCTGTATATACAGGGTGTTTTCTCCGTTGTCGACTTCTTCGCCCTCCAGGAGAGACTCGAGGTGCGCCCGTCAGATATCGGTATGATTCTTTTAACAACGTTCTCCAACGTCGCTTCTTTGGGTTCTCCGAGAAGCAAGCAAGCAAGCAGGAAGCGAATGTTTGGCGTTCTGTCTGCCCTATTCGACCTGCCTTATCATTCAAACATCTGATTTCATAGGGAATGAAAGTTGCAGAAGGGGCGTTGCGCGTTAGAGAGGCGCCGGATGTCGCGAGTAAAAGGGATCGTCGTCCCGTTGTGCAACTTCTCGGATCCTATCGCGGAGGGAAACGGAAAGGGAAAAAATTGCCCGGGGGGCACTTTAAGAACATTCAAGATTAACCAATAATTTCGTTGGAAATTCTTAACTCGTACACGTGTTCGCTGCGTGCGGCAAGGCCCCGCTGCTTTTAAATATTCCCCTTTATAAGATACCGGAGGCTTTTTCGCACGACCAAGTTTAAGAAGAAAGTCGCTCGTGCGTCATGAATATATTCGGCAAGAAGTTGGCCGCAGAGTTAGCGGAGCACCTTGTACATCGAGCTGCTCGTTTTAGCTCTCGAGCAGCGGCTTCTAAAACGACCCGCAAATACGTCCTTTCCGCGACACGTAACTCTCTTTCGTTTTACCAACGCACACTCATTCACCCGATCTATCGTATATTTATGAGAACGGCTATCTCATTTTCAAACGATTGTAATTTATCGTCAATTTTCCCTACTCAATTCTTCTCAGTTTCTTCAAGCTTCTGTGCTCCTCGATTAAATTGATTCAGGTAGCAGAGATTATTTTTCGTAAAAGAAGATATACTTGGAAAGTATACTGCCAAGGAAAGATCGCAAAAAATTTAACGTTCCCGGCTATGTGCATTAAAAGGTAGAGCATCCAACTTTCCAATGCGTGTTTCATTTAACTCTCATTAACTTCATTAAATTGATTGAATTACTATTTTGTAAGAGAAGATACACAAATTGCCACAGAGAGAGAGAGAGAGGTTAAAAAAATTAATATTCCCGAATACATACGTTGAAAGATAGCACTCGACTTTTGAATACGTACAATATAGATCCCGATTGCTGAATTAAATCGATTGAATTGTGGAAATTATTTTTTGCGAAAGAAGATCGCGAAAAATTTAACATTGTCGAATATATATATATATATATATATATACGTTCAAAGGGCAGCTCGTTTAACTTTTGAATACATGTAATTCAGCTGTTCGCTGTACGAGATAGTACAGCTTCGTTAAAATTTCATCGGTAATTTACAATTCAATTTTTTGATTTCTACGAAAACCAAAGTGAATTTTCCAGCTCGTAGATCAACGTCTAAATATGTAAATACAAGACAGCCAAATATTACAAACCGACGCGATCGAGGGAAGCCCAACTGTTTTAACACGGCCGTTGTAACGTAGCCGAGTTTGATTTGAAAACAAAAGCGACGAGCTGATGTCGCCCGATCTCTCGCAGGCAGAACTACAACCAGCACGTAACCGGCGATTGCGTCGTTCGCGTGAAATTATCATCATCATCATCGTCGTCGAATTAAGTTACAGCCGGTACAACTAATTATTCGAAATGTTAAATTAACACCGGGGACGTGATTTCACAATAGCTTTGAAAGCAATAGCGGCGATGAAATAACACTGGCAAGTAGTTATACGAGCGCGGCAATAGCACTAATTTCTGATTAGTTTCGCCGGTAATTGCGAAACGATAACGTTGCCCAAGTACCGGGCCAGAGCACCCCGGACGCTTATCAAAATGTAAGCGCGCGGCACAATTGTGCGCCATTGATGAGCCATTGTTTATCCCGGCCCCTCGGTTCAAACAATTCCCTGTCGATTTTGATTCGTTTGGCTAGACTAATTGAACGACGATGGATGTTTCTTTCGGCTCCTTTACTTAATCATTTCGCTTCGAGCGCCGGATATATCCGGCATCCATATAATGTGTATACAAGTAGCATCTGTAGTCAGTGATAAAGTCTTCGTAATCGGCAGAACATTTTTTGTTGATTTTATTGACATATTGGATTAATCACATATTGAGACTACTCTTTGTTGTTACGACATCAAACCGATCGTTTACTGTTTCATTCCAAAAAAATCTATCGAATCCATTCGACAGTGAAACGAGAGAAATATACGTTTTTTTACAAGAATTAGAAATAGATCGGCTTAAGGTATAACTCTTAATTTTTTAAAAATTAAAAATTGTAAAATATATATATATATATAAATATGTAAATGTTTAAAACTATGTCAACAGTAATTGGTCTAATGTTTTTAGAATAGCTAATATAATTTTGTACAAGTCTTTTAATATTAAAAATGTGAACTATACGTGTTATATTAGAGCAATATAACACGATTGTTTATTAAGAACAGTTGATATTTAAGACTTAGAAAAACGTATATACAAAAACCACGCGCACTGTGAACATTTCTGGTGCGTGCTTCAGTGACGGCACTTCGACGGACTGGACTGCCGAAGCGAAAGGGTTAATCGTTCGCAGAGAAGAAATATCGCGTCGCGATTCACTTCAACTTCGATTCGTCCGCTATTCTGTTTCATTGGCGAAGACGTCGACGAACGTTTAATCAGTTTCTCGTTGATTCTCGTGAACAGACAGAGGACAGACGACGAAGCGGTAATTCCACCGATTTCACGGGTTTCGCGGTTCTTTCGGATCGAGTGCGGTTAATTCTCACGAATAAAGTAAAGCGATAAGCCGAGAGAGCGACTCGAGGGAGCATTGAATTTTTCAAAATAGCAAACTAGCGAGCTACCTTCTCGCTCGATGGCTCGACCGAATTGAAGTTATCAAAATTGTAACGTCCACGCGTGTGTTTTTCACTCCGCTCGAAATTTTTCTAAATATCGCTCGCCGCGCCGACTGGCTTTAATTTCCAATTTTCAACAGGACGCGTTTTATCCTCAATTCATATCGCATCGAAACTTCAACGTCGCGTGTTTCGAAACCCGGTCGGTGTATTTGTCCCGTACGAATGCGAGACACGCGTCGATTTTGAATAAGTTTCTCTCTCGATTGTCGAAACGTATCGTTATTTCGCCGTGTATCGTTCGTTCAGTGCTCCGAGTTACCAGTTTCTTCTGTAAAGAGACAATTAAAACGTCGTTCGCGCGTCGTCCATCGACGATTTCGCAGTGTGCTCGTGTAAACGCATTAATTGTTTTTAATTAATAGCTCGTGTCGCCTGGCCGGCGAAAATTCCACGGTTCTACATTAACGAGCGAATGTCGATTTATCGACGGCAGAAATAATAGCGGCTATCCATCGATAGAAAACGGCGGATAGTGATCGGACGGGGGCAGCGCAATTCCGACGGTTCGATCCCTCTTTCCTTCTCCTAATTAACGTTTTAATGGCTAATGATTTTGATCTGGGCCGGTCGCGCGATCAACCGTCGATGAAAATCGCGTTGATTAATGGAGCGCGCGTCGGTCGATGCTGACCGGTTCCAATGACTTTTCAACGTAATTGGACATCGATCCGAAAAAAGAGACTGCCAGCCGTTTCTTCGGGAACCTTGCTCTTCCGTCTCTTTCGTTTCTTTCGTTCGTTTCTATCCTCCGCGAAAAGGAAGCGGAAAACATTTCATCCAGGCGCGCAAGCCCAACAGTCGACGATTAATTCAATTACTGCGAAATAGACCTCGGACGGTTTGTTCCATCCCTCGAAGATTTCGCTTCATTTGAATAATCGCGAGGCGAGAAGAGAGAGAGAGAGAGAGAACGAACGCGCAACCAGTTCTCGATTGAAACCTCCTTAGCGATATCAGCGTGTAATTCGAAACGTTTCCTCCGTCGTTCTCAAACCGGTAGCTACCCTCTAGCGATCTCTTTCCTTCTTCTTCTTCTTCTTCTTCTTCTTCCTCCTCCTCCTCTTGCTCCTGGTGTATTACTTTCGTTCCTTGTTCTTCCTGTTTTCTTTTTTCTTTTCCACGATCCTCCGCAAAGGTGATTATGAAAGCTCGGTCAGGTTAAATTACTTTTGGTAACGTTAACTGCCGGCTTGGTGCTTCGATGAAGATAGCGCTTACAGGGGCGTTTGCCGGCGGTACGGGGGGAGGCGGGTTTTCCGCGCACCTGTCGAGTTTCCCACAATTTTGCGCGCCGGCTCGCACGTTTACAGACATTTCGAGAGGGCGTGCCAGCACCGAATGGAAAAAGACAGCCTTCTCTCCTGCTCTCGCTTTCACGCTAGCGCGTTCTCGCATCGGGAATCGCTGGGGTCCATTTAATGCGATTAGAGCATCCTCGCTATCATCACCGCCTGTTTGATTCGCCTTTTTGCCTCGAGCCTCGTAATGTCTCCGTTCTTCTCATCCGTCCATCCCCCTAACCCACCGCCACCCCTCTCCCACCCTATTCGTGGCCATTTTCGATCCTACTTCGCGTTTTTCGCGACTACGTCTCCCCAGGCTTTCCTTGCCAGTTCGTGCCTGTTCGCGTTAATGGCCAAACGATGCCTGGTTCTGCGAAACCGCGTTGCTTTTCAAATCTCGCTGAAGTTCGCTCTCGTTCGTTCTCTTTTTTTTTCTTTTTTTCTTTTTTCCTTCGAATTTTGTAGCGCCGAACTTGCTTGCCATTTTCATCGACGAGACTGCTGCACGGTACGAGCGAACCTCGAAAAGCGGCGAATAATTCGTAATTTTTCATTCGCGTACCATTTTATTCGATAACGTCACGCGACGGGGGTTATTAAGGTATCTATCATTCGATGGACGGCGTACATCTTCATCCTCCATTCGAAGTATCGATCGAGATAAACCGATGATAGATGGACGTCGATTGCGAGACAGATGAGGTGGCACAGTAACCTGATTGCAACTGTATGCGATACTCAAATGATAAAAAAAGAACGTGCTTCCGTTCGTTTCGTCTGAACTTTCTTGAAACTTCAATAATCGGAATGTCAGTTAGTTAAATTTAGGTTATATCCTGCGGTAATTTTAACTTTTCTTCCCTTCAGAAAATCCAAAGGATATATCTTTTGAAAATGGTACTAGAAACATTGTATTTCACAATATTTGGGTTGGCCAAGAAATAACTTTTCTTTTTAGTACATTTATACCTTAAAATGTAACCCACTTCATTTACAATTGCAAACTAATTGCGTAATTTAATATGCTTGACTGAAGAGAAAAATGCACCATCTCGTCGTAACAATTGTTTGTTTAACGTCGACTTCAAAATAGAAAATCGAAAACGAAACGTTTTCGTCATGTTTTTACCATCTCCAAAAAGGAAAAGGAAAGCCGCGCAAGCTCATAAAAAATCTGACAAATTACGACAGTGTCAGAATTGATTTGCTAAATTTCACCACCGCCGAGCATATTGAATCATACTTGAAATTTTCTTTTTTTCTGAACGCGGCGAAGATGACAGGAGCTAATCGAACAAAACGATCGGTATATTAATAAAGTTTTCGTTTCTCATGGGGAAAAAAAAGGAACTTTTCAGCCAACCTAATATTCTGCGAGTCTCGCAACGATACTTTAATTAATAAATCTTTTTTAATTAACAAAATTCGTGTCTTCCTCGACAGAAAAAAGAAAGTTGCAAGAATGATTTAATATCCTCATCGAGGAAATGATGAAATTTCAACAAACCAATTCTGACACTGCCGTAATTTGTCAGATAACTTTTCATCAGCCTGTATCACGTCGCTTTTTTTTTCCCTTTTCGGAGATAGTAAAAACATGACGCTGCTTTTTTTAATTTTCTATTTCGAAGTGCCTATTTTAAAATTTTTTACCATATTTTACCACTTAACATTTTTTTCACAGCGCTTTCTTTCTCTTTTCGGAGATAGCAAAAACATTACGAAAAGTATTGCTTTTTGATTTTCCTTCAAT